>CM076674.1:149517859-150717859 GCA_038501925.1 Xenopus petersii
ACTGTCAAATAAAATAAGTCTCATTAGTAGTACAAAGTGCAAATATAGGTGCACATTGCAATTTTCTGCAACCACAGCACAGTGTATAATTGCTATTGCAGCAACAAAGCACAATCATTTGTACGTAAGTTGTGCCAGCCACAAATAGGGTGACATGAGAAAGGGATCTTCATGCCCTTACTTGGGTGATATTACACTCAATGGGAAGTGCAGCGCTTGCAGAAGAGGAGGACGATCAATGGTCCAGTATGTAGATTATCTAGTTTGGGGTGGAGGGGAATAATCACGCATTTACCATGCGCATTGGAAACTCCATTCATTATAATAAGAAGGCATTTGTGTCAATTCTCAATAATGTATCACTGCAATTTAATTTAAAGACACTGTAATTGGCTTAATATGTGTGCCACTGCATTATAAGGATACACATCAATTAATTGTGCTCCTCACGTATAATCTTGTACTGAAATCCATTTTTTTTAAAAAAAAAGAACAAATCATTTTTTTTATATCTAATTTTAGAATTGAGACATCAGGCAGACCATGGGGTAAATTTACTAAGCGGCGAAAATTCACCAGCGACTGCTTCACAGCCATTGCAACACTTCGCCAGGTGAAAATTCACTCAGACAACGCTAATTTACTAAAGTGCGAAGTTACATCTAGGGCGCGGAACACAGGCAAATTTTTTTAGCGTTACTTCGGCAAAGCGAGCAAATCAAAGCGAAGATGCGCTAGTGTTCAATTCTGCCTAACGCAACTTTGTTAGAGGTCTTCACTTAGGCTAATTTGCATATGGCAAGACATTTAAAGTTGTATATGTTGCTGAAAATACATTACATTACACAAGTGCAGGGAACCTTAATAAAGGAAATAGAGTTGTTATGCCCTACACATGAGCCCACTGTATAGTTAATGTTCCATATTTTAGAAAATGTTTGGGGGAACCTGCTTACCCCCCAAAAAATGTAAGGACTTTTGCAGGCTATCACTCTGAAATAAGGCAAAGACGCCAACATTTTTTGGACTTTTTCCACTTAAAAATATGACGTAAGTAACAGAAGATTGAGGAAGATCTATGCACTCCAATGCACTTTGCCTGGTCTGAGCTGGCGAAGGCAAGTCTGGCGAAAGAGGTAACGTTCAGTAAAATCCCCATCTTAAGGAATTTGCGGAGTAACGTCCATTCGCCAGAACGAAAATTCACCTGGTGATAGAGTGCGAATCACTGCTAGCGAAGTGATGCCTGCGCCCATTAGTAAATCTGCAAAGTCCCTGAAAATAGTAACGGCTGGCGAATCTTTGCCATCATTATTCACTTCGCCCTTTTGTTAATCTGCCCCATTCTTCAAAACTCCAAAAATTGCTTGAGTCACCTGACTTAGGCTTTGATAAGCTGCAGTCTTTCTTTACTGCTGTCCTGCTGTCCAGCTGATGTTAAAAGAGCCTGGATTATGAACAGTGCACAGGTAACAAGAAAACCCTGAAGCTTTCCCTGACACCTCTTAATAAAATCAGGATAATTTCTGCAGCACAGGGGGCAAGCAGGGGAGGCATGTAGGTATTTAATTTACCACTTTGATACAACCAATTTCTTGTCACTTTAAGGATACATTGAAAATAAAGCATAATAAAGATTTGTATTATTACCTTGCCCCTGGTTTGCATGAATCGAGTACTACAGACTGTCAGCCTCATTTATGTAACCACTAAGCACAAAAATACCAAAAACAGGTTGTGCTCCCTGATTGTTACACCCTGTGCCAATGCACCTCTTTAAGTGACAGCAAATGAGTTGAAAGCAGAAATGCTGCTAGTTAGAGATAAAGGACAAATTTCAGAGAAAAGTGTGTGTGTGGGGGGGGGGGATAATAACTTCCTGTCTGGTTTTAGTCCATTATTAAATGAGGCCCCACATGTCTTGAAAATGCTATGCATAGATCACAATATAAAAGTAACTATAGGCAGGATTGCAGACCGCAGTAGAAAAAACCCCCACAGTATTTGAATAGATACATTTTAAAAAAAGATGCATGCTTGGATCCTTCAGTGCGCCAAGGCTGCAGAAGTCTTGGGGGCAGTTTCACTAACCTGCGAAAATTTGCCAGGCGAAAATTCGCTCACACAACGCTAATTTACAAAAATACGAAGTTGTGTCCAGACCGCCGAACGCTGGCGAATTTTTGCTAACGTTACTTCGGCAATCAAAGCGAAGATGCGCTAGCGTTGGCTAATTTGCATACTGCAGGAAATTATAAAGTTGAATGGACGTCTATGTCGCAACAAATACATCACTTTACAGGGAACCTTAATTAAAAAAATAGAGTTGTTATAATGCCCTACATGAGTCCACTGTGCAGGCTATCACTCTGAAAAATTTTTCCACAAAGATCTATGCACTCCGAAGCACTTCGCCTGGTCTGAGCTGACAAAGGCAAGTCTGGCGGAACAGGTAACATTCAGTAAAATCCGCATCTTAGTGAATTCGACTAGCGATAGAGTATGAATGAGCGCTAACGTCTGTCTCTTTCACTTGTGAAGTTACACCTGCACCCATTAGTAAATCGAAGTGCCTGAAAGAGGTAACGCTGACGAATCTTCACCAGCTTTAGTCACTTCGCTCTTTAGTAAATCTGCCCCTTGGAAGGACCAAAGGACTTTTACATACCAAAATTATTTTTTGGGGGGTGGGTTGTACTGGTGTACGTGTCAGGGCTGCCTCAAAGACATGAGCTAATTGATTTTACTCTATTTGCCTGTAATTACCCATCAGCTTTCAGATGCTGTATCTGATGAAGCTGATGCAACTTAAAAACGTGCGTTAAAAAACACATGTAAACACATGTAAACATAAAATAGACATTTTTATACATTCAGCACACCTTTCAGTAGATTCAGTAGAGGCCTGTGTCTAAGGACCCTAAGGGATTTTAAAAATAGCTTGCAGAGTCTGGCAGGCCAGGGCTTCAGCTGATGATCTGCACATGGATGATTGGGCATATAAAAGCAATATGTATTTAATGCCTGTTACACTGCATTTGCGGTTAAAACTGAATACATTTTTTGCGTTTATTAACCATATAAATTTTATGGACACTCTGCATGCTCAGTACCTGTCACACTCCTATATAAAACGAATACTTAGGCTGCAATTTGCTTTCACAGACCCCGATATTAATCTGAAGCTGGTGCAAATTCTAGCAATGTGTGCACTGTGTAAACACTTGAATAAACTCTTGTATATTGCTCAGTAGTGCACTCATCATTTCACATATGTTTCTGCATTTGCAATCTAATTAAAGTGCTTCCTAAGTAAAATGATCTGTATCTATGAGCTCTAACACTAATACAAACAGCAATGTATCAATCTCCAATGTCCTGCGGCAGTTCTACAGGACAAAAATGAGGAGTGGGTTCCTATTTACTCCTTTTAATTTCCTTCATCTATACAATGGATATTTGTGAGATTCATATTTTAATACACATCAGTTAATTTTAAATATCCTTCAGATAGCTTCAGGTTGCCTATTCACTAGTTCACCGCAGTACAATGGAGCACAGAAAACTTTTGCAAGGTAAAGCCTCTATGGGTTCTGCACAAACTGCAACATTCAATGACAACTTTTCCTAGAGCAAAACTAAAGGGCAGTGTGGAAATGTGTCTTACCCAAATGCAAGTGACATGACAAGAAGACTGGCTGCTCATTGGGTGAATAATAGTAGCATTTCTGCATTATATCTTCAACTGGTATTACATTAGATGGAAGAATTTCATCTTCCAAAACACTGCTTGGAATCCCTGAAACGTGAACCCTATTAATTGCAACAGTGTCGTTTAAAGAGGTTGTTCACCTTCCAAACTCTTTTTTTCAGTTTGGTTGTTTTCAGATTTTTCATCAACACCTTTTTCAATGACTTTCCATTTTTTTTTATTTTTGACCGTTATTTTAAAATTGAAGTTTAAAGTGTTTCTCTCTGGTGCTTCAGTCTCGCAGCTCAGTGATCCAGGTGCAGATTCTGAACTGTTACAATTTACTACATCAGTTGATACATTTCTCAGCAGCATCTGTGGAGTATTAGCAACTATTGTATCAATTCTAACAGCTGCCTGTTATGAAAATCAGCGATTCTGCTCAGCAGGGACAAAGATGAAATTGAAAAAAAAAACCTTCAATATTAAAAAGTATAAATTATCTGTAAGAAAGTCTTTCTGGTGAATGACCTGAATACAAATGAACTGAAAAAAGTATTGGAAGGCGAATAACCTCTTTAAAGGAGTGGTTCAACTTTAAGTTAACTTTTAGTATGTTATTGAATGGCCACTGCCAAGCAACTTTTCAATTGGTCTTCATTATTTATTTTTTATCATTTTGGAATAACTTGCCTTCTTTGTCTGACTCTATTCAGCTTTCAAATGGGGGTCACTGACCCCATCTGAAAAAAAACAAATGCTCTGTAAGGCTACAAATGTATTACTTTCTGTTCAGGCCCTCTCCTATTCATATTCCAGTCTCTTGCTTAAATCAGTGCATGGTTGCTAGGATAATTTGGACCCTAGCAACCTGATTGCTGAAACTGCAAACTGGAGAGCTGCTGAATAAAACGTTAAATAACTCAAAAACCACAAATAATAAAAAATGAAAACCAATTGCAAATTGTCTCAGAATATCACTCTCTACATCATACTAATAATTACTTTTAAGGTCACCAACCCCTTTAAGCTTTAGAGGGCTTTATATGTAATATAACAATACTAAACATTCAGGGGTATACTTATACCTATACTTATACTTATCAAAGATTGAAGTTAGAGATTGCAACAGTCCACTAGCGGGAAATACCGCCTCTCTCCATTCATCTCTATGGGATTTTTGAAAGCGTATTTATCAAATGGTGAACTTTCACCCTTTGATAAATACGTCTTTAAAAACCCAATGGAAATGAAATATACCCCTTATTGTTCCTAAACATTTGTTGTGTTTCAAACCCCAAAGCAAGGAGTTCTTGTGTGTGTCATGCCATAGCATGGGAGACTATGATCATTTCCTAACTGCAAAAAAAAGCTGGAATAGTTAAAGAAGTCATTAAAATGTCATTGCAGGTGATATTCTTTTTACTGTTGCAATATATGCATCGTTGCAGGGGAAAAAGAAAAACTTTTCCAGACAGCAAGTTAGCAAATACCCATGAAGGCATAAAATGAATGCATTTATTGGGAAGGGTGCTAAGGGTGTCTGGATAAGGATTTACAGATGTGGTGGACATAAAGCAAAATGGGTTTAGTAAATGATAGCAAGGCAACAGGTGGAGTGAAGCAATGTATACAATGAGAGCCAAGTGAAATGAAGCAGGTTATACATCAGCCACTTACCTTTAAGATAAGATCAGTGTGATGTTGGTCCAACATGTTGGCTCTTCTAGAAGATGTGATGATGACCCTGCCGTACCTTCCAGGAGTTTGCAGATCAGAATACAGACGATGCTTGGATCGATTGACTGGGAACAGGCTATCCACTAGGTTCCTCTCTATCTTGGCCAGGCTGTGTTTAGGGGCAAGCAAATATTCGATGTTCTCCTCCACCCTATACCTACTGAAACTGGCCCCCAGCAAGATCGAGATCAATACTGGGGCCGAGATAAAAAATACTGGATGGCTGGCAATAAAAAAGCCAAGTCTTGAAAAGCAATTTCTCAGCCCCCTGTGCAGAACCTTCCGCAACATCCTAGTGCAGAGGCAGCTTAGGAGGGGGAGAGTCACAGGCTGAGAAGATCGGAAGCTCCACCAGAGCCTGGCCAGGACCATCAGGGACCCCCAACCTACACAGATGTTCTCTTAATTAATGGGGAAATCAACTGATGCTCCACAACTTACACCATTAGTAAGTACAGTCTGGTGGTAAAGATCTCTGGATACGCAATTCTTACTAAATGAAAATGTAAGAGGTGCAATATAAAAAGTGGGGTCCTTGCATTTCTCTGACTTCCCAGTAAGTGTAAACGCATATTAGGAAACAGTTACCAAATCCTCATCATCATCCTCCTCCCAAAGGAAGCGGCTCTTACCTGCTTAATTCATTACAACTGCCTGCAACTGACAGTCGGGAAAGTTGACCTGAAAACTGGTTTTAATTGCCCAGGGATTAGCGTCCCGTGTTTCTATGGCAATGGAGATAAGTGGCCATGGTCCAGGTGAGTGGGACTTTTTTTCCCCCCAGCTGTTCATTTAAACATCTTGCAGCATCCAGAGAATGGGAAGTATCTGGTCACTTTATTAGGTGAGTCCCATGATGACTTCCCGCAGCGAGAGAGAAGACTGACAGTTGTAAAGTAGATGTCGATCTAGAGGGGAGGCTTGAGATGAATATAAAAGTTAAAGGAGCCTCTTCCCTAACTCAGCCTCTCACAAGCCCGTCAGTATTTGATAGGGTCTCAGCCAGAGATACGAATCAACCTGCCTCATTGCTGCATTGGAAAGATCACCGCATAGATACAATTTTGTGTATTTCATTGGTCTCAGGCGATTATTTAGCTGTCAGCACATCATGATGGGGAGGAGGGGGGCAGTCTAAAAATCTTAGAAACGTCTAGGAAATGTCCCCATCGTGTCGTTGCCACCGTGCAGCTGCTGCATCTCCTCTTGCATAGTGAGGCTCCAGCAGGAATCCTCCCAGTGAATCATCCACACGCAGGTAGGGATCTGAAAGAAGAAGAAGGCAGCGATTGTGGAATAGATAGAGCAGGAAAGCTGCCCACCCTATATGTCACACTGACACCCCTCCTCCTCCTCCAGCAGCAGCAGCAGCAACAACCAGCTCACATGTACAGCTGACACTAATTCTACTTGAAAACTTGCACCTTTACCAGGGAACATCCCCTCCAGCTTATGGGCAGCAGAAACCTTACTATTAAAAAATATATATATATAAAGATAGAGCCCCATGAAGCAGTGAGATGTGTTCTAATTCAATAGTATTCTGCACATCTCCCTCCCCGGCTGCTCCTCCCTGAATCAACTGCCACAGGGGCTGCCCCTCCTCCTAGAAAAGAAATAACAAGCAGATTGGAATCAATCACCATGAAATACTTTCAGCATTGGCATTCGCCTCTTGGTCATCCTTTCCCCGGCAGGTGCGCGCGCGCGATTGTTGCCAGACGCAAGAAGCAAAGACTGCAGCAGCTGCACAAGGAATAGCCCGAGAACTAACGCAAACGGACGTGCCAGGGATCGTTAAAAAGCGTCGCTGGCTAGAAATGCTTCATGGCATTGATCCTGCACGCTGCTGTGATAACCTGCCCGCCAGAGAGATTTCTCATTAATGAGCAATTAGTTACAGTATGGGGGGAAGAGGAAGGTGTATGTGTGTGGTTTATACATTTACATCAGTGTGTTCTTATGATGCAATGAAAACATTTCTGACAGTGCAGCAGGTATAGGAGACTCCAGCACATTCCCAAGGGCCATGTCAGCCTCAGCAGAAAGAGCAGCAGCAGCAGGTCAAAGCTGCATGTACTGTATGTCTACTTTAATAACCTGCAGAATTTGCCCATCCCTCCCCATGGGCTCAGTTCTCAGTCCAGCTCTGTGTGCGCGTTATTATTACATGGCCTTATCTCATGCGTGCAAAGCATTCAGAGGATGGACTGCAACTCTCCCCCTTTGTCCTCCCTCCTGCTGGGAGGCTGGGAGATTAGCAACAGGCTCTGCTGTACAATTCTGTTTGTCTTGTCTGCCTTCATTATGTTTGCGAGCACAATGTGGAGACCTTTCACTTAGCACTAACACTGACAATACAAAAACCATGGCTGAAAAAAAAACAAACTGAGATGGCTAAAGCTAAAAAAAAAAGAAACATTCAGAGACAGACAGTATGTCCTTCTTCTCAGATTTAGCGTTGGCACAGTGCAATCTTACGGTAATTGTCTTCCTAACGTTGCTAAATAAGATTTGATACTGGTCTTGTGTTACGTCAGAAGACTCTAACTCTGAAAAGAACTGGGGAAAAAGTACGACTCTGTCGCAAAGCAGGCGCTGAATTATCCGCAATAGAATGCGCCTTGCAGAATTCATCATCTTTGTTTTCTTCAGGCTAGGATCATCATCTGTCATTCAGGCACGTTAAAGTCCAGTAGTAAAATAGCCAGCACAATGCAATCCTGCTCATTGCTCATCTCTTGTTAACGTGCTGTCTGTCAGAAGTCTCCAAAACCCTCTCTCCTACATCTCTGCCGCTGCGCTTTTCAGCACCATGGACAAGTCCCACAACTCATTTGTTCAGTGAGCAGTAATTCATAAACCCGAGCTCTAACAACCTCCAGCATGGATCTCGATACACAACCCCATCCCTCTTTCTCTTACATTGCCTCCCCTATCTATTATCTATCTATCTATCTATCTATCTATCTATCTATCTATCTATCTATCTATCTATCTATCTATCATCTATCTATCTATCTATCTATCTATCTATCTATCTATCTATCTATCTATCATCTATCTATCTATCCATCTATCTATCTATACATCTATCTATCTCTCATCTACTGTATCTAACTGTCTATCCGTCTATCTATCTATCTATCTATCTATCTATCTATCTATCTATCTATCTATATCTCCAGTGTGTTATCTCTCTCCACCTCTTTTCACCATTTGTTCATCAATAATATACTGTATCTGTCTAAGAATGAATGTACGTCTGCATTTATCAATATCCATCTATCTAGCTGCAGTATTTATCACCTGTCTGTCACTTTGTAAATATCAATATTATTGTATCCATGTGCATATACAGTGTTACATTGCAGTTAAAGAAACAATGAGAAAGACAAGATCATTGATGAATTATACATATTTATATTACTGCATTTTGCTCTGAGGCATTGTACTCACAAATATTTTTATACAGTTGATAAACAGAAAATTAAACATCATTCACAAAATAGTGCCACCTGCTTGTGGTTATTTGATCTGTTCATTATAAAACACTTTTTAAAAGCATGGCCTGTTTTGCAGTGTTAAAAAGCAGGTCACAAAATGTAAAAATAACATACATATGAGATATAAATAGTCATACATTTTTGCCAATAATTTGTATTGCCGTCCGAGAAACTCTATACAGTTTTATGAGTGAATAAGCTGTCTCCAAATGAAATAGGTTTGAAATCTCTGTAAAAACATCTATTAATCAGTGAATCCTAAAAACTGCTTGAAAAAAAAAAGTCAAGGTGGAGCAGACATGAAGGTTAAAGTGTAGACCTATGGACACTTGGGTGGGTATGTTGTAGCTTCAACCAGCATTATTGATTTCTCAGTGTGGCTCAGAGGCATCTGTCCTTTAAGCAATGGCTAACAAGGAGAGAGAAGACTAATAGCTTTTATCCATTTAAGTCTCTCTTTTAACGTTAGTCTATTAACAGTAGTGTTCTTACTTACTATGCATTCTCAAGCATCTGACATCTAGAAAATTTGTATTTGTGGCTCTGTCGATTTTCCACTTTAGTCACATGGTCATTAAATCCAAACCTTTGAAATTGACAGATAATATTGAATGGTTGCAGCGTGTTTTCCTTTATACCTCCCATAAATCTCCCTTTAACAGAGAGAAAAAGAAAGAAAGAGGGTGATAAAACAGGTTCATAATTCATTATTTACAATTTTTTTAACTAAGGGAAGCCACTCAGCAGCCCATTGTGGCATAACCAAGTCAGAATAGAACTCGAATTTAGTAATAATGGCTCTCAAGTCTGTTAAAGGCTCATTTCTATCTACAGGTATCTATCTATCTCTATATCTATCTATCTATTTATCTATCTAATAATTCCATTTCCTTACAATATATTAAATATATAGGGGCCGATTCACAAAAAGCGTTTATTCTACATTCCTGCACAGTGGTATTCGAATCAAAATGAAATTATAAGATAGATAAATAGATAATAGATAAATAGATACTTATAGAGAATAATTAATCCTAACACATTATTCACTAACATCTTTTAATCGATACAAGCATAAAATAGGGCGATAATTACTGGGAAATTTAACATCTCCCAGGAGTAGGCGTTACTTAACAGATGAATTAATAGAGGAAGATGTAGTGAGGCGCTGTAGGGCAGCAATTAAAGACCTTCATGAGGAACTGGAGCTTTACCTACAGCCTCTAACACATTTTAATGATACCTTGAGCAGATCCAGAATGCAGTCATGAATTATATTAAGTTTCCCAGGGAAAGGAATCACTAAAATACTGTAAAAAGAGACTTCTATTCTGCCAGTGACATCCCCAATGTCTTAAGGTGCTATAGATTGCACTAATAATGTGTGACAATATCAAATGCCTTAAAATATTTCACAAAATAACTCATGCTATAAAATACCGCACACAATTCAGCTAAAATGAACGTAAAAATAGTGAACTTTTAGTGAATTGATCGTTTATATTAAAAATATAAGAAGTGATACAATTTTTAAGGCATGCTATAAATAACACTCACTTTTTCGACCTTTAGTAAATCGGCCCCATAGTATTCTTGAATCTACTGTAAGGGGTTGTTTTACTAAAACTTGAATTGATCTATTTTTTTTTATGTCAATAAAAGTCAATCTAACTCCCTTCACAAATTGAACTCATTTATCAATAATTTTTCTCAAAAAAATAATAGCGACCAAACATCACAAAAAAATTGTCACTTTGTATCGCACGATTGAGTCTCCAAAAAACTCAATTTTATCGAGTTTTATCTTCAAAAACATGACTTTTTCAGATTATCGGACAAAAACCCCACATTTCAGATAATCCAATGCAGATCACTATTTCAAAAAAGCATCTACAGGGACATCTGTCATTGACTTCTACATGACCTTGTCAGGTTTGAGATGGCATATTTTCAGATTTGGATTTATATATAGTTTTGGGGTATGATAAATCTCTAAAAATTCGAGTTTTCTTTCCATGAAAAATTCAAATTTTCCCCTTAAAAACCTCGACCAGAAAAAATAGGGGTTTAATAAATGGGCCCCTTGGTCTATTTACATTTCTTTTATAATATTCTATCCCCTACATGTAATAAAAGGCACCGAGTTGGCCCAGGTGCAGAAAACTCTAGCAATCAAATCAAGATATTTGCTTTAAAACAGGTGACTAGGAAACACCCCATGCTGATTGGTTGCTGTGGGTTACTGTACGTGAGTAGACATGGAGGCCCATTTATTGATGGTTGAATTTTAGTGGTATTCAAGCTTTTTGAAAAATCAGAAATGAAAGTTATTAAAAGAACAAATGTAAATAAGTGCTGAATGTTCCCAAAAAAAAAAGAAAAAATGAATGTCAGCAAAACCTTGGACTATTACAAGTGAAAAAATATCAGAAATCCTCTTCAAGTCTGAATGGCTAAAAGAAAAGATCCAACAGGCTTGTTACAGCTCCCATTGACTTCTATGAGAACTTGACTGTTTTTACTTGGCAAAGTCTTGTATTAGAGTTTTTCCTGGTTTTAATCTAGAATTTTTAGAGTTTTAGAGAAATTTTTTTTAAAAAAACAAATTTTTAGAGAAAAAAAATGTGATTCGTGAAAAAGTAGAAATCTGAATTTTAGTAAATAGGCCCTTTAGTGTTTTTTTTTTTTGTGTGTTCAAATTCTCTGTGTTGAATTCTCTTAATCTCTTTGTTTTACCGCTGCCATGGAACAGACTGCCCCATCTTCGTTTTATGAATATAAACAGCTGCTTTTGCTGCTGACCTTTTACTTATAGTGATTAATCCCATGATCTCATTGCCTTAGAATTGACACTTCATGGACTGTGCTCAAACAATAAGATAAATATGAAAAATTAGAGGCGCTATCCGTTAATAAGTTCATTCAGAGAGTTAAGGTAGCCATACACGGAGAGATCCGCTCGTTTGGCGATGAGGTGGGCAATATCGGGCTGATCTGATCGTGGGCCCTAGGGCTCAACTATCGGATCCTAACAATGGGTAACGGGTGGTCAACAAACAGATGCGGCTGTGATCCAACGGGATTTTTAGTCCTGTCTGATCAACATCTGGCCGAATTTTGGCCAGATATCGATTGGGGAAGCCTGTCGGAGGGCCCCATACATGGGCCATTAACCTGCCGACTTGGTCTGTCGGCAGCTTTTATCGGCCCATGTATGGCCACCTTAACTTTCATTTCAACTACCGAGATATCTGTATAAATACCTAGGGGTGCAAATATTAGCTAATGCCACTTAGTTATAAGAACTGAATTATGTTCCTCTTTAGTCAGGGCACACACCCCGGCAACTAATCTCCCTGAACTGTCTCCCACCAGCTAGAATGTAAATCGCCAGCGGGATAACACTCGGAAAGCTTTGTTTTCTCTAAGTCGTCTGAAGTTTCCTTGAGAGGCAACTTCGGGCGACTTTGGAAAACAAATTGCTCCAAGTGCCATCCCACCGGTAATTTACATTCTAGCCGACGGGAGGCAGTTCGGGGAGATTAGTTGCCCTGAAGAAGAGGAGATTTGTCGCCTGGGCGACTAATTTCCGCGAATCTGAGCTTGTGCCCTGACCCTACAAGAAACAAAGCAAGCATTTGGGCAACAAAACAATTTATGTTTTATATGTATTTTAAAGACTTGAAGAACACTCTTCATTTTTTATGTGGAATTGAAACAAAAGTATAGATAGCCTATACAAGTGAGAATGAGTTTTTTGGGATTTGTTTCCACTTTTGGAATAAACAAAACTATGCTGATATTTTCTACTATAATAGACAGACTGCAACTACAGTAGAAAAGAATAAAGGTATATGGTCTTATAGGGATAAATGGAGATACCATCAAGTGGAAAATGTAATCCATAACCTTAGTTTGAAGGGAACAATTTGTAGAGTCCTTGCTAATTTAAGATAGATATTAAGACATACCCATACTCATATGAAGTGCCTTCTGTACTAGAAATACCAATAGAGAGATATATAATTATGACTTAGAACCTTAAAACCCTAGAAGGACAGTGAAGAGAAACATGATTGTTTCAGAAATAGTACAGAACATAATTGTCTATTATTTCTATGGCATAATGCTGGTATAAATGCATTTTTTTTCTTTTCATGATAGCTCCCCTTTTACAAATGATATACAGAACCAAGACCTGTCTTTGTCAAATACTGAATTATAATTCATATTGAAACATGAATGTGATGAGCGGAGGCAAATGTATATCTCAATGTCATCAATACAGTGAGAGCTCTAAAACCTATGGTAAATAATTAGATGAGCAAGGTTGGTGGTATTCATAGCAGGACTGTCAACGAATGGAATAATAAGTTAGAACATGAAACAATGAATGAATGATCATCACCTTGAGGCATATGATGGAAACAAGATTATGAAGAAAGGCAAGATCTGTTCAGAATGTCATCAAATATATATCTCTTGTGCTCATATTGTTTGATTATGTGATGTGCAACAGAAAGGTATAGAAAATCATGCATATTAAGACTCATCATGAGTATACAGTACATGAACAATTCCAGTGTTGCTATTGACTACTTCTACTAGGGATGCACCGAATTCAGGATTGGGTTCGTGATTCGGCCTTTTTCAGCAGGATTTTCAGACCGGCTGAATTTACATATGCAAATTAGAGGAAGTAAAAAATGTTTTCCCCTTCCCACCCCTAATTTGCATATGATTCGGATTTGGTTCGGTATTTGGTAGAATCTTTCGCAAAGGATTCGGGGGTTTGGCTGAATCCAAAATAGCGGATTCGGTGCATCCCTATCTACTACATATATGCTCACCAACTGGCAAAACAAGTTTAATGTAAATGTAAATTGCACTTACACACTGCTGCTTAATTAGCATGTGGCCAAATGTATTAGTAAATAAATAACAATTAGAAGTGATCCTTTACAAAAACAAGTGCTAACTAGCACACATACAATTATCCTTTTTACTAATGTTTGCATTTCTTTCATTTTCATGAATTGTATTTTTTATTGCGAAAAAAATGTGAGTTATACTTATTACTCTAAAACACAAAAAAAGTGTAACATAAAATAAAAAAAACCCACCAAAATTACTAATGGGATTTGTCGTTTTCCAACTGCAGAATCTATCTTTAATTCAAGCTTGTAGAAGTTTTCTGGGGTTTTTTATTTGTGTTTTGAAGAAAAATTCTAGGATTTCCAGGTTTTCATATTAGTATTTGGATTAGTTCAGCATTTTTATTCATTTGTGCTTTTCATATTAGGTTATTGAAAAAATTACTTGACAGTCCTGGTTTTAGAGAACTTTTTTTGTGTTTTTTTTCCATGGTTTCCAAAACCACTAAAATCAGAATGTTGATAAATGGACCTCTGAATGTTGATCAGTCTACTATTAGTAAGATGTGATTTGTTGATATGGGCAAGTATACAAGTGCAAATTAACACCTAGGGGGTTCATTTACTAACAATTGAATTTCAATGTTTTTCCACGAATCTCTAAAATTTGTGAGTTTCTCATTTTTTAAAATATCTCAAAAAAAATTTCAAGATTTATCAAGTGTAAAAACCGCTAACACCCCTAATACAAAACTTTGCCAGGTAAAAGTTGTCAAGGTCCTACAGAAATTCAGTGGCAGCTGATGCTAGCAGGGGATTTTAAATTCACAGTTCAGATCATCAACCAATTACAACTGTCAGTTGAGCAGGTAACCAATCTCATGTTTAGCTAATCAAAAGGTCTTCATACATCAAGAGAAGATCAACCAATCTCCATGCTTTTGATTTGCTGTGTTTTCATAGATGATTGTTTATACAGAAACTGTCATTTAAGTTCCAAATGTCCTTTCAGGAAACGAGTGCTGTCTGACATTTAGTGGGGTATTTATTAAAACTCGAATTTATCTCATTATTAAAAAAAATAAAAAATAAAAAATCCGAATGAAAATTATATGTGCAGGAACATCTTGAATTCTATTCCAATTTTTTTTGCATTTCGAACGAAAACCAGTGTAAAAATGCCCAAAACCCTTGAATATCATGAAAGCAAGAATCATCTTCTAATTTTGCCATTGACTTCTACATGACTTTTGACAAGTTTTAGCTGGAGTATCTTCATATTCTGATTTTTAGCAGCTTTGAAGCATATTAAATCTAGAAGAATTTGAGTTTTTTTTCCCTCTAAAAATTCAGATTTTTCCCCTTATAAAAATTTGAGGATTAGAACTAGGTCCCCGAGTCAGACTTTTACTACAGTAGAGAGCATTATAGAGAGTAGTGATGGGCGAATCTGTCCCGTTAAGATTCGCTGAAAAATTTGCAAAACACATTGAAGTCAATGGGCGTCAAAATCATTTTGACGCGCGACAATTATGGCATGAGTGAGAATTTTTATACGCGCAACTCTTTTGTCCAAATGCATCAAAGGCAATGGGCGTCCGAAATAATTTTGACGTGTGACAATTTTGACGAGCGTCAATTTTTGCAAGTGCGACCCTTTTGTCCAAATGTCAATGGGTGTCCAAATAATTTTGCGAGCGACAATTTTTTTCTCGCAGTGAATTTCTCAAAGCGAATTTTCACGGCAGTTGCACAAAAACATTTGCTGTTGGTGAAATCCGGATCCATGCCTCGCAAATAAATTTGTCCATCGCTAATAGAGAGGTAGCGGGGACATTTTTTCTTATAAAAAAGATTAACGCACCAGAGGCCACCCCTTTAGATAAGGGGAACAGAACTTTCATTTGAAGCAGCAGAGGTGACTCTGATATGTGTGTATTATAAGGAATAATGAATCTCCTTTTTAAAATATGAGGAAATTAGAAGTCATCTCAGAGTTCCATGACCTGTATAAAAGCACTCAGCCAAGAGCCTCATAATGTCCTTATATAGATTTGGGACCTGTTATCCAGAATGCTCGGGATATGGAGTTTTACGGATAATGGATCTTTCCATAATTTGGATCTTCATACCTTAAGTATTAAAAAATCATGTAAACATTAAGTAAACCCAATAAGCTGATTTTGCTTCCAATAAGGATTAATTATTTCTTATTTCTGTTTTATTATTTACTTTTATCACTTTTTAAAAAATTTGGATTATTTGATTATAATGGAGTCTACGGGGGACGGCCTTTCCGTAATTCAGAGCTTTCTGGAGAAGGGGTTTCTGGATAAGGGATCCCATACCTGTAATTAATAACTGTAGTATCATTAAGAGGCAGATTTAAAAAAAGGTGAATATCGAGGGTTATATGTAAATGCTGAATGTAAATCCTTTGACTTCGAATATCGAAGTCGAAGGATTTAGCGCTATTCCTACGATCGAATGATTTAAGGAATAATCATTCGATCGAATGATTAAATCCTTCGAATCGAACGATTCGAAGGATTTTAATCCATAGATCGAGGATATTCCTTCGATCAGAAAATTGTACCTTCCTCATAGGCTAACATTGACCTCGGTAGGTTTGAGGTGGCGAACTAGGGAGTCGAAATATTTTTTAAAGAGACAGTACTTCGACTATCGAATGGTCGAATAGTCAAACGATTTTTAGTTTGAATTGTTCGATTCGAAGTCGTAGCCGAAGGTCGAAGTAGCCTATTCAATGGTTGAAGCAGCCATATTCGACCATTCGAAATTCAAAGTATTTTTTCTTCTATTCCTTCACTCAAGCTAAGTAAATGGGCCCCTAACATTTTTCTTGTAAAAAGTGCAAAGCAATGTAATTTTCGATACAACTTTCTCTCCGACTCATTTGTTATAGCATGTGAATATCAGGAAACAAGAGATACAGAAGCACATAAAGCTTATGGAAGTGGAACCATTGGTGACACACCCCTTGTTATAAGTCTATAAGTTGATATAACAATCTTACAAGAAGGAGACATGAGAGATATAACACATTGTTCTAAAGAGATGTCAGGTCTGTCCTTACTACCTGCCATAGGATACAGGCTGGCTATGGGGCTCCTCATTGGGGGGAGAGGGAAAACCCTTAACTCTATTATGGAGCAAAGTTTGAAAACAACATGACAGCTTGGAGTAAATGGGTCCTGTTTCATGTTTTACCCCACTAAATGGTTGTAGTTTAATAGCCCTGCATTGGCTCTAATTTTCATTTATTTTTACTGATATACATGTCTGCAGAGCAACCTATTGAAAAAAAATTAAAGTTTCCAACTTTACTACATACCTAGGAACACACAGCAATTCGAACTGTTTGCACGGTACATCTACATTCACAAGAAACTTAATTCCCCATAATTATTTTCCTAAAGTCCCCACTCCCTATTGCAGGACCTGGTTGAAACAAAGAAATGTGTAATGGAAGCCCTCCTAAAACATAGAAAATAAAGTGACACTTATATACATCTCTTTCATTTCTTCATTTCCTATTTTGCTTGAGAGCATTCCAGTAGCATAGATTCCGAATTATTGTATTTCTTTTGTATTCTTTTTGATTCTCATTGCTTTCAGGTTATACTCCCACTTCCCTAGAGCCAATTCAAAGAATTCCTCCTTAATGGAATTTGCAAGAAAACTGGGAATACACATTTATATAGGCCGGGACTAGTGCTCTCAGTTTCTAAATCAAAAACTAAAATAAACAGTTGTTGCTTGAGGAAATCAATATTTTACTAATTAAATACAATTAATAAAGGTTTTGCCTCATTTATTTTTTCACTTTTAAAGAGTATTGGGAAATAGTAGAATTAATTTGATCAATTAATAAGTTTGTTCTGTGTGAAATTAATTAATTAAACGTGTAAGGTGTAATGGCCCAGATATTAAAATGATTCAAAGGATAAAAAAAATTTGAAAGTATAGTTCTAATAATGGGATGGGGGATTATTATAAGGTGCAAGGGATTTGCATAATAGTTGTCATTTTTATAGTTATTTGGTCTTATAAAAAAAAAACTGTTGCACAAATTATCTATATTTTCTATACTTTATAACACTAAGAGGGTTATTTACTAAACTCCAAATGCAAAAATCACAAAAAATTTTGATTTTTTTTATATAAAATCAGACTTTTAAAAAAAATCGCGAATTTTTCAGAATTTATTAAACCCCGAGAATGGAAAAGTCATAATCAGAAAATCCAGCATCTCAGACCTGTCGAGATTGCATATACAGTAAGTCAATGGGAGAAGTCCCAATGATTTTTTGATGTGCGCTGGGTTTTTGGCAATACCCCAAAGCTTTCTGAGTTTTCAGGCAAAATTCTGAGTTTTCGCCTGAAAAATCCGAAAAAAATCATGAAAATCGGATGAAAAATCTGAAAAAAACAGGAAAATCGATTTTTTTTCTCATAAACAAAATTTCCGGTAAAGTGTATTAATAAATATGCCCAAAAAACCTGTGTGGATTTGGTCTGAGTTCTTTTCAGAAAATATTGCGATAAATTCTGACTTTTGATAAATAACCAAACCCGGTCAACAAATTGCATGCAACGGAAATCAGGCAAAGGATAGAAATGTCAGATAAAGTTGCAGCATTGATTCGACACAACACGTCGGATCAACGCTGCAACTTCATCCGACAATGCATTCACTTACCTTTTTTTCTCCCGCACGTGATTAGTCACCGGCGTTTGCCGCAGCTCGTCAGATCGCGCTGATAACGTCCATGTAGTCCTACCTTTAGGGTGTTGATGAAAAAATTAGAATAGCGTTTTATTCAAATTTGATTAGAGTTTGCAGGTCGATACTATTCACCCTATTCAATCTAAAAAATTAAAAAATTGTAATCAATTTCGATTGGACGTGTTTTGTTTTAGAATTTCGGGTTTATAGGAGTTTATGGGAGTTTTTAAATTTGACCCTTCATAAATATGCCCCTATCAGTCAAGGCAGAAGAACATTTAATAAGCTATATTATTGGAAAGTCTATACAGATTTTACCAGACATTCAAGCCCAACCTCTACTTTAAAAAACTCCACCCTATCTTTTTGAAACTTGAAACCAATGTTACGTATTTGTTACAACAACATATTGTTAGAACCATGCTCATTCACAATTAGTATTATTTTTTTTAATTCATTCTCATTAAATCTTTCATACACATATTAAGTATTTCATGTCTTTGATATATCAGGGTCGGTGTATAATACCATCTTTTCTCAGAATGTCAACATATTTAATTACGTTTCATCAAGACAGGCAATCCTTCTTAAACCAAATAACTGTGCTTTTGGAATGCCCCTAGCGGGATTTTCACTCTCTCTTATCATGGGTATGATTGCATTCTTTAGGCTTAGTTTATAAATTAGTTTTAATCATCCCTGCTATATTTGATACTAAGGATTAAATACATGAAAATAATTGTATAGCTTGAAGAAAGGTTACTACTCTGTGTTTCAATGTAATATTCTTTATCAAAAGGTGAAATACATCTAAGACTACAGACAGAAGCATAACATAAAATGCCGGATACGTGTATGATTGCTTCCACATACACAAATTAGGGTTCATTGGGCATCATCAACACTGGGCCTATCTGTGCCTGGGCAGTAACTAATGACAACCACCCAAATATTTAATTTCATTGTTCTATTTCCAGCTGGCCCAAAAAAACCCACTTGTTTTTTTAATTATTGAATCAATCACTTAGGAGCATATTTATCAAGGTTTTCAAATTGAAAAAACTTCAAAATTCAAATAGGTTCGTATTCGGCCGAATTCGAATCGTACAATTCGAAGGAATAGCGCATTTGATCGAATTCCATTCATCGTTTTTCCCAAAATTGTCCACCAATTGACTCCAAATGGGTTCTAGGAGGTCCCCCATAGGCTAAAACAGCAATTCAGCAGGTTTTACATGATAAATTTCAATAGTCAAATTTTCTATTTTTTTTCTAATTTGAATCAAATTTGGACTATTCCTCTAGTCGAAGTACACAAAAAATAGCTCAAAAATTAACCTCAAACTTTGATAAATCTGCTCCTTATTGATTGCTATGGGTTACTGCCCAAGTACAAATTTGCCCAGTGGAAATAACACACGCCCAATCAAAATCCTTCTCGCGTGGGATAGAACTATAATTACAACCAGTCCAAGCCTATTATATCCAACTCATTCAATCTGCAAATCAGATTTGTGCCATCTTTAAGTCATATGCCCCCCCCTCATATGTAATATAAGGCATTAAAGGAGAACGAAAGCCCCAGGGCGCAAAACCCCTCCCCTCCGTTGCCCCCCCTCCCTCCTCCCCCCTGGCCTACCCCTCCCCCTGGGCAAATGCCCCTAACTTGTTACTCACCCCTCTGCGCAGGTCCTGTCCATGGAGTTCGCAGTCGCCATCTTCTTCCACGCGCCTCTTCTTCCTGCTCTGACCGGCGTTTTCTGGCGCATGCGCAGTAGGAACAGTTACCGGTACGGCTCTACTGCGCATGCGCCGAATGTCACAAAGTGAAATCGGAAAACTTCGTGACATTCGGCGCATGCGCAGTAGAGCCGTACCGTAAGTTAGGGGCATTTGGCCAGGGGGAGGGGTAGGCCAGGGGGGAGGAGGGAGGGGGGGCAACGGAGGGGAGGGGGGGAGGGGTTTTGCGCCCTGGGGCTTTCCTTCTCCTTTAAGTTTGTCCAGGAGCAGTAACCCATAGCAACCAATCAGATGTTTGCTTTTAAACAGGTGATCTGGAAATGCTAGCTGCCGATTGGTTGCTACAGGTTACTGCTCCCGGGTAAACAATGCTTTTTATTACATAACCCCCTATGGCTCTAATAATGAGGGCATTTCAGAGACAAGAGGTACCTTCAGTAAAGGGGGTTAGTACTGATAACTGGTGTGGTCAACAATCCTTTCAGATTCAGATTTATTAATAATCTCTCATTTAGGGGCAGATTTATCAAAGGTCGAAGAGAAAATTCAAATTTAAAAAAATTACAATTTCAAATTCCAAATTCGATTTGAATTTAAAAAAAAAAAATCGAATTTTGAAACTTATCATGTACTGTCCCTTTAAAAATTTGACTTTGACCATTTGCCAACTAAAACCTGCAGAATTGCTGTTTTAGCCTATGGGGGACCTCCTAGAACTTAGTTTAGATTTATCAAAGGTTGAGGGGGATTTTCAAATTTAAAAAAATTCAAATTTTGAGCGATTTTATAAAACCTGCGGAATCGCTGTTTTAGCCTATGGGGGACCTCCTAGAACTTAGTTTAGATTTATCAAAGGTTGAGGGGAATTTTCAAATTTAAAAAAATTCAAATTTCGAGCAATTTTTTTGTCTATTTCGACTAGGGAATAGTCCAAATTTGATTTGAATTTGAAAAAAAAATCGAAAATCAAAATTTATCATGTACTGTCTCTTTAAAAATTCAACTTCGACCATTCGTCATATAAAACCTGCCAAATTGTTTTAGCCTATGGGGGACCTTGTAGAACCTTTTCGGAGTCAATCGTACGAATTGAATTTGGCCGAATACAGACCTATTCAATCGAAAACTGACCCTTTTGGCCAAAAAAAAATGTTACTTATTTTCGGTTGGTCTATTTGAATTCGAATTTTGACATTTTTCAAATTCTAAATTCGACCCTTGATAAATATGCCTCCTATTGTCTGCCACAAGATACAATGCTATTTTGGCACCTCTCCCTAAATTATTTAATAAAACCTGAGACTCCAATCATGCTAATACAGTCAATACAATTGCCTGAATTCCATGGAGTATTTGACCCAATGCTGGTTATACTAAACAGATTATACTGATTGGAGCAAGATTCCAGGGATTTAATGGCAGAAAGATCTTTGTACAAGTCATTCTGAATTGAGAAAGCCAGTTGGATGACTAGCGTAACATCTTTTAGAGAAAAACAAATAAATAAATAAAAGTCCAGTAATTTAACAAAAATGAATAAAGCCTTAATGGCAATAATTAATAGATGGTACAGTTGCAAATAACCCCGGTCTGTGGATAATATATTGTCACAAATAGAACAACTTAAATTAAAAGGACCATCAATTATTCAAGTAGTAGTGCAAATAATTAATGATTTAAGTAATTGATTAGGACAACAACCTAAGTGTTTGTGCCTTATGAGGCACTCATAGGTTGAGTAGCCTGTGAGTCAGTGCCCCATAAGGCACAAAATGCGTTAGGCTGTTCTTCTTCTGATAAATGACTTTTTAATCTTTAATTATCTTCACTGCTGCTTGAATTATATCACTTTGCATGTAAGCTGCTCTTATTTAGCAACGTTTGTAATTTTTTTTCTGTGATTCAATTTTTTTTCCGCTAAAAATCACGAATGTGAATATTGGTTTAAAAAAACACAGATTTGTAACACTTATTAATTAAAAAAAAAAATAGAAAGTTTAAACGTCAGCATCTAACACTTATTAATTTAAAAAGAAAAAAACTAGAGTGTAAAACGTCATCTAAAAGCTTGCTAGGTCATATAGATGCTGTCCTAGGCAAAATTTCAAATTGTTTATTTAATTTGAGCTTTTCAAAAAATTTTGAGCTTGTTAAATGCACTAAAAATGATGAGTGAACACAAATTTGAAGCACTCAAGCTTTTTTCCCACAATTTTATACGTTCAAGTTTTTTATAAATGGAATTTTTTATAAATAAAAAATTCCATTTGTGTTTTTTTTTTTTAAATTGTGAGTTTATTTCAAGTAGAACAAACCTCCAAAATTACACAAATCAAATTTTGATAACTAACCTTCCTAGTTATCTAATAATCTTGTGGTGTGTTTACCACTTTCTCTTAACACATACATTTAGGGGGTTGTTTATTAAACTCCGAATGCAAAAATTCCGAAAAAATGTGTGATTTTTTTTATAAAATCCGACTTTTAAAAAAATCCCGAATTTTTCAGAATTTATTAAACCCAGAGGATGGGAAAAGTCAGAATCAGAAAATCCAGGATCTCAGACCAGTTGAGGTTGCATATTAGTCAAAGGAAGAAGTCCCAATGATTTTTTGATGTGCGCTGAGTTTTTGGCAATACCCAAAGTTTTCCGAGTTTTCGGGCAAAATTTTTTTTCCGGTGAAAAATCCGAAAAAATCGTGAAAAACAGATTTTTCATGATTTTTCATCATCAAATTTTCGGGAAAGTGTATTAATAAACTGCGTTTTTTTGAGAAAATATTGAGATAAATTCAGACTTTGATAAATAACCCCCTTAGAGAGTGGTGTTACACAGGTACACAGTTTGTTGCTACAATAAACCACTGTCACAGGATTTGGAGTGCTGCAGCGTGTGTTTCTTGGAGTTATACGTGGGACCTTGGCAGGGTGCCAGCAGCTTGAACCCGATGCAACAAAAAGCTGAGAGTTATAGTTGAGCATCGCCTGTATTTGATTGTACAGGTGTGGGATCCGTTATCTGAAAAATCCAGAAAGCACTAAATTACGGAAAGGCTGTCTCCCATAGACTACATTTTATCCAAATAATCCAAATAAAATCATAGAAATATGATTTCCCTTTTCTCTGTAATAATAATACAGTACCTTGTACTTGAGTAAAACTGATATATAATCAACCATTATTGGAAGCACAACCAGCCTGTTGGGTTTATTTAATGTTTACATGATTTTCTTGTAGACTTATGGTATGAAGATCCAAATTACAGAAAGATGTTATTTAGAAAACGTCATGTCCTGAGCATTCTGGATAGCAGGTCCTGTACCTGTGCTATATCTGTTCATTTAGCCTTTCATTGGTTTAGAGTTTCAGATTAAATTGCTACTAAATAATCTGTAAAATGAGATTTATACTGATAATAATCAAGCCTAACAAATTACAAAATACTGTTTTGGTAGAGGATAATGTTTGGTAGAGGATATTAAGGGGAAATGTATGACTTTATACTTTTCTAGCGATTTCTTCCAATTAGAAACTAGTGCTCAACTAGCATTAAAACCTTGAAAAAACCCCAACTCATTAGTAGATAAAATGCTTAACCTTTTCCTTGCCAGGTACACAGAATCTACACTGTTGACATTGTTTACATTACCTATTGATAATGCTGAATCTACATTTCTGCATTGATTTTGCTGCTAGGGGATAAAGAGCTTTGCTTAAAGGGCATATAAAGTCTAAAATAGAATAAGGGTAGAAATGCTGTATTTTGTATACTAAATATAAACATGAATTTACTGCACCACAGGCCTAATCAAACAAATAATTTATGCTTTCAAAGTTGGCTACAGGGGGTCACCATCTTGTAACTTTGTTAAACATCTTTGCAAGACTAAGACTGTGCACATGCTCAGTGTGGTCTGGGCTGCTTAGAGATCGTCATAAACAAAGCTGCTTGAGTTCTGCATGGCTGGGAAGTAAGGCAGGGGCTCCCCCTTCTGTTCATAAGTATGATTGTTTTCCTGCTCAGCAGTTAGGGACCTTCTGACAATTCCTATCCACAGCAGTAAATGAAGGGAGAATTTCATTGCATACAGTCAGGTTTCTTATAAAAACGTTACACATTTTTTAATCAAAGTATATTGGAGATAGGTTTCTTTTTCATTAAAGAAAGTAAAAAGTATTTTTTTGCCTTTACATGCCCTTGAACAGTAATCTGTGTCCTCTGATCTGAAAATGGCTGTCAAGGATTTAATCCAGACTATTTTCCACTAGTAGTTTATGTTAGAAAAAATATTTTTTGCAATAAATCAAATGCAAATTAATATATTTTTGTACCATATACCAAAAATACAATTTGTTTTTGTCACTGCTACTGTTCAAATATCATTCCTTTGAAATGAATAGGAAAGCTAAGTGATAATACATGTCATGTATTGTGACCTTTTGTGCATTTTACTATGAGTAACTTCCACTATGGTGGTTGCATCTGTACTAGAGTTGTGGAATATTTGGATATGTGTTCGAACGTGTGCCAGGCGCATGGTTTCTTGTCATTATTGGCAAAAGGTGACCACAGCTAGCTGCAAAACAAATCCAGAACTTGTTTATGCGGATTTGATAAATAACCTTCTACAACCATAGATACAACCCTGTATTCGCTGGTTTGACCACTGAGTCATACTCAATTAGATTATAACTGTTTATGATGAGTACAATTACTATTAAAGAGTTACAAATAAAACATTGTATAGTAATGGAATCCAAAAAAGTGCTGATGATAGGAACATTACTCATAATTAGTGATGGGCGAATAAATTCTCTGTTAAGTTTTGTTGCAATTCAACGAATGTATTAGTTGGCGGCGAAACTGTGGCAAAAATGCACCAGCGAAAAATCTGGCACCTCAAAAAATCCGCTGCGTCATAAAATCTGCTGCATCAAAAAAGTTTTTTTCGATAGGCGAATAAATTCACCAGGCATGAATTCAGTTTATTCAATGGAGACAAAACTGTGGCAAACATTTTGCACCGAAAAATCTGTTGAACCAAAAAAAACAAAAAAAAGTTGGTGTGCTCCTGAATAGTTATGCTCATAAAAATTGTCGCGCTTCCAAATTATTCAGACGCCCCTTAACTTTAACGCATTTGGACAAAATAGGCACGAATAAAAGTTGTCGAAGGTGCCGAAATTGGCGCGCGTCAAAATTATTTTGACATCCATTGACTTCAATGCATTTGAATTTTTCGATGTATCGAGTATTTCGCCCATCACTTCTCATAATATTAGTGGGAGAAGATGAAATCAGCTCACAAAAATACATGGGAACAGTCAGGTTATTTTCTTGTGATAAATAAATATATATATATATATATATATATATATATATATATATATATATACAATATTTTGTTCTTGGTGATTTTGACTTATTTTTGGCACTCTGCAGGCATAGGATACAGTAGGTTTTTAATGTACTTCATTCCATAAAGAGATTAAAGTATTGGAATTTTCTCCCCACTTTTTTTCTCATATCTTTTTGAAGATATGATAAGGACATTTTCTCTGCACGTCTGTACACATTGCACTGTGCTTTCAGCATTGATCGGATATTCAGTTTTCAGGCTTCTGCCCTGTCATGAGCTTCTTAGGTCTCTCCTCGGGACTATAATCCATGCACTTCACTGCATGACACAATTTAATGAAAAATATCTAGTGGTACAGTAAAATGTTTTTTTTTCTTGCACAAAAATGATCTGTCACCCAAGATACTGTAAGAACCTCAATTTTAAAGCACAGTTAAAAAAAAAATCAGTGAGTAGTTACTCTACAGTCATTTAATTATTGTAATATCAGTTATTAGTTGCAAACAATCAAAGCAAACTGTGTGTCCATTGTGCATTGAAGATAAGTGACTTATACTGGAATCAGCAGTTAGACCAGGTGAGATATATTTTTTCTGCTCTTCTGTCATCAAGAACAGCAGATTATTGACCATCTTAAAAGCAGAGATGTTGTGTCCCAGAGGTGTGGTAAGAATGTAATCTACGACGGGGACTAATAGATGTTTATTTAGAAACCATAGATACATCAAGCAGAGAGAATTTTCCAATTGACCTAATGCTCTAAAAGGGTTATTGGAGGTGATTTATAAATGAGCCACAATGTACAATTTGACATCGGTCTTCCACCCTAGAGTGTTGCCTTTATATAGGTACGAATTTATCTCAGTATTTCTAAGTTAGACATCCTAACAACTCCGATTGCCCGA
Source organism: Xenopus petersii (assembly GCA_038501925.1). Lineage (NCBI taxonomy): Eukaryota > Metazoa > Chordata > Amphibia > Anura > Pipidae > Xenopus > Xenopus petersii. The sequence continues at coordinate 149,544,427 of CM076674.1, forward strand.
ATTGACCTTATTTATAATTAAAAAAAAGTCCAAAACTTGCAAAAAAAAGTCTAAAACTACGGGCAAAATCCGATAACATCGGACCTTTGTTCGAAAAGAATTTTTTGTACTTTTTGGACTACTTGGTCTGAAATCCACGAAATCATCGGATATTGGTACGGACAGCAGTGCAGACACTGGGACCTTCCCCATTGACTTATACAGGACCTCGAGAGCTTTCAGATGCCGCATTTTCGGATTCTGACTTTTCAGACCTTTGGACTTTAATAAATTCCGAAAAAAATCTAATTTTTTAGTCCATGATTCAGCATTTGTATTTTTTTCATTCGGATTTTTTAATAAAAGTCATGCCATTTGTAGTTTTAGAGAAAGTGAGTTTAGTTGTGGTTTCAAAAACCTCTAAAATCACTAAAATCTGACCTTTAATAAATAGACCTCCTTGTCTACTGGAAAATCATTTAAATATTAAAGAAATGGTAACATCAATAGGGATGTTGCGAACCGCCGACAATGTGTTCGCGAACGCCGTTCGCGAACACCGGCAAAAAATGCGAACAGTTCGCAAACAGTTCGCGAACTTCGAACATCCGAAAATCGTTCGATTCGAACGATCAAAGGATTATAATCGTTCGATCGAACGATTTCCGTTCGAATCGAACGATCGAAGCCATTGGATCGAATGATTTCATTCAATCCAATGGCTTCGATCGTTCGATTCGAACGAAAATCGTTCGATTTTAGCGATCGAATGGTTGAACGGTCGAACGATTTTGACGCGAACGCCTATTGGCGAACGTCGCGCGACGTTCGCGAACTTGCGGCGGACGCGAACAGTCGAAGTTCGCGCGAACTAGTTCGCCGGCGAACAGTTCGCTACATCCCTATACATCAACAAATGAAAGTGATTTAAAGTAATACAAATACAATACAGTGTTGCCCTGCACTGGTAAAACTGGTGTTTTTGCTTCAGAAACACTACTATTGTTTATATAAATGTCCATGATTACTGTTCTCTTTTCTCAGATGGATTAACTAAGAGCTGTTTAAAGCGATTGTTCACCTTCCAAACACTTTTTTCAATTCAGTTGTTTTTAGATTGTTCCCAAGAAATAAAGACTTTTTTCATTTACTTTCCATTCTTTATTTTCTACTGTTTTTCTAAAATCTAAGTTTAAAATGTAATGTTCCTGTCTCTGGTGTTTGAGTCTGGCAGCTCAGTATTTCAGGTGCTGACTCTGCTAAACTGCTACAATTTTGCCACATTTAGTTGATACATTAGGGAGGAACTCTGTCCCAACATGTTTTAAGTGGCAAAGGACCCTTTTCTGAAATGCGCCATTGAGAAAGGATTCTTTGTGACTTGAAACATGTCAATAAACAAGTTGTTTTGTTTTTTAAAAAAATGCAGTGGCATTTACCCTTTGATTCTATTTGTTCCTATAAGAGCACAAGCTGGCTCAGGATCTTTCACTTAATCATCGAATTCTTTGCTATAATTCATATCACAGTATTTTTTTCTGCAGGAATCCTCTTTCGGCTTCGTCATCTTACCAGGCATTTCTCCAGTAGTCTTCTCCTGTTGAATGATTCCTCAAACCATCCATTTTCCTATTTGTGAGGAATGTAGCTCTTGTGTGGCTGTTTTTGGGCACCATATCTCATGACATCCAATGTCCTCAATGTCCTCCCTTCTCTAATCATACAAAAAACCTGCCTCTCCCTTTTCTGCTTCCACCCTCTTCCCTCCTTAAAGGAGAACCAAAACCTTGCTTATAAAAAACCTTACCCTACATAGACCCCCTCCCTACTCCCACCAGCCTAGATGGTACCTTGGTAAATGCCCCTAACTCTTTACTTACCCCTCGTTGCAGATTCAGGGCATCAGAGTCCAGGGCGCCATCTTCTTCTCTTCGGGAATACAGCTGCGTAACTGCACATGCATGTGCAGTTGGAGCAATCACAGAAAGTCACGGAAATTGCAGAAGCCCTGTAAGAAGACTCAAAGATTACAGAAGAGAAGAAGATGGCACCAGTGAACTCCAATGCCCTGAATCTGCACAGAGGGGTAAGTAAAGAGTTAGGGGCATTTACCAAAGGTGCCACCTAGTCTGGGGGGAATAGGGCGTGGGGTCTATGTAGGTTAGGGGTCTTTATTAGCAAGGGTTTGGTTCTCCTTTAAGTTTCATTTTCCCCAAAAGAAGTGAACATTCCAAAAAGGCAGAAGAATGTGTAAAAAAATGAATATTATTTTTACAATAGTTGCTTTTACAATTTTTTTGGGCTTTTTATATAATATATTTATTCCCTTGTGACATTATTGAATGAATACTTTATAGCTCCATTTTTTTGTGATTGTTTTTAAACCTATGAGCTTTATGCATTTTGCATTTAAGTGAAAATACATCAACAAGGTCCTTCAAATCATATGCTCTTTATCTAATAATGGCAATATCATCCATGTGTAATCAACCCCTTTCAGGCTTTAACCTTGTTAATGATAATGGTATTGAAGCTGTCTTGGCGTTTTCAAGGTCTGTGTTTGGAAAATTGGAGTGACTGATTCTTTGTGCTCTCTGTTAATGACCTTGGTCTTACAGCTAAAAATGATACATTTTCTGGGAAAAATATGCAGTTCAACTGTTAGAAGTTATTTAAAGTAATGACTTTCTCTATGTGAGGTAAATAACCAAATCGGATGACATGACATGGCGGTGTAAAAGAGACATGAGGAATAGACTTGCTTGCTTACAAAGTAACTAGAAATAAGAAAGCAGATGTGAGGACTTCATTCTTCCTAGTAGAGTGCAGATAAATAACAATCCTAGGGCATGTTTCACTGATATTTTTTGCTATCAGGTGAGCCGATAAATTGTTTTTCATTTTTTGAAAGATTGCAGTGCCACGATCTCTCCTTCATCATTCATTTTGATTAGAAGCGCCATTGTGTGTATCTCAGCTCTAAAACCATTTATCTTTCATGTGACAACAATATGGATAGAGTGTTATTCCTCACGTTACTCCAAAGAATACCTTAGAGATCATTTAAATAACATGATCTGGCATGACCCCCAAATCTAAAATAGCTTGACATTTGTTCTCCAATCAGAAATCAGATATACAGGAAAGTTAAACTGTGGTTTTAGATGTGTCAGCTTTCAAAGGGGTAGTGATTTATTTTTGTTTCCCACAATGACTGCAACATCTGTACCCAACTTATAAAAATGACCTCTACTTTAAACCTTGAATATATGTTATGTTTTATTTAAAGGGGAACCAATAATATTATCAACATACACTACACTGCACTTAATGTTTATTAAATATGTGTCACAAATAGTTTTATTTATTTTGTATTATATTGTATTGTATATATATATATATATATATATATATATATATATATAAATATATATATATATTTATATATATATATATATATAGTGAATAAAGTACACACTATTTTAAAATATAAGGATATTATGGGGGCACATTTACTTAGCTTGAGTGAAGGAATAAAATAAAAAAAACTTCGAATTTCGAAGTGATGTCATCAGTTATAAATGGTGAGTAGCGATGTAATTTTTGTCACATGACTCACTAAAACGGTGTTTATTATAATTAATATAGTATCCCCTGTTGCAAAATTTTAGGATATTAGAAGTTACCTAGGAGTTCCATGACCTGTATAAAAGCACTCGGCCATCGGCCTTGTGCTTTTATATGGTCATGGAACTCCTCTGTGACATAATATCCTTATATTTTACAAGAGAGGGTACTTTATTCACTATATAATTTACAGGACAATCATTGCTCTTGTATATATATATATATATATATATATTTATATATATATATATATATATATATATATATATATAGACAAACGCTCGCACTCTAATCCAGTCTTGGAGTTACTGTGGGTGCTGGGTCAAAGCTTTAGCATACGGTGATTAAATAGGGACCCGCACTCCAATGTTGCGTGAAGAAAAAAGGTTTTTTATTTCAACTTGGATGCACAAGTTGAAATAAAAAACCTTTTTTCTTCACGCAACATTGGAGTGCGGGTCCCTATTTAATCACACACGTTTCAGTGAGTCATGTGACAGAAATGACATCAGAACTCACCGTTTATAACTGATGACATCAGAACTCACCGTTTATAAGGATATAATTTACAAGATATTCATGGCTTTTGTGTATTATATATATACTGTATATATATATAATTTATATAATTTATAAATGAGTTCCTCAGCCTAAAATTGTTTTCCTATGCAGCAAGCTACACAGTTATGCTCTGAGGAACTAATAAGGGAAATAAGGGGAAAATATTATGCATTACATAATGGTTACACCACAGAAAAACTGTGTAAAATGTTCAAAAACTTGCAGTCATGTTATGTAAATTTAAAGTTTAACTGTATTTTAATGTGGCTAAAAATCTTGACTGTTACAAATAAATTAAAAAATGTGCTTGAAATCTTCAAAAACTCACATGAAAAAGCTGGAGAAGTAAAAACCTGAAATCTATAGATGTCAATGGTAATAGCTGGAATTTTTCTTCTTTAATAAAGACTATTTAGGAATACCGTATATACTCGCGCATAAGCCGAGATTTTCAGCACCCAAAATGTGCTTGAAAATCCTACCTCGGCTTATACGCGGGTCAGCTGCCTTGTAGCGATGAATCCCCCTCCCAGCCGCGAAGAGCAACAGCGCAAGTGTCATCTGGTGTGACTGCGCATTTGGAGCAGGCCTACAAAGGCCAACAATGCGCTATGGAGAAGGCATAGGACAACGCATGCGTCAAAGTTACGGTAATTACGGTAGGCGCATGATGTCCTAAAATGCGTTCCGTATAATAAGGCAAACCCCTGCCCCACGTGACAGCTTTGTTGAACTGCGCGAGTGCGCGTCTTCTCTAGTCCCAGCGCCTTAAGCAGCGACCAGTGAGACCTTCACCTCAGGGTAAGTGCCGTCTCTTGTATCTGGACTGCTACTCTGCTACTGCCCAACTCTCTGCTTGTCACACACGGAGGAAGGAATGGTGGAAGGTGCATTGATATAAATCAGGGATGTCAAACCTGCAGCCTTCCATCTGTTGTCCAGCTATGACTTTTGCAATGCTATTGGGTAATACTCTATTATAGGCAAATATAAGGGCATAGCTTACTGTGATGCATAGCTAAACAATATGACAACTTCCACTCATAAACATAAAACCAAATATGTCCTCACACTTTGTTTCCTTAGGTAAATGGAAGATTATCCTTATTCAAGTAATATAGTATCCTTTAACCACTTACCTGCCATAGATCATGGCTGTCAAATACCCCACTGCCAGAGTGAGCGATTTTATACATCTGGGTTCTTCTTTAATCTAAATGATGGCGTTTCAAGATCAAAGAACCTTTGCATTCACGGCTCCTGCATGTTGTATTGAGGCATCCCAGCCGTGAAGAAAGAGCAACATATATAACATAGTTGTGTCTAGGCTTATACGCGAGTCAATAAGTTTTTCTGGTTTTCATAGGTAAAATTAGGTACCTCGGCTTATACACGGGTCGGCTTATACACGAGTATATACAGTATTTAAGCTTTCAAGAAACATTATTTTGTATATTTGCATCTGGGTATGTTTTTTTATCTCCATCTTGAATGCTGTTAAATATGCACATAAGGGGTCTTGACATTGCTAGAAAACATCATAAGTCAATATAAATACATTTAAGGGGTTATTCATGAAAGGTCAAGGTTTTTCACAAAAAAACCTCAAAACAGTCGACTTAATCGAGTTTTCAAGTGAAACCCACCTAAAAAACCTGAACATCATGAAGGCTACAAACATCTTCAAATAGTTCAAGGGACCTCTGCCATTGACTTCTACATGACCTCGACAGGTTTTAGATGGAGTATTTTCAGATTAGAGCTATTTCCAGCTTCAGGGTATAATAAGTCTTGAAAACTCGAAAAGGTTTTTTTTAACTTAAATTTGAGTTTTGACTGAAAAATACCCTAGAAAATGGGTAAAAAACACTCAACCTTTAATAAATAGGGATGTAGCGAACTGTTCGCCGGCGAACTAGTTCGCGCAAACTTCGACTGTTCACGTCAACCGCAAGTTCGCGAACGTCGCGCGACGTTCGCCAATAGGCGTTCGCGTCAAAATCGTTCGATCGTTCGACCATTCGACCGCTAAAATCGAAGGATTTTCGTTCGAATCGAACGATCGAAGCATTCGATCGAATGAAATCATTCGATCGAATGGCTTCGATCGAATGAAATCATTCGATCGAATGGCTTCGATCGTTCGATTCGAACGAAAATCCTTCGATCGAACGATTTCAATCCTTCGATCGTTCGAATCGAACGATTTTCGGATGTTCGAAGTTCGCGAACAGTTCGCGAACTGTTCGCAAATTTTGCCGGTGTTCGCGAACGGCGTTCGCGAACACATCGGCGGCGGTTCGCTACATCCCTATTAATAAATACCCCCCATAGAATATATTTAAAAGACATTTCCTGGTGTACTCTAAAGACTGTATTAGCTGTGAGATTTTCTGGATCATTAGGCACTTGAGAAGAACATTCTGTTCCATCTCAACCTTTAAGGAGTAAATCCACTCAGGAGAATCTGATCAATATTGGAGAGGTGATAATGGGTAACGTAACACTTCTTCAGGCCTTTCCCATTACTCTACTGTTGTTTATTGTCACAAGACTATAAAAGCCATACGCCATTAAAGAATAACTGTGATGGGCTTCTTTGGGGTTAAAGGGATGGTTTGCCTTAAAGTTAACTTTTAAGTATATTATAGAATTGCCAATGGGAAGTGTGTCTCCAGCATTCAAGCAAGATAGTAATTTTTTCCTGCAAAAAAGTCGTAGCTTCTTATCGTATTTAAAAATTAATAGAAAAATGTGACCCTTTCACTGTTTGTCATAAATAAGGACACAATCTTGGAAAAAAATTGTAAACACATTTAGGAGGTTATTTACTAAACTCTAAATGCAAAAATCACCAAAAATTTGTGATTTTTTTTTTATAAAATCTGACTTTTTAAAAAAAACATAATTTTTTTCAGAATTTATTAAAACCCAGAGGATGGAAAAGTCCGAATCTGAGAATCCGGCATCTCAGACCTGTCGAGGTTGCATAGAAGTCACTGGGGGAAGTCCCAATGATTCTTTGATGTGCGCTGGGTTTCGTGCAATACCCCTAAATTTTTGGGTGAAAATTCCGAAAAAATCTTGAAAATCGCGTAAATGTAATAATAAATAAGTGTAAAAACCCAGAGCGGATTTGATCGGAGTTTGCAGCAGAAAATATTGAGATACATTTGGACTTTGATAAATAATTCGTGATTCTGCATGATTTTTTTTTATACAACTGTGAGTATCTTGTTAAATGTGGCCCTTTGTACTATTTGTAGCTAAGATTGGAATTTTATCTGCATGTATGATAACTCAGCATTGTTTATTGTTAAAAAATGTGTCACTGGCAAACACATCACTTTTAATATCTGTTTGCAAGCATTTATTTGTGCTATTGTCTTGAAAAAGTATTTGTTTTCAAATGGAAAGTCCCATGTTAGTTAGCTATTAAAGTCACTGGGGGGCACCTTAGAAATTGGGACCCCCCAGTGAATATGACTTAATGTAGTTTAAGAGAACAATTTGTAATTCACCAGAGTTTGTGTAATGTGTACAATCTGTTCTTTCTGAATTATCTTTTGCCTGAATTCTCTCCCTGCAATGACAGGTTTCCTCTATAGACAGCGCACACACACACATACTATATCACCCTGTCGCTTCTCCGCTACATCTTAATAGCTGCTTTCACCCTGAGGAAATCTTTACATTTATTATACAGAATTTCCGTTTCCAATATATACGTAAATCACTTTTTTTTTGCATTGTACTGAACCAGCTGAATTTCTCATGGTATTGTTATTAGGCATTTGTAAAGCAACAGCAAAGTTTGCAGCCTGTATCCTATGAGAAATCAAAACTTTATAAAAAAAATAAATGTGGTACTCTGTACTAGAAGATACTGGACCCCAGAACAAACATACTTTAGGCCCAAAAGTACATGAAATAAGCTATTTTTCATAAACATTCATTGAAACTGTCAAATCCCCATTGGCCCCCTCTAACCTCTTTGTACACCCCAGTAGTTAGGGGGTTTGCTTTCTCTATGTATGGAATATGTATTACGTGCCCATGGTAGGTTGCCTACCAGCTGGGGCCGGTATTACACATTTACCAGCAGTAGTTGCCTGTGCATTTGTAACTGTACATTTTTTAGCACTTTCCTAAAGCATTTTGCTGATAACCCCTCCCTTTTAAACCCTTCTTCCCCTCTCTGATCGCTTACATTTCCCCAATGTGCCCATTTCCTCACCCCTGATGTCATAGTTCCATCCATTCTCTGCTCCATGACATCACTGGCCCATCCATTCCCTGCCCCATGACATCATCAAGCAGCATATCCCCCTGCAGGCTGGAAAAACTAATTTAGGAAGGCGGCAACCATAGCCCTTAGCCAATCATGGCAAATGTTTACAGTGAGCAATACGTTTATTTAATTGTAGAAATACAGAGTAAAAGGTGGGGTAGTCACAGCTTTCTGAGTAATATTTGATCTTGAGTGTTAGATAAACCATGTGGATAACCCTGCTAAAAGAAACACTGGCATCCAGAAATTATTATCAGCAGTTCCTTAAATTACCACTAGGTTTAGATTATGTTCGGTGTATTGAAAGATGTTATTTAGCTAACTATGAACCTAGAACATTCTTCTTTCAACTGTGCCTGATATCTAAGGGTTTTTCTTTGATTCTGACAGGTAAGAGGCAATATAATTAGCTGAAGGTTTATCTTCCATTTAGTTTATTTTCCTGTGCCTCTGTGAATGTGTTTCTCCATGTATGCATTAGTTGATCTGCCTCAGACCTTTAGGTAGTTATTTACTAAACTCCGGTTGGGCTTTTTGGGTCAAAACTCAATTTTTTTTAAAACTCGATTTTCGAGATTTGTTAAAGCCCGATGGAGCAAAAAGCCTGAGTTCATAAATCCGCCATGTCAGACCTGCCGAGGTTGTGTATAAGTCAATGGCAGAGGTCCCTATCCTATCTTGAAGTTTCTGTGGTCTGTGCTGGAATTAGGCCAAAAGTCCGACCATTTCAGACAAAAATCCTAATTTTTTTTTTGATTTTATTGAGTTTTTACTGGTGTCGATTAAATCGTGCTTTTTTTAAAAATAAATAGGCAAAACTGGGTATGGGAGTTTGGTCGTGTTTTTTTAATTTAAAAAATCAGATACATTTGGATTTTAGTAAATAACCCTCTTAGTGGAAGGGAAGATTGACTGTGTAAGACTGTGTAAATAGGTTTTGTAATATATTGTTTGAGACAAAATAGTTATAAATGGTCTGTTTCATGAAAAAAAGACTTCAAGTAATATTTTTCTATTTTATTATGTATACTCCAAAATGTTTGTGCCTTCCATTGCCAACTTAGGGTATAAGGCTGGTGGTTACACAACTACAGGGATATTAGTCTGAACTTATTAAGATTTATATTTTTTATCATTTTAATAACAAAGGTTTCCATCCCAAATTCACCAAATGATTCAAACCCACTGACTTCACCTTTTTAGATCCAAGTTCAATTGGATTTCAGATTGTCATTCACATTTATAAGAAAAGCAATGCTCTACCAACACCAGTGCATTACCCTTTCCAATATCATTTGGAAGATAGATCACTACCCTAACAATATGATTGGGAATGTCTGTACTGTACCTGATCTGTAGGTAAGTTCAATAGATCGCACCTTATCTGTTCAGAGTTTGCAAACTTTAATATTATTCAAATAACATAGAGAATACATAAATACCGCAAAAAAAATGAAAAAAAAAAGTTCCTCCAAGATCCATGGGAAGAAATCTGCGATTCATTTCAACAGTTTCTCCTATTTTTCTGTGTATCATTCGCACACTGTGCATAATTACTTGGAAACAACTTTATTGCCATTTGTAGCAATGTTAAATAGCCCAGTTAAGTGTGGGGTGTGAAAATGATGTTTAATTATAGTAAACCCAAATCTTTTCATGCTCTATCTCACAATTATGTTTAATTGATCAACAAGAAACAATGTATTATAGTAAAATTGTGCCAGTGCAGCAGCTGGGATGTTAGAGTAGTAACCCACTTGTACACTAACCATTTAATGTGATTTTAACATTCGTTTTACTATACTAGGGCTAAATGTGTTTTATTATACCAGAGCTGTAGGTGTAAACACATTTTTGCCATTTGCTTTACGTGTTTACTGTAACTTTGAGTCTTTGAAGCTAAAATTATTATTATAGATGGGGCATCAAATGACCCCATATTTGTGACAATTTTAGAACCAAGGTGCCAGGAGTGTTCCATTGTGGTTTGCTCTGCTTCATAGACAAGATGGCTGCACCCGTGGCCACCCAGTCACGTCGTCGTGCCGCAAAATTTTTAATAAAAGGAAGCCAGAAACCTGGGTTCAATGCCAGAATATAGGTCTTTCTTAGTAAAGCTCCTGGGTGCTCTTAAAGAAAAACTATACTCCCCAAACAATATAGGTCTCTGTAAAAAGATATCGCATAAAACAGCTCAAATGTAAAATTCTGCTTCCTGTAAATAAACCATTTTCATAATAATATACTTTTCTAGTAGTGTGTGCCATTGGGTAATCATAAATAGAAAATTGCCATTTTAAAAAATAAGGGCTGCCCCCTGGGATCGTAGGATTCACTGTACTCACAAACATACCAACAAACCATACATGTTAGGTCACATGAGCCAATTAACAGACAGAGTTCTGTCTTTTGCTTCCACACTTCTTCCTGTTACAGTTAGGGGCCGATTCACTAAGGGTCAAATATCGAGGGTTAATTAACCCTCGATATTCGACTAGGAAATAAAATCCTTCGACTTCGAATATCGAAGTCGAAGGATTTAGCGCAGATCGCTCGAACGATAAAATCCTTTGAATCGAACGATTCGAAGGATTTAAATCCAACGATCGAAGGAATATCCTTCGATCAAAAAAAGTTAGCCAAGCCTATGGGGACCTTCCCCATAGACTAACATTGACTTCGGTAGCTTTTAGATGGCGAACTAGGGGGTCAAAGTATTTTTTAGAGAGACAGTACTTCGACTATCGAATGGTCGAATAGTCGAACGATTTTTAGTTCAAATCCTTCGATTCAAAGTCGTAGTCGAAGGTCGAAGTAGCCCATTCGATGGTCGAAGTAGCCCAAAAAAAACTTCGAAATTCAAAGTTTTTTAACTTCGAATCCTTCACTCGAAGTTAGTGAATCGGCCCCCTGGAGTTGAAGTATTTCTGGTCAGGTGATCTCTGAGACAGCACACAGACCATCACAAAATGGTGGCTCAAGGCAAGAGATGTAAAAGGGCAATATTTACTTAAATATATATTCCAATTTGGTAAAATTCTTTAATATGCCACTTAATATGATATGAACTATCTGTTGCTTAAGTGGGGGTATAGTTTTCCTTTAAATTACTGTCTTGCCTTGGTCCATCAGTTCCTGGCCTCCAGTCTTGTTCCTGACCTCACTACCTGCCTGTCCTGATCTTTATGTGTGTATATGACTACAAATTCTCTTAAACCCTCACATACTGGACTTTTCTGTATCCAGTTTCCTCATTGGTCCTGACTCCAACCTACTTGAGTCGCTAGGCCCTGATACAAGGACTTCAGACTGCCAGCTACACGCCTCTAGTGATGGGCGAATTTCTCCCCTTCACGAATATCCCACGAAATTTGTATAACGGCGAATTTGGTGAAAGTCAAATATTGATGCCCGCGTCAATTTAGGACGCGCGTCTGAAAAGTCGATTGCGTCAATTTTGCCGCCGGCATTAAAGTTGTGGACGTACAAATAGTGTTGACGTGCAGCGATTTTGACGCGAGAGACTTTTTGGAGTTTTTTTCTTAAAATTTTTTGACGCAGGTTTTTTTTTTCTGGAGAATTTTTGCGGGCATTTCAAAACACTGAAATTTGCAGTGAATTCGCAACAGGCGTATTTATTCACCCATCGCTACATGTCTCTCCTTGATGTAAAACTTGGGTTCAATATATACTGACCCCCCTAATGCCTCTGCCAATGAAAAATGTATAGTGAATTTAGGGGATTTAAATGTGCAAAGCATGAAGATATGGTATGGTTAGCTGACACACAGAATGCTAAAATATTTAAAAATGTATCATAGTTTTTTTAAATATTTGCTATGTTTTCTACCTCTTCCCATGGCAATGTCATGAGATGAAATCAGCAATACAATATGCAAGAAATAATAGGAAATCATAGGAGATCCTCCCATAGAAATATGTGATTTTAGTTTGGTGAATTTATAGTGAATCCAGGGAGAAATGAGTCAGGGAGGTAGAATACTGTTCTAGTGCTTTGTGAATATACCTACAGCTCATTTTCTCCACCCAAGCAAACAATTGCTGGTGCACAAAAAACTAAGGTTGAGGATTCTTTTGAAATGACTTGGCAATGAGGTGGCAAGGATGAAGACGGTCTGGTTAACTGACACATGAAGAGCTGAAATACTTTAGAAGTAGTCATGTTCTTCTACTTTTTTTCCATGACAAAAGTGTGAGATTGGTTTGAAATCAGCAAGCAATACAATAGAGAGAAATAACGCCTTCATAGCAGATGCTTCCATTGGAAATCAGAGATCTTGGTTTGACAGATTAGGTGTTCCATCTGTAGTCTAACCAACTGTCTGCAAAACAGAACAAGAGAGGTAGAAAGTTACAGTAAGTAAAACAGTATTTTTTCTCTCTACAGAATGTGATGGGTAAGTATTATCTCTGCATATTAATGATGCCCTTATAAAACAACAAAAAAAAGCTGTCAGCAAGCACTGACCTGTGGTTAATCGGGTGCTGCTACACATCTAGCATCCTTGTTAATGATTAAGAGAGTGACAAAGTCTAGTATAATTAGAGACATGATAGCTATTAATGCATTGAATAAATAGTCCAATCAACATATTTTTGTACAGGTATAGGATCCATAATCCAGAAACCCATTATCCAGAATGCTCCAAATTACGGAAAGGCCGTCTCCCATTTACTCCATTTTATAAAAATAATACAATTTTTTTTTAAATTATTTCCTTTTTCTCTGTAATAATAAAACAGTAGCTTGTGCTTGATCCGAACTAAGATGTAATTAATTTTTATTGGAATCAAAACCCGCCTCTTGGGTTTATTTCATGTTTACATGATTTTCTAGTAGACTTAAGGTATGAAGATCCAAATTATGGAAAGACCCATTATCCGGAAAGATCCAGGTCCCGAGCATTTACGCATTAGCGTAAAAAAAAAATTGAATTTTTCATTGAATTTGAATGTATCATACCCTGATGTTGCAAAAAGCCCCGATTCCAAAAATCCATCATCTTGAGGTCCTGTATAAGTCAATGGGACATGTCCCTATCCCAATTTGAAGATATTGTGGTCTGCGCTGGGTTTAACCTGATAATTAAATACATTTTGGGGTTTTAGGGGAAAACCCTGAAAAAAAAATCAAGAGATTCAGGAAAAAAGTCTGAATAAATCATACGATTTGAGTTTTTACTCAATTTTATTAGGTTTTTTTCACCAATCCAATGTATTTAAGTTATTTAAGTAATAAATAAGGCAAACTCGGGCATGGGAGTTTGTTGAGCTTTTTTTTATCTTAATTATGGTATAAATTCGGATTTCAGAAATAAAAACCTTAATATCAGGATGGTTATTAGCAGAACAGAAAGACAAATGATTTCATTTTATGAGATAAAATTTAATTTTCAATTAATTTTTAGCATTGATTTGCAAGAGGCATGCCAGGTTTACCTTAAATGAACAGTAACACCAAATAATGAAAGTGTATTAAAGTGATTGAAATAAAATGTACTGTTGCACTACACTGGCTCAACTGGTGTGTTTACTTCATAAAGACTACTATAGTTTATATAAACAAGCTGCTGTGTAGCCATGGGGGCAGCCATTCAAAGCTGAAAGAGAAAAGGCACAGGATACACAGCAGATAACAGATAAGCTCTATAGTATACAATGGGGTTCTTCAGAAATGATGTGTTTTTCAACTGTGTAACCTGTGCTTGAATGGTTGCCCCCATGGCTACACAGCAGTTTCTTTATATAAACTATAGTTGTATTTCTGAAGCAAAAAAATCCATTTTACCATTACTGTGCAACAGTACACTATATTGTCATTCTTTTAAAATATTTTCATTTTTTGGTGTCACTGCTCTATTAAGTTAAAAAAAAAGAGAAGAAGAAGGATTAAACAATGATGATATGGGTGGTGAATGGATCATGGATTGTATCCTCACAGTATATATTTGGTGCTAAAGTAACATATTTACCGTAATTTAATTTAGAATAGTAACACAGGCCCTTACCAAATGGATACAGATTTTTTTTTAAATTCACATTTAGGGGTCAATTTACTAACATTCAACATTTTTATTTTTATCCCTTCTTTAATTTCTCTAAAGCTCAAAAAAATTTCAAGTGTAAAAACCATGAAAACAACACAAATTAGAATTTTGGGTGCTTAGGGATATATTTATTTCTAACCAAGTATTGGAGGGTAGTTGATATGTGGAACACAGTTGATGTTCTTCTCTCACTTTGTTTTCTGACTTCAAAAGCTTTTTTTTTTCTATAATTGCTTTTTAAATTCCAAAATTATTTCAAAAATAAAAAGCCAACTTACACCTGGCAAATCTTTTCTTTTTGACAAATGTCGAATTGTGGAACTTATGAATGTGGGAAGAAAGAACTCCACGGCAGAAACATGAGTGAAGCAGGGAACTCACTCATGATTTCTTGCCTCGATTAGCCCAAGTCTGATGCTTGGTAAGTAACATTAATACCCTTTATTTCTAGAATTTAAAAATAAAAGGGAATTTTTTTGTTTTTAGTTATTTACAAATAAAACTGGGGGCACAGGTGATATTGCAATTGTTGCACTGTATAGTAGTTGCAAGAATAACAAAGTGAAAAATCATACGTGACGTAAAAAAACATAAATCAGTCCTATATAATAAAATATGAGACTTATTCATCAAAAATTGAGGTTTTTCTTTTCAGTTCAAGAAACTATGGAGAAAAACTGCAGACAAGACATGCAAGTATTTTCTGAAACCTTTCATTAATTAAAGTGCGATGGAGTGAATTCAGTTAAACTTTTTGTTTGTTAGTGTTAAATAACTTTGCTGGTCAGTAATCTTTGTAAATAGCTATGCATATAATCAATGTATATTGTTTTTTATGTGTATGTATTAAAAGTAGAAACTTTGCAAACGTAGTGGTTTTGGTTAACACACTGAGGCTTACTTTGTTTGCATGTGGCTCAGCTGTAAATATTTCTAGGGTTGTTATTGACCCCCTGGTGCTAGCATAAAGCAGTCTGGAGGCTATAAAAGTCTGCAGGCTGAATTCATTTGGAGGCTTCAGAAATGTGCTTGTAGGTTTACTGTTGCCCCCCCCCCATCCTTTGAAAAATTGCTCTAACTATGAGCTTTACCCTTAAAATGTGTCCCGGATGAGTCCTTAACTCCAGGGGATTAGCCCTCACAGGAGTGGGGAGGCAGGGTGTTGTCTGTAACTCAATGTATTGCACTATAATTGGGTGCCAGTCGCTCTTGAACAATAACTGAACTGATTTATTAGAACATATCCACATGGCAGAATAACATAACGATACAGAAGGCAACCATGGTGTAATAGTCAGCAAATAATTACAATGATGATCAATTGGTTTCAGTTTCTCCTGTCTCCTCTGAGGACACTAGTGATGGATGAATAAATTCAACAGCACGAATTTGCAGCAAATTCCCGCATTTCACTGCCAGAGAATAAATTAGTGAAACTCTGGAGATAATTCACTGGCGAATAATCTTTCACGTGTCAGAATAGTCATGCACATAAAAATTGTTGCACGTCAAAATTATTTTGACGCCCCTTGACTTCAATGCATTTCGTGAATTTTTCACCATTTCGATCATTTTTCGGTAAATTCACAAATTTTATGGCGAAGCAGCACAGATTTGCCCATCCCAGAGGACACTTCTTATGGGAAACTCAGGGGGGATCTATTCCTATTGCCCGGTCTCTGGTTCCCTGACTAGGCTATAATGCCCTTGGGATCTAACCCCTTCTAGCACTCCTTGGCGGAGCCAAAGATGCTAATCTAGGTAGCCCTGATCCGGCTTACTCTCCTATAGAGATTATTACAGGATCTATCAATTGCTTACTAGTTCTAACTAATGATGACACCACAGGAGGCTTAAATGCACTTAGGAGAGGGCCAGGAAAAAACCTCCTTTCCTCACACTAAGATTGTGTTCAATCCTTAAGGGAAGGCAAGGTAATTGGGGATAAATTTATCAGTCCCCTACAAGAGCTTTTTGAAACCACAATTCAATATGGAGCAGGTTTATCAAAATGTGACATGAGAGCTCATCTCAAAAAACTCAGATACTTTTCTTTCATTCCTATGGGATTTTCAAAAGCATATTTATCATAAGGTGAATGTTTTGGAGCGCAAACCACCAAAAATCATGAAGTTTAAAAACATCTGCCATTGACGGGTTTTAGCTGGAGTATTTTTGGATTCTGGCTTTTTGCAGCTTCCTGGCGTTAAAAATTCAAAAACTTAAATTTTTCTGGAAAACCTTTAATAACCCCCTTAGAGAAAATTTTTTAAAAACTGAAATTTATAGAGAAAAAAAATTTGATTTGTAAAGAAATTTGACTTTCAAGTAATAAGAAGAGTACAGCTATGGGATCTGTTGGAAACCCGCCTATACCATCTCCTATACACTTCATTTAACCCAAATTTTTTAAAATGTGTAATAATTTTTTTTCTGTGTAATAATAAATATTTTTTTTTTCTTTTAAATTCTTTAGTATACAACGAAAAAACTACACAAAGACAAATTAATTTTTGAAATCGCTAAGTCTTTATTAAGAAATAAAAAAAAAAAACTCAAGGACAGTGGATCAATGTACTCATGATCTGCTGTTATTAACTACATGTTTCTATAACCCTTTCTGTGCAACTATTCTCATGCATTGAAGTCAATGGGCGTCAAAATAATTTTGACGCAAGCAACAATTATTATACATGCGACTATTTGGTCCGACTGTGTCTTTTTTGACACGCAACCATTTTTTTTTATGCGCCAGATTTTCCGCTGGCAAATTGTCACTGCAGATTCACAAATGAATTCACTTGTGGTGAAACACGGAAATTCGCAGTGAATTCGTATCTGCCAAATTTATTCATTCATCACTACTTGCCAACTGTCAATTCAGGGTTTATAAATAAACAGGTTTATGTAAAGCCACTACATTTGCCCAGGTGCAGTAACTAGGGATGGGCGAATTTTTTCACCTTGTTTCGCCACAGAAATTATGCCCATAGACTTATATGGCGTCATGCAACAAAAACAAACGCTTGTCAAAAAAATTTCGCCGCACATCAGAAAAATGTTGACGCCCATTGACTTTAATGGGCGTCGGAGATATTTCGCCGGTGGTGAATTTTTGGTGAAACTAAACGGGTCAAATTCGCCCATACTTAGCAGTAACCCATAGCAACCAATCAGGAGGTATTTGTTGCTGGTTATCTGTTAAAAGCAAAGATTATTTATTTATTATTGGTTGCTATGCACTTCACCTGGGGAATAGTTAGTATATGTAGTGAATAAAGTACACCCTCTTGTAAAGTAAAAGGATATTATATAGGTTACAGAGGAGTTCCATGACCATTAAAGGTACAAGGCCGAAGTGCACAAAGTACATGGGCATTTTTTGTGGCAAAATTATGTGCCACCGATTGTGAAATGTGGGATTTCATCTTGAATCCATACATGGCGGAAAAATTTCGCTCATCACTAATGTCAATCAAGATGACTGATGTGAACTCTAGTTGTTGTGTCAATGTGTTCATGCCATGCTTACTGACCAGAACCCCAGATATCTCTATCTATCTATCTATCTCATTCAGTGTTGGACTGGGACTTCAGGGACCCACCCAAAAACCTTAGACTAGGGGCACACTCTCAGTACTATTTTTCTTCTTATCCTCACTCAACCTCTATTCTCTTAGTCTTTATTCTTTACATGCTATAATCTATTATTCTATCTATTTAGCCGTTTTTTTCTCAAAGAAATAGGGAATGGCAAAGAAATAGGTCAAATGTTTAGCAGCACCAGGGCCCACCGGGAGTTATCTATCTATCTATCTATCTATCTATCTATCTATCTATCATCTATCTATCTATCTATATCATCAGTCTAATTTCTAGCTATCATCATCATCATCATCATCATCATCATCATCATCAATCAATCTAATTTCTATCTAATTTCTAGCTATCATCTATTTATCTATCTAATTTATGTCTAACATCTATCTATCTATATATCTATCATCATGTATCTAATAATTTCAAGCAATCATCTATCTATTAGGGATGCACCGAATCCAGGATTCAGTTCGGGATTCGGCCAGGATTCTGCCTTTTTTCAGCAGGATTCGGATTCGGCTGAATCCTTCTGCCCGGCCAAACCGAATTCGAATCCTAATTTGCATATGCAAATTAGGGGTGGGGAGGGAAATTGCGTGACTTTTTGTCAGAAAACAAGGAATTAAAAAATGTTTTCCCCTAATTTGCATATGCAAATTAGGGTTCGGATTCGGTTCGGTATTCGGCCGAATCTTTCACGAAGGTTTCGGGGTTCGGCCAAATCCAAAAAATGGATTCGGTGCATCCCTACTTTCATGATGGAACAGTAAGTTCCAGCATAGAAAGGGTTAAGTTTTCCACTTTCTCCCAATTCAATAAGCCTTCTTCTAGAATCCGCATTGTGAGGAAACCTCACAGTATGGGGTAATTCACAAATACCCACTAAATGTCATAAGGACAGACTGTCTGGCTAGTTTTATGATCATAACATAAATATCATCTAATACAGATATAAATCATTGCACCCATTACTTACCTTATAGTTAGGACTTCTCGAGGAGTCCAAACACGCCCACATTATTATGATCCCTCCCAGTCTTACCTGATATTCTTATAGGGCCAGAATAATGTGTGTTGGTCTTGGGGTGTTTGGTCTTTATGGAAAGAGAATTAAATTTCCTACCTGATATTAATAGTTTCATAATTTTGCTATACAACCACAAATAGTTTAGGCTGGTTGAAAGATCTATGTATCCATAGATCCATAGCCAGTTGTAATTTGGTGACCTGCCCTCACCTTTCTCATTGGATGGGGGGGCGTGACCTTTCTCTTCCCAACCTGGATATCAAGGGCCCAGACAACTGGGAAGATGTATGCCTTTTGGGACCAAGCTGCTTGGGAGGTATATGTCGTTATTCTTCCGTTCCCCCGGAAAAGGACTCATATAAGATCCTTCTGTAGGTGATGTATGTAGGTTTCTGTATTTTCATTCCTTTTTATTTTATAACTGTTTGCTGCCTTGTATGTTATTTGTAATTGTATCTGATCTTTTTGTACTTTATGCACTGTCCACTTTGGACTATTAAATCTACAATTTAAAAGAGTTTGTCTTTGCTGCTCTAAACGAACCTTTGACCTGAAGAGAAGTGTGCATGTCAAATGTATGCTAACTCCTCTTGCTAGTTAGAAGGAAAGTTGTGCATGTTTGATCCTTGTCTACTGGTGTGGGAGTTTTGTATTCTATCTATCTATCTATCTATCTATCTATCTATCTATCTATCTATCTATCTATCTATTCATCATCTATCATCATCAATCAATATCTATCAATTTAATTTGTATATGTAGACAGCTGCTAATTGCATATATCAAGAACAGTGCTCATGGCTTAGCATGATATAAACCTTCTCCATTCCTATGTCTTGCCTTTTAACTTCAAAATGAAATGGTCTCTTTTTCATTAGGCATGAGCAAAATGGACAATTTCTTTCAGTCATGAATATGGTTAGGCAACTGATAAATTCATCTTTCAAAGACATTTCTGCAAAAAGCTTTCTCTAATTATGCTTTTTATGGTAGAAACAGGGCTTTTAAATCTGTACTAGACTCAGTAGGAAATCATTATAATAACATGCCAAAATTATGCCTTTTCTTAATTATAGAACTATAATGATTCCCTGCAGCACACATTGAAGCAAGTAAGAAATAGGAGCATATTTCAGGCATCTATGAGGTACTTCCAATCATTGAAATAAAGCAGGAGTACACATAAAAGCATGATAAATGCTTTCCACTTATCTATGTGTCCTTTGCTCCTATTATAAGTCTGTTAGGAACATTTAGGAACACAGCTGTAAGGGTGTTTGAGCTAAAATAGGCTCAAATTTTGACGGTGAATAGTCGCTAAAGTTTCGCGAAACAATTAGATTGCCACAAAACGCCAAAATTTTGTCTGGTAAATTTATTCACCAATCACTAGTTCTGACCCCAATTTGTTTTAAAGTTGTGTTTAGTTGTGAGTTTAGTTGTGAGTTGTGCCTCGTGCTTCTTCATCCTAATACATACATTTCATGAAATAAAGATAAACTGGAGTGGAGTTGGAAGGGTAAACAGTGATAGCAGCCAAGTGGTACAGCGTTTAGCATTGCTGCTTTGCAACAGATTGTTGTGGGTTTATTTCAAATCGGGGCATACGCTGTGCTTCTTCTGCAAGTACTCAACTTTGCTCCCATACCTCAAAAGACTACAAGCAGGCTCCAGATCAAATGAACACTAGTGTGTATGTGTGTGTACATGGTAGGGTCTTTAATTGGAAGGAAGCCCTGGGTCAGGAAGTGAGTAAAAATTCAAAAATAAAAAAAAGTTCGAAAAGCCAATCTATAACATACAAAAAGTAAATTAAAAAATGAACTTCCCCATTATATGCGTTTCCATTATTTGTGTTGCTGTTTAGGTTTCCAAATTCTTTGCAGTAAATTTCCCATTTCCTCTTATTTTTACTTTTTATGCCAGACTTTTTCTCATTTAGGGTTGTTATTTCCTTCATCGCCATTCCTTTGTTTCCTTTTATGTTCCTCCATCAAACAAAACAGTAAAAGCAGACACGGTTATATGAGAATATTTGCTATTATCCTCTCTTCCGGATTAATAAAGAACGTATGATTTGTTATTTCTTCAATAAAATGTTATTAGGGCATTCATTGTACATCCATGAAACATTCTGGAGCAGGGTGAGAAAATCAATCAATATAAAATCACAGTGCTATTTTAGCAAAGAAAATGCACATTTATCCAGCCTTGGTATTTTAGAGACCCTGAAATAATAATCTTTCGAATAAACTTTAACTATTGGCATCAGTATTCTCTGAACTGAACTTGGCATGGCAAATATTTATTTATTTTTTGTTTATTTTTGGGAAATTTTATACAAAAAATGTAAACATCTTGAGATTTTTTGTAACAAAATCTGATTATTTGGGAAAAACAACCAGATATTTAAATTACTTTTTTTGTTAAGCCACACCCAGAATAGATGCTATGACTCTTTGGGGGGACTGTAATTAAAGTGGCAAAGAGAAAAACAATTTGTACCAATAAGAATAAAAATCCACATCTCGCAATGTTATATTGTTCCTTTAACTGTTATTGCACTGTGAATTTCAATTGTGCATAGTGAATTTTAATTGTGCGATCTTAAGAAGTGCAAGACGGTGTCATAATCTTTTGGAGCAAACATAATGACTTTTTCAGTAAGAAGTTTTATCACATTTACCGTGCATTGGCGCAAACTAGTCTTCCACTGTCGAAAGTGGTCGCTAAACAGTTTCCGGTTTCGAATTGCAAATATTTCTTCTGTTACCGACTTTTATTACATTCCCCTGTGTGTGTTATTGGTGCCGACTAGTGACACTGACCTGAAAAATATGCAAAACCATGGTAAAATTCACTACATTTTTAGGAAATTTTACCATATGCACTCAACAGAAATTACATTTCAGTGAATATATTTGAGAAGCTCCTTTCCATTATGCTCCATCTGTTCTTTATAGACAAAAAGTCTCCCATGTTTCTAGTTTCTTCAAAATATGGTGCCCAGGCAGCTCATTAGACAGACAGGAGAAGGCTGGGAAGTGATCCAACCCAATTGGAAGGCAAGAGGCGCATTGTACCACCTTAGACAAAGGAATAAACCCCTCAGAAAGAAACTGAGCTAAACATCATTGTTTAATGTACAGTTGTACAAGAGGCATTATAAGGCCAATGTGATGCTGCACGTGTCATTTAATGTAATTTATTTCACAATTATATGCCTGATAATAAGATTCTATAGTATCTAAGTACTTACATACTTTTCTTGAAATGACCACCATAGAGAAGAGACAGGAAGTTCATAAAATAATGGTCTGAGGTTGTTGTGAAACAAGTGTAGGGTGCTAATCTGTTAATGAAGTAGTTTTTTTTCCACAAAGGACTATGCCCAGCCTTCTGATCTTCATGCAGAATTAACGAAGCCTCATCAAAATTTCATGGGTCATAAACTAAGCCACTTCAGCTTTGTGTCACTCAAGTGAAATATTGAACCATGACTAGCACTTAGCATTAAAATACATTAGAAGAGGAAAGGAGCTAGGGAAGTGTTAAGAACACGGAATACATTAGCAGTCCTAATTAAGACGCCACTGTAAAGTGTCTTTGTACTTGTAAAACAGAAAAAAGCATTGAGAGGTTTTTAGATATGGAATTAATAGCTTTGCTGGACACTCATACACACACACACACACACACACAAAAGCACACCCATTGGACCATATTAATCAAAGAGTGCAACTTAGTACACAAAAGGGAACACAACAGCTCTTTCTGTTTATCAAAGGGCCAACTGAGTTTGCTCAGTCTCATAAATCTTCTTCCTAAATGTCCAGTTCAAGTGGGAGTTATACATTTTCCTTCTGTTGAACTGTGTTGAGCACTATTTTCAGCATTTCAAAAATGTACCCCATAGAGAGAGAGAGAGGCAGAGACCCCAATGTAAATGACTGACTCCTGGGCATAGTGATAATTTATGTCACATCAATACTTTTCAGCTTAATGCATAGCAACCTGTAACTGTTCTTATTATCCTAGGCCTAGACACTGCTTGGCTAAAACTAACTAAGCGTTAAATACTGTACTTGTGGATATATTCTGTCTAGCATAAGAACCTTAACACATTCATTTTGCTTAAATGTTGACATACTAATGGGGTAATTTACAAAGTAAAAGGCAGCAATCCTCCAATATTTTGCACTTTGCACCCTGTTTTCACTCTGCAGGCCTTTACATTATATTTTGGATCATGGAGACCTGTGGCCACTGCCATGAATAAAGTGCACCCTGCAATCTGTAGCACTGTATTAATGAGGGGCAGGTGGGGGGGAGACACGTAGGCCTTCATCCAAATACTTTTCATAAAGGTAATTGTGTCAATAGGCATTCTTCTATGAACTTTGCCGTTTTGCTTCATAAAGGGCAAAATAAAATGGCAGGAAATCAAGAGGCCCTGGAATTAACTCCCCCTTCATGCCTATCACCATTTGAACCAGAAAGAGTGACACAGTGGCAACATTTTAACCACACCCACCTTTTAGTCAAACCCCCAAATACTATTACTATAAAAAAACAAGAAAAAAGCCATATGTGCCAATACGATCACTGCAGAAATGGCCAATGGGCACTCCATTATGTTCAGACATGCCAGCAAGATCACGGCAATAATGGACAGGGTACCTCACCTACACCTCACCTCACCTGAAAAGTCTGTAAATAAATTCAGATATGGCCATACATTCCACAGTGGAGTGAACAACCATCTTCCCACCCCTCCCATGCTGAGGGTCAGAAAGTGGGACATTTAGGAGATTATTTTCTAAAATCTAAATTTATGTCATATTTTATTAAAAAAAACCAAGACCAAACTCCAGTGTTCGATTTGACCTTATTTATTAATAAAAATAACCTGAATTAAGCGGATCATGGAAGACTCGAAAAAAGTTTTTGCCCGAAAACCCTGAAAAAGTTGGATTTTCAGGCTAAACCCAGCACAGACCATGAAAAGCTTCAACAGGTCTGAGATGGCAGATTTTTGTATTTGGGCTTTTTGCAGCATCGGGGTATAAAAAGTTGTTGCACCAAAAAGCCTGTCCAGATAAACTCGATGTTTAGTAAATAACCCCCTTGATCTGTGATCCGGGACTGTGGCTTTTATAGTGAAAATTGCCCTGAACAAATCCAGACAGTTGGGCGGTAGACACCTTGACACTGTATTACATTTGTACCCACACTAACACTGTCAAAGAAAGAAAGAAGGAACATGTGTGATATAAACCAGCGTGGCCACCTACTATACTGGAATTCTAAATTGTGAATAAAAATATTGCAGACTGAATTTTGCACCTTGCATTTCAAATGATTCCTATCATTTCTTATAAAATGTTAGCAAATAGGAAAATGTGCAAAAACTAGAAAAAGCCTTCAGGTCAGTAATGGTTTCAGCAATGGTTAAAGAGGAGCATAAAATGTAAGGCGAGCTACAAATGATGCTTCACAGATACTTTATATGAGTTAGCAATGGAGCTGCAATAATAATAGAAATAAGGACATTTATATTAAATGCATTCCTTCAGTACTCCGCATCTTTAAAAAATCGTCATCATTGTCCTGCTGAGGAAATGCTCTGAAATGTAATAGAGCAATAGAAATCTATTTGCCTGAATTACCATACAACAGAAAATAGTATTTCTGGCTCTTTTGTATTATAAAAAATCTTTTGGATGTTTACAGTATTTGTACAAACAGGTATGTGAGCTATTATCCAGAATGATTGGGGCCAGGGATAAGGGATATTTCTGCAATTTGAATCTCCATACTTTAAGGGGCCCATTTATTAAACCTCGATTTTTTTTGTTGAAGTATTTAGGGGGAAAACTCAAATCTGTTGTGGAAAAAATAAATTTTTCGAAATTTAACATACCCAAAACTGCTAGAAATTGGAATCCGAAAATACGCCATCTCAAACGTGTCGAGGTCCTGTAGAAGTCAATGGCAGATGTCCCTGAAGTTGTTTCTTGACAATGTGATCTGTTTTTGATAATCCGAAACATTTGAGGTTTTCATCCGATAATCCAAAAAAGTTGAGTTGCCACAGCAAAAACTAAAAAAAAAACAAGTTTTTGGAGCATTAATCGTACAAATCCAATTGACACTCAATTTTGTTCTAATGCTTTGAAGTTCTGTTTTTTTGGAGAATAATTATTGATAAATGACTTAATTTCATGGTAGCGAGTTTGGTCAGATTTCTTTTCATAAAACATTGAGATTAATTCAAGTTTCAAAATGTGTTCCTAAGTCTAAACATTAAATAAACCCAATAGGATTGTTTTGCTATTTTTAGTTAGATCAGTTACAAGGTACTGTTTTATTATTAGGAATAGAAAATAATTGTAAAAAATTTGTATTATTTGCCTATAATGGAGTCGATGGGAGATGGCTTTCCCATAATTTGGAACTTTCTGGATAAGGTGTTTCCAGATAATGGATTCCTTACATGTATTACAAAATATAATAACCTGTGTTAGCATCTTCTACACCAACGTTTGCCTGAGTGCCATAACTGTCAGGCTTACCGGTATTATCCAGACGTAGAAGGAGCTGAAGATACTGAACTCACAAGCGTCTCACACATCCGCTACCCACCTGGAATGGAACAGGGAGCAGGGTTGTGGAGAGTAGCCAATGAGACGATCAAGCGAGGTACAAAGGATTAGGCAAAGTCGTGGTCAGAAGGTCAGAGGTCAAAAGGCAGGCAGCGCGGTTCGTGAACGATGAGACAGGCCGAAGAGTCGAGGCAGGCAGCAGAAATCGTAGTCCAGGTACAGGCAAAGGTCAACAACAAGAATTCAATAGTATAAGACGCTAGGGTTTCAGTTAAATAACCTAATAACCAGGCAATGCATCTCAGTCTGGATTTGGTTCAAATACTGATACTTTGGCGCCAAACTGGCGTCCTTGCGCTGACGTCGCGGAACTGACGCCAGCACGTCCATCACGTTCATCACAGGCGTTTCCACCTACGTCCCTGCGCCCGCGACCGTCGCCGACGCCTTCGCGCCCGTCGCCGGCATCCACGTCACACACCGGCGCGCATTAACGTGCCCGCGCCAAACAGGACGCATGCGTAAATTCTCACATTGCCCCCCATCAAGGAGCGGCCTCAGGACGCGACAACCAGAAGGCTTACCCGGGTAAGTTCCATGGAATTTTTCCAGCAACTCCGGAGCGTGGATGTTAGATGCTGGTTCCCAAGAATTCTCTTCCGGACCGTAACCCTTCCATCTCACCAGGTACTGGAGACGCTTGCCTCTTAATCTGGAATCCAGGATCTCCTCAACCTCAAATTCTTCTTGACCATCGATCACCACAGGAAGCGGAGGAGGAGCCGAACGCCCAGGAAATCGGAACGTTGAGGCCGGTTTCA
The DNA here is from genome assembly GCA_038501925.1 of Xenopus petersii. NCBI lineage: Eukaryota > Metazoa > Chordata > Amphibia > Anura > Pipidae > Xenopus > Xenopus petersii. Next base: position 149,571,006 of record CM076674.1, read on the forward strand.
AAAGTGCAGCATGAAACACTGGATGTGCCAGGATGCTGGAAGTTTAAGCTGGAAAGCCACAGGATTGACTTGACAAATAATAGGAAAGGGACCCAAGAAACGTTGACCCAACTTCCTACTGGGACATGAAAGCTTAAGGTTAACAGTAGACAACCATACACAGTCACCCACCTTGAACTCTGGGTCACCTCTCCGCCTCCGATCGGCATAAGTCTTGAAATTTTGTTGAGCCTTCTTCATGTTTTCTTGAAGTTTTTGAAAATTATTGGATAGAAAAGTTAATCGGTCCTTGACATCAGGAACTAAAATATCAGAAACAATGGCAGAGGGAAAAGTTACTGGATGAAGACCATAGTTTGTGAAGAAAGGGGATTGATTGATTGAAGAATGGTGGGAATTATTATAAGCAAACTCTGCAAGAGGAAGAAGATTCACCCAATCGTCTTGGAGGTACGAAGAATAACATCTCAGATACTGCTCGAAAGTCTGGTTAGTTCGCTCAGTCTGGCCATTGGACTGAGGGTGAAAGGCAGAGGAAAGGGATACCGAAATCTTGAGTGCTTCACACAATGATTTCCAAAACTGTGATGTGAATTGCGGTCCCCGATCCGACACCACCTCATCTGGAAGGCCATGGAGTCTTACCACTTCTTTAATGAAAGTATCAGCGGTCTCAGAGGCAGAAGGAAGTTTTGGTAAAGACTTAAAATGAGCCATCTTGGTTAAATGGTCAACAAAAACAGCAATGGTGGAACAATCATAGGACAATGGTAAATCAGAAATAAAGTCCAAAGAAACTGATCCCCATGGACGAGAAGGCACTGGCAGAGGTTGAAGAAGACCAATAGGCCTAGAATGAGAGTCCTTGGATCTAGAGCAAACTTCACATGATGCAACAAATTTAAAACTTTAGCCATCCCAGGCCACCAAAATAATCTCTTAGCCAAGATAATGGTTTTCTTGATACCTGGATGACCCGCCAATTTGGAATCATGAATATTTTTAAGGACCTCTAAACGCATTTGTTCTGGAACAAAAATTTTGCCTTGATGAAGAAGAAGACCCTCCTTAGACACTAAAGATGGTTCAGAGATGTTTATGGAAGCGTCTTTAATTCCATCTACCAGGGTAGACTGTAGCAGGAGGAAGTTATTAGAGTTTAAAATCATCTCAGGAGCCAAAGAAACCTCGTCTTCAGAAGAGAACATTTGGGATAAAGCATTTGCTTTAACATTTTTAGACCCAGGTCGGTAAGTAAGATGAAAATTAAATCTCATGAAAAATAAAGCCCACCTTGCTTGTCTGGGTCTAAGCCTCTTGGCTGAACGTAAATACTCCAGATTCCTATGATCTGTAAAGATGAGAATCGGATGTTTAGACCCTTCAAGGAGATACCTCCATTCCTCAAGAGCCAGCTTGATAGCGAGTAATTCACGATCAGCCACATCATAATTGCATTCACTCTTGGCCAATTTGCGAGAAAAAAAAGCAACAGGATGAAGATCCTCTTGAAATCCAGTTCTCTGCGACAACACAGCACCTACCGCAAGTTCTGAAGCGTCTACCTCCAGAATAAAAGGAAGGGAAACATCTGGATGGTGAAGAACTGGGCCTGAAGTGAAAAGTGTCTTCAATTTCTCAAAAGCCTCCTGAGCCTGTGTGGACCAAACAAACTTTTGATTATTGCGAGTCAACTCAGTGATTGGGAGGATAACTTGAGAAAAATTCTTTATAAATTTTCTATAAAAATTGGCAAAGCCGATAAAACGGCTTTTTTAGAGGACGGAATTGGCCAGTTAAGAATTGCAGAAATCTTCCTGGAGTCCATCTGGATACCCTGAGGAGAAATGCAGAAACCCAAAAAGTCCACAGATGATTGTTCAATAGGGATGTAGCGAACTGCCGTTAATGTGTTCGCGAACGCCGTTCGCGAACACCGGCAAAAAAGCGAACAGTTCGCGAACAGTTCGCGAACTTCGAACGCTCGATAAAATCGTTCGATCGAACGATCGAAGGATTTTATTCGTACGATCGAAGGATTTTCGTTCGAATCGAACGATCGAAGCTATTCGATCGAATGATTTTAATTCAATCGAATGCTTATAATCGTTCGAACGAATGGAAATCGTTCGATTGTAGCGATCGAACGGTCGAATGGTCGAATGGTCGAACGAAATTTTACTTCGAATCGAACGCGAACACCAATTGGCGAACGTCGCGCGACGTTCGCGAACATTCGGCGGACGCGAACAGTCGAAGTTCGCGCGAACTAGTTCGCCGGTGAACAGTTCGCTACATCCCTATTGTTCAAACACACATTTCTCAATCTTAGCATATAGCTGATGAGTGCGCAGACGAGCCAGGACCCTCTTTAAATGTAATCTGTGTTCTTCCAAAGAATTAGAAAAAACAAGAATATCATCTAAATAAATGATGACAAATACTGTATATCAAGGAAGTCTCTGAAAACATCATTAACAAAATGTTGAAACGTTGCAGGAGCGTTACAGAGACCAAAGGGCATGACCAGGTATTCAAAATGCCCGTAACAAGTACGAAAGGCCGTCTTCCATTCATCGCCCTCTCTTATTCTGACCAGATTATAAGCGCCCCGGAGATCCAGTTTAGAAAAGATCTTAGCCTCCGCCAAATGTTGAAATAGTTCAGGAATGAGAGGAAGTGGGTAACGATTCTTGACTGTGATTTTGTTCAAATCCCGGTAGTCAATGCACGGCCTTAATGAATGATCTTTCTTCTCAACAAAGAAAATCCCGGCTCCTGCTGGAGAAGAAGATTGTCTAATGAACCCTTTAGCCAAATTCTCATCTAAATAAGATCGAAGTTCCACAAGTTCAGACTCGGATAAAGGATACACTCGTCCAAAAGGAATCTGGGCCCCAGGAAGAAGATTAATAGGGCAATCATAAATACGATGAGGAGGTAATTTGTCAGCCCCTCTTTTGTTGAAAACGTCCGAAAATTCCCAATAAACCTGAGGCAGAAGTTCATGGATTTCAGAGGCAGGGGATAAAGAACAGACTCTTTTTGAAGAGGAAATACATCGAGAGGAACAAAAATTCGAAAGAAATTTTACTTCACCGGTGGCCCAGTTGATGGATGGGTTGTGTTTCTGCAACCAGGGTAATCCCAGGATAACGGGAAATAAAGGAGAAGAGACCACATCGAAGTTCATGACTTCAGAATGCCCTTTATTCAGCAAAACAAAAAGAGAGACAGTCTCTTGCACCACAGGGCCTGAGGTAATCAGAGAACCATCAGCCACACAGAGAGCTACGGGATTCTTCTTGGTCTGGAGCGGTGTCTGGAATTGTAGTGCTACTCTATTGTCCAGAAAACACCCACTGGCCCCAGAGTCAAGGATTGCTTGGAGTTCTACCTGCTGGTCTCCCCGCTGCAAAGACAAAGAAACTGTCAGGAGAGGCACCGGAACATGGCAGGGGGTAAAGTCTTTTTCGAGCAACGCGCTGGGCGGATTGGACAACCCCGAAGCAAATGGCCTGCTTGTTCACAGTAAAGGCAAAGGTTCAGTCTGCGGCGCCTGATACACTCCTCTGGAGTTAAAGCAGATTTAAAGACACCAGTCTGCATGGGCTATGGAGCAGCACCGAAGACAGGTGGAGGCATAGCTGGAGAAAAGGTGGATGGCATTCGGACCGGAGGAGGAGCGGAAGGTAACATCCAAGTCTGAGATGGAAGGCCCGCTTTCTCCGCCTTTTCTTCCTCTCTGCGTTCCCTGAGCCTCTGATCAAGTTGGATAGAAAGAAGGATGAGGTCCTCCAAACTGTCAGGGATGCCAGTACGGGCTAACTCATTCTTCAATTTCGGAAGAAAGTCCAAAGCGATACTGATTTTTTAGTGCTGCAGGGTTCCATTCAGTATCATCCGCCCATTGCCGAAACTCCAGCGTGTAGTCTTCAGCAGGGCGGACCCCTTGCTTCAAGGCACGCAAGGCAGCCTCAGCGGTAGTGACTCTGTGGATTGCGTCAAAAAACGAATCCACTGAGGCCAATACAGGACTGTGACGATCCATGAGACGAAAGGCCCAAGTCTGTGGTTCTCCCGTAAGGAAAGAAATAATAACCCGACCCGGGTTTGCTCAGTAGGGGGGGTTTTAATGAGAACAGCAGTTTGCAGTTGCTCCTGAAATTCCGGAACATCTTTCGGTCACCGGCAAACTTCTCTGGAAAAGCTACTTTTGGTTCAGAGATTTCAGAGGTAATGACCTGGACCTCTGTTGGAGCAGGAGGAGTGGCAGCAGACGTGGAAGGGAGTACAGCTGGCGGATGAGCTCTGATATGCTCTTGTAGCTGAGCATAGCCACTTTGCAGCTCCCGAACCGCTTGCGTGAGAGAAGATAACTGCTGGGTTAGGACAGCAAACGGAGAAGCCCCTTCAGCTGTATCCATCTGGCCTGGTTATACTGTCAGGCTTACCAGTATTATCCAGACGTAGAAGGAGCTGGAGCTGAAGATACTGAACTCACAAGCGCCTCACACAACCGCTACCCACCTGGAATGGAACAGGGAGCAGGGTTGTGGAGAGTAGCCAATGAGACGATCAAGCGAGGTACAAAGGATTAGGCAAAGTCGTGGTCAGAAGGTCCGAGGTCAAAAGGCAGGCAGCGCGGTTCGTGAACGATGAGACAGGCCGAAGAGTCGAGGCAGGCAGCAGAAATCGTAGTCCAGGTACAGGCAAAGGTCAACAACAAGAATTCAATAGTATAAGACGCTAGGGTTTCAGTTAAATAACCTAATAACCAGGCAATGCATCCCAGTCTGGATTTGGTTTAAATACTGATACTTTGGCGCCAAACTGGCGTCCTTGCGCTGACGTCGCGGAACTGACGCCAGCACGTCCATCACAGGCGTTTCCGCCTGATGCCTTCGCGCCCGCGACCGTCGCCGGCGTCCGCATCACACGCCGGCACGCTTTAACGCACCCGCGCCTGCGCCGAACAGGACGCATGCGTAAATTCTCACACATAACAATTCTTCTGACTTGTAGGACATGGAATTTTCTATTTCGAATAGTCTGCTACAGCAATACCTGCACAATACTCAAAATTAACTAGAGATAAGTAAAAACCCAAAGAATAGTAATCATTATTGGTTGGTAGTATGATACAGAAGAGAGGGAAGCATTAAAAAGAAAAACTTGGATTTCACAGGAGTCAAGGATAAAAGAAAAAGTTCACTTTAAAGAGATGAATGAAAGGCGCTACTGTAGAAAAGAAAGGAAAAATGTAGAACAGTATTTTTGAAAGAATTAGGGTAAGATCGTTACCGGCAGATGTTTGCAGAATTGTGAAGCAATGACAAAATTTGTCCAATGACAATTAGAAAGTGAATAAGTCATTTCTTGGCATAATCTATGCAATCAATATGCATAGGTTATGGACTTTGGCAAAAATAATATAAATGCAAGTTATACACTTAATGGCAGTGTGTTAGGGGTTTCCTTAACTAGAAGGATCTAGGGGTTTTTGTAGATAACAAGTTGTCTAATTATGGGCAGTGTCATTCTGTGGCTACTAAATCAAATAAAGATCAGTCTTGCATAAAAAAGGGCATTAACTCAAGGGATGAAAACATAATTATGCCTCTTTATAGGTCCCGGGTAAGGCCTCATCTGGAGTATGCAGTGCAGTTTTGGACTCCAGTCCTTAAGAGGGATATAAATGAGCTGGAGAGAGTGCAGAGACTAAGTGCAACTAAACTTGTTAGAGGGATGGAAGACTTAAATTATGAGGGTAGATTGTCAAGGTTGGGGTTGTTTTCTCTGGAAAAAAGGCGATTGCGAGGGAAATGATTACACTTTACAAGTACATTAGCGGACTATAAGTAAAAAACAAAAAAGAGACCGCTCAAGCTCACTGCTTTTTCCTCCCTTTGCCAGGTGCTCAGTCTTCAGTGTCCCCACTGTATCCAATGACAAAACTCAAAATAGACTGCACTTCTGGCCACCATTTAATATAGCAGGTTGCTGAACAAAGACCTAACGTGTTTCGGGTTCAAATCCCTTAATCATAGGTTAGAGGACATTATAGACAAATAGCAGGGGAACTTTTTACCCATAAAGTGGATCACCGTACCAGAGGCCACCCCTTTAGACTAGAAGAAAAGAACTTTCATTTGAAGCAACGTAGGGGGTTCTTTACATTGAGGTTAGTGAGGTTATGGAATGCACTGTCGGGTGATGTTGTGATGGCTGATTCAGTTAATGTCTTTAAGAGTGACTTGGATGATGACATGTGCAATGTATGACATGACAATACAATTAACCCATATAGGCTTTTTATTAAGCTGAAGTCTTTATTATCCGGGCTCCTAATAACAACCCCTACACAAACATACACACACATATACACATATATTTTATATACATAAGGCCATTGGTGATTCACTGAGCAATAATATAGCAGAACTATATATATATATATGTCCTTGTAATGGAAGAAATACATCATAGGCGGTCAAGAAGAAGCACATACATTTTTCCCATAGTGCAATTGTTTTCATGGTATTTTTGGTTTTATCAGAAAAACTGAATTGTTTCAGTTTAGGGTAGATATATATATATATATATATATACACATACATATATATACACACACACACATACATACATACATACATATATATATATATATATATATATATATATATATATATATATATATATATATATATATATATATATATATATATTTCTGCTTTGTGAAGCTGCTCGTTATTTCACTGATTTATCTCTGGTTATAACTAACACCAATGTCAGGGTTTAAATGTAGACATTATGAGAACTCACATGCAAATTCTAAATCACAAGTTTGTAAACCTTCCCTCAAGTCAGATCAGTAACAGTGGCGAATTTTCAGCAGCAAAGGCCCATTAACCCATAGAAACCAATTAGTATGTAGCTTTTGCCCACCTAGTGATGTTAGAATTCTAGTGGCAGAATTTGTTTCTATGGAAGCAACAGCAGGGAATAAGAGGGAAAAAATATAGTAGATTAGTGGACAAGGAAACAGCAAATGGACTTAAAAGTGAAAAGATGCAAAGTCAGCTCCAAGACCCCAGTAACAAACAAGCTAATTATAGATAAATGGATTTCAATTTAGGCAAAGTGGTAACAGGAAAAAAGAGGATTTAAGAATATGAGCAGTTGAAAATGGGCTAACAAAGGTTTGTATGTTTTAAAATGCCTGTCTAGGCATGGATTTGTTTGATCATGATGTTTATATAGGGTACACTGTTTTGCCACCCATTTATAAAAAATACAGCCATAGCAAATAAAAGAATGGATCCTGTAACTGTTTTTTTACTTTACTTCATAAACAAGAGTTGCTTCCTATGGGAAATGATCACACATATACACATGGTCAGTAAAATATTTGCCTGATCACATTTTTGTGGTTTCCTTTAGAACAGTATGGGGCAGATTTACTATGGGTCGAATATCGAGGGTTAATTAACCCTCGATATTCGACTAGAAATTGAAATCCTTCGACTTCGAATATCGAAGTCGAAGGATTTAGCGCAGAAAATTCGATCGAACGATCGAAGCATTATTCATTCGATCGAACGATTAAATCCTTCGAATCGAACGATTCGACGGATTTTAATCCAACGATCGAATGAATATCCTTCGATCAAAAAAACTTAGGCAAGCCTATGGGGACCTTCCCCATAGGCTAACATTGACTTCGGTAGCTTTTATCTGCAGAACTAGGGGGTCGAAGTTTTTTTTAAAGAGACAGTACTTCGACTATCGAATGGTCGAATAGTCGAACGATTTTTAGTTCGAATCCTTTGATAGTCGTAGTCGAAAGGTCGAAGTAGCCCATTCGATGGTCGAAGTAGCCCAAAAAAAACTTTGAAATTCGAAGTTTTTTAACTTCGAATCCTTCACTCGAAGTTAGTGAATCGGCCCCCAAATGTAACAGGAGTAAGTCCATTTATGCTGAGGGAAATGAAGTTTTGCCAACTGCATAGGATTCCTTTACTTATTGTGAGGCCGATGAGGTAATGTCACTTCCTACCAGTGGAAACTGCAAGAACATGAATGAGCTATAGTCAGGGTCGGACTGGGGGGCCTGGGGCCCACTGGGACGGCTGTCTATGGCCCCCCTCTGGCCAGTCCGACACTGGCTATAGTACTAAACGGTTCCTGCTTTGTTGCTGCCGGGTGTTAGAGTTCTGCACGGGTCCATTTTTTTTATACCAGTACTAGGGTTGCCACCTTTTCCGAAATGTTTTGGTGGGGGGCGGGAACAAAAGGGGGCGGGCGTGATGTCAAAAGGGGCGGTGCCATGTCGTAAAAGGGTCGTGGCCCCGGCACCGACATTTCAAGACAGGGGCAAAGTCACAAAAGCTACATTTTTACAGGGTATTGGAGGAAGGCCGAGGGGTCTTTTTAAGGGTAATACAAATTTACCGGCAGCTACATTGCCGGTAAATTTGTAATACCGGCCCCGGTCTTGGCAGGTGTTTTACCGGCTTGGCCTGGCCAGGTGGCAACACTAACCAGTACCTGACCCATACCCACTTCCCATGACCTGCAAACCAGAGTCGCAACCCACAATTCTCCCCCACTGATCCGCTACCCGCAATAGGCCAATTTAACTTCTGATGTGGGGACACGCAAAACCGGACGTGATGCCACTTTGGAACGGAAGCAATGTTCATTTTTAAGTTATTAACTGATCTACAATGAATACTGAGTGCTGCTTGCGTAAAGTGCACAGAGGTATGAGTCTTATGATTGGGCTGAGTACCCAGTGCAATATAAATCGTGACAGCGTCTCAGGTAAAATGAGATCAGTTCTCACTATTCACTATTCTTATCTTCTTATATATTTCTCATACATTTATAACACTGAATATGGACTCCGTTTTTTCTATGAGTGTTTGAATATTAAGAGTTAATTGATGGGTAAATTATACTAACCAATGGAATTGTAAAAAGGAGGGATTTGATGTAACCACACCCTTATTAGCTATTATTAGCTTGAGAAAAGGCCATGTGGCCTGAAACGTTGCTGTGATGCCCCTGTGAAGCAAAATAAAGGCGTTTTATTATACATAAAATATTGATGGTGCTGTCCTGAAGGTCTTTTGTAACCACACCCTTATGACATACTATAAATATTTTTCAAAGAAGTAATCACATTAGGCTTGATAAAGGGTCCAGTTGGGCCCGAAACGTTGCCCTTTGTGTGTTTGTATGGGCTAAATAAAACACTGAAGAATTTTCAACACTACCGGTGTGCTACTGGATTTTTTCTATTGGATGTGGAATTTGGACCCGGCTTGCAGGCAAAGGTCTTCCAGTTTAGCACCTGGACCTACACAGGTGAACATAGGAGGGTAGAGCACTTCTAAATACTTGTTGTTGATTGTTTCCTGCAGGAGTAGCTCCCCGACTTCTTTGCTATAATTGAAGCAATTTTTACAATGTCGCAAACCAGCCCTTTATCCCAGGAAGTGACTTTTGCCTACACTGAGGCAGATGCTGCACGCATCATTGGCACTGAATATGGCAGTAACATTTTTCTCACCGTTCCAACAGGAGAAAACCTAAAAAGGAACTTAGAAAAAGAAAAGAAACGACTTGTGGGCCTTGAGTTACACGCCATAACACTCACTGAATACTATAAGTGTAAAAGAATCCCACGTGGTCTGCGGGTGAAACTCAGACCGACGATCTTCCAAGATGATGAGGAATTTGTCAAGAGGTATGAGCAAATAGCTAATAAATGTTCATTGGACATTTTACTGCTAAATATAGAATTTTTACATAAAGTTATCCCAGAAGTGCGCTCGCAAATTGCTAATATAGAGCGAGATTTAAAAGAATCCTTACAACCAGCTGAGTTAAAGAGTCTGCTTACCCGCACTGAGGAATCCTTACAGCGCCATAGAAGAGAGGTTGAGGATCGCAAACGTGCTAAATTTATCAGAGACACGGAAGATTACCGATCGGGGAATGTATACCAGTGGTCCGGTGGAGAAGGCAGAAGTGTACGCCAAGTCCCGCGAGAACGGCAAGGAAACCACGTGGGACGCCAAAGACCGCAGGATCAACAGGGACCAATGCTGGGCCGCTACTATCGTGGAAAAAAACCGAGACAACCTCCAAGGGAACCTGCGTGGGACTCTAATGCCACGGACAGCTCAGCCTCATCTGCCTCGTCCCTTTTTTTAGAAGAGCCGATACAGGACACCGCAAGAAAACGCGGAGAGGCAACAGGAGAAGGAGCCGACGAGAGGAGACAACAGGAGAGACACATGTACTATCCAACAGCCCCCTCAGAACAGAGACAACAACCATACCGAACAGCGAGACGGAACGACCGCCAGACACGTTAGTATACAATTTGTCAAATAAGATATTGTCTAACATAGAATTGTCTGCATTACAAAAGGGCCTTTCTTTTTGCCCCACTTACTGTTGTGAGACTTTTACATTGGACATTGAACTGCAAAAATTTTTCCGTAACCTGAGGTTGAAATGTCATTTTTCTAAAATGCCGCCGAGTTTTCCCATGGAGTTTAGTAATAGGGGTCTTGGTCATTCACAATTATCTCTGCAAAATCTGGGGCTACGTAATTCTAGTAGATTTGTACCACCTGCCACTGATAATGTAGTAGAGGCCTACATCAAATTAGTAACCAATGATATTAACAAATTGAAAAGACAGGTATGGCGTAACTCCTGGATGGGACATAGGGCTAACCTCAGTTTTCAGGAAAGATCCTGTTTGAAGGATCTGGGAATGGATAAAAATTTGATAATTAAGCCAGCAGATAAAGGGGGAGCCTTAGTGGTACAAAACACGAAGGATTATGTAGCAGAGATACGAAATCAGTTATCAGACACAGAAGTGTATAAAAAACTAAGTAATAACCCACTTACCTCTATTCAACAGTGTATTATGGACAAGGTGTATAAGGCATGTGAAGATGGTATTATAGATGAAGACCAAAAGGAATTTCTGATCAAACAAGATCCCATCACCCCTGTCTTCTACACCTTGCCGAAAATACACAAGAGTCTTGAAAAACCACCGGGAAGACCCATAGTGGCAGGTACTGAATCTGTTCTCAGTCCATTAGCTATTTATTTAGACAAAGTCTTACAACCTATAGTGCAAACTATGAAATCATATGTAAAAGACACAAACCATTTGTTAGAAATTGTTAAAGGACTGACACTGCCTGAACATAATATTTTATTATGTAGCTTTGATGTAACAAGCCTTTATACCTCAATTTCACATGAATCAGGTACGAAGGCTATCAGTCATTTTTTGGATACTTCATCTCACACTGAACCTGAAAAACAATTTTTACTTGATTTATTAGAAATAGTCCTGCACCAGAATTACTTCCTGTTTGGGGATGATTACTATATACAGCAGTGTGGCACTGCCATGGGTAGCAATGTGGCACCCACAAATGCAAATTTATATATGGCATTCATTGAAGAAAAAATTTATTCACATCCATTGTTTCAGGTTCATTGTTTGGCATATCTACGCTATATTGACGATATATTTATCTTGTGGGATGGAGACCAAATGAGCTTACAATTATTTCATGACTATATTAATCATATGGAAGTGAATTTAAAATTTACAGGTATATCAAATACAGAGACATTGAACTTTCTGGATGTAAGATTAATTCGGAAAGGTGCAAAACTTGAATCAGATCTATACAGAAAAGTAACTGATAAAAATAATTTACTTCACTACCAAAGCTTTCATCCAGTGGCTTTAAAGAAATCCTTACCCTCTACACAATATACAAGGGTTAAGCGCATTGTTAGTGATACAGAGGTTTGTGAGACGCGACTTGTACAAATGACAGAACGTTTCTCACAAAGGGGTTATCCGAATGTAATACTGGAGGAAGGCTTGAATAAAGTCAAAGAAAAATACAAAGGTCCACTCCCGTCAAAACGGGATATAATTAAGAAAAAAGAGGGACAACGTATGGTTTTTGTCAGTAAATACACAACAGCAAGTAGGCACGTGTCTAATATTGTCCAAAAACATTGGCACTTATTGCAGAATAGGGATGTAGCGAACTGTTCGCCGGCGAACTAGTTCGCGCGAACTTCGACTGTTCGCGTCCGCCGAATGTTCGCGAACGTCGCGCGACGTTCGCCAATTGGTGTTCGCGTTCGATTCGAAGTAAAATTTCGTTCGACCATTCGACCATTCGACCGTTCGATCGCTAAAATCGAACGATTTCCATTCGTTCGAACGATTATAAGCATTCGATTGAATTAAAATCATTCGATCGAATAGCTTCGATCGTTCGATTCGAACGAAAATCGTTCGATCGTACGAATAAAATCCTTCGATCGTTCGATCGAACGATTTTATCGAGCGTTCGAAGTTCGCGAACTGTTCGCGAACTGTTCGCTTTTTTGCCGGTGTTCGCGAACGGCGTTCGCGAACATCAAATCGGCAGTTCGCTACATCACTATTGCAGAATTGTCTGACACATATACCACAATTCAGTGAACCACCACTTATTGCATATAAAAGGGGAAGTAATATACGTGATAAATTAGTGAAAGCGGATATAGGACCTCAAAAAGAATGCAAACAACGGTTTTTACAGAGTCCCAAATATGGCACTTTTCCGTGTCTAGGTTGTACACAATGTAACTCAGTGATAAAAGGGAAACATTTTTGCCATCCACATACTGGTAAGAAATATCCAATTAAAATTTTTTTTACGTATGAATCAACATATGTAATATATTTATTAAAATGCCCATGTGGTTTAATCTATGTGGGAGAAACCACCCAAAAAATTAAAGACCGTATTTCGAAGCATAAATCTACGATCCGTAGGGAAATAACAACATTGCCGGTTCCCCAACATTTTCATCAGGCAAGACATACTGTGAGCCAATTAAAATTTCAAGTCATTGATACAGTGGGAATCCCAAGAAGGGGTGGAGATAGATTGTTACAGTTAAGGCATCGTGAAATGTATTGGATACATACTTTGGATACAATATGGCCACGGGGATTGAACAGGGATTACACTCCAGCAATGTTCATTTTTAAGTAAGTGGGATGTTTACACACATTGTTTTTAATGATTGATTACTATACTACAATGTTTTACCTTGTTATTAATCTTTTTGTATCTCTTTTCTTTCTTTTCTAAGGTTATTAACTGATCTACAATGAATACTGAGTGCTGCTTGCGTAACGTGCACAGAGGTATGAGTCTTATGATTGGGCTGAGTACCCAGTGCAATATAAATCGTGACAGCGTCTCAGGTAAAATGAGATCAGTTCTCACTATTCACTATTCTTATCTTCTTATATATTTCTCATACATTTATAACACTGAATATGGACTCAGTTTTTTCTATGAGTGTTTGAATATTAAGAGTTAATTGATGGGTATATTATACTAACCAATGGAATTGTAAAAAGGAGGGATTTGATGTAACCACACCCTTATGACATACTATAAATGTTTTTCAAAGAAGTAATCACATTAGGCTTGATAAAGGGTCCAATTGGGCCCGAAACGTTGCCCTTTGTGTGTTTGTATGGGCTAAATAAAACACTGAAGAATTTTCAACACTACCGGTGTGCTACTGGATTTTTTCTATTGGATGTGGAATTTGGACCCGGCTTGCTGTGGAATTTGGACCCAGCTTGCGGGCAAAGGTCTTCCAGTTTAGCACCTGGACCTACACAGGTGAATATAGGAGGGTAGAGCACTTCTAAATACTTTGGAACGGAAGTGACATCACTCAGGAGCTGAATTTGCACAGACATACAGTACAACCACATCTACAGGGGAAGGGCTCAAGTCCGCATCTTTGTCAAGTACCCAGCCCGGTTACCCACGGCCAGGGAATCATGAACTTTTTGCTGGAAACCCGACCACTTTGTAAGGAACTCCCTGGTTTTGAACCAGGGACCTGCTGTGTTCCAGACACTGCTCCTCCTGCTTGTTTTCTGTTTTGTCTGCCGCCTGCCCTCTAATTTTCAGCCTGATTCTGGACTATTTTTTGTTTAATAAATACTCTAAGTTACTCAGCACCCTGGTTCCTGTCTGCAAATCCTAACAGTCATTCCTAACACACTTTGCGGGTATTCTGCAGGTACCCAACCCGGTGCAGGACTCCATTATCCGGAAACCCGTTACTCAGAAGTTCACCTCCCATAGACTCCATTTTAATCAAATGATTATTTGATTAATTTAATTAAGTTTTTTAGAATGATTCTGTTTTTCTATGTAATAATAAAATAGCACCTTGTACTTGATCCCTGTTAAGCTACAATGAATCGTTATTGGTAGCAAAACAATCCTATAGGTATTATTATGTTGAAATGATTAAATGATTTTTAGTAGATATAAAGAGTGGAGATCCAAACTATGGAAAAACCCCTAATACAGAAAAGCCAATGTCCGGAGCATTCTGGATAACAGATCCACTACCTGGATTCTATTTCCAGCATGTAAATGCATAACATCAGTTTATGATATCACCATGTTAGGCAATGCTGGCTTCCTAATGGTCACTCCTTTTCTGGCCTTTGATCAGCAGGTCAACACATTGGTTCTGATGGTCTGAATATGCAAATTATCCATAGGAAAAAGTATTTTGCATTTAAAAGGATGTTACAACCCTGTAGTTTATTAAGGTTTTTGGAGAGCAGTTTGCTACTGTTAGTATGGATAGATGTATCTCTTCTGCTATGGAGCATTCTATATACACACAGGTGGTTATTTACTAAAACCAAGCTCGACTAAACTCCCATCCACAACTTGATGTTATTTATCAATAAAATAACTTGAAAAAGTCAGGTCGGGAAAAAACTCGATAAAATCGAGCAAAACCAAGAATTGTAAACATTTTTGGGATTTGACACCCAAATTGCTCTATTTTTTTTTCGGGTTATCACCCAAAACCCCAATTTTTTTCAGATTATAGAATGAAACCCAGAGCAGATCAGGATATCTTTAAATTGTAAAATCTACAATTGATATATACATAACCCCAACATGTTTGAGATGGCAGATTTTCGGATTCTGACTTTTTGCAGCTTCAGGGGATAATAAATCTTGTAAAAAAAATTTAGTTTTTTTTCCCTCTAAAAATTTGAGCTTTTGTCCAAAAAACCTTGACTAGAAAATAATTGAGGTTTAGTAAATATCTCCCACAATATTCTATTTTTGCTCTCTGTCATTTAAGAAATAAAAGATATAGGAAAATGAAACCTGTAAATGAAGAAAACAAAGTTTCTGCATTGAATGTTCTACTGAACTGTTGTACTTAGAATGTGCGGTTCTGAAACTGGATCACCCTCTGTTTTACTTACATTTTTTCAGTATCAGCAATTTTTTCATAAAACAGATATTTTTTTCCTTTGAACAGATGTGATCAGTGTATCTACAGTAAACTGACAAGAGGCAGAACAAGTGTCCTTTGATAATTTAATTGGCTCTCTTGGTACTTCATTAAAGGAATTATAAACATTGGTTACTGTGTATAATATATGATGTGTTAAACAAGGGGATTAGTACACAGAGCTTGAAAGTAAGTTTAATGGTGCAAAGATTTTTAAGTTCTGTAACTGTAATGAAATCAAACCTTACTTTATAATAATGAGATACATTTGAAATGTTTCCTGATTGTAGTTCTCATCTGCTTTCGCTTCATTCATAGACTGAGGGGGTTATTTATCAAAGTCCGAATTTATCTCAATATTTTCTGCTACAAACTCCGATCAAATCCGCTCAAGTTTTTTTATGCTTATTTATTATTACATTTTCCAGAAAATTTGCTTTGCAGGAAAAAAATCTTCACGATTTTTTTGGATTTTTCATCAGATTTTCTAGATTTTTTTTGGATTTTTTACCCGAAAACTTTGGGTTTTTACCCGAAACCCAGCGTACATCAGAAAATCATTGGACTTCTCCAATTGACTTATATGCAACCTCAACAGGTCTGAGATGCCGGATTTTCTGATTCAGACTTTTCCATCCTCAGGGTTTAATAAATTCCGAAAAAATTGTGATTTTTTAAAAGTCAGATTTTATAAAAAAAATAATCTCAAATTTTTCTTGATTTTTGCATTCAGAGTTTAGTAAATAACCCCCTGAATGTAAACATTAAGGGGGTTATTTACTAAAACTCTAATTTATCTTACTTTTTAAACCAAGCTCGACCAAAGTCCTATCCATGATTTTATCTTATTTATCAATAAAATAACTCTAAAAAGTTGGGTTGGGAAAGACGATAAAATTGAGCGAAAACTCTAATCATATCAACTTTTTGGATTTGATCCCAGAAGCACTCAATTTTTCAGGTTATTGCCCAAAACCCCTGAATTTTTGGATTATTGGACGAAACCAGTGCAGATGATCTCCCATTGACTTCTACATGACCTCGGTAGGTTTGAGATAACGGATTATCCAATTCAGACTTTTTTTGCAGCTTCGGGGAATAATAAATCTCGAAAAATCCATGTTTTTTCCCCTTTAAATTTTTTAGATTTTTATGAAAAAACCTTGGCCTTAAAAAATTGAGGTTTAGTAATCAATCCCATGATTTTTGTATTAAATATTGTATTCTAAAAAGAAATATGGATATTGTTTGTTGGTTCTGTCATTAACTAGGTTTTTACCCTAAAAAGATATATATAGAATATGTAGATTCTATGGTGTTATTATGTTTGGCCTGGATACTTATGGATATAGTCCTCTTGGAACAATATAATAATTAAGAAAATTACTTGTGCTAAGGCATTGGGATTATGTTTTTAATGTATTTGCAATAGATGCATGTACATATGTCAACCAATTTTGGTATCATTCTATAGTTATGGGACCTGTTATCCAGAATGTTCAGGATTTGAGGTTTTCCCAATAATTTCCATAATCTGGATCTTCATACCTTAAGTCTTCTTGCAAATAAACCCAATAGGCGGGTTTTGTTTCCAACAAGAATTAATAATATCTTAGTTGGGATCAAGTACAAGGTACTTTTTTACAAGGAAATAATTTTTCAACATTTGTATTATTTGGATAAAATGGAGTCTATGGGTGGCATCCCTTCTGTAATTTGAAGCTTTCTGGATAACAAATTAATGCATAATGGATCCAAATCTGCATTACTATTAACTACATTTATACATGAAAATTTAATCAAATGGCTGGGCTGAAGTTTTCTTACAGACCCAGTGTGTTAAATACTAAATACAAAAAATGGCTAGCTCCAAAAGGTAAAATTATACTAATGATACTAATTTTGCATTCAGTCCCAGGGAATATCCTGAGATAGAATCAAATTGTTTCTCATGTTAAGGCTTTGCTTCGTTTATAAGCAGGCATAGTACCATAGTGTGTATTTAGAAGAAACAAAGACAATTGCATTGACATGTTTTTATATCAGATGGAGTCAAAACAGAGTTTGTGTTGGATTCTATGGGCACACAATAAGCAAGTAGACAGCACCACACATGAAGTATTTTCTTTAAAAGGTCTTTATTGAAAAGGGCTTTTTTGGACAGATATATAGCAGCAACATTCCAGGCTAACATCGGCCTTTCCTCAAGAGCTTAAGGAAAGGTGGAAGTGGCCATCATAGACCTGCACCTACTTGTACTGGATTTCATGGGTGAGTGCTGACTTCTAATTTTTTACTATGGGATTCTATGGGCACACGTATGCTGCTCTTATTAAAGCGGACCTGTTACCCAGACATAAAAAGCTGTATAATAAAAGTCCTTTTCAATTAAACATGAAATCTAAATTCTTTTTTTTATTAAAGCATTCATAGCTGTTGAAAACTCATTTAAAAATCTCAGCTGTCAATCAAATATTGCCTGCCCCTCCTCTATGCCTTAGGCAGGCAATTACTTTCACTTTCCATTCAGCGCTTTACTAGATGTCACTGCACATCCCCCCTCTCTTTTTACCATTTAATTGTGTTACCAGTGCATAGGGATGGACATCAGGGCCCCCATTCTGGTGCACAAACAAGATTTTGAGATGATGTAAGGCTTGTCTTAATATATGTGTCCACAAAATGACTCCTGCCTACTTGCTATAATTATGAGTTCCCAGACCAAAGATTCAAATAATTTATAGAGTGTAACTAAAGTTGATTTTCCTTGATAAACATGATAAAATAGGATTTGGAATAATTTTTCTGGTGACAGGTGTAGTGATAGGCAAATAAATTCGGCAGGTGGAAATTCACATCGAATTTCTGCGTTTCGCAGCTGGCATCAAAAAATTTAGGGCGCGCGTCGGAAAAGTCACATGTGTCAAAACCGTCGCGCGTCAACATTATTCAGATGCCCATTGACTTTTACTCTGGCAGCAAAATTGACGTTTCACAATTTTCCCGCAGTTTTGCGAATTTCTCAAGAAATTCACAATTTTTTTGGCAAAGCGAAACAGGACAAATTGGCCCATCACTAGACAGGTCCCATTTAATGCAACTTGCCATGGGAACCCTAAAGCAACCACCACCTATGATATAGCAGTAGCTCCCCTGCATCAATAGACAGGGGAACGATTCAGAACAGTAGGAGGGATGGATGTACCAACACTGAGCATAACTATGTGGAATTGCAAGGAGTGTGTTTGGAGACAAGTACTTTTAATAACTGCAATCATGATTGTGTCCACACCATAAACAGCTCCCATAGTCCTTCTTAAAGAGGCCAAGACAGGAGCAATGCTAGTTCTCATGTACAATCTTTCTAGCATATCATAAAAATGTATACTTAGGCCTAAAGGTGACCTGTCACCTAAATAAATATTTCAAAAGTAATTTCTACTGTGTTTTTCAACAAAAACAAACTTAATTTACACCATATAAATTATATAAATCTTGTTTCCTTCATTCTTTGGATTACACGATAACAGCAAGCAGACAGTCACCATTTTGTGAACACTGTTATTAGGCGATCTTTGCATCATGCCCAAATCTTTTTTACATGCCAAAATAGAGGACTTAATGAATGTGCCCATGCCAAGATTTACACAATTAGACACTAGAGGGGGATGAGAGAAGTGTAGTGACATCTAAGAAGTGCAGAATTGAAAGTGAAAGTAATTGCCTGTCCTACCTCCATACAGGTGGGTTAGACAATATATGATTGACAGCTGTGATTTTAAATACCTTTTATAACAGGTATGGATGTTTAAACTAAAAAAAGAATGTCGTGTTCATGTTTAATTTGAAAAGGGCTTTTATAATACTGTTTATTATGTCTGGGTGACAGGTCCCCTTTAACAACTCAACAAGGAACTTACACCTAGAGGCATATTTCAAATTTATTTCAAAACTCACCAAACTCTAATCTGTGCATATTTATTAAAAAACTCAAATCTCAAAAATTCAATCAATTAAAAACTTGAAAAAAAAATTACTATTAAAATTTGCCGCAAAAACCCTACTGCTGTTGGGAACTATTTCATGGTATCACAAAGTCACAAAATTAAAGATTATCCATCAGCAAAGACTGCTAGCCTCACCTGAATAAAGAGATTTTCTAACATTCAACCCTAATTTAGTACAGGTATGGGATCCGTTATCCGGAAACCCATTATCCAGAATGCTCTGAATCACGGAATGGTCATCTCCCATAGACTCCATTTTATCCAAATAACCCACATTTTTAAAAATTATTTTATTTTTTCTGTAATAATAAAGCCATATCTTGCACTTGATCCAAACTAAGATATAATGAATCCCTACTGGAAGCAAAACCAGCCTCTTGGGTTTATTTAATGTTTACATGATTTACTAGTAGACTTAAGGTATAAAGATCCAAATTATGGAAAGATCCATTATCCGGAAAACCCCATTCTGTATCCATACCTGTATCAAATACCTGTTCTGCATCTTCCTCTAGTCTACTTCTTGGGCACTAGATAAGATATGTCGACATTTGCTTAGCCCTAGTAAAACATTGTCATTAACAATTTCATTGCTTTCATTAAATAAAGGTAATTATTTTTGTATTGGACATATGGTATAATAAAATGGTTACAATTCAGAATATTGCCTTTGTCAAAATATAGCAGCAGGGACCTTGCAGAAGTACATTTTGTTCTTTTCTATAGAAAGTACTTTCTCACTTATGAGAACATTTTCCATATGTCATAATTGAAAAATATATATTCCTACAGATAACAATGGATATGATCAGATTCTCAGAAGCCTTGATTTTTCATATATATATATATATATATATATATATATATATATATATATATATATATATATATCATATGTTAATTGATTACCTAATGTTAACTTAAAGAAAATTTGTAGTTAAGGCATATGAAGATGAGTTTGAATACAACGTTTTATACAATTTCAATGAGCTAAAGTTTGCTAATGGAACATATGTCTGTTTGTTGTATTTGAATAGAACAGAATTAATGGCTTTTTGTTTATAATAGAGATTGTTTTTGAAGTTCAACCATTTAAAATAAAGTACTCAATTCAATTAGGCTTGATAATAGGAGAAGGAGGTATTTTTCATTCCTTTTCTAATATCTGTTTAAATACAGATTATGGTTTCTTTATAAGGATATTTTTTCCAAAGAAAGAAAAAGTTTAATATAAAAAAGATTTTATTATAAATGAAAAAAAAAGTCTTTGGTCTGCATGTCATTAGATGGAGAAATTATAGGGGCACATTTACTATGGGTCGAATATCAAGGGTTAATTAACCCTGGATATTCGACCGTCGAAGTAAAATCCTTCGAATATCGAAGTCGAAGGATTTACCGCATTTCCTGCGATCGAACGATCGAAGGAAAAATTGTTCGATCAAACGATTCAAAGGATTTTAATCCATCGATCGAACGATTTTCCTTCAATCCCAAATTGGCTAGAAAGCCTATGGGGACCTTCCCCATGGGCTAACATTGATGCTCGGTAGGTTTTAGGTGGCGAAGTAGGTGGTCGAAGTTTTTTTTTAAAGAGACAGTACTTTGTCTATTGAATGGTCGAATAGTCGAACGATTTTTAATTCGAATTGTTCCATTCGAAGTCATAGTTGAAGGTCGAAGTAGCCAATTCGATGGTCGAAGTAGCCAAAAAAATACTTTGAAATTCAAAGTATTTTTTATTCTATTGCTTCACTCGAGCTAAGTAAATGTGCCCCTTAGTGTGTGTAAAATCATTAACAAGTGTGCGGTCATTAGACATGGGGAAGGACAGCTTTTCCTTTATTTTTAATCCATTCCCACTTGCATTTGAAGAACCAGCTGCCTGAAACCCTGGACAATGCCTCAATTCCAAATAACAGGAAACTGCATAGAAAGTGGGGGTAAGTAGAAAAAGAATCGTATATATATTTACACATTCTCCTGGTGACATTCCCAAGTCTATATTGTAAAATATAAATATTACAAATTTTACTAACACAAGAGGATGTCAAGAAAAATTTGAGGTTTTTTTAAATTCAAAAAAAGCTCAAAAACTCTAATGAAGTCAATTGAAGTTGGCATTGAAGTCAATGGGCATCAGAACAAATTTGACACGAGTAGCATGCAACATTTTTTATATGCATGGCAATTTTGGCGTGCAACAATTTTTCTATATAGCTGCGAATTTTCGCCGCAGTTTCCCAAAAACATTTGCGGGAATCGAAATCCGGCGCAAATCCACCCATTCAATTAAAAACGTGAAAAAAAATTGCTCAACAAGGAACAAATCAACAAGGAACTTACATGGGGAGGCCTACAGAAGCATCAGCTGCTTGAAACCCTATGCTGTGCTTAAATTCCTAGCCATAGGAAACTCCATAAAAAGTGGTTATTTTGGGTATATAAGTATAAAAAATCTCAAGAAGTATTACAAATTTTAATAAAACAACAGTATGTAAAGAAACTCAACGAAAACTACAACTATGTATCCGAAATAAAACTTGCCCAACATATAACAGTGCACTTAACCCATCATTAATTTGATGGTACAAGTCTCATGAGGATTTTCTAAAGATTTGCATAACACAGATCTCAACAGAAATCAAAATGTTCCCCCAGAAGCAAATTCACAGCAATCTTTGACTTTGTTCCCCAATTAGTGCATGACAGACTATTAGAAATAAACTGTTAGGAATATACAAACTATCTCTATTTTTTACCACTGTACAATAACAAACAAATTCAAGAAAGGTTCACACATTTTCGATTTAATTTAAAGCACCATCCAGGATTAACTAGAATAGGATCCCGATATCAAGACAATATTTAAGTTCCCAAAACAATGATTTTCAGACTGTTATGCAAAAAGTCAGTTTTTGCACCCCCCATAGTTAGACAACAGCATCGCGCGTGCAAGCATCTTTAATAAAACAATGCAAATTAAAATAAAAGGTGCTGGCTAGACAATTGTTACTGCTGAAATCTATCAATGCTAATTATTTTGTTTCTTTTTTTTGGATTTAGGTTATTACATTATTATTAATCTTACTTATCAAGCACTGACCACCTAATCAGTGAAATGACTAGTGTACATAATGAATTTCTTTTGCATTAATGAAAGTTTAGCAGGAAGAGATAACAAATCCTAATTACTATCATTTTAGAAGTGTATTGCTTCCATGGGAATTCTACTGCAGCAATAATAGCATTACTCATTACAGGCGCCTGCTGTGGATGAAATGGATGGCAATGTTGAAGGGCACATTAAAAAGACTTTTAGTTTTGTTTTGGGAGCTCTGGTTAAGGTAAATTAATGGAGGTAGTGTAACTATCCTAGGCATGAACATTTTGCTGTGCAGCAAGACAGAAATAAGTAATGAGCATGAGGATGGGATTTTAATAATAATGTGTAGTCATATTCATTTTCAGTTACACATTAAAAATCAGTTTTTCTCTCTTTAGTACAATTATATGATTTAATGTGTTTCCAGTTATTCATTTGATGTCCTCTGTATGCACCACTTTTATTGCCTTAGAGCAGGGATCCCCAACCTTTTTCACTAAGATGCTCAATTACCAGACAAAAAAAGTGCCTGGCCTCCCACTGGACTTGTGCCCTTTGAGCTGCACATGGCTCATGCACAAAATCCATGGCCCTCCCACCCACGCTCTACCTTTTTCATGGCTCCAGCAGGTTCCAAGGCCCGGGTGTGATCGCAACCTCTGCAACCCTGGTAGTTACACCACTTAAAATTGCGCACGTACCACTATTGATGTTGGGGAAACATAGAGTTATCACAATGAGAGTTATGCAATGATACAGCAGCTCCTGGGGTTCCCACAATGGCCTCTGTCAATAGATACAAGGTGAACTTTGAAATTGAGTTCTGGTGTGATGAGGCAATCAATTTGGGGGTAAAAATGTGGCAACTTGTGTCCAAAATTTTTTTCAGGCAATTGCAAATGTCCATAGAGCATGATTTATCTGGTGCAACGGAACCACAAGAGTTCTCACAGAACCAATAAAGGAGGCTCACTGAAAGGGCCTCAATATTTAGGTCAAGATTTAGGTTTTCTTCATAATAGCTATATGTACTCAAGTGTAGAGTCCTGGGTCGGGCACCTGCAGAATACCTGCAAAGTGGTCAGGTTTTAGGCAGAAATGTAATTCATATGCCTTATCATGTACCTGAATCTGTGTACCTGACTGGTCCCTTCCACCCTCCCCTGAGTTAGAGTACAATATGTCCCCTTATCCACATAATTAGGCTCCAGGTCTGGGTCGGGTAGTGTGTCTAGGTAGGGGAACATATTGAGTGGGTCAGGTTGCTGGTCAGCAGGTCTGGGTCAGGCACGTATGTGCCTAACTGGATCTGTGCAGGATTCTATCCAAGTGTACTGTGGCACAGTGACTGAAAAAAACAAGACTAGGTGTGTCTCTCTGAGAATGCTCTATGAGTCTAGGAGACACAGCAGATGTAGAGTTGTGGATAATTCAGGCTGTGTTTACTCAAGATGAAGGAGCTGTACAGGTGCTGGAATTAATGACTTGGCATGGGAGGTAAGTGAGCTCTCTGTCCACACAGTTGGGGTAGTAGCTTATTTGGCTGAGCGAGAGAAAAGCCACTGAGTGGAATACTTTTTCTTTATTGGAGTTATATTGCCTAATTTTTGGCTGAGACATGATACACCGTGGAGCTTTCTTAGTTATCTACCAGTGTACCAGTCTGCTCTGTTAATACAGTATGTATGATGTATATGCTGTATAAACCGAAAAGTATCTTTTTTTTGTGGAGAACACTGGTGTTGATTAACAGATGAATATCTGTTTAAAGTGACACTGGATGTTGCTGTCTCTTCCTTTGAAAAATGTCTTACCACTTGAGTTCCTCATTGCGTTATGCAATTTGCCATATGTATATTCACATAGTTTTAGCCCTGATTTGTACCATAAAGTTGATGCTATTGTTAAATCACTGGGAACATGATAAGTAAGGTAAAAAGTGTATAGTATATGTAAACATATAATTATTTTATCTTTTTGTTTTTATGCAAATAGGTACAATGGGTAAAGTACAAAACAAGCAGAAAGCATCATGTTTTTTGCACTCTGCTCTTTGTTTCCTTGCCCAGAGGCAATCCTGGCCCCCCCTCCCCAGTGCACTCAGTCTTTTGCACCTGAGGGGGTCCACAATGTCGGCGGTGGGGTACAGGACTAGAAGAGCTGAATTTTGAAAACCGGAAATTCTTCAATTCTTAAAGTTACCAGGAGAAGGTTTTTTGCCTCCCCTGCTAATTAGTTGCTGCTGAAGTTTTTCAGCTCACCTCATTGGTACAGCGCCCCTGTCCTTGCCCCATCTCTTCTTATAGCAAATGAGTCCAAATGATTGATTTATGATGCATGATGGGATTTTTACAGTGAAATCATTAAAGCTCTGTAATTCTCTTGTACTTGTTCTAGCAGATAGAATGAAGAAATGGGCTGAATGGCTTTTGGGATGGAGAGAATATACAAGGATACTCCTGGTAATACCTAAATGGTTAAAAACGACATAAGGGTAGATACAGGTGACCTATGTTGATTTTGTGTGCAATATTTACCCTAATATGCTGTCATTTTTCATATTATCACTATACACTTCTCTAAAGTCCTATTACCCACACCATTTGTAAGGATTCTTTGGCAAGAACTTCAGCTCTTAGCATACTAACAAACTTGGAACATAATACATCATAACAAACATCATACATGCTCATTGTGCCAAGTGGAACAACATCCTTTGTTAGCATATACATTCACACAGCTCAATATGGGGAAATTATTATTTATTATTATTTATAGAGGGTGCTTAATACTGGGCCCATGCACATTGCTTTATGTTTTAGGAGAGAGCATACAGCCAAAGTGACATTCTAAGTCATGTTTACAAATGCAGGGCTCTTTTCTGATGCAAATCGTTATGACTTTTCTCATAGTGTTTTTCCCCAGAATCCTAGTGTCATTATGGCACTATGTTGTGTCTGCCATAATTGCATGCAAAACACACCA
Source organism: Xenopus petersii (assembly GCA_038501925.1). NCBI lineage: Eukaryota > Metazoa > Chordata > Amphibia > Anura > Pipidae > Xenopus > Xenopus petersii. The sequence continues at coordinate 149,596,521 of CM076674.1, forward strand.
ATGTTTGTGCTCATTTTGTGGTTCCCAGTGTCAATAGGCAAACTTGTGCACTGGGTGGGCACATTAACTGACAGAGAACGTGCAAGTGCATACTTGGGTGCAAATATCAATTAAGTGAGTGACCAGCAGCACATGTGAAATTTATTTATTGATATTGACCCCAGAGAAAAATTGGGGTGATCATCCAGGCCCCCATAGTTACACCTCTGGAGGTCAGTTACATCCTATAAGAGCTTATGCATTGAGAAAGCCAGTTGGATTAATAACGACCAATGTCTTCAAGAGAAAAAATAATGCAGCAAGTCCAGTTTATTTGACTTATTATTATAGATATTCCATGTCCTGGATGAATGTGAACCTTCACAGACAAGAAATAATGCTGCAGTGCTGAGATGTAAACCTACGCTACCCAGAAAGGCACAGTGTGACAGACAACACAAAACTAAGTACAAAACTGTATTTCAGTTGCTTAAGATAGAGTCTAAAGCAATGTGGATGACATTTTAAAGCACTTAGGCAGCAAAACGTGCAATGCAATTTTATAAAATGAGTGTTTCTTTAAAAACTGGAACTCTTTTGCATGGAAAAAGTGGAGGGGTAATGCCACCCCACTTTTCTCATGTTAATGATCCTAGCTATAAGAATAATGATGACATTTAATTCTTAAATGCTTCAGAAGGTCACTTATTTGTTGGACTTATATTTCAAAGTAACCTTATGCAGATAAACTGAAAAGGAAGACGTGGAAAGTGACATTTTGGGTGAAATTCTTTCACTTAGGCGCTCTCAACTGAATCAATTATTAGAATTTTCAACTTAAAAAGAGCAAAACTAAATGCCAAAGACAATTGTTGTGCTGAACTTTATAGTGAAGTCTGCAATTTTGTAAGCATCAATTTTACACATAGCTGGCAGATTTTAGTTGCTAAGTACAAAAGCTTTTTTTTTCTAAAGGTTATATTGCATAAAACTGGTGGAATTACTGTACTCCACTTATAGGCTGCCTGGCCTTAGCCTGAGTAGAAAAGGGGTCATTCTAACCTCAGGGGGTGCAAGAGGGTGAACTTTAGGCCCCATTCTAGGAGCACAGAAGCTTGCAGATTTTTGTGCACACGCACATGCATCATGTAAAGTGCAAAAAATGACGATTGCAGACTTTTTTGTACTTTACACCCTGCATTTGGGTTCACAAATTAGCTCTGAAGAGTATTGATACTTGGTAAGAATAAAACTTGTGTTAGTTGAGTTTTAGTTAATGTCCAAGGGGTGTACCTTTTTTAACCAAAATCCATAACTTAATATTCTCAGAAGTTGATAAAGAAAAGGAATTCTCCATATTCCTTTCCATAAAAAAAACACTTATTATTAAATCAACCACATCAAGTACAGGTATGGGACCTGTTATCCAGAAACCCATTATCCAGAAAGCTTTGAATTACGGAAACGCCATCTCCTATAGGGGCACATTTACCAAAGGGTGAAAGTGAATTTGGTGTAGTTTAACCAAAAATTAGGATTGCCCTCAACATCGCTAATTTACTAAAAGGAGAATATGCCACGTTTTGGAGAATTAATCTCGCAGTGGTTAAAATTCTCTTTGCATTGGCATAAATTCACCTCTCTTCTCCAGGTGAACTTTCTCCAATGAAAATTCTCCAATTCACTAAGATCACAAAAGCTTATTTTCCCCATGAGAAAAATCTCCAGGTTCAGGCTGGTGAACTTCCATTACATAGTGAATAAAGTACCCCCTCTTGTAAATTATGAGAATATTATAAGTTACCGAGGAGTTTCATGCCCAAAAACACAAGGCTGACGGCAGAGTGTTTTTATACAGGTCATGGAACACGAGATGACTTCAAATATTCTCATATTTTGCAACTGGGGGTACTTTATTTATTATAATACACAAGTTTCAGTGAGTCATGTGACATGAATGACATCAGGACTCACTGTTTATAACTGATGACATCAGAACTCACCATTTATAAGAAGATAGTTTACAAGATATTCGTGGCTTTTGTGCATTATAACGATAGAGCAGCCACTTTTAAATCTCCATCAACATCGCCCTTTCCATGCTAATTTTCCATGGTGAAAATTCTCTAGAGAATTTCCCCCACTACTTTAGTACTGTAGAACGGGTAACTGCAACAAATATTCCAATCGATAGCAAAACAACCATGCAGGGCAGCTTTGGTTTTAAATGCCATGTTGATTCCACACAAGGTCTTGCTTTTTACCTGATTTTTTTTTTTACCTGAAAGAAACACAGTTCACGTAAAAGCATCTTGTAGTGCATAACTTACCATTCAGTTGTTGGCTGAATAATTCTATTGAGATATACAGTATAATGTTGATATCCATTAACAGAATGAGTCACTAATTGGAAAGGGTGGTAATATTGTTTCACTTCAGTAACAGGTTAAGGGAGCACAGTAATAAACCATCAACATCAACAGAATGTTAATGGGAAATGTTAAAAAGCACTAGGATTGTTTTCAGCAGAAGCATTGATTTCAGCGGGGAATAGCATTGGATGTGATCTGAGATGCACCGGCATACAGTAATAGTGCTGTATATACCAGAAATGTTTTGGTATATTACAAGATTGAAGGCAAGTCCAAGATATGGATCTCTCTACCTAATAGATGGATGAGGACACCGGGCATTGTATTTCAAAGTATTAAAAGTATTTCTTCCTGCAGGATAAACTGCAAAGTAGTATTTGGGGGATTCCATAAACTTAGACTGAATGAGAAGCTCAAATAATGGTACCCTCTACACATGAGAACTACATTTGAGAACTGGCTAAAAGATAGACTACAAAGAGTGGTGGTAAATGGAACATTTTCTAATTGGACCAGTGTTGTTAGTGGAGTACCGCAGGGCTCTGTACTAGGTCCCTTGCTTTTCAACTTGTTTATTAAAGACATGGAGGTGGGCATTGAAAGTACTGTTTCTATTTTTACTAAATTGTGCAGAACTATAGGTTCCATGCAGGATGCTGACACTTTGCAGAGTGATTTGTCTAAACTGGAAAACTGGGCAGCAAACTGGAAAATGAGGTTCAATGTTGATAAATGCAAGGTTATGCACTTGGGAAAAATAATATAAATGCAAGTTATTCACTAAATGTTGGGAGTTTCCTTAAATGAGAAGGATCTAGGGGTCTTTGTAGATAACACGTTGTCTAATTCTGGGCAGTGTCATTCTGTGGCTACTAAAGCAAATAAAGTTCTGTCTTGCATAAAAAAGGGCATTAACTCAAGGGATGAAAACATAATTGTCATCAAAAATTATGGGAGCACGTCAGAATAGTCGCGCGCATAAAAATTGTTGCACGTCAAAATTATTTGGACGCCCATTGACTTTCATGCACTTGGACAAAATAGGCACACGTATAAAAATTGTCACGGGCACCAACATTGACCTGCGTCAAAATAATTTTGACACTCATTGACTTTAATGCGTTTCGATAATTTTTCGGCAAAGCGAAACGGGACAAATTCGCCATTACTAGAAGAGTTTACTTCCCTTGTATGACCAGCGCCCTACCCTAAACCCGCAACAGTTGGACAAATTTCCGCCCAAACCTGCCCAACCAATGGTCAACCCGCAGGTCACCTCGGGTTTTGGGTCAACCCACACATCAACAGGTAGCATTTACTATTCATGTGTTTAAAAGCAAACATTTGAGTGGTTGATATGGGTTGCTGCACCTGGGCAAATGCAGTGAGGATATACATTGATGAAATCCTTAATCAAAGTAAGTTTGACTGTTACTTTTAAACCAAATTGCAGGAGAAACTATTTTTAAGGACGGTGCTATACAGGAAGTGATATAAAAAGGTAAGTAACCCTCCCCCCAGGAGAAACAGCCACCTCTGAAATAATTAAGTTCAAATAATGTCCAATAAACTCCATTTGAAACTTTTTCAAGTAGTGTGTTTTTTCTTCAAAAAATAAGTCTCTTGTGGATCAGGCAGGTGCAAGACATTTTCTATACTGTGAAAGATAAAAACATACAATGAAATCCTTACATCGGTTGTGCCTTGCCGTCCATCTTATGTATAAGAGTTGGTGGATACTTGTAGGCACTTATAGGAATACTTTGGAGGAAGTTCAGTTTCTACTAGGGATGCACGGAATCCAGGATTCAGTTTGGGATTCAGCAGGACTTGGACGAATCCAAGCACATGGTGAAACCAAATCAGAATCCTTAAAATCATGTGACTTTTTGTCACAATAACAAGGAAGTTTTCTCTAATCCTCCCTTGCCCTAATTAGCAAATGCAAATTAGGGTTCGGATATGGTTTGGTATTTGGACAAATCTTTTTTTTTTTTGGACTCATTTTTTAAATTGTGGATTCAGTGCATCCCTGATTTCTAGCATGTCTACATGCAGGGGCATAACTATAGAGGAAGCAGATCCTGGGGACGGGGGGCAGGAGGTATAGGGGCCCCATGAGGCCCTAATTCATCTATAGTTTCAATAAATATCTAGTTACGCAGCTGCCTACATGTAGAGTTCCTATATACCAGCACTGTACATGATAAAGCAGTGACAATATGGGAGAGAGGGGTCAAAAATATCTGTGGCTGTGGTTCAACTACTTCTTTTTATATTAACCCACAATTATTCCTCCCTACATCGTACAGTACAGTACATATTGTGATAATCTGGTTAGGATCTCAAGAAATTTCTAGTTAATGATGATAAAAACTATGGATGCACTGAATCCACTATTTTGGATTCGGCCGCACCCCCGAATCCTTTGCGAAACATTTGGCCGAACACCAAACCAAATCCGAATCCTAATTTGCATATGCAAAGGGTGGGGAGGGGAAAATATTTTTAACTTCCTTCATTTTGTGACAAAAAGTCATGTGATTTCCTTCCCGTCCCTAATTTGCACATGCAAATTAGGATTCTAATTAGGTTCGGCTGGGCAGGAGGATTCGGCCGAATACGAATCCTGCTGAAAAAGGCTGAATCCTGGCCGAATCCCGAACCGAATCCTAGATTCGGTGCATCCCTAATAAAAACTAAATAAAAGCCTGAATTTACTAGACATAAGAATATTTTGCAGCCTGGATAATGAGATTTCTACTTCACTGTACAGTAAAGAGACAGCAACTAAAACATTATTACATGCACATACTGTAGCCAACACTCTGGAAGTACAATTATGGGGATTGCAGTAGGTCAGGACTGTGTAGCACATTGAGAATATAAAGCTGAATCAGAAAATCACATACAAGATTGAGACTAGAGGCTATAGCTATAATTCCCTAAAATGGTATATAAAAGGACACTGGAGGCAAACAGTAGTGAACTATTGATCCCGAAGAGAAAGAAAACAGATGAGAATAAAAATAATAATTATAGATAATATCAAGAAGCCCAATAATAAATCCCAGATTATCTGTGGGCATTGGCACATCCTAAAGCAGGATAATGAATTAAATGAGATTTTGACGACAGTGGTGGTCTTATTTAAAGTGTTCGGCTAAGCATATATCCAGTGTCATAAATACCGGGTAAATATTGTCGTTGGTGGCAGGGGGGACCTTCTCAGTGCACATACCGGGAGTGCCCTGCACACTATTTTGTAGAGGGGGGGCCTGTGTACACATCCTGCACCTGGCCCCGCCAGTGGATGGGCATGCCACTGCATAAACAGTATGCTCAGACCTGTGGGCATGTGAACATTCTTGCTGTAATCATTTTCTCCAGCATGCATGAGTACATTTACTGTATATCCGATTGTTTATACTCTCTGTACTCCTTGCGACGACTCCTAAATCAAGGTTGGAATCCAGCCAAGACCTGGATGAGATCTGACTCCTGTTTCATTATTTAAAGATTCAGGCCCAGAATACAGAAAGTGCTAACAAAAAAAAACCACTGCAACTATATTTACAAACTGCTTTAAAATCACTTATAATCTTTAATATATGTATAATGGAAAGTTGCTTAGAATTACATTTTCATTCATTATCCAAAAAAGCTGTTTTTAGATGGAGGACAACTTTATAATGGAAAAAAAAAAACATATGAAAGCCAAACTGTCTTACAAAATCCCTTTTGTAAAAGGACCCCTTTTAATGCCCATTTACAGATATATATGTATTTCCTAAATATTACCCAATATGTGAAGCTATAAGCCATGCTGAAAGTTATACCAGCTTCATTTAGATGAATTATATCTTAGTTAGGATGAAATACAAGGTATTATTAAAATGATTTTTTTATAAATTGTTTTAAAAAATTTGGATTATTTTGATGAAATGGAGTCTGTGGGAGATGGCCTTTCCATAATTCTGAGTTTTCTGAATAACGGGTTTCCTGATAATGGATCCCATAAGCGTACCACATAAGTCCATACTAGTTTTGCTTGTTATGTCATATAGGGGTCATCCGCCCAAAAACTGTTTTTGCGCAGTAAAGGAAAATGTCTCACCAACTTTCCAATATACTTCATTTATATTTTATCTATGGTTATTAAGCTATTTTGAAATGGAAATATTAAGTGCAATATATTGAATATAACGCCTATGACAAGCTTTGAATCAGTGAATCAGAAGAAAAGATGGGGAGCTACTTTAGGCATTTTTGGAGGCACATATATTTATTGCTAAAGGGCTGTGGTTGCCTTGGGCTGACACAGAAACCCATTTGGAAATACAGCATGAAAAGAGCAATAAAGGCAGCAATCAGTAATTTTTCTGCACTTGCATTTCAGATCTGATGCTGAGGTGAAAGGTATGTGTAATGCTGAGTGCAGATCAAGTGTAGATAGGGGTGCAAGTGTTCCGTAGATGAGACTTAAGGTGTATTCTCTACCTCCCCTTAGAGCTCTTGCATGTGCGCCCCCAGGTAGTATAAGTACAACATTTTGTCTTACTTCTTTAGTTAAGCTTTAGTTCTCCTTTAATCTCTTGTTTATGAAACAATTAGAAGAGATTTGTCATAAATGATGTGGAAAGACAGTAATTGCCACTGGCTGTGTTTATGTATGGAAATGTAAAGGGTGAGAGATTTTCAACAGAGCGCTGCTAATTGGGTAATTGAGTACTATATAGTATATTTTCCTTCTAATTTATGATAAAACCTTTAAATGTAACAAACAAAATGCTCTCTCTGTGAGTTTGCTGCTAGCTTACGTGATGATGCAATAATCCTTTACCAGACTTGGCAGTTATTAATGCCTTGGCAGTGCATGTTGGCACGGAATGATGTATCTTGCTTGACAGCCGTTGATATATCTACTCTCCAGTTTTATTGCATTAGTGCTAACTCAGCACCCATCATCTAAAAACACTAAATTCTTTGACAAAAACAAATCCAAATGTTGCTAAGAAGCAGCGACATGTATTCAACTATTTAAAACAATTTATTGCATTTAACTGAAATTCTGTGAAAAGTGAAAGCAGGTCGATGTGTTTTCAGCATATAATGTGGAAAACAGTGAATTAAAAATTGTACCATCTATAGTTTATATATAACAACTAGCTTACAAACACAGGCACAGCTAATGATTAATCTAACCACCAACAGATAATATCTGGTTGCTTTGTATCCCACACCAGGCTGCTGTCGTAGGGCCCCCTTCCTTGTCCCCTGCTGAGACAGTCCCTCTGCCGAGCCGGGCCCCCCCCCGCCGCACATGCACGCATGTGCATACTTTGTATTTGCTGCAAGCTGCCCAACAAAGGAAGGAGGTGGGAGATGCTACAGGGAGATTGGCCAGGGAGCGGCTCTGGGCTGGCTGGGCCCACATGAGCCGAGGGCCCACCAGGTGTTTTCCCGATGCCCCGCCAGCCCAGTCCAACCCTGGGGATGCACCAAATCCAAGATTTGATTTTGGGTTTGGCCAAGATTTGGACTTTAGCAGCAGGATTCAGATTCTGCCGAATCCAAGTGCCTGCAGTGAGTTGGGTACCCGCGAGTTACCCACAAAAAAGCTGGTACCCTGCGGGGGGTATAGCATGTCTCCCAACTGTCATTTTCACAGGACAGTCCCGATTTTGACGGCTCAATCCCGGGTTTGTTACTGAAATGTCCCTACTTTCTCTTTGATCTCCTGCACTGAACAGCCAGAAAGAGATCCAAAGTTTCTAACTTAATTGGCTTTTGGCAGAGAACCCAGAATAGATACTTAGAAACTTTTGTAACAATTTAAGATGAGCAGGTCTCTTGGGGAAACAGTGATTTGCAGCTTAAAGGACAATTCACCTTTATTAGCAATACTGTAATAACACATAAAAGCCACAGAAATGTGTTCAAACTTTCATAACCTGCCAAATTTTGTAAAATGAACATGGTAATTAGGGGTGTGTGGCCACAAAACAGGCGTGGTCAAAAAAATTGTGCGGTAAATCTTTTTGTCCCTCTTTCTGTTTCCAAAATGTTGGGAGGTATGGTACAGATGTGGGTCTGCACTTCCTGTTTAATGGTGGTCGTGGGTTGCGGGTCTGGTTGTGGGTCTGGTAGCAGATCCAAGCAGGTAAATATGCGGGTCAGGTCTGGGTCTCAAAAATTGGTTCATTGCAGGACTCTACCTGGCCAATCCAAATCCAAATCCAAAAAAATCACATGCCTTTTCATCACACGAACAAGGAAGTCATAAATGTTTTTTCTCTCCCACAAAATTTCCTAATTTACATATGCAAATTAGGGTTGGGATTCCGTTCTGAATTTGGATTTATCTTCCACAGAGGAATCGGGATTCGATGGAATCCTAAAATAGTGGATTTATACATCTCTAGTTAATAACATTAAAGCATCAACTTTAGGGCAGAGACACACACTCAGATTCGGGTAGATTAGTCTCCCAGCAAAAAATCTCTTCTTCTCCAGGGCGACTAAACTCCCCGAACTTCCTCCCGCCGGCTAGAATATGGGGATGGCAATCGGTGTGCTTCATTTTCCAAAGTCGGCCTGAACTTGCCTCACGAGGAAACTTCGGACAACTTCGGAATACGAAGGGCTCCGAATACCACCCCGGGATGTAGTTCGGGGATACTGTAAGGGCAGAGACACATGGTCAGATTCGGGGAAATTTAGTCAAACGGCGATAAATCTCCTCTTCTTCTGGGCGACTAAATCTCCCCGAATCTAAGCGTGTGTCTCTGCCCTTACAGTATCATCACTGACATGGATAAATGCATATTAATTGTAAAGAGACACACTAATCTTCAATGTAGACACTGCCTCCTGGATTTTCAAGACAGTATCCTGAGGCTGTAATGGCAGGTGGATCCAATTCTGTACTTCCTAATGTTTCTGGCACAAGTACCGTTGCTCCCAAGAAAGAATTACACACTGTAACTTCAAACTGGCACTGTAAGTGCTGCCTGAGCAGCATGATCATTCCAAATCAAGCATGGAAACAGAAGTCAGACAGGCAATATATCAAAATTAGGTCTCCCTCTTGCCAGTGGGCTGTGTTAATGACTAAGCCTTCAGGCTTCTCTATTTTTGCTGATGAGCACACCTCACAGTCAATGATTTTGTAGACAACAAAAGAGCATAGTAAAAAACTGCATAATATACTACAAGTTTGTGCTGAAGTTTCATGTCTGTTGGATAATATGTGAATACAAAGAAGCATCAACAATGCATTGCCAACAACAACGATTTTACTTCTATGCCAAAGACAAATTAAAATATGTTTAAAGGAGAAGGAAAGGCTTCGTACACTTGGGGGTGCCAAGTGTTAGGCACCCCGAAGTGATTGTATTGACTTACCTGAAACCCCGGGTCGGATCTCCTATCAGCAGAAAACTGCACCGGCCCGGTGTTATGCCAGTGAGCACCACTGATCAATCCTCTTCCAGCATCTGCTTTCTTCAAATTTCCCGGGGGAAACGCATGTGCAGTTGAAGGTAATAGCCGACTTTTAGTTAAAGTTCGGCTTTAGGTTCTACTGAGCATGCACAGCCGCTCGAAGGAAAGAGAAAGACGGAAGAAGATCGCTCCATGGTGCTCACTGGTATAACCACAGGCCGGTGCAGTTTTCGGCTGATAAGATCCCCGGCCCGGTGGTTTCAGGTAAGTAAATACATTCACTTGGGGGGTGCCTAACATTTGGCACCCCCCAAGTGCAAACAGCCTTTCCTTCTCCTTTGAAAACATTGCACTGGATTGGTAGTATGGGCTAAAACCAATTTAGCTATTCAAAACTAAACATGGAAGCTACATGGTCTCTGGAAGGCACCTTGATCATCAAACCCCATTCCCAACATTACATATTATCAGGAAATGCCCTTTTAGTTTAACTTGCTGGATCTTAACCAGGTCGGTCAAATAGGCGACCCACAAATTTTAAATTTGAATAAACTCAAAAACGTACCAAGCTCGATTGTGTGCTTATTTATGAAAGAACTAGAATATAAAAAAGTTGATTAAATGAAACTGTGAAAAACTTGAATTCAGCAAATTTGTATTCTACTCATCATTTTCAATGGGTCTACCAACTCTCAAAAACATTAAAAAAATGTAAATAAACACCAAAAAAACTCAAATTTAGAAAAAAAAGTATTCCCCCCCCCATTGACTTTAACTTATTTTGCACAGAAAAATCAAGTGGAAAAACGTCCACTGACTTTAACATGCGTCGCAAATTTTTTGCCATTTCGCAAATTGTCACGGTTTTGCAATTTTTTCAGCAATGCAAAATCGGACAAATTTGCTCATCCTACTTAAAACTTCACTAAGTGGCCTATTTACTAACATCCAAATTTCCTTTTTTCATGAATCGTATATTGTACATTTATTTGATAATAAACTTTAATCTTTTCTTTTATGATTATGCAGGTTTGTCCTTGCCGTTGAACAAAGATAGGGGCCAGAAATGAATGTATTATCTGACTGCAGTATGTCCTTTTCTTTTATCCTACCATGTTCTATAAATTCAGATGGTAGTGTCATTCAATGGTCTAAGAACGTCCTTTTGAAATTCTTTTTATCAATAAAAACATGATTGTACTCTATCCAGTCATATTGACTATTAGCTTGCTTGAGCTACTTTAAAGCACATTAAATATCTCTAGTTTAGTAATTTTGTTTTCATGCTGTCCCGCAAATGCTTTCACAGTAGGTACAATTAGGGGACCATATATTGCCAAGAATCCTTAATACATTATAATTTAATTCATGTTGACACTCAACCCAGACTCCTCCAATAATAATTAGCAACATCCAGAGTTACAGTATCAAAAAGATATAGTTAATACTAGTAAACAGGTTTTGGTACTGGACAGAAATCAAACCCCTTTTACAGTAAAGACAAGTATTTTTTAAAGCACTTGACAGATATATTGTAGAAAGTCTAAATACAAACCTCCCCAGAGTTACCCTGAATTAACATATATGTATAAGCTGGAGATGAGTTGGAAAAGAAGCATGCATATTAACATAAAGATATCATTTTAAATATAATTTATCAACTCTATTTCACTCTATATTACAGTAGTTAGTGAAATAGGGCTTTACATATATATATATTTTTTTTTTTATTTATTTATTTATTTCCATTTATCGGCACTCACCATTCACATGTGACAGATGAACTACTATAATTCAGCATTTACAGTTTCCTGGGTCTCACAATTTATGCACACTCTCTTGATTCAACCTTTCTTTTCATTGTTTCATTTTTCCGTCTTTCTTAAAAAAAATGCTGTTGCATCTATTATTAAGTTACTTATTTTTCTCATCATCACTTCCTTTCTCCCTCTGACGGATGCACAGGATCCATTATTTTAGGATTCGGCCAAAACCCTAATCCTTTGTGGAAGATTGGCCAAATACCAAACCGAATCCTAACCCTAATTTGCATATGTAAATTAGGGAAACAAGGGGGAAACTACATTTGACTTTCTTGTTTGTGTGATGAATTAGAATTTTGTTGGACCAGACATTTGGATTCAGCCAAATCGGAATCGTGCTGAAAAAGGCCAAATTCTTGGCCGAATCCCGAAATGAATCCTTCATTCGGTGTTTCCCTACAAGGGTTAAAACATATTCTATTGTTTCCATTTGATCACGTGCTATTGCTTTAGTTAAATCATTTTGTATTCTTTCATTTAGTTTCATCAAAGCCCTTATTGTTATTGTTTTACAAAACATGTACCTCTTGATTAACCATCATCATAATGCTTTTGCATCCTCCTCAATCATACTTGCATTCATTTAAAAGAGCACTCAGATAAAATATTGCTCCATCTATCAATGACTTTGTTACCTCTTTTTATATAAAATGTGTATTTCATATCATTTTCTACATATCTTCAATAATAATCTTATTTGGAATATGAACATTTTATGCATTTTGATTACTGTTGTGATTGAACTCGCTTCACCATTTGGGATTATGTCAGTATAAAACATTTCACTAATATCTAACTATGCAGAAAGACCATCTCAGTGCCATATAAGGTAATGCATGTATATATTTATTTATATAGTGGTACTTGTGCTTGCTGCGCTATTCAGCAGAACAATACAATAATAAAAATACAAAATACAGTTAAATATTAAGTGCTAAATTCTAAAAAGACAACAGTAAGGAGGTCTCTACCCCATAGGGCTTGCAATCTAAGTGAGTGGGTAACAAACAGTCACATATAGGATGATATTGAGTGCTGCAGTTTACAGTGTTTGTCACTGCAGGACTCAGATGTCATGCAAGTGCTCCAAAAAGTAGTTTTTAGTTTCTGCTCCAAATGTAAGGAACGGAAAGAGTGGGAAAACAGGGGTGTTTGTGGGTGGTGCAGAAAAAATGGTGGAGTTTGCCAGGAACATAAGGAGAAGAGATATAGTACTGCATAGAGAAACGAAGGACTTTGTAAGTCATGCAAAGGAGTTTAGCAAAGGAGAACTACACTCGTAAATTAAATATGGCTAGATATGCCATGTTTTGTATACAGTACAGGTATGGGACCTGTTATCCAAAATGCTCGGGACCTGGGGTTTTCTGGATAAGGGATTTTTCTTAGGTCTCCTAAAAAATAAATTAAACTTTCAATATAATTTTTTGGACTTATCAGGTTAATTATCTCTTAGTTTGGATTAAGTACAAGGTGCTGTTTTATTATTACAGGGGAAAAGAAAATCATTTGTTAAAATTTGAATTATCCGATTAAAATGGAATCCATGGAAGATGGCCTTCCCGTAATTTGAAACTTTCCGGATAACAGGTTTCCGGATAACAGATCCCTTACCTGTACTGCATCAACCTAAAGTTTCAGAATCTCTATAACAGTAATGATCCAGGCCTTCAAAATTGTCCCAGAGTGTCGCCATGCTCAGTGTAGTCTGATAGCTGTTGAGAGGTTAAGCTTAGGGTTCCAGCAAATCAACAAGAACGTTAAAGCTGCACTTATGTTAACTGGTTTTAGAGGTGGCATGCAATCTGAAACAACCTTGTATTGTAAATCTATAGTAAAAAGTCAAATCAACTAAACTTGTAATAAACTGGACTGGGCTGTATTTTTTACTCTTGAAGATGTTTAGCTAGTAATTTGACTAGCGACTGGGTTTAAAGCAAACTGGGATGCATTGTTTATTAAATATACGTTTTTCGGACACCCCTTAAAAATTACTGGTATCTAGATTGGGCATTTGTTAAAACCGGGAGACAGAGAAACAACACCACCAAAACTACCAATAAAGGTGGAAAGCAGGGCAGAAGAAAGAATTTATCATAAATAGTTATGGTGTGTCCGAAAAACTTAGAAGGATCTTTAATAAACACTGCATCCTGCTCAGTTTTAATCCCAGCAACACTGAGACAGCAACTGGTTCACCCAAAAGACCCAATACCAAAGCATATTAACATTGTGCATGCATTGAGTAACATTTTGTATGAATTGAGTAAAATTGTGTATGCAGTGCAGTGAGGAGTGCTCTGACTTGTGAGCAGGAGAGACTGATCAACAGTTAGTCAAACGTATGGTGCATACCCAGGAGAGCCAGCTCTTCTGGTCAGGACTTTATCTCCATGAGGTCTCAGATCCTATGCTGGTTATAATAAACAGATTATGCTGGTTGGAGCAAGATCCCAGGTTATTAAATGGCAGAAAAATGATTCTGAATAAAGCCAGTCGAATGACTAGTGAAATGTCATCAAGAGAAAAAATACAGCAAGTCCAGTTGATTTGATTTATTACTAAAGATATACCATGACCTGGATGAATGAGAACCTTCACAAACATATAACCTTGTATTGTGATGTTTATATTCTATATCTGCAGTATATTGTGAGCTCAGGTAGTGAATCAATGGGGAGCTACTGGGGGCAACTTCAGAGGAACAGATCTTCCCTGCTTAAGAATACCGGGTTAAGAGTAGAAAATCCCTGATTCCCTGACCATACTCTGTGGGTAACCTGCCTGGGTACCCAGCAAAGGTGCCAGACTGGTCCCTTGCACCCTCCCTAGTGCTTAAGGCAATTTTTTTGGTACCTTTCTGGATGAATGGGTGCCAGAGTGACGTCACTTCCAGTCTATGAAGACATTGCTTCTAGTTTTGCAGATCCCGGGTAGAGATGGCGCGAACTGTTCGCGCGAACATCGGGTGTTCGCGCTCGCCGGAAGTTCGCGAACGTTTTTTCACTCTGCCTGTGTGTGCTGAAGAGATAGTGTAGGGAGAGAGCTGCTGCCTGTTAGTGATTTCAGGGACAGTTGAAAGTTTGCTGGCTAGTAATCGTTTTGATACTGCTCTGTTATTGGAGGGACAGAAGTCTGCAGGGGTTTGAGGGACATTTAAGCTTAGGTAGCTTTGTTGGCTAGTAATCTACCTTCTACTGCAGTGCTCTGTATGTAGCTGCAGTGGGCAGCTGTCCTGCTTCTGATCTCATCTGCTGACTGCTGCAATAACAGTAGTCCTTGTAAGGACTGCTTTTATTTATTTTTTTGTTCCAATACAGAGCAGTATCAAGCAGATTACTAGCCAGCAAACTTACTATCATCTGTCCCTGAAATCACTAACAGCTCTCCCCCTACACTATCTCTTCCAAGCACACACAGGCAGATTTTTCAGATACATTTTTGCCCTTGATCCCCCTCTGGCATGCCACTGTCCAGGTCGTTGCACCCTTTAAACAACTTTAAAATCATTTTTCTGGCCAGAAATGTCTTTTTTAGATGTTAAAGTTCGCCTTCCCATTGAAGTCTATGGGGTTCGCGAACCGTTCGCGAACCGCTCGCATTTTTGCGCAAGTTCGCGAATATGTTCGCGAACTTTTTTTCCGACGTTCGCTACATCCCTAATCCCGGGTCAGTAATCATCTGACTGGTTGTCAAGGTGCAAATTTGCCCAGTGTTTATAATGACCCCACTGTGCTCATTTTAGCTTGTTTGCCAGTCCAAATTCATGTCTTGCAAGCTAAACTTGTAATATTGACTGGATGTGCCTACAATCATATTATTTTTATGTGGACCAGATATTAGTGCCTCTCCTATATTTTATAATTATGACCAGCACCTGATTTTTATTGAAAACTTAAAAAGGCATGTAAAAACTACTAGCAAACTCTGCTTCCAAGGTTCCAGGGACCTTTGGGTTTCTGGCTTGATACCTTAAACATTTGGCCAGTTGAGCAGCCTGCAAGGTAACTCACTATATGTTGCCTGGCCTCTGTAGCCCCAGCCCAACAGCAGTCTGATTGGTTACAGTCAGCCAATCAGGACTGACTCTGCCCTATTTAAAGGGGAAGAAACCTAGTTGGCGCAAAAACCCTCCCCCCCTCCCGTGTGTTGCCCAACCCTCCCTCGTCCCGACCTGGCCTACTCGTCCCGCTGGGCAAATGCCCCTAACTTCTTACTTACCCTTCTGCGCAGGTCCAGTCCAGGGAGTTCACAGACGACATCTTCTTCCACGCGATCTTCTTCCTGCTTTGAACGTCGTTTTGGCGCATGCGCAATAGGAGCATTTCGCCGGTACGGATTTACTGCGCATGCGCCAAAAGTAACGATGTACTTTTGGCGCATGCGCAGTAGATCGTACCAGCGAAATGCTCCTATTGCGCATGCGCCAAAACGACGTTCAAAGCAGGAAGAAGATCGTGTGGAAGAAGATGTCGTCTGTGAACTCCCTGGACTGGACCTGCGCAGAAGGGTAAGTAAGAAGTTAGGGGCATTTGCCCAGCGGGACGGGTAGGTCAGGGGGGAGGAGGGAGGGTGGGCAACACACGGGAGGGGGGAGGGTTTTTGCGCCAACTAGGTTTACTTCCCCTTTAAGGCCAGCCCTCCAACCACTCCTTGCCTGAGCATTTGTTTCCCAGACTAGCAGTGTGGTATTGTCCCTAGCTAAGGGTTTCAGCTCTAGCCTCCTTGTGTCAGGTTTGGGTGCTGATGAATGGAGCCTATATGCTGGATAACCCAGGTGATACACATTTACTGCAGGTTTAACAGCAAAAGCCATGTTATGATAAGGAGTTTTTAATGGAGATGAATGTAATATCAATAACAGTATGAACTGAAAGATACAACCTGGGTAAAGGCAAGCAAAGCCCAATAAACAGGCAGAGAAGGTCTGGGCAGGCGGCAGGCAAGCAAGGTCCAAAGAGAAGGCAAGGTCAAAGGCAGGCAGCGTTCAAGCAGGGTCGAGATAACAGGCCGAAGGTCAAACCAGGGAATCCACAGAGAAAGGAATCAGGAACCAGGTGGGAACAGGAATCAGGAATCAGAAGTCAAGGCAGGGAACACAGGAACCAGGCAGAGGACACAGGAGTCAGGGATCAGAAGTCAAGGCAGGGAACACAGGAACCAGGCAGAGGACACAGGAGTCAGGGATCAGAAGTCGCAAGTAAGGGGCTGGATCGGGCTCAGGAGCTCAGATAATCAAGCCAGGATCTTAGGGCAGGAACAGGCTTATAAAGGGTCATTAATTGGGAATGGAAGACACATGTGGATAATGAGGCAGGGGAGAAAGAATATATTTCAAGTCTATCCAGAGCAGTGTCTAACATGAGGACAGAGATCCTCCAGTGGCTCACCCTGGTAATGCAGAACCTCCCAACAACAAGGACCAGGGTTCGATTCCTGACACCTTGCCTTGTTCTGCCCTACCTTAAACCTTTCCTCCTTATCTTTCCTTGTTCTGTTCCTGCCTTGTCTTTCCCTCCCAGTTCTGCTCCAGTTCTACTTTTACCTTGACTTATCCTGTTTCGACCTTGACCTGTCCTTTCCTTTCTGGTTCCTGCTTCCTGTTCTGTTCTGACTTGTACCCTGTTTATTTTCCCTTGTCTTGCTCTGCATCTTCCCCTGCTTGTTCCAGTCCTCTCCTGCTATCCGTTCCAGTCCTCTCCTGCTTTCCTATCAGTCCTCTCGCTATCCTGCTCCAGTCTCTCTTCTGCTCCAGTCTGCTTCAGTCCTCCTGTTCTATACTTCTAGTCTGCTCCTGATCTGATCTACGCCCGCACCGTCCAGTCCTTATCCAGTCTGTTCCTGTCTTGATCTTCATCCTCTCTGTCCTGTATAGTTCAGTCCTGATCTTCACCCTCTCCGTCCTGTTCCAGTCTGATTCATTGCCCTCGTCACCCTGTTCCTGCCCTTTGTTTGTCTGTGTCCCCTGGGTTCAGCCAGCTATGGCCTGAAAGACTTGCCTTCCTCCTGCTGCCTCCATATCGCCCCCTACATTATCTCTTACGCATAGGTGTCCTTGTACCATCTTCATACTTTTCAATTTCAACATCTTCATGTAACCATTTTGTATCAACTACTATTTGGCACTTTTCCCTGTCAATATAATGTTAACATGACCAATAGAAAAGAGGCAAAACGTTTACCCATTGAAATAAAAGACCATGTGAAAACTGAGTTGTTTTTGAAGCATTTTAAAGAACCTTAAGAGCAATGTAAATCTATTTTTGTCTCATTATTTATTTTGTGAGATGCAGATTATCTAAATTTATAATTAAAAATGTATCATTTAAAAAAATATCTGAAACATTTTGCATTTTTAGTAAAAAAAAATGTTAAAATCCAAAAACATGCAAGCACAACATTTATCTATGGCACTCACATCACATCTTCTCACCTTATTATAAAAAAGCAGTTTTTTTACTTCTCTTATTTAACATTTCATAATAACAAAACTGCAATGCTGAAGGAGGCAGATTAACAGTCTCTAAGGAGACTTCAGACTGCAGAGACAGAACTTGCATTTCCATAAAACATCAAGCAAATTCATCCCAATCTGCTATCCCAACCAGATTTATAAATACCAGCTGTTTATGACTTTACACTGGTTTTCAAGGACAGATACCTTGTCTCAAGAGGCAATTCCTTAGTTCTGACATTCCTCATACCCATAGAATGCATTTCAGGTGCATAAATCAAGATACAGCACACATTATGTCCTCTGTTAAAATTGGTCTGTCTGTCACTTGTGATCATTATGCAGGAAACAGAATGTCACATTTCATGGTGTGTCTACTTCCTTGTTGATAGATTCTGATATTTCCCCATTACACATGGGAGAGCAACGAGCTGCAACCCTCTCTCTCACTCTCTTTCTGTCTCTCTCTTTCTTTTTCTCTCTCTCTCTGTATGTAGTGCTCATTGGGGGACTGGGATGCCAGGGGCCCACTAGAAAACCTTAGACCGTGGGCCCACTATCCAAACTATTATTCCTCCTCTCCTCACATACCATCCTCTCTTCTCTCATGTCATCTGCCAATCTCTATACTGGCTAACTCTCTTTAAAGATAAAATTCAAACTAATCACCCTGGTATTCAAATCAGTTAACCACTCTGCTCCACCCTACAACCCAGAATTTAACTTAGTACTCAAAAAACAGCGTGTTATGTTCTCCTACTCACCTCCTTAGCTACTCATTACTCATTACCACTTCACATACACTTATGAGAGACTTTTCTAGGGCTGAACCCCTTCTTTGGAATTCCCTCCCAGATTCCATCTGTCTTTTTCCCGTATTCTCTGCTTTTAAACAATTTAACCTCATCTTGTCTATCCTTTCTTCAGTATACATTATATACTACTGCCACATGGTAAATACAGTGCTTAAAGTATTAGTTGGCCTTTATGTCATCTTTCAGTATATTATAGGATGGCCAATTCTAAGCAATAATTAAATTGGTCTTTGTTGTTTATTTTTTTAAAGTTTTTTTTAAATTATTTGCCACCTTTTTCTGACTTTCCAGCTTTCAAATGGAGGTCACTGAACCCATCTAAAAATAAATGCTCTGTATGGCTAAACACTTTTTTATTAATCATCTTTCTATTCAGACCCTCTCCTATTCATAATGTCGCTTATTCAAATTAGGACCCAAGCAACCAGATTGCTGAAATTGCAAAGGGAAATACAAAGCAAATCAAAAATTCCCGCTCCTATGTCCTTCATTTCACTTTTAGTGCCAATGTCAAATAATAATAATAATAATAATAAGTATAAATATTTCAGATAAAAAATGAGACATTAAAAATTCTAACTGAGCCTCAAACACTGCAGATCCATGTGAAGTTTATGGAATGGTCCAGGAACCTAGCTGTTGAAATTGGCATTAGCATTTTTTAATCTTTTTCTCTGCTTGATTTCAAGTTCAAAAGGGTGAATAAGCTCAGCAGGCATGTGCTTTAAACTTGTGGACTTAATTTACGAAATCAACCAACATTAAATAATTTGTTTCCGAAAATCAAGAATGTTAATCAGCATGTGCCAAACCACCTACATTGTAAATTTTAAAGGCAGATTCTAAAAAAAAATGATCTATCATTGCACAAATAATGTTTGTAAACTACAATAAGAATAATTTAAAATGGTTAAAATAATTATTCAGCTACATATTAACATCAGGAAATGCAAAGAAAGAGTATTGAATCCTAGAAATATTCATTAACCCATGGATTATATGGTTTATAATTTGGCCCAATCTGTTCATTTTTGAACAGATAAAGGCATAGTTGACCTTGAAAAAAAAGTTTTTGTATGCTATAGACTTTAGTATTCTTCATTCTTTATTTTGTCCAGCTTATTAAATTATTATATTTCTTATGCATAGAAAATTTGGAAGTCAGGGTGGAAGATTTAATAGTTTTTAGTATCTCAATTCTAGTATCTAAATACTACATAAGTACTAAAAATATCATTATGTATTCTATACATTTTCTGGTGGCCATTTTTAGGTACCCTGGCAACCAGAAAGCAGTTTTATTGGTGTCGAAAATAGTCAAAATATGATGGTGAAACAGATAATAAAGACAAATGATTGGCAGAGGTCCCTTGAACCACTTGATGATATTAATAGCCTTTTTTAATGTAATGTTCGAGTTAATTTCAGAGGTTTTTGCCTGAAAACCCAATCAATTCGAGCAATTCAAGAGTTTTCCCCAAAAAACGATCAACTTGAGTTTTCAAGTTGTTAACCCCCGAACTCGCTGATTCAAGTTTTTTCATTTGAGTTTTTTCTTAAAGAAACTGTTCGAGTTGCGAGTACTAAGTTCTGCACTAATTTATTTGATAGGTGAGAATGAAACATTAAGGGGCAAATTCACTAAGCGCCAAAGCGCCGAACGCTAGCGTTACTTTGCTAGCGTTTGGAATTTTCGTTACTGCGCAAATTCACTAACGAACGCTGGCGTAGTTTCGCTAGTGTTACTTCGCACCCTTACGCCTGGCGAAGTTTCGCTAGCGACGTAACTATGCAAATTCACTAACGCGCGCAGTGTACTGAACGCTACCTTTTACGCTAGACTTCCTTCGCCACCTCAGACCAGGCGAAGCGCAATAGAGTAGATAGGGTTTGCTTCAAAAAAAGTCAAATTTTTTTCTAAGTCCCAAAAATGCTGGCGTGTTTTCTACATTATGGGTGATAGGCTGAAAAAGATCGAAAAAATTTTTGGGGCTCCCCTCCTTCCCCCCTACATCTCCTGACTCATGGCAACTTACCTAGACAGTGGGCACATGTGTAGGGCAAAATAAAATTTTTATATGATGTTTTGAAGCTTTTCTAGCCATTTGTAGTGCTGATACGTATTCCTCCATTGAAATATGAATTTGGCGCCGTATGCAAATTAGCCTTCGCTAGCGTAACTTCGCTTTACTTAGCAAATCAACGCTAGTGCAACTTTGCAACCTTATGCTACCCCTGAGCGCAACTTCGGATTTTAGTGAATTTGCGAAGCGCTGGCGAAACTACGCCTGGTGAAGTGTGGCGAAGTGCGGCGAAGTTACGCCTGGCGCAACTACGAATCTTAGTGAATTTGCCCCTTAGCTGGTTACTCTGGTTGTACACATTATTTGGTCCATGATAATTAATAATTTTTACAATGACAAAAGTGAATATTGATTTATTGGCTGAAAAGCTGTTAAAATATGTTTTCTGGTAAAATAGTAGGTGAGATGGAATTTGGAGGGTTTGTAAGATATGTATTCATTTTAGAAATGCTTAAATCCTTGTTGATGGGTTCCAGTATAATACCCAGAATAATATACATTATTCAGTGCAGTCAACATCTGAAAGTCATAAACATACATGGGTACTATAGGTGTGCTATAGACATGCTTGATTACTGTATCCAAAAAAGGACAATATTTCTCATAAAATGATGTCATAATTTGCCATAATTAAACCAAAAAGGCATTCAAGAAATACAAATAAACCTAGTATTGTTTCACTATTTTAAAGTAGCCATTATTAGGAATATTTAGGAATATTTGATCACAGTCTCATGCAACATACTAATGAATGACATTGCTAAAAAAAACAAATTTCACATAGTGCTCTTGTTTACACAAGCAATCAACCATAGAGGCTGATTTTAGTTTGGCAGCTCATTCGACAAGTGAACATGGCAGCAGTAATAAACAGGAAGAGAATATATAATAACTGCCAAAACACTGAAAGACAATACAGACAATTATAGAGCAGTAATTAAAAACAGACAAATGCAAAGTAAAATGTATTCCTTGTATTTAGATTAGCTTAGTGACAAAATTACAGAAAAGCCACTTGCATTTTAGAAAGATGTAATTTTTTTAATTGCATAAGCAGAGAAGCAGAAAAGGAAAAATCCAATTACATGCAAAATATTTTCCTGCAGATTAGAAAGAGTAAATTTTTTTCCGTTATGATATAATAACCATCTATATACATAGTTTACAGCGCAAGGTGCTGGATATTTAAACTGTTCCAACATCATTGTTCTTCGTCCATTTTTGGAGGTGCAGAAGGTCTGTGTTTCGTGTTTTGTGCATCTGGTGATCTTTGCCACTATTGGCAAACATCATGGTAACCCTATCAGGCCTATTTACTAACATGAAAAACTCTACTAAAAGTCAGTGGGAGCTGTGTGGTCCAGTCGGACCTGTTTTTAGTCATTCAGAGGTTTTTGGATTTTTTTCGCTAGTAATTGTCAGAAAAATTCACATTTTTAGAGATTTTAGAATTTTTATTAGGATCATTTAGCATTTTTTTATATTCTGATCTTTTAATAAATTGCATGACATTTGTCTAAAACCACTAAAATCAGAATGTTGATAAATGGGCCTCTAAATAATATAAAATTGTTTATTGGCATCCTCAGCAATCCATTCATTGACCCCCCTTCCATTTCTCATACACCTTTTAAATTATATACAGGCTGGTGTTCCAAGAGGTTTCAATGGGAAATATATGACTGTCTGACTGGTTACTTCTATTGCGATACTTTAGAACAGGAGTGCCCATACTTTAGAAATGCGGCGTCTACTTTTAGTGATGTTGTCCAGTTATGATATACTTCCATAATATCACTGTAAGCATTCTGTTCCATGGAAAATATTACTTAAATATTATATTGATTTATAAGAGAATACTATACTATAGTTCAAGAACAACTATTTCTTATGTAGCCTTAACAGAATAAATATCTGAATGAAAAGAATAAATCAGAAGGGTCATTTAGTCAAGCTGTTTGTTGACAGTGTCTTGAGATCTACTGATCACCAACTAAAGGTCTACTGGTAGATCCCAATCTACCTTTTGGATACCCCTGCTTTACGAGGAAAGAGCCTAAACTAACTTTTAAATGCTTTTTATTAACTTGCAGTGGTGAATTAGTTCCAACACTTTGCTTTTAGTCCCTTTTCCCGCTTTCTTATTGGAGTGCTCTTTCTCCACACATGCCAAATATCTAAAAATGAAATAAAGCACAACAGCAGAGAAACGTTTCTTAGTGTAGTAATTATTTTACTCCATTTCTGCCCAATCCCCACCTAAGATATGCACTTACAAAATTATAATAAAATTACTGCATATAGAAACTCTTATCTATTCATATCCTTCATTAACCTCTCCATTCATTCAGACCTCCCTCGCGTGTATACTGTTCCGGTTTACTCCATTTTCATTCTCATTGTAATATTTGTTCACTTAGAGAATCCAGACTACATGCGCAAGACTCACACTCCAAGGAAGGTTTTCAACTCCAGATAAACTGACTTTCCAGTTTTTTTGTCCAACGCGTTTCACGGGCACCAGCCAGCTATCTCTCCATTACCTCACTTTACTTACTCATTTACACCCACTTACTCATTTACACCCAATTAACCCCTCCCTTACGTGCACACATCATTTTATTAATTAATTAAAGGGAAATGAGGGAATACATTATTGAATTAAAGGAATTCCTAGGAAATCATATCCATATCTATAGATACCATATATATTCTTCAAAGTATGAAGGAAATACAGTGGTAGAAAAATTGGTGCAATGTGATGTGTCTACCCTGTATACAAATATTCCACAAGATAAAGGGAGTTGAGGCAGTATGATACTATTTGGAAAAATTACCAGTTAGCCAGATTGAATATATTACAAGTGCCATTAAATTTATTTTAAGACACAACTACTTTATGTTGGGGACACAAACCTTTAGTCAGAAGGTAGGGACCGTAATGGGATATTCGTTCATTCATATGGCATGGTTCAGGAGTACAGTTAATTCATAAGTGAAATCAATCAAAATAATTGGAATTTGAAGTTTACGATGAATTATGATAGAGAATCTACTAGTTATTTGGATGTGCAGTTCTATATTTCAGGAACCAATTAGATAATGGTAAAGAATAATCGAAAGGAAGTGCATTCCAATGGGTATTTCCATGATACAACTTATGATAAGAAAATATGACTACAGAATAAACCATATGGGGAACAGAGGAGGGTACAAAGAAATTGTAAGAAGGATGAGGATTTCATGGAGGAGGCAGAGTTTTCCTCGTGGCGTTCCTGCCTGCTGCTTACATCACTTTCACCTTACGCGTTTCACCAATAGGCTTCTTCGGGGGCCCTTTGGTGTATATGACACTGGAGAAAAGAGTAACCTAGAGGGAAACACATACAGGAATTCACTTCACTTCACCTTCTTAACACTGGGGGCCCATTTACTTACTGTAGCTCGAGTGAAGGAATAGAATAAAAAAAACTTTGAATTTCGAATGTTTTTTTGGCTACTTCGACAATTGAATTGGCTACTTCGACATTCAACTACGACTTCAAATCGAACTATTCGAACTAGAAATCGTTGGAATATTCGACTATTCGATAGTCGAAGTACTAAACTTCGACCCCCTACTTCGCCACCTAAAACCTACCGAGGTGCAATGTTAGCCTATGGGGAAAGTCCCCATAGGCTTTCTAATGTTTTTTTGGTCAAAGAAAAATCATTTTGTTCGATCAAACGATTTTTCATTCGATCGTTCGATCAAACTATTTGTGGTAAATCCTTTGACTTCGATATTCGAAGTCGAATGATTTACATTCAAAAGCAAACAAAAATACTACACCATATGCTGTTCTTTTTTGTTTGTTTTTAATCTCTCCATTTTCTTTAGGCGCTGGCCTTTGAAAGGCGTTGGACAAAAGAACTGGAAAGTCAGTTTATGGAGTTGAAAATGGTCCTTGGAGGAGTGTGAGTCTTGCACATGTAGTCTAGATCCTCTAAGTGAACAAATATTACAATGGGAATGAAAATGGAGTAAACAGGAGAGGTGAACACACAAAGGAGGTCTAAAGTGACTTACAATAATAGAGTTTTCACGTGATAAACCATGACAGAAGATTCTCTAAAATGAATTTCATGTCAACCATGACTTTATACATGATAAAGCTTTTTCTTAATGAATTGAATTTGACCCATTGTTTGAAAAGTAATGGAGGGCCCAGGGGGTTGCGGTTGGGGCGGGGGGCCTAGGGGGGGCATCCACAACACCCAATCTGACACTGAGTGGCCGTACACACTGGAATTCCTGAATGTTTAAAATGTCAAGTTTATGTCATTTTCTGTCAAGTTTGAGGGGCCGATTCACCAATGGTCGAATATCGAGGGTTAATTAACCCTCGATATTCGACTAGGAATTGAAATCCTTCGAATTCGATTATATCGAATTCGAAGGATTTAGCGCAGGAAATGCGATCGATCGATCGAAGGATTATTCATTCGATCGAACGATTAAATCCTTCGAATCGAACGATTCGAAGGATTTTAATTCAACGATCGAATGAATATCCTTCGATGAAAAAAACTTAGGCAAGCCTATGGGGACCTTCCCCATAGGCTAACATTGAGTTCGGTAGCTTTTAGCTGCCGAACTAGGGGGTCAAATTTTTTTTTAAAGAGACAGTACTTCGACTATCGAATGGTCGAATAGTCGAACGATTTTTAGTTCGAATCGTTCGATAGTCGTAGTCGAAGGTCGAAGTAGCCCATTCGATGGTCGAAGTAGCCCAAAAAACACTTCGAAATTCGAAGTTTTTTAAATTCGAATCCTTCACTCGAATTCACTCGAATTTAGTGAATCGGCCCCTGAATGTCATTTAGCATTGCTACGTTGGCTTTCTAGCACAAGAAGACATCTGCTGTTATGACTGTTTTGCAAAATGCATAAAATGATAAAACCATGGACTTATTCAGTAGTAATCCTTTATTTTACATAGATATTGTAGCAGCTGCATGAAGTAGACTAGCATAGTCTTCCCTTCCCTTCTCCACGTACAGGTAACTATCACACGGGATATTGGACATAAGCAAGTATATCATGTATCCAACGCTCAAGTATTTTTCTGCCATTTACTTCCTTTATATAGACTATTGATAGAATGAAATATACAATGCAGAAATTTACAATTAAGAAAATCAAGACAGACGTAAGGGAAGGAGATGCTGGAAATCCGTGGTAAGTAGTGATGGGCGAATTTCCACATTTCACCGCGAAACTCCCTCGAAAATTTGGCGGCAAAAATTTTCCAGCGTCAAAAATTTTTGGACGTGCATCGGAAAAGTTGCTTGCATCAAAACTCATGTCATGTCAACACTGTTTGGACGCCCATCAACTTTAACGCCGGTGCAAAATTGATGAGTTTCGTGAATTTTTCGCTGTTTCGGGAATTTTGGAGGTAATTCGCACATTTTCCTGTGAAATGAAATGAGATATTCAATGAATAACAAAAGCCAGATTATAGGGAATAACTTGTTCTCTACAATCATTGAACAACATGGAGTTCAAAGGCTCTTTCTTCTGGAAAATTTATAATAGCAGGTATTTATCAGTACATTGTATGAGTGAAGTTTTTGGGGGTCTTCTCATAAAAGTTTGTAGAGAATTTTCTCTTCTCTCATTGAGAAATGCTTGATATGCCTGATTATTAGATAATTTTACTCAAAATACACTGCAGATTATATTGCAGTCATGCCATTTTTCCCACTGAAATAAAATGTGTGCCATAGTAATAAATATGCCAATAAAGTCTGTGTATTTGTTTGAATTCCAAATATATTTAACCAATGGGAAATGTTTCATTGAATAGATCAAATTTATTATCCACCTTTTACATAGAGTTAAATTAGGGTAGAAAATGCTGTAATTCAGAAATATTTGTGCCTCAAAATTTTTAATCTTGTTCATCAATGCATGACAAATGTATTATAAATATGCTAATAAATCACTGAAAGACACAGACACATTAACAGCATTATCCAGTGGTATCAAGAAATTATAAACCTTAATCACTGTGCCAATGAATAATTGCCTAATTAATAGTGCTATTTAATTAAACTGGAACCTGCAAGTTCATTTACAGAGAACTTGGGGACTGTCTGATATTATTAAATATATGACCTCTTATGAAGTAAACACATGTAAATATATATATAGTTAAAAGGGATGTCAACCCAAAAAATAACATTTTGTATTATTTGCAGTAGCGTAACCAGATGTTACTAGGCTCCAATGGCAAATTCAATTTAGAATCCCAAAACATTGGTAAGTTGACCAATTATATTGTAATATCTAGTGAATAAAGTACCCCCTCTTGTAAAATATAAGGATATTATAAGTTACCGAGGAGTTTCATGACCATATAAAAGTACAAGGCTGAAGGCCGAGTATTTTTATACAGGTCATGGAACTCCGAGGTAACTTCTAATATCCTCATATTTTGCAACATATATTATAATACACAAGTTTCAGTGAGTCATGTGACTGAAATGACATCAGAACTCACCATTTATAACTGATGACATCAGAACTCGCCATTTATAAGGATATAATTTACAAGATATTCATGGCTTTTGTGTATTATATTAAAATTTTCCAACATTGCGCCTGATTCAATTCAGTGAGAGAGAGTTCTCATGGTTTATCATGAGAAAAAGTCATGGGCCAGATTCAATTCAATGAGAAAAGATTTTATCACATGAAAAGTCATCATGGACGAGATTTTATTTGAGATTTCAATTCAGAAAAACTTATCTCTGGAACTGAATTTAAAGAAGTTTTTTCTGCTCGAATTGAATCTTGTCAATGACTTTTTCTCAATGAATTAAATCTGGCCCAATGATTCAATGGACAAGATTCAATTGGAGGAGAAAAAACTTTTCTCCAAATTCAGTTCCAATTTTTTCCCAAAGACTTATAATAATAATAAAGTTTTCACGTGATAAACCGTGACATTAGATTTATTTCTTAATGATTTGGATCTGACCCATTGTTTAAAAAGTAACGGAGGGCCCAGGGGGTTGCGGTTGGGGCAGGGGGCCTGGGGGTGGTCAGGGGCCCCATCCACAACACCCAATCCGACACTGAGTTAGCGTACACACTGGAATTCCTGAATGTTTAAAATGTCAAGTTATCCCTATATAAGGAAACTTGTAAGAAGGTGAACATCCCCTTTTAATACAGCTTATTTTATTGTAGTGCCAAGTTTCTATTATTGATGGCCGGTACTGTACATTCATTTAGAATTGCTACGTTGGCTTTCTAGCACAAGAAGACATCTGTTGTCATGACTGTTTTACAAAATGCTTAAAATGATAAAGCCTTGGACTTATTTAGTAGGCATCCTTTACTTTAAATAGACATTGTAGCAGCTGCATGAAGAAGACTAGCATAGTCTTCCCTTCCCAGCACCTCAAGTTTCAAAAAAAGGGCAGAATGTTATCTCTTAGGTTCCCTTCCTTCCCCTGCATGCCTTGAAGCAGATCTGTCTAAAGTCTCTTACATGTCTCCACGTACAGGTAACTATCACGCAGGATGTTGGGCATAACCTCGTATATCATGATTCCAACTCTCAAATATTTTTCTGCCATTTCCTTCCTTTTTATAGACTACATACAATTAAAAAAACCAAGACAGAAGTAAGGGAAGGAGATGCTGGAAATCTGTGCTAAGGCAAAATATTTCATCAGATGTTAAATTACTCTTGGTATCACATCATGATCATTGTCTGGATATGTTGAACAGCTGCAAGACCACTGGTTTGACCTCCCAGAATAGGTTTATTCTTTCTGCTTTCCTCTATATGATGATTGTTTGTTGTATGAGTAGAGGACATACTGTACTTGCAGACTACAGAAGGGTTGCACTTCCTGTAGACTTCTATTGAATAATGTATCACTTTTTTCTTCCCCATCTTTTCTCTCTTCACCCTTCTTTTTTCTTTACCTCCTTCTACGTATTCCTTTATATCTCATAATACCCCTTTTCTCTCAGCAGGCCGAGATCCGAATTGTGTGACTCTAGCCTAAGCTGCTGCAATGTGTAGAAACTAAACTAGAATAAGTATATCGATGGCAACAACACCATAGGATATTTAGTAACAAGTAGGCAAGATCCTTTATTTTTATGTACCTTACCTTTTGGAGTATCCTGTGCTTGCAGGGATTTTACAACTTCAAGCCTTCTCTGATTTTGTGAGTTTGAGGTCAGGCAAATACAATACATATTACCTTTGTTATTTTTAAAAGGGAAATACACACTCACCCACTGTCAACTGTATAACTGCTATAGAGCAGAGGGCAGAGTCACTCAAGACATTGAATCTTCAGGGCATGGAAATAAATCAGAAACAGATGCTTCCCCACTAAGAGGACCTAGGGGAAAATGAAAGCTGCTTCTACTTTAGAACTGGATAACAAGTCTGTAATTTATTGATAGCAATTCCTGCTAATTTAAATGCAGTTTAGATTTAGAATTGGACACAAAAAAACAACAAATTAATAATCCAGATTATAGCTCTACAACAATACAATCTTTTCCTTTAGAATCAGGCTTAAATGTACAGTTTTATGAACAGATGAAAATGCTCTTTACCCCTAAATCAATGTGTCCTGGCCTAATTAGCATTATTTTACCAATCTCTTACTTACCTCAGATCAATTGAACTAATTAATATTGATAGCAAATATTGGCTGAAGTGTTAGCAAATCAATTGGTTAATTTAAAACTATCTTAAAAACGTCCATCTTGGAACGACGTTATTAAAAAATAAACAGAGCAGGGACAAAACAAGTAACTTATTGATCGAATGATGCTGCTGAGTAAAATGCCAGTAACTCACTTTCTCTCTGCTAACTGGCGGCTAAATATTTAAACGTTACAGCAGTTTCAAATTAAACAACATCCCACAGATCAGAGATTTTAATTAAAGATGATGCTTTCAGGGCAGGGTTAATTAAAGGGAAACAACCTCAGTTCAGTCATTTTTTAATTAATAAAGGGGAAAATTGTAAGCAATTTATATTAAAAGGTTTTATGTTAATGTTCTGTCATATCCATTTATGTATCTTTAGTTTCTCTTTAACATACAGTATGGGGGTTATTTATCAAAATCCAAATTTTTCTGATTTTTTAGTTAAAAAAAGTCCTACCAAACTAGAATCCACGATTTCACCTTATTTATTATTAAAAAAAGGTAGATTTAATAAGGGAAAACTCTATAAAACCAAATGAAAACCTAAATTGTTCAATTTTTTATGAGTTTATTCCTGTATCTCAATTTTTTCAGGATCTTTCCTGAAAAGCCCAAATTTTTGCCCGAAAAGCCTGAAATAGTCAGATTTTTGGGCTAATTCAGACCCCAGAAACTTCCAAATACGATAGGAACCACTCCCATTGACATATATAAACTTGCTGGATCTGAGCTGGCATATTTTTGCAATCAAACTTTTTACAGTATCTAGCTTTAATGAATCTTGGGGAAAAAAATGAAAAATTGCTGTTTTTCCCATAAAAAAAAGTCTGACCAGAGTTTAGTAAATAACCCCCTAAAAGTTAGAACTGCGTGTAGTTTTCTGCAATAAAGTTAGATCGTATTTTGTCCATGACACTCACAGAAGAACCAGTGGCGAAACTAAATGAAAGATGCTAGTATTGGGGTGGCACTAGCATTTGTACAGTACATGTTGCCATCATGGGGTGTCAGGATTTCCCCAGTTAATGGAAAGGGAAGCCCCACATGCTCGGCCTCTTGTTGTTTCCACTTGCTGAATAAAGTGGTGTGCATTTCTAATATCAGCTCTCCTTCCTAAAAGTGAACTGGCGGTGAGAGCTGGCGGGGAGCCGGGGACGTGAAAGGACAAGGCTCTGTTGAAGATTTATAGCGGGATGGCCAGCACGGGTTACATCACTGAAGAAGAGGGATCACCAATGACCCAATATTTCACATGAAACCAGTGACAAATGCAAAATAGTGGGTGAACCATGAGGGCTAGTTTCGCTGAAAAATTTGCGAATTTACAGAGAAATTCGTGAAACGGCAAAAAATTTGTGAAATGCCGTATGTTTTTTTTGGACGCCAGCATCTGTTTTTGGTGGAATTGCGTCGGCGTCCATTTTTTTTACACCGGCGAATTTTCGCTGCAGTTTCGCAAATTTATTCAATGTTGGCGAATCACAGGAATTCGCCGCGAGTTTGCGCCTGACGAATAAATTCGCCCATCACTAATGAGGGCCTGAAAAAAATATTTGGACCCATCTCTGAAACTATAACACTCAAGTAGACATATATGTTTGTACACACAAGAAATGTTAGTTGTCCTGTATGTTTAGGGTATAATCCTAAATTTGTTAAACACCAATTAAATGATGTCAGTGTACAAATGGATGTGGTACACACAGAACTGGCTTAGTGAAACACAATACTCAGGTAGTGGGTACAACTAACAGTTTTTGAAACAGAAAGTGGAAAAGAAATTAGCCCTGACAGCTTTGTATGCATTGAAACATAACTCACCCTGTTTGGAGTCATCCACCTGCAACAGCATCCAGGCTTGACTTTCCAATATCTGACATTTTGCAATTACTCAAACACAAACACACTTGCCAAGCTGACTTCATGCTGACTGAAAATTGGCCGAGGTGTCTGAGTTTTGTACCGAAGAAGCCAGTAAATATGTGATTAGAAAAGAACACAAAGCAACGGCTCAGATTCCAAGTGTTATTTAACAATTTTATGGAAATATAATTGCAATCCACCATGCTGAGAAATAACATTTGCTTCTGTTGAAAATAATACAATCTGATGAAGAGGAAAGAGCATGAAGATGCTGAGATTGGGTCCTATATGACATCACTTGTTTATAGAACCTTGAGATATATTACATAGATGCACCTACAGCACAAATACTAGCAGTAAAGGTATAGCATTTATTTTCTGGAATGCATGGGACGTGTTTTTTTCTGGAAAAAGGATCAGATAAAATAAACCCAACAGGAGTTTTTTTTGCCACCAACATGGATTCATGCAGCTTAGTTACTATCAAGTACAAGGTACTGTTTTATTATTACAGAGAAAAAGGAAATCATTTTTAAAAATGAAAATTGTTTGCTTATAATGGAGATGGCCTTCTGGATAATGTGTTTCAGGATAAGGGATCTTGTAGCCGCAACAGACCCATTCATATTATTACTGCCAAGGCAGGAGAGCAGCCGGGATGTTGGGTAGGGTGGTGGCGCTGTATAGTTACGCCACTGGCCACATCACATGAAATTACCGACACCCACCTCCATATCCTGTTAGTGCAGGTAGCAAAAAAGTTGTTAATTTACAACCATGTTACACCCAAGAATTGTCCACAATCAAGTTCTCAAATGTGCTTATAATAAGTCAATAGGCTGCAATGAAATAAAAAGCAACCATGTATTGGCACTACCCAGGGTTATTGCAAGTCACCTAAATACAGGCAACATTATGGGGCCCATTCACTAAGCTCGAGTGAAGGAATAGAGGAAAATAGAGGAAAAATAGTTTGAATTTCGAATGTTTCTTTTGGCTACTTCGACCATTGAATTGGCTACTTCGACTACGACTTCAAATCGAACGATTCGAACTAAAAATCGTTTGAATATTCGACCATTCGATAATCGAAGTACTGTCTCTTTAAAAAAAACTTCGACCCCCTAGTTCGCCACCTAAAACCTACCGAGGCCAATGTTAGCCTATGGGGAAGGTCCCCATAGGCTTTACAAGGTTTTTCTGATCGAAGGATAATCCTTCGATCGATGGATTTAAATCCTTCGAAACGTTGGATTCAAAGGATTTAATCGTTCGATCGAACGATTATTCCGCCAAATGAATTGCGCTAAATCCTTCGACTTCGATATTCGAAGTTGAAGGATTTAAATTCGGCACTGGAATATCGAGGGTTAATTAACCCTCGATATTCGACCCTAGGTAAATTTGCCCCTATATATCAAATGAGACTTATATTTTACCCTGGGGACCTGGATGTAGGGGACAAATAATTGTTCTATTTTTGGCTATGGTAAAATCTGCACAAAGAATGCAATACATTAGCATTACTGATAGCATTTAATGCTTCATGCATCATTCATGCCTAATTGTGCTTGTGTATTCAATTTTTTTTATATAATGTATAATCTCTGAAAAGCATCTTGAGACTGGGGTATCTTAGGAGTGTATTTTGGTCTGTTGTTGCCCGTGGCACTGGATCTGTGTGCGCCCATATGGGTGTGCGAGAAGAAGTAAGCGGATGTGACATCACGTGTGCGTGTGATGTCACTTCTGCTCGCACGCAGCAGGAAAGACTCCCTACCCCCACCTCTACTGCCGTATTTCATGGGGAAGAATCCGGCAGCAGTTTTTTTTTTCTGTGAAACTTTCATGTACCATTTAGGCATCTGAGGGTCTCCTCCTTACAGCTGCCGCTTTGTTTACTTGCGAACATTAGCGACCATGTTTGCATCCTCTTTGACTGAATAAAAACCTCAACTACTTCATCGCAAAGTTTGCAAACAAATGGCTTTTGCGCTCATTCGCAGGTTACGTGGTTAAATTCGGGAGCGCAATTTCTTTTTAGTGAAAAAACATTTAAAAAAACTCCAAAGCAGGCGTTAACAAACGAAGTGAACTCACGCAATGTAAATAATACTTGCGACTTTTAATAATTTTCCCCCTAAAGTCTCTCCATTTCATTTTAAAATCTTGTGAAGGGCGATTAATAACCTCTCCCTTAATTATTTCTGAATGATTCTGCTGCTGAGTTCATCTGGAGGTATAGGAAGTGCCCGCAGTCATGGAATATGTGTGGTAGTTGAAATTTTAAAGACAGATAAGATAATACATTGTATGAAAGAAAATGAAAGGTCTCATTAAAATGATGAGTCTGGACTCTGGACTTGAATTGTATTTTAAAGGGGAGAAAATTAAACTTATATCCATGGATATAACATTATAATGTATTAAACATTCAGTACAATTTCTGAAAGATAGAGTTACTCTTCCGTATCCCCCTATCAACAATCCGTCTCTCTCTCTCTCTCTCTGTCCACTCAAGAGTCACAATCAGATTTTGGTTGACAGTTAATTCGAATAAATTGGGTAGGGCCTTCCTATACCTAGACGATGTATTAGAGCTCACTCTTTAAAAATAACTGACTCACAAATCTTGCATATCTACATGAAATATTTATGCCAGAGTTGATGACTTTGAAAGAGTGAAATAAAGGAAGTCGCCCCAAAAGATGTATTAGTCCTGTCAATCAAAATCTCACTCTAACGCCTACATGAAAAGGCTGATAGCTGAGAGGTGGATACTGAATATTAACTTGATTATTTTAGGCCATAGAATCGATTACAGTGAGAAAGTATATCATATCCATGAGATGAAGCTTACAGGTATCGTATCCGTTACCCGGAAACCCAATATCCAGAGAGCGCCAAATTATTTAATATATATAATAATGCAAATGTATTAAAGTGATTTCCTTTTTCTCTATAATTATAAAACCATACCTTGTTCTTGATTCGAACTAAGATATAATGAATCCTTATTGGAAGCAAAGGCAGCCTATTAGGTTTATTTAGGGGGTTATTTATTATGCTACGAATATCCGAAATTCCTGTATAAGTCAACGGGGAAGGGCCCAGTGTCTGCACTGTTGTCCGTAATGATATCCAATATTTTTGGGGATTTTGGACCAAAAAGTCAGAAACTCTGAAAAATATGCAGAAAAATTCGTACTTTTCGGGCAAATCTCTGAAGTTATCAGATTTTTGGC
This sequence comes from Xenopus petersii, assembly GCA_038501925.1. Taxonomy (NCBI): domain Eukaryota; kingdom Metazoa; phylum Chordata; class Amphibia; order Anura; family Pipidae; genus Xenopus; species Xenopus petersii. Next base: position 149,631,337 of record CM076674.1, read on the forward strand.
CAACCCAAATTTTTCTGAATTTTTTAATGATAAATAAGGTCCATTCGGGCAGTCGGAGTTGATGTTTTTATATGTTATTTGTTTATATGTTTTTATACTTGTTTTTTTATATGTTTTATACTTGATAAATAACCCCCTTAAAGTTTACATGATTTTTTAGTAGACTTAAGGTATGAAGAACCAAATTGCAGAAAGATCCATTATCCAGAAAACCCCAGGTCCTGAGCATTTTGGATAACAGGTCCCATACCTTTACTGCTTGGTGGCTGGATTTTTTTGGAAGCCGGCGCACATTCACCGGCGTCCAAAAAAACGGACGCCAACATCCATTTTTTTTTTACGCGGGAATTCGCAGCGAATTTGCACCTGGCGAATAAATTTGCCCATCACTACTTACCATAACATAACCATAGGCAGTGGTTTAAGTGAAAATGGATGGATAAAAATAAGGATTTAAAAATCCAGCCTCACAATCTGATTTCTGGTTATAGAAAGTATGAAAAACAAAAAAATGAAAGCACACTCTGTAATTAAATAAAAAATAAATTTTATTGCATGCTAGTTACCCCACATGGCAACAACATGTCGCCCTTGTTATAGAAAGACTCTCAGAAAATGTAGAAAAAGTATATTTTGTTGCTTTCCAGTTAAACAATTAATTAGAAATGCTAATAAATTCTCGTGTCCAAAGAGTTTTTTAGTATCTGGAGAAAACTATCTAAGAGGCCCTCACTAATCACATTTCCCTTATTATTCTCCAATGCAACAACCTGCCTTAGTGTGCACTCCAGAGGTGGCAAGAACCGTCAAATCTTTTATTGTTTACCTTTTTTAAAATATATTCCTTATTTTCAGTTTGCATAGGTGGGAAATTACTGAATTAGAAAAAAGTGACGTAAGGAAAGGAGAAGAAACATTCATTAGTCAATGTTGTCCAAGATTACAGGCAAGTCTTGTTGATATTTATTGAAATTTGTTTGCAAAGTATCATTTCTACAAAAGAATAGGCAAAACTGCTTCTACTGCAGCCGTAATGAAACTAATAGAAAAATGCACTTTTCAATTTGTCTGACCCCAGATATACTGAACATGGGACCCAAGGTGTCTTATATTATTCCTGTATTGCATCCTTCCATCCTCATTATTGGGCCCATTTACTTTACCCATGTGACTACACTGATTTCCAGTGTCTAGGAATGACTGCCCTATCCACTTGTAATGCAAATCTAGTGAAACCCTTCTGGGCAATACCAAGCAGTGCCGGTAACATAGGCAAGAGCAGAACCTTAAGCCTGTTAAGATGCTGAAGCACTTGTTTACAGAATGGTTAAGCACAGAGGCATACCTAGACTGTGCCAGGCCCCCCCTACAAAAAACCTTCATAGGGTCCCGGCACCCACTTTAACCCTACGGCCCCTGCCCATCTCGCCTGGCTATCATCCCTCCCTCTCTCATCCCCGGCTGCCCACCACCCGCAGTGCAACCAGGGAGGGAGGATTTCTTTAAGGCCATAGAGTAGGCAGACTCTACGGTTGTAACTGTATGTGCTGTACAACTGAATGCTGTATTGAGCATGGGCCATTATTTTAGATTATACAGATACAGTATAAAATATTTACAATGGTTTGATTAATTGTAATTAAAATATTATAAAATATATATAAATATATAACTTTAGTGAATACACTATATAATAAACTCAAAATATGTAATTTATATTTCAGGTTTAAATACTTCCAGAGTATCATATGAAATAAAATCCAATTCCAGAATCTGGGAAGCACATTTGAATGTATTGCAGTAAATACAATTTGATAAAAACTTGGGGGAATGGGTGCACTTTGCATTTCAATAGAATTTCAAGCTCGGAATATTTTCTTTTACCAGAGTTGTTCAACAATCTGTCCCTTCTGGATTTATTTCTCAGAGAATCTCAGTGGTATATATTGTTATACAGCAAATTCCAACTGCTGCCAGGAAACTCTAGCAGCCTAGCATTGTAAACATATTGACTGAAATGCTTGTACATTTCCCTGTACGGTTGCTATAGTCACTGCCAGCTAGAATGATTTTCTTTGTCTACTAACGGTTTTAGACCCCTTTAAACCCTGACTATATTTTTACAAAGTAGAACATTTTGAATAAAAATCTAACACTATTTGTAAATAGCCTTGATGTATTAATAACCCCAGTGAGTATGAAAATACCCCTTGCAGTTTGGGCAGAAACTTCAGTATGAAGTAATTCACTACTAGGTCCCTTGCTTTTCAACTTGTTTATTAATGACCTGGAGGTGGGCATTGAAAGTACTGTTTCTATTTTTGCAGATGATACTAAATTGTGCAGAACTATAGGTTCCATGCAGGATGCTGCCACTTTGCAAAGTGATCTGTCTAAACTGGAAAACTGGGCAGCAAACTGGAAAATGAGATTCAACGTTGATAAATGCAAGGTTATGCACTTTGGCAAAAATAATATAAATGCAAGTTATACACTAAATGGCAGTGTGTTGGGAGTTTCCTTAAATGAAAAGGATCTAGGGGTCTTTGTAGATAACACGTTGTCTAATTCTGGGCAGTGTCATTCTGTGGCTACTAAAGCAAATAAAGTTCTGTCTTGCATAAAAAAGGGCATTAACTCAAGGGATGAAAACATAATTATGCCTCTTTATAGGTCCTTGGTGAGGCCTCATCTGGAGTATGCAGTTCAGTTTTGGACTCCAGTCCTTAAGAGGGATATAAATGAGCTGGAGAGAGTGCAGAGACGTGCAACTAAATTGGTTAGAGGGACGGAAGACTTAAATTATGAGGGTAGACTGTCAAGGTTGGGGTTGTTTTCTCTGGAAAAAAGGCGCTTGCGAGGGGACATGATTACACTTTACAAGTACATTAGAGGACATTATAGACAAATGGCAGGGGACCTTTTTACCCATAAAGAAGATCACCGTACCAGAGGCCACCCCTTTAGACTAGAAGAAAAGAACTTTCATTTGAAGCAACGTAGAGGGTTCTTCACAGTCAGGACAGTGAGGTTGTGGAATGCACTGCCGGGTGATGTTGTGATGGCTGATTCAGTTAATGCCTTTAAGAATGGCTTGGATGATTTTTTGGACAGACATAATATCCAAGGCTATTGTGATACTAAACTCTATAGTTAGTATAGGTATGGGTATAAAGAATTTTAATTAAAAGTAGGGAGGGGTGTGTGTATGGATGATGGGTTTTCATTTGGAGGGGTTGAACTTGATGGACTTTGTCTTTTTTCAACCCAATTTAACTATGTAACTATGTAACTATGTAACTAGACTCGAGCTATAGTGCCCATTAAATGATTCTCCAAAGCACACAAGTCATATTATGTTCTTAATCAAGCTTCAGTTTGTTCAGATACTGAAATAATGAATAAAAAGTTCAAGGCATGTTAGTCTCTTCAAATAAAATAGCTACTGTACCTGTAACTAAGGGGGTTATTTATCAAAGTTCGAATTTATCTCATTATTTTCAAAAAAAAAAACAAAAAACTACCAAATCTGCACATTTTTTCACCTTATTTATTAATAGACTTTCCTGAAAATGTTGTTTGTGGGAGAAAGCACGAAAAAATTATAAAAAATATGATTTTTCACAAAAAATTCAGATTTTGTACATAAAAAAATTAATATTTAGGCATATATGTCATATATAAACTGTGTATATATATATATATATATCCAGTATGTATGTGTGTATATATATATATATATATATATATATATATATATATATATATATATATATATATAGATAGATAGATAGATAGATAGATATATAAACAGTGTTTATTTATTATATATAAGTGAGAAGTAAAACCAAAAAATATGGGTATACATATTGCATACATATTGTATTTTACATACTGAACTTTAAGGGGTTGTTCACCTTTGAGTTAACGTTTACTATGATGTAGAGAGTCATATTCTTAGATAATTTGCAATAATAATTTATTTAATTAATTTAATTTGTGGAATGGAGTTATTTAGCTTTTTATTCAGCTGCTCTCCAGTTTGGAATTAGCGCAGTTATCTGGTTGATAAAATTCTAATTACCTTTGCAACCAGGGAGTGGTTTCAATGGCTGATATATTTATAGGAGAGGACCTGAATGGAAAAATAAGTAATAAAAAGTAACAAATACAGGTATGGGATCTATTATCCGGAAACCCGCTATCCAGAAAGTTCCGAATTACGGAAAGTCTGTCTCCCATAGACTCCATTATAATCAAATAATCCAAAATTTTAAAAATGATTTCCTTTTTCTCTGTAATAATAAAACAGTAGCTTGTACTTGATCCAAACTAAGATATAATTAATCAGAATCAGACTATTGGGGTTATTTATTGTTTACATGATTTTCTAGTAGTCTTAAGGTGTGAAGATCCAAATTACGGAAAGACTCATTATCCGGAAAGCCCCAGGTCCCAATGATTCGGTATAGCAGGTCCAATACCCGTACAATTAAATGGTAGCCTCATTTACAGGTTGGAAAGAGTTAGAAGAAGACACATAAATCAAAAACCATAAAAAATAAATAATGAAGAATGAAGAAATAATCAGCCTTGTATAATATGTACATACAGTACATTCTGTCCCTAAGCTCAGGTAACTGACAGAGACACAGAAAATGTGCTGTGAATTAGCAGAAAAGAAGATGAGGATGAGATTAGAAGATGTGGAGCAGCTTTAGACTCACAGATCAAAGGTAGCATTGGCCTTTAAAGGGGTTGTTCATCTTCCACAACCACAAAAAAAGGTCCGTTATTTTCAGATTGTTATTTTCAGAAGACTTTTCAACTTTTTTCTATTGCTTTACATGTTTTATTTTCAACTGTTCGGGGGCCTGTATAAAAAGCCTCAATTTATTCTGGTCACGTTTTTTTAATAGGAAAATTTAAATTTTTTGAGGAAAAAAATCTAATTTTTAGAGATTTGTTATACCCCACAGCTGCTAAAAATTCAAATCCAAAAATACCCCATCTAAAACCTTTTGAGGTCATGTAGAAGTCAATGGCAGAGATCCCTTTTACAATTTGAGGATGTTTTTTGACATTGTGATCTGCGCTGCATTTCTTGTGGTCATCCAAAAAAAACAGGGTTTTCGGGCAACTCAAAAAAATCATAAAGTTCAGGCTTCAGATTGGGAAAGTCGTAAGATTCGAATTGTTGCACGATTTTGTCGAGGCTTTTCCCACGCCGACTTTTTGGAGCTGATTTTTTTTTATAAATGTGTGGATGGGAGTTAGGTTGACTTTGTTTTATTTAAAAAAATGGAACATAGGAGAATCACCGGCACACAGGAGTTTAGTTAAGCACGGCAAGCCCTTGCAATTTTATTAAATGCAGTGCAACGTTTCGGGGCACGCCCCTTTGTCAAGCATCTTAAAAAATGGAATACATTCAAGTTTTAGTAAATATCCCCCTTAAAGTTTAATGTTCCTTTCTATGGTATTTCAGCCAACTTTGGAAGTTTTACTTTGAAAGCAGCAAGTAAGTTGCAGGTAAAACTTAGTCCCTTTGTAAAATGTATAATGAAGCAATAGAATTCTTAATGAATCAGATGAAAATTGAGCATAGGACTGGCCAGATATGGGATGACTTTGACGTAGTTGTCCAGCTTAAATATATTGCAATATATGGACAAACAATCCCTGTGTTGTTTTAAGGGTAAGGCATTTCTCAGTAGCAGTATGCACAAAATGTCTCTGTCTTAAATATATTCATAATGGGTTGAGTGCAGAGGACTCTTGTATTTGACTATATCTATTTTGTGATCACACCCTCATTGCACCCCCGCCTAATGATTTTAAAAATTAGTGGTGAGCACAACTTTCCCTTGTTTGTTATAGTTCTACAGGAGCAGTGACCAGCTCCCACCCTTCCCAACTATAGTCAGGTGATCCCACTGGTGTCTAATAAAAGGGCAGCCAAGTTTGGGAGTTTTACTTTGAAAGCAGCTAGTAAGTTGCAGGTAAATTCTAATTTTTTTGCGGGTGAATAGTCCGTATTCGTTCGAATTCGTACAAATTTGAATCGTACGAATCAAAGTAATATCGCATTTTCCAAAAAAAACTTTGATTCTCAAAGTCCACCAATTGACTCCAAATGGGTTCTAGGAGGTCCCACATAGGCTAAAAACAGCAATTCGGCAGGTTTTAGATGGCAAATGGTCGACGTTAAATTTTTAAAGAGACAGTACATAAATTTCGTTATTCAAATTTGGACTATTCCCTAGTCGAAGTACACAAAAATTAGCTCAAAATTCGAATTTTTTTAATTATAATTTTCACTTCGACCTTTGATAAATCTGTCCCTAAGATTCAATATTAGAAAAACAGCCACTAATATAAAATAGAGAGTAATTGAAAAATGTCTTTATTTCTGGTGAACTATCCAAAAACAACTGGACTGAAAAAAGTGTTGGAAGGCGAACAACCCCTTTAATCAGACAAGGAATCTATTTAGCAAGTGCACCTTATCCACAAAGCTCTGAAAAGTTGCAATGCCATTCCCCATAGTGACCTACACAAACACATAATTATTCATTTTTGACAGATTTTCTTTTTTAGTAATAAGACTGTACCTTGTGATTGACTTTAACTAAGAAAGCATAAATCAATGTTACATAGACAACAGCACTCGGAGAACAGCACCCATAAGACTGTTGCTGAAAAAAATGTAAATACAAAGAAAGGTTCATTACTCGTTGCTTCTGTCTCATATAGAGACCTCCACCTGGAGTAAGACACAAACAGAGAATACCATCCCCCATGTTTATTTAAACCCTATTATAGTGATGGGCGAATGTATTCGGTGGCGGCAAATAAATTTGATGAATTTGCAGCGAAAATTCGCAGATTTTTTAAAAAACGCACAAAGTTCCAAGGGACGCCGAGGAAACCCAAGTGTCAAACGGACTGTACAAGGATATTTCAATGCGCTGTACCAGAGTATGTTTGTGAGTGTGTTTTTACTATTTTTATTAAAATGTTTTAAAAGCGCTTCTGCACAGGATATCTGTCTTTTATCTCCCTACCAAGACAAGCAGGAATCAGGAAGAAGGAACCTGGATGAGAGATCGTCCTCTTTGTGTTTCATATTGGTTGAAACTCACTTCTTGTGAGTATATACTCACTACCCCTTAGTTACGGATCCACCCACCCATGTTTTTTTCTCTTGTTTAAAATAAGGGTTAAAAGGCTATAAATGAACACACAGGGTGAATAATTTATTGTAATACACATTTGTATATTTCTCTGTGTCACAGTGAAGGAGTGTTTTAATAAGTATCGGAGGACACTGTGGGTGTGTTTTATTTTATATTGAAATTACTACACTATATAAACTTTCAGATACGATGGAGCCAGTATGGGCGGAAGAGGGACATGACTGTTATGGGGGGAGAGAGAGCAGGGCAGGAATTTTGGCCAGATAAAAGAGGAAAAAGGAAGTGTAGAAAGGGGGGGAGTTAGGGGTACGGGGGGATAAATAGGAAAGGCGGGAGAGGGCACTTCCTTTTCCTACCTGGGATCCACAGGTGACACAAGCCCACCCTACCCTCCCCTGTTTCGGGTTTCCACGGAGGTACTTGGTTGGTATACAGGGGACTAATTTTCAGGGGGGTTTTCGGCGGTGTGAGCAGTAATGGGTTTAGTTTTTTGTCGCAGCATTTGGCGGTGGTCCTGGAAAAAAACAGAGAGTTAAAGAAGGGATTATTATGAGTTACGGAAAACGTAGGAATAATGGATAATTCGCCAGCTCGGGCATGGGGTCCCTTGGTGGCAAAAAATGACAAATACCATCGAGTCGGTGTACTGCGGCTGATGGGTAAAAACATAATTCATGGGGGTGCAGTGGTACGGAGGTACAATGCACATGATAGTAATCCCAGGACCATCTGCCCAAGGCCATCAGGACAGTTTAAAAAAATGGTTAGGGTTAAAATAATATGTAATGTTATGGACGTTTAAAAATGTTGCATATTTGTTAAATATGAATAATATTGATTATGGATTATTGATGTTTGGTTGTTTGAGCAGAAGGATTAATAAAGAAGCTGCGGCCATTATTATCCAACAGAAAAATGGGTGTTGTCTTATTTGAAAGAAGGTTCTGTGGGTAAGGCCTCAGCCTTGGTGAAGGTGGTAAGTATAAGGTTAACCCCTATTCATCCGAACTCCCCTCCAGACCTTAGACAGTCATGTTATTTCCCCTCCCCTCTGAGGGATACAGCAACATCGTCTGTTTCTGTGAAATTAATATTTCTAGACTTGTAGAAAACTTTACTTTGCAAGAATACTTGAAGCATAGTTAGCTAGGCAGCATGACAAAGAATTGCTTTAGTTTGCAAAAATAGCTTTAACCTTTGCTGATGAAGCAATATTTGCAAGTAGGTTTAAAATCCAACTTCCTTTTCAGTTTTCATTAGTTCATTTCTCTTTCTTTCTTTCTTTCTTTCTTTCTTTCTTTCTTTCTTTCTTTCTTTCTTTCTTTCTTTCTTTCTTTCTTTCTTTCTTTCTTTCTCTCTTTCTATGTCTTGTTTGCTATTTCTTGTTTGCTTTTCTCTTTTCTTTTTTCTTTCTTTCTTTCAATTTCTTTCTTTCAATTTGTGAATTGTCCGCATTAGTTAATTTCTTCTTTTTTTTTCTTTGATTAAAATCCAACTATCCTCACAGTTTTCATTAGTTCATTTCTTTCTTTCTTTTTCTTTCTTCTTCCTTCTTTTTTTATTACTTTCTGTCTTTCTCTTTCTTTTTTTTCTTTCTTTCTTTCTTTCTTTCTTTCTTTCTTTCTATTTCTTGCTTGTTTGCTTTTTTCTTTTCTTCTTTCTTTCTTTATTATTGTGAATGTTATATTGTATATACAGTACTATGGTATAATGTAAGTCAGTCTCTAACCTCAGTTAAACACTGGCATCCCAAAGAATGTGTTGTGAATGAACAACAAAAAAGATTGTGAGCTGCTAGAGTATTATCTGGAAGAACACATCTTAAATGTTTAAGGGCTGTATTGGCCTTGGACATAGTAGACAAGCCAAATCTACAAGGTTTTAGTATTTTTGATGTAGATTATTTATATGAGCATTTGTTTTTCTGTAAAGGAGTGGTTAACCTTTAAGTTAATTTTAGTATGTTATAGAATAACCTATTCTGAGCAGCTTTTCAATTGGTCTCATCATTTTTTGTTGTCTTTAATTATTTGCCTTTTTCTTCTAACTCCATCTTTCAAATGGGGGTCACTGACCCCATCTAAACAAAACAAATGCTCAGTAAAGCTACAAATGTATTGCTATTGCTGCTTTTTATTATTAATCTTTCTATTCACGTCATATTTCAGTCGTTTATTCAAAACAATGCTTGGTTGCTAAGGCAATTTAAACCCGAACAACCAGATTGCTAAAATTACAAACGTGAGAGCTGCTGAATAAAAAGCTAAAACAACGCAAAAACCATAAATAATAAGAAATTAAAAACTCTCAGAATATCTCTATGTCAAACTAAAGGCTAACTCAACCCCTTTAGCTTCCCTAAATTAGTTCTCCCAGATTTCCAAAATGTAATTACAGAGACAAAATAATAAAGGAAAAGGAAACCCCCAAATTTATAACTTGCCCAAAAACTGTCTACCGAAGCTACTAAGTCTGACTCCCAAAATGCTCACATTACTGCAGCTAATGTCACCCAACCATAAAAATGCCGCTGTAATACTCTGACTCTACTGTGGGAAATCTAGCAAATATCTGAGCCCTTGGTAAGTGCCCATGCCCTCTTTTTAATGCTCCGGTGGTCCCTCCATAAGAACCATGCATACGTATTTGCTTGCCAATATTACACATTATCAAACTTCAGAAGTGTGGATACAGTGCTGTTTAGTAGCTCTTAGAAAAAACAACTTCTGGGGGGTAGCAACACTGTAATGCAAGGTATAAGTCAATATATAAATATGTTAATACATTTTAGCAGCAACTTTGATAATAGTATATAAGAGATCAAAATCAAACTGCATTGAAAATGCATGTATATCCCAGGTACATACAATATATTAGCCAGCAATACAAGTACAATTCGAGCTCTAAACAAAGAAACTAAAGCCATTAAAACGACTGGTTAAGAGCATCTTACAGACATTGATTTATCCGTCCCACTTGAACAGTTTATTAAGGCACTGAATCAATAAATAAAAAAATAATTGGAATGATGCTGAGGCAGCTGCCAACAAGAAGGCAGACTTACACATAAGAACTGGCAACGTAGTGATACAGCACTGGTGCCAACGATTGCAGAAATACAAATTGTTATCAAAAGGATTGAGATTCAATTTAGCCTTTCATAAAGGATCTACCGATCGGTGCTTAGAAACAAGTTCAATTCCTGCTTCTTCCCACATGTACATGTCTTTTGGAATGCTATACTTACATTTGACTTGGTTCATTCTGAAGTACCATCTGGCACCACATGTGGCAAGCTGATCTTCAATGGTATGTGCTGCTTCTTAAGAAGATGGTTAAGAGTTCAATTTCTGCTTCTTCGATCTTTCTGGAATATTTTTACTTATAGTAGACTTGGATTTCCATACTGGCTGTCCATACAAGCTGCTGAACCGCATTAGCCTTAGATAAATTGCAGGTAATATATTTTATTGGCTAATTGAGTATGTAAAAACGCCAAGCTTTTGAGATGATAGTAGTACATCTCTTCTTTATCTTTGAGCCTGAAGAAGAGATGTAATACTTTCACCTCAAAAGTTTTTATTTTCTCAGTTAGCCAATAAAACATACTGGCCACCAAATTTACCAAAGAAAAGTAGAAGTTCTACAATGTAATGGTTACTGGGGCTTCTTTTCAAGAGAATGGTTCAAATTTGATTACAGCTTCTTCCCACATCATTCTTTTCTGGATGGGTTCATTACAGTGGCCTTGATTGAATATGAAGTAATATCTGACACTAAATTTGACTAACCAAGATTGATACTTCAATGGTGTAGTGGTTGAGTGCTGCCCTGCAATATAAAATCCTTGAAATGATGTAAGGCATAAAAAGACCTTGTGAAGATAACCTATATTAAAAATGCTGATTTTTTCATGAACCCTTGTAAGGTTATGAATATATAATAGCATCCACTATTATAAATATTAATTAACCCTTTTTGTGCCCAGCAATAAACTGCAGCATATTTATAAAGTGTAAACAGCCCTTTTTAATATGAGTAGGTAGGATATTTTTTGCCAGCTAACTTAATATAGAATGCTATTTTTCCACTCTTAGTGGGGTGTACGGTGCAGTTACATTCCAGTTCCAGTTTTTCATTTTTCCTTTTGAAATCGATGAAAAGAGTAACCTGAAAATATTGCTGTTGGTTATGTGAGTCTTGAAAACATAGTATAAAATAAGGCCATACATGACAGAAGTTAAAACGGGGCATTTGTATAAAAATACAGTGGCCAAAGAATGAATGTTACACGCAAAATCCATTATATAACCTAGTTTGTATCTGCCAGGCTAATGTCAGCGGAGTGATTTACTTATTTTACTTTTGTGTGAATAATGGAAGTCAGTTCCTAAACTATAGTGGCTCAGGAATTTCCATACACAATAGAGCACATTTTAAAACCAAGATGCCCTTTCGAAACGTACAAATGGAATAGTTTTGTGTAAAGGTAAATGTAATTATAAGCAATTCTCTTTCTATTTTTAAATTAAATTTTAATTTGTTGATCTTTTTATAGAGTATTGATTTGTGTTATTTAGTAACAAAATACCAAATTAAAGCACCAAATATTATTCAATTTATAGAAGGCATTTTCATATTCTATCTATCTATCTATCTATCTATCTATCTATCTATCTATCTATCTATCTATCTATCATCTATCCATCCATCCATCCATCATCTATCTATCTATCTATCTATCTATCTATCTATCTATCTATCTATCTATCTATCTATCTATCATCTATCTATCTATCTATCTATCTATCTATCTATCTATCTATCTATCTAATCTGTCTACACAATAGGAATATTTATCAATGCATGTGAATCAGAAAATCCAGGAATACATGTTAAATTGTGCTCTACCATGCTACATTTGGGCAGTTATTTATCAAGGTCTGAAATTATCTCAATATTGGCTGCTACAAACTCCGATCTAAGCCACTCGGGTTTTTAACGCTTATTTACAGATGAAGCCACTTGGATTTGTGAGTTAAATGCGTCATGACTCAGGGGTAATTGAAGAAACTGTGTTATCTTAAGTCATCTTAACTCATTTAATGCATTTAACCTTTTCATTAGCATACCAAAGATCCATTGTTCACAATGGTGAATGCTTTAATTAGATGGGATGTTGTGACGCAGTTTTCTGTGTTAAATGAGATAAATGGGATATCTGTGTTTAGTTATTCTGTGTCAAACAGACAAACCAAAGTGGCTGCATCTGTATTATTACATTTTCCCGAAAATTAACTTTGCGGTAAAAACTAGCGATTCTTTCTGAGTTTTCACCTCTGATTTTTGCCCGAAAATCGTTGGGACTTCTCCCATTGACATATATACAACCTCAACAGGTCTGAGATGCCGGGATTTCAGATTCAGAGTTTTCCAGCCTCTGGGTTTAATAAATTCCGAAAAATTTGTGAATTTTTAAAAGCCCAATTTTATACAAAAAATAAGATCAAAAATTTTGCACGATTTTTGCATTTGCATTAGTAAATAACCCCCTTCGAGTGAATGTAATCCCGTAGTGAGGGTTATTTATAAAGGTCTGAAATTATCTCAATATTGTCTGCTACAAACTCCGATCTAAGCCGCTCCTGTTTTTAAAGCTTATTTATTATTACATTTTCCTGAACATTTGTTTCACTGTAAATACTCCGATTTTTAAGATTTTTCGGTGGTTTCACACGATTTTCGCAATTTTTTTTGAGTTTTCATCTGTAACCTCTGATTTTTGCCCAAACTTCAGGGTTTGGCACAAGACCCAGCACACATTAATAAAATCGTTGGGACTTCTCCTATTGACTTATATGCAACCTTGTCTGAGATGCCGGGATTTCAGATTCAGAGTTTTCCAGCCTCTGGGTTTATTAAATTCTGAAAAATTCATGAATTTTTAAAAGCCCGGTTTTATAAAAAAAAAATCATACATGTTTTTACACTTAAATTAACTTTTAGTATGATGTGGTGATATTCTTTTGAGACAATTGGCAATTGGTTTTAATTTTTTATTATTTGTAGTTTTTGAGTTATATAGCTTTTTATTCAGCAGGTTTCCAATGAACAATTTCATCCATTTGGTTGCTAGGATCCAAATTATCAGTCATGCAGTGATTTGAATACGAGACTGGAATATCTATTGGAGAGACTGAATAGAAAGATGAGTAATAAAAAGTAGCGATAACAATACATTTGTAGCCTTTTGTTTTTTAGATGGGGTCAGAGAAAAAAAATATGAAAAAGAATGCTCATTGATTCATTGAGTCCATACACAGCAAAAAATACCTTTGTCTCTATCGCATTTGATATATATCCAATTTAAAAATGTAGCAACCAATCAGCAGAAAGCATTTACCTGTCACCTGTTCAAAAGCAAACACCTTAATGGTTGCTATGGGTTAGTGCTCCTGGGTAAACTTAGTGCATTTTATTACATGTGGGGGTTAGAATTTAGCAGAATTATTATTACTTTAGAAGGTGTAATAGAATTAACCCTTTTTGTATTTATCCATTGCCCACAGCAAAGGAGGTGGGTTTCCTGGTATGGCATTTAGTGATGGGCGAATTTATTCGCCAGGCGCGAATTCACGCGATTTGCCGCCAGCGAAGAAATTCACGAAACGCCCGCCAAAATTCGCTCGAAAAATTTGCCGGCGGCAAAAAAATATATTGCGTAAAAAAAACAGGCACGCCCACGCCGTTTCACTAATTTTTCACCGTTTTGAGAATTTTTCGCCGTTTCACGAATTTCGCACGAAATTTGTGAATTTTTCAGGCGAAACGGCGCAAATTCGCCCATCACTAATGGTATTTAGTAATGAAAGAAAACAAAGGGTATTATGCATATGCAGCTAGATATAACTACTTTCCTTAAGCTGTGCCTGGTCTTGTTGGGTCTATAACGAGAGATCTCAATGATCTCATTTAACCTCCATTTTACATCCTATAAAAATGTTTTCATACTACTTAACCTTTATTGTTTGTGGAATTTGTGGAGCATGTATGCTACATAATATAACGCTGAAAACATATCCATCAATTTCCTGCTGTTTAATGGCACATTACGCCACTTGGTGGGAAAGATTCCTTAATGAATCCAATCATTCCATTCAGATAAATAGTATGGTTCAAATATCACATGGTGTCCACTAATTAATACAGCTACATATGGAATTCCTTGCAAGGAAAGCATCCAGTACAATGGGGTAAATTTATTTTATCTCATGTTGTCCTTTACAAGAGATAATGACAATTACCACTAATAGGAATGAGTGGTCAGGGCTCTGCAGTGCAATGGTGTCCCCAGGGCAGAGATCTTATCAGTGGACCCCTACAGTTTCACCTAGTGATTAGTGATGGGCGAATAAATTTGGCTGTCATGAATTCGCTGCGAATTTCCACATTTCGATCCCGTGAACATTTGCCTGCATTAAAAAAATTTTGCACATGTGTCCGACAAGTCGCTTGCGTCAAAATCACCGCACGTCAACACTGTTCGGACGCCCATGAACTTTAACACCAGCATCAAAATTGACACAACCGAATTTTCGGACGCTCATCCAAAATTGGATGCGGGCGTCAATTTACGATTTTCAAGATTTTTTTCACAATTTTTTTCGGTAACTGTTAGTGATGGCCGAATAAATTCACCTTGTGCGAATTTGCGGCAAATTTCCACGTTTCGCTAGCGGCTAATAAATTTGCTTAACACCCATGAAAATTCAAAACATTTTGGACGCACGTCTGGAAAGTCACTCACGTCAAAACCGCCACACGTCAACATTGACTAATTGACTTTAACGCCGGAGTCAAAGTTCTGTTTAGAATCAATTTTCTGTTGAATAGTTTTGTTATTATAATGAATAATATTATTAAAGGTCCCCCAACCACCAAAATGAATGAAAGTTTAATTAAATGTGGCATTCAGGTAGCTAAGACCATAGGCCAGGGCACAGTTATAGTCTGACCCCACCTTTCAAGTTTGACAAGTAGCTTGGCTGGCTTCTATTAGGAACTAAATCCACTTCATAGCATACCAGCTTCACATAGGATTAACAGTCAACACCAACATTGGTGTACATATTAACACAACTTTCCGTCACTTACAGCTTTCACCATAAATCCCAGAATCCTCACACTTGACACTCAGTCTCCTGGGAGGGGTTTCTATCTTCCTCAATCCAGTCCTTTGAAGCTCACTCTAACACTTTAAAAAAATTGCAATCGCCTTCCCAGCTACACAGACAATCACACCTCCCTCCTGCACTGGCCACTGACCCTCTTCCACTCAAGAAGGTCTCAAGAGGAAGCACTGAGGTGTAGTCACACACCTCTTTTTATCTGCAGCTCATCTGACCCCTAATTAGCTAGCTACCTCTACTTAGGCAGCTGCAAAATACTGAATGAACATTGGCGCAAGAATCACCACTGAAAACCATGAATGTATTAACTCAACTATGTGTGCTTTTTTGAAAAAGGCAGGGGCCCTTAAATGGTGTTCTGCAATTTTGGAGGAGAAACTTCATTCAAACGTTATTGCAGATAAAATATTGCTGTACAGGAGTTGCCCTGGGCAAATATAATCCAATATTTATACAGAACATAAAGTGATATTTTGACACAGTATTTTAAATAAATGTACTGTATATTCAGTATAAAGTCATAAATGTAAGGAGCTTAACTTTGATCCAGAAGAAGTAGCCCAAGTAAAGCCAAAATGTTCAGCTTCTTACACTTATTGCGGTGCTGTCCTTTTAAATATGTCACAGCACCCAACCTTAGACTTATACTAAATCTACTGAGGAAGGGGCACATGAGTGCAGTCTCAGCTGCAAATCTTTTATTTAACACAACAAGTTTCGGACCACATGGATCCTTTTTTGAACTCGAAAAAGGATCCATGTGGTCCAAAACAAGTTGTGTTAAATAAAAGATTTGCAGTGAGAGACTGTGGCTCGTGTGCCCCTTTCTACCCTTCGTTGGTTCAGTATTTGATCCAGAAGAGTTCCTTAAGAGTTCCCATGTTCAATATTGAGTTGAACAGGTTATCTTGATGGCGATACTGTTGTTCAATATAATTGGTGTGACAAATCTAATTATAGAATAGCAGTCCAAGATGAAGGAGCAAAGGGGGAGAAGGTTATAAATAGGAAAGAAGAATTGGAAGGTCTTCCATTCAAAAGGTCTTCTATGGATAATTTATCATTCCATACTATTGTGAGATATTGATCTTTTATGAATGGTACAGGGATGCCATTTCTCTTTAAATATAGTGTGTTTGTCTATTATCCAACATAACTCTTAAAGTACCTCATAGGTGATGCCTTTATGAGGATGGTGTCGATAGAACTTGTATGGCTGATATTTCTTACTGATTATTAACAAAAATGACCCTGGCGTTTTGTCATAATTTAATGTGTAACTGGTAAGTATATATTATTTAAACTTTTTTAAATTATTTAAAGCTCATGCCAAATTTGTTTTAGTGTAGGCTCATGTCTAGGACAATAGAAGATTTCTTGTGTCCTTATTTAGCTTCCTTGGACATTTTTAATAATAAGTGGCCACTTCCAGCAATATTACCAGCAATCACTAATAAAGACATATATATGACCTGTATATACCCTCCATATTTAAAATGACGTGATCGTAAATATGTTAACCAAGTTTCACTAGGAAGAAATTAATGCTAGAGAAAATTTGCTGAAAAACATTTGCGCTAAAGTTCACCTGGCAAAAGTACACAAGCGTTAATTTGCCAAGACAAACTTTGCGTCTAACGAAGTTTCCCTAATTTGAAAATTTGCCCTTTACTAAATTTGTCCCATAGAGTACTCTAATAATTTACAGTTTTCTAAATGGTGTCCTTTTCATCAGTAATAAAAAAAACAGTACCTTGTATTTGATTGTAACTAAGCTGCATAAAATCTATGTTGTTGGTAAACAGTCATACTGGGTTTATTTAACATTTAATTGATTTTTAGTAGACTTAAGGTTTGAAGATCCAAATTACAGAAAGACCCCTTATCCAGAATACCCTAGGTCCCAAGCTTACAGGTCCCATATCTGTATCAGTAAAGCATAAATATAGTAAATATACAAGTAACTAAAATTTGGTTCTGTTACCATTTACTACAATAATTACAGGTCTGTTAAAGTCTTGAAGATAAATTGATTTAATAAAAAAGGGATTGAGGGAGCACTTTAATTTCAAGCAAAGAAAACTGTAATTGAAATGTGACTAATCATGCCTTGCCTAAGATGATGCAATTAAGCAAGGAGATGCCCACTTATAGGTATGTATGTATATTTTTATTTGTAAAGCACTGTACAGAAAAACAATAAATTAGTAGTAACAAACAAGGGGTCATTGGAAAGTAACAAACAAGGGGTCATTGGAAAAAAACAAGGGGTCATTGGAAGTTCACATAAATATAAAAAATATAATTACAATACAGATTAAGTGCTCAGTGTCAAGGAAACAAAAGGCTAGACTTATGCAAAATAAATAGTTAAGGCAAGTCTTACTTGACATGATTTGGCAGTTTTGTGATCATAAGTGTTTTGTGATC
Organism: Xenopus petersii; assembly: GCA_038501925.1. Taxonomy (NCBI): domain Eukaryota; kingdom Metazoa; phylum Chordata; class Amphibia; order Anura; family Pipidae; genus Xenopus; species Xenopus petersii. The sequence continues at coordinate 149,649,155 of CM076674.1, forward strand.
TTTTTAAAATGTATCTACTTGCAAAGATTGTATTACAGGCATCGGACCTGTTATCCAGAATGCTCCTGACCTGGTTTTTAGGGATATTAGATATTTCTGACATTTGGATCGTTTAACAGTTAAAAATACTCTAATTGGGATCAAGCACAAGGTACTGTTTTAATATTATAGATAAAAGGGAAATATTTTTTAAATATTTTAAGGAATTATTTGATTAAAATGGAGTCTATGGGAGGTGGTCTTCCCGTAATTTGGAGCTTTCTGGATAACTGAGAAGATTCACAATGCAGCTTTTTAAAGGTTTATAAGTCTTGCAACCAGAAACGTAACTAGAGGGGGGCGGGCCCTGGCGCAGGACGCGCAGCCAGGCCCCCCGCCCCCCTCCGTACACCCGGAACTGGCCGGGAATATGCCACGCAAAGCGGCGCGCGGACTGCCGGGGGCCCAGAGGGGGTGCGGGCCCTGGCCTGCTCGCACCCCCTGCTCCCCCGGTAGTTCCGCCACTGCTTGCAACATCCCAAATTACAACAGAACCATTTGTTTAGCAACTTTGTGAATTAGAGATCTTTAAGATTCTTACTAATGTTAAAGTGCTGGAGGTTTATCATAACAATTCTTTTATCTTAATATATAATGATATATGGAAACTATTTGCTATCTTTACCTGTAAACATATATACAGGTATCGGACCTGTTATCCAGAATGCTCGGGACCTGTTGTTTTTCCGGATAACGGATCTTTCTGTAATTTGGGTCTACATGCCTTAAGTCTACTAGAAAATCATGTAAACATTAACTAAACCCAATAGGCTGGTTTTGCTTCCAATAAGGATTAATTATATCTTAGTTGGGATCAAGTACAAGCTACTGTTTTATTATTACAGAGAAAAAGGAAATCATTTTTATAAATTTGGATTATTTTGCTAAAATGGAGTCTATGGGAGATATGGGAGCCATTCCGTAATTTGGAGCTTTCTGGATAACGGGTTTCCTATACCTGTACAGGCATCGGGCTTGTTATCCAGAAAATGCCATTTCAACATTAATTAAACCAAAAAATATTGTTTTGCATCTAGTAAGGATTAATTATATCTTAGTTGGGGTCAAGTACAAGGTACTATTTTATTATTACAGAGACGAAAAAAAAAAATCTGAATTATTCAACTAAAATCAAGTCTATGGAAAATGACCTTCCCATAATTTGGAGCTTTCTGGATAACGGGTTTTCGGATAACGGATCCTATACCTGTACTGGGGTTCTATTGTACTCTATAGCCACATACTGTACATGTTCCATTGAAAGTTCAAGAAACTTGGAGATATTGGAAGGACTTTACTTGCTCCATTCATCATAAGCTTTTCTTTGAAGGCATGGCCATGATAAATTTCATTAGGGAATATCAAATAGAGCATTGTATTGATTACACTGGGATTTTACTTCCTGATGGAGTTTGCTGTTGGATTAATCCATCAAAATGTCTAAAATAATCCATTGCTGGGTGAACTGGCCCTTTCTAATAACATAACATGACATATTATACAATGCAACATTAAATAGCATGACCTATTATCTTGCATCCAATGAAATGGGAATTTAATGAAAGCAAGATACAGAAGATTTTGACGAATGCACCCTAAGATAATTTCCCCTAATAAATGTACAGTTTTTCTGCGACAATACTAATCAATCTCCAGGGAATTAACCTATGATTATATGCAAATTCTGAAAAGGGTTTAGGCCTGATTTGTGACTGATAATTGCCAGTGGAGGAGGGAGGGGGCATGTTCTTGACTCCTGAAAGAGATAATATCCAGTGTCACAATGGGGTACCTGGGGCCCACCAGGGAAACTGACCTCAGGGGCCTTCCTGGCGACACTACCCTACCCCCATAGGGCCCACCAGGCTTTTTTATTGCTAGAAGAGCTGTCACTACTTTATGTACCTGAAATATTTGCACAAATACCACCTTCCAGGACCTTCAGATAGAGCAACCACAAGTACACTAAATGCTGAATTCCAGAGGTCGAACTAGTACTGATCTCTTCAGTACGGAGGGGGTGTGCTCTGAAGCATGAGGAGAGATTGAGAGAGGAGACAGCTGGAACCAGCCCTAGCCACTTAACTTAAAATTTAGCAATGATAATGAAAACAGAAAGGGTATTGACACCAGCAGAACAGAAGGCAAAGAGAGCCCACTGGTTCTGAGGCCCACCAGGTGCTTCCCTGGTATCCTGATGGGCCAGTACGACCCTGGTAAATCGTGATCTTTATTCTGTTCTGAGGTGGGTGGCATAAAAACCAAACCCTATTCCCCTCAACAATGTGGTGGAAGAACCAACCAAAGAGAAAATTATTGATGTCAAAGATAACCTTAGCAAGATGGGTGAACATATTTTAATCTTTGAGTTATGGGCATTAAAATATGCATAAACGGAGATATAATGATAGATCCCAAACAATATTATTTTGAGGCATTCCTAAGACCCTTAAAACCTACTTGTACTGCTCACTGTTGCTTGTCTAATTCACTCTGATACCCAAAAGAGAAGGGATATAGATTTGTATCTAGTATAGTAGGTAATTCTAAAACAACTAGACTTGCTGAGTAATCATTGAAGACATTTCACTACTCATCTTAGCAGCTTCTGAACTGAAGAAGCTGCTCGGATGCGTAGTGAAACGTCTTCAATGATTACTCAGCAAGTCGAGTTGTTTTAGAATTATCTATGCTAGATATACCACCATCACCTAGATGAATGAAAATCTTCATGGTCACATATAGATTTGTAGCAAGAAATTCCACTTCCTTTCCCGCAGAAACATATTGGGTCTCAGTACATAGTCAACCAACAATTCCAGTCCTTGTGTTCTCATCAAAAACAATGGAATGTCTATCTCTGAGTGGGCCAATATGATTTTTTAATGGGTACATGCTACTCATGATGATACAAATCTTTTTTTTTTCATCTCATCTAGCATCCTTATTTCTATTTTGTCACAAATATGTGTATTTTGTAATCATTTTTTTGTTAGCTTTTTATTTTCTTATATTTTTCCGGCGAATGCATTCCAAAGGTTTCAAATGTTTGTTTTCATATTGATATAAAAAGTCTTCAGAAGAACAAATGCTTATTCAGTGATAGGCATTTAATGAATAAAATGATAAATGTTTTAAATCAGTGAAATTATGTCTTCAAAGAAGAAAGTGAATTATGATCCTTATTGCTACTTAATTTAAATTAGGTTCCTAGTGTCATTTCATCTTTATTAAATGCAAAATTTATTAAATTAAATGGAAATCTGCACATCACTCCCTGTTCATTTTAATGATATCCGTATTCGTATACTCAGTTTTTCAGCTACTGTTTTTTTCCAATTTATTTCTCATAACTAATTTAGTTTCGGAAATAAAGATTGCTGGCCAAACCATAAAGTATATTAACTATATTTAAAAGTAGTCAATGAAATGCGAAATGGGAAGGGGTCCAATTCTTAATGCTATTTATTTTAATGGACATGGCACATGCTTATTATCACCCAAGGAACATGTTTGAGGCTATATTTATAATTACACTATAATTAGCCATTTCCAGTCTATTTGGATATACATTGGACCAGCCAGACATAACCAATAAACATTTTACTATGTAGCTATGTAAAGATCAGGGTTTTATACATCCCATTCATTTAACCATTGTCCCTTCTGCTGTGCTCATTCTGAGTAAATGCTTTAAATACAGTGTTCTTTAGGTGATCTAGAGCTGATGTCTCTATATACAAGTTTAAATCAGGACATCGGAGTAATGTCATGTCCTGAAGGGATGTCCTTCCTTTTATACGGTCATTTATGATTGCTTGCAGTCTACAAAGTCCAATTTCAGATACAAATAGTTTTTTTTACACATAATGCAGCATTTTTGCTCATAATTCCAGTGTAATTGGAAAAATTATCCAAGAAACGTTAAAACTAACACAATTGTGTTTCAAAACGCAATTGCAATAGTGCCCGTTGTATTACGTCTCATGCAGGCATTCAAAATCGCGTTTATTTCCAATTCACTGGGTGCAAGTCTGGTGTGCCTATTGATGCAACCTGTTGTGAGAATCTTGGCACTACCACCAGGTCCAGGATGGCCTTAACTCCAGTGTTCCCCAATGTCAATAGGTGCACTTGTACACCACTTATCACGAAAGAGAGGATGGACACATTGGCATCCTTAAACTCAAGCTCATAATTGTTTACAAGAGTAGCAAAACACTAAGGGGGTAACATAATGAAAATTTTGCAAAGTGCAAACATTTTTTGCAAAGTGCAAAAATTTTTGTGAATAAAAATTCACCTGTTGCAATGTAATATTCATTGTTAGGCTTCTATTGCATTGCACAGCTTAATTGAGCAAAGCAAACCTTTAACACTTGCTCTGGAGTTTCATTAAATTTGGTTATATTTTGTCGCAAAAAAACAGTCTTTGAGGTCTTATTTAGTGATGGGCGAATTTATTCGGCTGGCGCAAATTTGCGCGATTCGCCGCCAGCGAATAAATTAGCAAAACGCCCGCGCAAATTCGCCCGAAAAAAAGTTGCCGGCGGCTAAAAAAAAATTTGGCCGCGTCGAAAAAAAATGCCCGCTGGCGTCAAAAACGAGACACAGGCGCCGTTTTGCAAATTTTTGCCCGTTTTGCATAATTCACGAATTTTCCAGGGAAGCGAAACAGTGCAAATTCGCCCATCGCTAGTCTTATTTAGTCATTAGACAAATACAAGAGGTCCTCTGCACTCAACCCATTATCAATATATTTAAGACAAACACATTTTATGCATACTACTACTGAAAAATGCCTTACCCTTTAAACAACACAGGGATTGTTTGTCCATATATTGCAATATATTTAAGCTGGCCAACTACATCAAAAGTCATCCCATATTTGGCCAGTCCTACGCTTAATTTTCATCTGATTCATTAAGAATTCTATTGCTTCATTATACATTTTACAAAGGGACTAAGTCATTATTTAGTGTTGGGGATCCCAGCGTTTCAAGTAGCCGCAAGTTGCTAGGATCATGTATGGGCACAATTATCTTTCTGGAATAACATTGTTGCATTTAGTTTTATGTCTCAACTTCTCACTTGTGCTTGCATGGGTTAATAAGTCCTCCTGCAACATAGGAGGGCAATACCGTATGGCCCAACTCCATGCCTTCAGAAAATAGTTCCTGCTGCTAAATATGATTTTACAGGAAGTACAGGAAGTAGTAAATCTACACTGTCACAGAACAGAACGTCCCTAGTTTCCTTTCTACTGGCAGTAATAGCAATCGCACGTGCGAAAACAAGGAAAATTCAGGCTAATTCACAGTATGTATGTTTGCCCACAAGCGTTTCACTCTTTTACTCTACTGCCTGTGGGAAGGAAACTAGGCACCTATTGGTGCCTTTTGGCAGCGCAGATTTAATGCAGTCGCCAAAATGTACTGTTTGCTGGTGCCCTTAAAAACACATATAAACTCATATTGAGCAGCAGATAACTATTTGCTGAAGGTATTGGTTTGGTCCATACATTGTTGCCTCCTACAGTATGTTGCAGTAACAATAGGACTAAACTAATGCAAGCACAACAGCTGAAGTGCTGATAAATTATAACATATGGTTCTAAATATTCAATAGCACGCGGGTGAGTTTTTATTAATTAAGCTTTAAGCTTACATTTTAATAAATCTATTTACTAACATTCAACTTTTATTTTTCTATCAAATTCTTTAAAAATTCATGTTTTTTTATTTCTTTAAAACTCTAAAAACTCAAGATTTATAAAGTGTAAACACCACGAAAACTTTTCCATATAAAATCTGCCGAGGTCTTATACAAGTGGGAGCTGCGCTTATCCTATTTGTCCATTTTTAATCAATTCTGAGGTTTTCCTTTCACTGGCAATTGCTTGAAAAATCCAAACAATTAGAGTTTTTCGTATTGTTAATCAGATCATTGAGTTTTTTTTTTTTTGGTTATGCTTTTTATATTCGGAATAAATTAAATGGCATTTGTAGTTTTAGAGAGAATTTGTTTATTTGTGTATAAAAAAAAACCACTAAAATGAGAATGTTAATAAATGGGGCTCTTACTGCTTTGTTTCATGGGGAAAAAAATACTTTTGTGTTTGCATAAAACAAACGTTCTGCAATGTTTGGTGCTGTGATTCTGGCAATCTTGTAATAGAGCATTCTGGCCATATTGGTCCAAGATCTTACATTGCTATTGGATTTTAAGCAATAACAAAATAAATATCAGGATGACTGCCATAATGAATGAAAAAAAAAATTCAAAAATTATATATTATTATATCAATAAAAAATTAAATACTTATATTAAAAATGGGACCCTTTGATAAGATGCCTTGATAGATTAATTTTTATTTTATTACTGTGCGCCCATAAGATGATAGCATGGATACCTTGCCAGTCTTTATTTGTATGGACACCTTAAGTCTCAGCAAAAAAATAGAATAATAAAAGAATTATAAAACAAAGTTGACTTCTTAAGAATCTTATTATGAAAGTGTACAATAATTTTTTGAAATTATTGGGCATTATGATCAATTGTTTTATAAGCATAGTCTCAAATAACCTTTAACTGAGATTTCTACAATCCTTAACTGGAACATGTTTAATGTGAGCTGGAAGTGACAATGTTTTTCCATTGTATTTTTCTGCCAATGTCATTTGTAGTGCTTCAGGTTCACAGCAGGGAGTGCTGACTGGGCATTTGTCATCAGATAAGATTGATCACTTGGCTAGACTGTACTATGTGATAGATTATATCATTTTATTTTTGCTCAGTCTACTAATTAAAAGGGGGATTTACCTCCTTAACATTACCCAAGGGGTTTTAGCATATTTAAGAAATAGAGCAGGTCATTTTACAAAAACATAAGACCTTGCTGATGCAATTACGTAATGCTAAAAAGCTAAAACATTACACTGTCTTAAAATTACTGCTTGGGTTATAACCGAATGCCCAATTAACAGTAACATTTTGATTAAAAATATGAGTTGATACGTAGCTGTAGTAACAAAAATTCCAGGCTGTATACACAATTGTTATAATTTTATCTTGACATACTTCTTGGGATTTATCTTGTATTTAACAATTAGACTTTAGAGCTCATTAACTTTGCAAATGCAAAGTGCAAAGGGCAAGTTCTGAGGCAAATCAACATGGTTTTTGATGCAACCCGCCATGTTTGGTAGCTCCAGGGTTTCGCAAAATCAATAGGCGCACTTCGTGAACAGTTCAGCAGTTGACATAGGGTGGATACAATGGTACTAGTGGGCTTTTTTTGATCAAAAATTTAATTTGTGAGCTTTAAGAGGTTTTTTTCTACTTCATATTTTTAAAAACTTGAATGCTTATTTATTAAAAATCTGAATATAAAAAATGTAATTGACTACAATCGTAGAAAAAAAAATTGCATACCTTGAGTTTAGAAAATGGCTTCAATTTTGCCTAGGACAACTCCCATTGACTTCTACAGTACATGAATTTGTAAGCTTTTAGATGCCAAAGTTTTACATCAATGTTTTTCAATTGTTTTGTGCTTTATACAGTAAATACCAAATATTCAAGATTTAGAAAATACAACTCAAATTTCTGAGGTTTTGTGCCAAAAAATTCTAATTGTGGCAATAAATTGTATTGGAACTTTGATAAATCACAGCCTTGGTGTAACTATACAGAACTATACAGAATAGTAAGGAGCATGTTTGGGTGGAAGGAAGTACCTTTAATGGTTGGCATCAATAAGAGCAACATATGATTCCATTTTAGCACTTTGGTAAAAAGTTTCAACTACAATTGGAATTTCCCATTTTACACCCCATTTATTATTTTTCATATAAATATCTAACCTCCCATAAATCATACAAATAATTCTGAATTCAATGTCTACTCCCCCCATCCCCACTGGATTCTCTCTGCTCTCCTGTGCAGTTTTGGTTTGTGCTGGTTTCTACGGTGACCTCTGATAGTCTTCTATTTATAATGGTGGTTTCTCTCCCTCTCCATAATCCATAAACATATTACCAACAGCCTCTATGAGTACTTTTGGACAGGATCGATAGCCATAAATAGCTTTAAGATCCCCTTGGCAATAAGACTATAAGAATGGATCCCCCGCATAATTTACATTTGTGTGGGTACTGTATATACCAAAGTCAACAGCCTCAAGTGCACACATACAAACCAGAGGATATTTATATATGTCCTAAAGAATTTATCCAAAGCTTTCAGCATTTAATCATGTGATTAGAATGTTTCTAGTTCCTTCAACAATTTAATTTTATTACATTCTTTGTGCCTCTTTCATCAGCATACACTGTACTGTGCTATGCTCAACCATGAAATTACCATGTATCCATTGTGTATAAAAAATTTAAAAAAAACAGGTTACAACTTAAAAACTTTCCTTCCTTTTCCAGTATAATCTTATTGCAATTCCCCGGGAGCTCAGGAGCACATCACTATTATAATTATTGATCTTATTCAGTAATGTTTATACTACTAGACTCCTAATTATATCATAACCCTATTCATGGTTTAGCCTAATGATTGTCCTGAAGCATAGAATTTGTATATAAATTGATTAAAGTTAAGAGAACAATTTATTGGTGTTCTGAATCAGTAAAGTGCTTTAGACTCTCTACGATGCTATAGAAAGGTAGCATGCCTTAGGGAAGATTATATAATATATTGATCAATTTTTAATGGGAAAAACCACACCTTTTCTGGCAGTGAGATATTGACAGAATATTAATAATATTATTGTGCATAATGATTTCATACTGACTTCAAAAAGCACAGTGTAAAGTTTCCATTTTCATTTTTTTTATCCTATAAAATAATTCTTAAACCTTATTTTGTGTTGGTAATTTCTGTATATACACTGAGGGAGAAGACTTCATTGGTCGATATGACACATGCGCCCACCATTCAGTAAGTAAAAGTCAAGGGATAACTGCGCCAAATATATATTTTCTAAGAAGTGAGTGCGCTCCCCTCTTTTTTTGAAAACAACAGGTGTGCTTATACCCTCAAATTATATAATGTACCAATATGCCACAGTAAATAAAAGTAAGTAAAAAGAGAGCGTTAAACATCGCTCCTTCCAAACCCTTTCAATGCTCCATATATATATATATATAGTCATATGCTTCACCGGCACTCACCCTCAGTAGATCAAATCTTTTATCCTGGGTTCTCACCTGCCCCCACAGAAACCCTCCCAACTGCCAAGATGCTGTGATAAAACCCCAATTTGCCTACATCCTGTTGAGCAAGTTTTCTCACATACACAATCAGTTTTATGGTCCCCACAGCAGACATACTGTAGGCCTTAGTAGTCACAGGAAAACCTTTGTTATGATAATCAGGGCTTCCCTGAACAACAGCTTTCATATGAAATAACTAAATCAAGATGGCAATTTCTGACACTACAGACTGAATATCCCACTCACACATAAATGACAAGAGCACTGAGGGAAATTTTAACATCCAACAAGTAACTTTTATATGTATGGAGCATTGAAAGGGATTGGAAGGAGCACTGTTTAACTCTCTCTTTTTACTTATTTATTCTTAGGGGTCTATTTATTATGCTGTGTAAAAAGTGAAGTTAAACATTACTGGCAACCAATCAGGTCTTTGTATTTGTGTTCTAACTGTTAAAATCAATTTGCTGATTGGTTGCTGTGGGCAACATCACCGGTAATGCTTCACCCCACTTTTTGTACAGCATGATAAATAGGCCCCTCAGTAACTGTCCCAAATGCAGCTTCATGTAAATGAGTCAACCAAAGAATATATCAAAAGGTGGGGTTTGTCTTGAATTTCTAAAAATGGAAGACATAAAGCCCAGGGGAAATACTGCTAAACTTGAAATGTTCTTTCTCTGTTCAGAGAAACAGACACTCTGTTCCACTGATCTGCTCACATACTCCTATAACTCCTGGGGCCCCCTGCAGCTATAGGGTCTGCTTCCTCTGTAGTTATGCCCTTGGGAAAGGCATTTAATTGTGAATGATAGAAAGGTCTCTCTGAGCAATACACAAGGTAGGAAGGCTATCTGCCTGTGGAAAGGGGCTGGTAGTGCTGTCTGCCACTGGAAGGAGCAGAACAAGCAAATGACTAAGCTACAAGGCTGAGTGAATAAAATTCTGAGATAAAGTCATGAGGCTGTGCAATCCCTTAAAGAATCATCAAGAACTGGGGTGACCCGATATTACTTTTTTTATTGGTAGTCCAGAAAAGGCTAAGTCAAGTGCAATGAGGTAACTCACCAAATGCATTTAGGTAACACCCAGAGGGCAGAAGGTTTTTTTATGCTGTGATGGGCATCCCAGTGTTTCAATAAAGTGCCTTAAAACTGAAGTAAGTGTCTATTATGGATCTGCATACCTTGTTATTAAATAAATTAATATTAGAAGCAGCGCAAGCTGAGAAACTTGCTTCAATTAACACATTATAAAGCGAAACAACAAGCATGGAGCACAGAAAAGCATGCCGGTTTCAGATTGGGATAATTCAATGGCACTTATTTTTAGAAAATAGAATTTTTCACAAAAATGGCTTTATATAAACTGGCTTTTTTATTTATTTATTTATTTATTTTAAACCTGAAATGTCCCTTTATTATCCTTATTCTCTGAAAGAGCTGACAAATGATTCCTCATTCTCTTCTCTTCTAAAGGTTTTAACTTTGATTATTTAAGATCCCAACCTATTTTACCCGTGCACCACATTTAAATGTAAAATGAGCTGGGGAGCAACACAAGCATGAAAAAAATCCTTGGGAATGCCAAATAAGGGCTGTGATTGGCTATTGGTAGCCCCCATGTGAACTGGCAGCCTACAGGAGACTCTGTTTAGCAGTACACCTGACTTTTATGCAACAACATCATTCCTTCAAGCCTGAAATTAAAAAATAAGCACTTGCTTTGAGGTCACTGGGAGCAACATTTAAGGGGTTGTTGAGCAACATGTTACTCAGGAGCCACTGTTGGAGATAACTGCTCTAGGTACTCTATATTTTTAGAAAGTCTGTGCCCACAATTATGCAAAATGTAGCCTCATACATGTTGGCATTGCCTTGGATATTAAAATGTATGATATATGCCATTTCTGATGTACAGTATATATTCTTTGAAAGATACTCAGTAAAGAATCCTCAGAGACGCTAATTGGCCGATTCACTAAATTCGAGTGAAGGGTTAGAATAAAAAAAACTTCGAATTTCGAAGTTTTTTTGGGCTACTTCGACCATCGAATGGGCTTCTTCGACCTTCGACTACGACCTTCGACTTCGAATCTGGCCTATGATTAAGTGTTTAGGACATGAAACGCGTAAGGCTGTGGACAAAATAAACTCTTCACTCTGAACTTTTTGCCTGGTGGAAGTTTGCCTTTATTGAGTGCCTGCTCCCAATTGGTTTTTCAGTTTGTCCACTCCCCGTGCTGAGGGCTCAGGGCGGTGCACCTGGGCCACTTCCCCTTTGTGGTGAGTAATCACTTTATTTTTGGAGACCCTAATATTACAGACTTATCATGGTTAATGCTAACCCTGGGGTATCAGATTTCCCCAAATTCCTCTGGGCAGCCTCAAGATTTGTAAATGAGCCTAATCAAGTAAAGGGCTTTATTCAACCTAGCTGTCCAGACTCAAATCATGGTTCCTTGAAGACCCATCAGCCTTATTACCAATAGTTTTTTAGCATAAGACAGTATCAAAAATAATGTGCACTAGTATTTTATCACTTTGCCCATTATTTATTTATTTGTAGCAGATTCCAGGTCATATGAAGGAAAGTAGCCCCACTTTACCCACATCTAGGACAACAGGCATCTGGACTGCAGCTTTTATATGTTATATCAAAATATGTGTTATTTGGGAGGTTTAGTGTTAAAAACTGAACTTGTGAATTTTTTTCTGCGTTAATAATAGCAGAAAAGGTGCATCCTTTGTTTCCAGTCCTCTCTTGCATTACATTAGATGAATGTGAAAAATTGCCGCTGTTTGTTATGAATCTCCCTGTAGTAACTTTAATGCACTGAAAGATAACAACAAAGCATGTTTTTTTTTTTACATAGGCTTACATAGATGACACAAATACCTCAAATATCAAGCTGGCACTATTCCAGAACCCCGAAAGAATTTTGATTAGTTAGTAAAATCCAGGAGTCCAAAAGTTTTTATAAAGTAATTTTTTGGGGGTTTCGAAATAGTGCCAGCTTGATATTTGAGATATTTGTGTGTGTTTCCCCTTTGCTGAGGGTTTGGAGCATGAGCACCTGGACCCATTGTGGAAAGCGGTAAGCTTGTACTTATATTCCAAATGTCCATCGTTTCTATGGTCCTTATATATATATAAATATATAAATATATATATATATATATATATATATATATATATATATACACATTTTTATAAAATGAAGACAGAGGTAGTGGGGTCCTTGGTATCAAAAGGAGGTAAACTGCTTGATGGAAGCAAGGAAAAAATCTGAGATTTTATACTGTTGAGAAATTATTTAGTGAAGGCTTTTTAATAGACCTATTTCTAATCATATAAGTACTGATGTCTGGTTGACTTATGGAGAAGCACAAAATAAACTACAAAATGTCAAAGTAACAAAGGTCAAGGACATGGTGGTATAATAAGGGGATACTAAGTTTGGCACAATAGAATAAACCTTCACAATGGAGTTGCAGTGGATGTTATCTAGTTATATTTTGCTAAAACATTTGACACAGCACAACACAAAAAGGTTACTGATTAATTAAAGTTGGCCTTGAACATGGATAGAGCACTGACTGAAAGACAGATCACAAAGATTGGTATTTAATGAATCACTTCCTAGTTGGACCCAGAGGCATTCCTCAGGGATACAGTATGTCCTTTTCTTTTTAATTTGTATATTAATGACCTTGAAGATGGCATTGTAAGTACTTTCTCTGTTTTTCTTTTTTACTGATAATACTAAATTGTACAAATTGGAAAATGAGGTTCAGTGTTGATAAATGCAAGGTTATACATTTGGTTAAAAGTGAACCATGCTAGTTATACACATATAACAGTATGCAGCGCTTGGCAATGCCATGTAGTGGCTACTGAAGAGAATACATTAGAGAATAAAAGGGCACAGATTTGAGGAAAATAAAACATAATTTTGCCTTTTGGATCCAGTGCAGAAGCATCTTAATAAGCTGTAGAGAGTGCAGTTGAATTAAATTAAACTGATAAAAGGAATGGTTGTTCACAGTGAGGCCGGTAAGGTTGTAGATGCCCTGCCGTGTGTTGTGATGAAAGCTTCTAATAATGCCTTTACCAGTGGCTTGGATGACTTCTTCGACAAGCATAATATCCAAGGCTAAAATTATTTAAAAACTGACAGTTAATTAATAATTTTGTATTTGTATGTATGAATAATATATATAACTATGTGTATATTTATAGGTGGATATATATGTCAGGGCCTAGCATCACTAATAGATGGAAGTCAGGACCAAGGAGAAAGCTTTATGCAGAAAAGTCCAATTTACAGAATCCAGGGGTTAATAGAGTTCATAGTCATATCCAGGAAAAAAAAAAAAAGATCAGGGCAGGCAGCGAAAAGTATAGTCAGGAACAAAGTTGCAGGTCAGGAACCGATGGATCAAGCAATAAAGTAATTTAGGAGTACCCAGGAGCTTTTCAAAGAAAGACCTTCTTTTTTGGCTTTCTGTTATTTAGAATTGTCACTCCAAAATGTGGCACGATGTTGTCACGACGCGACATTGTGCCGTTGCGATGTGCCCATGTCCGCCGACAATAGATCCGAAGATGAGAGATATGTATATGTTTATATACAGTATGTATACATGTTTGCTGGGGATTGTATGAAGGGGTTAATCTAGTGGTCTGTTGTTTTCTTTCTACTAAAATAACTGTATAACTATGTAATTAAAAATGACAACAGAATGTCTACTGAATCATCTCATCCCCCTTTTCTTCTGCATACATTTTCTGGGTCATTAAAACTCAGAATTCAGCATTTGCAATCCTATTATTTAATAGGTATCTCATATTAAATGGTCACAGTCAAAAGTGCTACTATTCTACTTTTAATATTTACTGTACAATTCGAAATCATTTATTCAAAGGTGAACTTAAACAATTCTGGAATTAGTGGTTACACTCTGTTGGAGGATTCGGGCGATGTAAATAATAATAATTCTTTAGAAACAAATAATGAATTTCATGTTTTACGTACCCGTTACGGAACCCGTTATCAAGAAAGCTCTGAGATATGGGAAGGCCGTCTGCTATACACTCTATTTAAATATTTCACATTTTAAAAAATGATTTTATTTTTCTTCATAATAATAAAACAGGACCTTGTACTTGATCCTAACTAAGTAATAATAAATCCTTATTAGAGGTTTATTTAATGTTATTTTTTTTTTATAGGTATGAAGATCAAAATTATGAAACGATCCCTGATCCACAAAACCCCTGGGGCTGAGCATTCTGGATAAGAGGCCCCATTCTCGTACACTATTTTAATTTTACACCTGTACCACATAATGAAGAATAATTTAATGGGAATTTATTTAAAATATTTCTCTTTAAAATAGTTTCATTTTCCCTTTATTTATAAATTAGTTCTTATAAACCACATATGGTGATGAGCTTTTGTATAATCATATCTCAGAATAATATCTCTGAAAGGTTATACAGTAATTTCCTCCTGGACTTGATACTGACTGCTGGGAATCACAGAGAATAAACATCTGCTCAGTTTCACTTTTTGCTAATCGACTAAACTGTAAGCTTTATATTGTTATGCGAGCAAAATTGTGTTATGTAGTCATGCGTAATTGCTTCCATAACTCCCATCACCTGTATCCTAAGATGTCAGTCCATTTTAATACTATATATAATTTATACAGGGAGTTATATCAACGTCTGGAGATATGTGTATGTAGTCACTAAGAATACATTGTATCTGTGTTCTGTGTTAGCCAGAAAAACATGTGACACTTGACAGGACTGCATTAAACATGTAACACAAAAGATGAAAATAATATTGTCTGCCTGGCAGTTGACCTAGGTCCATGAACAGTAGTATACTTTTAAAAAGGCAACCGTCTACTATCAACAAGGCCCCAGTAGAGCTGTGCTGCCCTAAAGGGAGCTGGGACCCCATGAACGAGGCTTTAGTTAGTGACAGGTTAATTATTGTAACAAGAAGTTGTTTTAGGAAAGTGAGACAACGAGATTTAGATAGAAAGAACAGCCTGTGCTCCAACAAGGATCGATAGCAGGGAGAAGCTTACCTCTAGGCTAGGCTAGCCTAAGTGAAGGGACCTCAGTACTGATGAGGGATTCAGGCTTAGTCTTCTCACTGATCCGTGTCTGCTGTATGGGATCTGGACCACATGGGGCATTGGAACCCTAAGGATGACCCTCCAACTGCACATCATGCTGACTCTGCTTGAACTATCCTGACTGACCTGTTTGCTGCAAGAACCTCCTGGGGTTCTTATTTTATTTTTAAACACAGTAGCCTAAATTGTAGTTCAGCTACACCTCCCCTTCATACCTTCCACATAGTGAAGGCCCAATCCAGTCATACATACCCAATCTGCTTAGCTGCACAAAGGCCTAATATAGCCAAATTAGGGTTACAGTAGATAGTTATTTAACAGAAAGCAGAAGAAGGGTAACTTGTGAAATTTCATTACATTTCATTAACTTCATTAAATGTGTCATTTTCATAAAAGCATAGAAAACATGAAACTTTTGGTGAACAACACATGGAACTTTTTCAATTTCTATTTATATGTGCATTTTGTTCTGAGCACTGTGATACATTTCTCCCATTGAGTATCACACATGTGCCTGGTTACATATAATATATATAATATATAAATAACACATACAGTATTTAGTATAATGATTATTCACAATTACTTTTCACTTGGGCTTGCTTTGTTTACATTGTAAAAAACTGTTGATATTATTTACTTCTGTGATCTGGCAAATGGATGACTTTCCAATTAAATTGTGGCTGAGATCCCTACCCTACAAACCTCAGTGTATAAATAGTATAGAGTCTGGCACATTGCATCTGCAATAGGCAATTTGCCATAACAGCAGATGGTTATGAAAGTAAACAGACTGCAATTTTGAATGAGCGTTGATGTTAAACAGTGCCCTTGTTGGCTCTGAGGAGACTTACGTACACTTTTTTCTTTTTGCTTAATGAGAGTGATCATAAACATTTGTTTTGTTCTATATACTAATAGGACAGACAGTAGCTACATAACATACAAACAGAGGTCTATATAAGTTTAATGAATATAGGTTCTCCTGGTACATGGTCTATGTTAAGAAACAATGTCAAAAACCCTATATATCCAAGGCTTAACTGTTTTGTGTAATCATAAGTACCTCTTCTATCTCACAAAAACTATTATACAAGAACATGTCTTCTCTTTTGTAATTCTTGAATATCTTCATTTGCTGTCTTCATTTCAATTTCCCTTAATTTTTCTTTGGTCTTATTACTATTTTTCATGGATTGTATGAAAGTGAAACTGAGTCAGATATGAAAGTCAACCAGAAATGACACTGTGAACCAGTTCTCCAATGGTCAACAACAACTACCCTTTGCAATTTTCAGAAATTGGGTTTCAGGCTCTTATTTTAAGTATATAAGGATTTAATGACTATACTAGGTGGACTAAGGCTTCTGGAACAAGGAGGGTTCCATGATCTGTTTTAATATATAATAAATATATATATATATATATATATATATATATATATATATATATATATATATATATACTGTATATATTAATTATCTAATAATTAACGAATATATAATAATTAAAAATAAATACAGCACATTTTCATTGTTGACATCAAACCTTTTTAATTAAATAAATTGTTTAAAGGGATTCTGTTTTTCAAAACACATCAATTAATAATGCTGCTCTAACAGAACTTCTGTACTGAAATCCATTTTTCAAAATGAACATTTTGAAATCTGTGTCGAGACACGTTGTCAGTTTCCCATTTGCCCTTAGTCATATGATAGTCATATGACTATGTGCTCTGATAAACCTCAGTCATTCTTTGCTGCTACACTGCAAGTTGAAGTGATATCACCATCACCCCCGTCCTCAGCAGCCCATCAACAGAACAATGGGAATGTAACAAGATAGCAGCCATCAATCATCAACACAACAATGGGAATGTAACAGGATAACAGCTCCCTGACACAAGATAGTAGATATAAGAACAGCACTCAATAGTAAAAATGTCCCATTGCTACTCCTTCAGTTACATTGAGTAGGAGAAACAACAGCTTACCTGAAAGCAGTTCCATCATAAGGTGCTGGCTCCAGATACAGATATATATATATATATAACTTTGAGAAAATATATAAATCTGGTATTCTAGTAGAACAAATAATACAATGCATCAAGTTCAGATGGAATATTGGCAACAAAAAGCTAAAAACCAAGCTATTTTTAAGATAAAATACATTTTAGTATTTTAAATGTTTAGCTGTATACTAAAATAGCTTGGAAATCCATACTTGATGCATTGAATGGCCAAAGGGCACGTGAAGAACAGCAGAGTCACTAAAGGATGCCTGGTACAAAACATATTGCTTTGAAGTCACTTGGCAAGCAGCAGGTCATGGAAGAATGTGCTAAGGCCCAAGGGGTTTGAATATAAGGAAAGCGTGAGTGTTCAGTAGATATTTTAATGACGGGGATGAAGGTCATGTAGAGAACAACCTTTGACGGTTGAGGGAGCTTTTGCTTTTATGCATTAAATAATTTTGATATGTGAAGGATAATAATTCATGAATTAACCCCACCTTTTCTTGTTTTGACTTGACTTGAAGTCATACTTATTTACTTGTTTTGAATGAAACTCAAAGCATCCAATGAGATAAAAAACAAAAAACAATGGAATACAGTCCCATGCTTAAAATAAAATGTCATCATGATTATGGGAAATTTATATTTATATTTGTTAAAAATGACCATCTTATGTTCGGCACAGTTATATTGCTTTTTAAACTAGCAAACATGTGACAACAGAACATTTATATAAATATGCTGTACATACAAGCTAGATACCCTGTTCTTAGATGCATTTGCAATCAGAGTAAAGCCTTTCATCTTTTCTCTTATGCCTTTAGGGACATGCTTTGTGTATAAGGAAAGTGACATTGAAGGATGTTTTTTTCAGATTTAATTTGTGTTGTCAGGTCAGAAAAAAAAAACTCCCGGGAATGGAATTCTTTTAGCGTTTCACAAAAAAACATGTTTATATCATTTGTAGCATGATGTGGAATCGATAGTTAAACATATATGGGTGCTTCTGGATGTCTTTTCATTGATTAGGAATTTGTATACATTTTGAAAATTAAAATGAGAAGATCTTAAGAAATTATTAAATGGAATTGACCACCCAATTTTAATATTGAAAGAAAATGTCATTCTAAGCTGCTCTGCATTATATGGGTATGAGAAATCTGTTTTCCAGAAAGCTCTGAATTACGGAAAGTCCATCTCCCATAGACTCTCATAGTACCTTGTGCTTGATCCAAACTAAGGTATGATTAATCCTTACTATAAGCAAAACCAGCCTATTGGGGTTATTAAATGTTTACAGGATTTTCTAGTAGACTTAAGTTACGAAGATACAAATTATGGAAATATCTCTTCTGGATAAAAGGTCCCATACCTGTAGACTGATTAAAAAATGTCAGTGCTATTGAAAGTGTATGTGGAATCTGCTGTCTGTTAACTGTTAATCAACTGAATTGCATCCTTGTCTCAGGAGTTATATTGCTTTTAATGGCTTTTACATTCACTTTTAGGCAAATGGCATGTGTAACATTGATTTACTGGCGTATTTCAGCTGGATGAAAAAACCCCCCAAAACTCTCTTTTCCATCTGTCCTTTCCATGAAGGGAAGCTGCCTGTTTGTCATGGGCGTTTTATAATAGAAAATACGTATTTAAACAGTGAAAGGAGGTTTCCATTAGTGTGCATGACAAGCTCACAGAGGTATATGGAACACTTTTCCACTGGGAAATATGACATTAGAGAAAACAGGGTTTATATTGCATGCACTGTGACCTGCCGATTGATTGCAATATGTACAGAATGCCAATGTTGTAATGATCATTCTCAACAGAGGAGAATAAAGCAGTATAGGGCCTACAGATGCAGCCACTTTGGTTTGTCTGTTTGACACAGAATAGCTAAACACAGATATCCCATTTATCTCATTTAACACAGAAAACTGCGTCACAACATCCAATCTAATTAAAGCATTCACCATTGTGAACAATGGAGCTTTGGTATGCTAATGAAAAGGTTAAATGCATTAAATGAGTTAAGATGACTTAAGATAACACAGTTTCTTCAATTACCCCTGAGTCATGACGCATTTAACTCACAAATCCAAGTGGCTTCATCTGTATGTATCAAAGAGAAATAAGACAACTGTCTGAAAATCTCATGAAAGCACTCTACTATACTATACAATTTAATTTCATCTTTTTCACATTTAGTAAATTGTATGTGACTGCGACAGAAAATTGCCAATATTTCACAAAGCCCCAGTGCAACAGGTATACTTGATACGAGATGTGCAAATCAACAATAATTTACTGCCATTATCAAAAGGTGTACAGCATCATCCGAAAGTAATCCCACATTGTATAGAGAGATTCCAGATGACTACAGTCTAATCCGGATAAATTTAATACTCTTCTGTCTCCTTGAAACCTAAATTATTACAGATTCTACCCCAATATACAAATACCCCCAGTGCAAACACAGGTTCTGTGTGTCAGATAATGTATTGCCTGACTCCCTGCTTCCCTTTATTTATCTGTATCATATCATTAACTAAATACTAAGGTGTCGATTTATAAAAAAAAATCATGTTGGTGTCTAGTTATCGATTCAAGAAAAAGGGTGAAGATAAGAATATTATCTTAAACTTGAATAGTTGTGATTTATTAAAGAAAAAACTCAAGTACAATCAAAATAAAAAACTGGAAAGTTTCCATAGAAGTCGGTGGGAATAGTCTCCAACAGCTTTACTTATGTCTTTCTTTTTTTTCCAATTTTTTAAAAACTTTTGAGATATTGAGTTTAATTGAAAACTAATGGAACAATATAAATCTTTCTGGTGTGTAACGTTTTCTGTGAAAAAAACGGAGCTTGACTATTATGTTCATTTTCTTTCAAAATTAAGCTAGAGCTTGATAGAAAAAAAAACTTTGTGTGTGTTTTGTTGGCGCTTTTTTTTCCGAACTCAAATTTTAATAGATAACCCTTCTAAGGGTCCTATTTATGAAGGGTAAGTATTAGGGGCAGCTTTATTACGGTTCAAGTTTTGTATTCTACAAAAAACTTGAGTTTTCAAGGTTATTTTTGAGTCAAAATTAGATTTTTCAGGTAAAAAAAAAAATCAAAATTTTTGAGGATTTACTATACCCCCAACTGTGGAAATATCTTGAATCCAAAAATACACCATCGAGGTCATGTAGAAGTCAATGGCAGAGGTCCCTTGAACCATTTTAAGATGTTAATAGCCTTCATGATGTTCAGGTTTTTTTCGGTGGGCTTCACACGAAAACTCGATCAATGTGAGTATTTTTCCAGCAGAAAACTTGATCAATTCGAGTTTTCGGGTTGTTAACCCTGACTTCACAGATTTGAGTTTTTTAGATTTGGTGTTTTTTCTTAAATTAAAAACCATCTGAGTTGTGAGTTCATAGACTTCATTTACTTTTTTGCCCAAATGCATTAAAGTCAATGGGCATTTTATCTTATGGCAACTTTTTTGTATTGGTGACAATTTTGTTTTTGTCCACAGCAAATTGTTGCCGCAGTTTCGCGGAAAAAAAAATAACAGATGCTGAAATGCAGCATTTTGCAGCAAATCCATGGCTGGTGAAAAAATGAATTCAAGGTCTAAAAAGCTCATATAGCTCTAAAATTCGACCTTTGATAAATAACCCCCTTAATGTTTAATATGCTGATGGATTGCCAAAACTTTAGGGAACTGAAACAGTAATAGTAATTGAAACAATTTACTTAAGCAATAAAAGGTTACAGCATCTTTAATAATTCAATATCATTCAAATGATTGTGGCTATAATAAAATATCATATTAATGATTCCTTCTTTCATTTTGCACAAAGGAAGTTCTTTAAGCTCATAAAGGAAATACATTGTGGTAGGATTTAACAGAGCCTCAACTGGCCTATAAATTCAGTGATTTGTTGAAAAGGAAAGGGAAGCGTCAGGATCAGCCCAGGACTTGAACCCTTGTTTTTGGACACTGGCTGCATTTACCTTGTGAGCCACTGGGGGCTCTTGGGGCGGATCCTGAACTCTTGTGTTTAATGTATCTGTTTATCTGCCTGTTCACAGAATGTTTCCTCCCTGTTTTCCACCCACCTCGTTTACCCTCATGTGCTTCCCATTCCTAATCACCTTCCCTTTATAAACCCCGCCCTGAGCTTTGCTAAGGCCTTAGTCATTGAATGTAATTTGTTTGTTTCTGACCTGCCGACCTGAATCTTGTTACCTGAATCTTGTTACCTGAATCTTGTTACCTGAATCCCTTGTTATCTGAAACCTGGAAACCTTCATTCTTGGAAACCTTGTCTTTGAATACCCTGTACTTTGTTCCTGAGTGAGTACCTTTTGTCCCTGTGTTCCCCATTTTTCCCCTCACCTTGTGGATACCCTGATTAGCCTTTTTTGCCTGTTCTTGCCTTTTTGTTTTCTGTGTTCTGGCTGCCATTACATCTACAATTTACTTTCATCATGTCTTTGCCTCCAATCACCTATGGCTACACCCCTGGGCTTCCACCATATCCACTCCCCATGGAGTGGCTATCCTCGGCTACAGTGGTTCCCATTTATAAACCTTAAAGGAAGTTTGTTTATAAATAAGGACAAGTGTAAAGCAGTAGTCAACACCAAAATTTCATAATAAATTCTAAAGATCAGACAATTAGTTCAATGTACCCTCAACATATAAATATGAAGGAAAAAAATAAAAACTAGAATGTTAATTGTCTTTTGTCAAATCAGATTTATTTTCTCAGGACTGATCAGACCTTTAGAACCTCATTTACCAACATGCGTTTCATATTACACATGTGCTGCTATTGTCTAACTAATAGTGACGGGCGAATGTGCGTGGTTTCACTTTGCCAAAAAATTCACGAATTTTGTGCGAAATTCGCGATACGGCGAAAAATTTGTGAATCCCCGTCGGCGTCTTGTTTTTGATGCCGGCGTCTATTTTTTTTGCCGCCAGCGTCCGTTTTTTTGTGATAATGCGCCAAAAAAAACGGACGCAGGCATCAATTTTTCTTATTGACGCCGGCAAATTTTCGCCAGCAAATTTTCGTGGCCGTTTCGCAAATTTATTCGCCGGCCGCGAATTGCTCAAAATCGCCGGGAGTTTGCGCCTGGCGAATAAATTCGCCCATCACTACTAACTAACCATAGAATGATCAAAACTAAGGAGCAGATTTAACTTTAGAAGATACATATATCCCAAAATGCACTTTGAGACCTAGCAGGTGAGGAGGATTACAGAGTCCTGAGTGGGGATAGTACTAACCAAAAATGTGACTTTGGCAAAATTTTGAGTTGATTTGAAGAAAATCTCTAAAATTCACAAATAAGAATTTTAGGGGGTTATTTTTTAAAGGGCATGTAAAGGCAAAAAAATAAAATCCCATTTTTACTTTCTTTAATGAAAAAGAAACCTATCTCCAATATACTTTAATTAAAAAATGTGTACCATTTTTATAAGAAACCTGACTGTATGCAGTGAAATTCTCCCTTTATTTACTGCTGTGGATAGGAATTTTCAGATGGTCCCTAACTGCTGAGCAGGGAAACAATCGTACTTATGAACAGCAGGGGGAGTTTCCGCCTTACTTCCCAGCCATGCAGAACTCAAGCAGCTTTGTTTATGACGATCCCTAAGCAGCCCAGACCACACTGAGCATGTGCACAGTCTTAGTCTTGCAAAGATGTTTAACAAAGTTACAAGATGGTGACCCCCTGTAGCCAACTTTAAAAGCATAAATTATTTGTTTGATTAGGCTTATGGTGCAGTAAGTTCAAGTTTATATTTAGTATACAAAATACAGCATTTCTAGCCTTATTCTATTTTAGACTTTACATGCCCTTTAAATTCAAAAACCTTTATAAAATTTGAAGTTTTTTTACTATAAAATCTGAATTTTTGTGGGAAAAAAACGTAATTTTTCAAAATGTATTCTACCCCGAGGATGGAAAAAGTAAGAATCCGAAAATCCTCCATCTCAGACCTGACAATAAGTCAATGGGAGAGGTTCCTATCTTCTTAGGAAGTTCATGTGGTCTACACTGGAATTAGCCCAAAAATATTTTCAGGCAAAAATCCAGAAAAAAAATTCAGTTTGATTTTATCGAGTAGTTTATCTCCGATCTGATTAAGTCATGCTTTTTTAATAATAAATAAGTTCAAATTGTGGATTCTAATTTCTCTGAATTTGTTTAATACAATTATCAGAAAAATTTGAATTATGATAAAAAAAAACCTTAATAAATGGGCCCATAATTGTTGTATGTTGTTAATGTTTACTGCATTGGCACAATTTATCTCCTGTGTTCAATGCTCCCTCTAATTCCTTCTCAGCTATGTGCCCAAAACAATTCTTTGTGTGCACCACAATTTGTTTGCATGCTCTGGCCTCAAAACTTGCACAGCTTACAGGGAACATTTTCTATGTTACTATCTGAGTCCTATATAAGATTTGTTCTTCATGGCTGTCTTTAATTTATTTGGATGTTATTTAAAGTGTAAGAAGCCAGGTTCTCATTTTAAAAGATAAAAAATGTGATTTAATACTTAAATTGATGTAGAATTTTTAATGTGAAAACATCCTAGACATTTCTGTTACAGTTTTGTGATACATTATCCAAAAATCCGTTATCCAGAAAGCTCTGAATTAGGAAAAGGCTGTCTCCCATTACCATTACCATTATCAAAATTATCAAAATAATCAATTTCTTTTAAATGATTCCTTTTCACTTGTCACTTCCTTTTCACCTGTTATCACTCGCATAGTGATAAACTAAAACAGGTGTATTTCATAATGTATACAAAATTATTTTATAATATCTTTCAAGATTCCGTCTCTGAATACTTCTTATTACATCTACTGGCACAATGGAATGGAATTCTGAGTGGTACTATTGTGCAAAGTATATTTATTGAAAACACTGAGCAGCAATACAAATGCAGCATAGTGTCATAAAATGAAAGACATTTAATTTTGTTATATAAATCACAAAAGCATGGTGTTATATTTATCCTAAGAACATTTTCTCCACGGAATAAATTTATCTTTAAACAAAAAGTCAAAAGCCTTGAAAATAAACTGCAAACAGACAAATTTAGTACTTTTCAAAGCACTTAAGAGTGTATAACATCTCACATATAAGAAAATCGATTAACAGGGACTTCAAGTCACAGATTTCATCACTTGGAGCAAGGTGAAAGAAGTATAAAATGACTACCAGCATTAATGGGGTGGGGAAATGGTTTTAGTAAGTCAGACATCTGTCTGTATGAAAAAACAAACATATTTATTTATAGTTGACAGTCATCTACTCTTTACATTAAAGATTTACTATGTTACAGTTATGAACTTCTTGAGTCCATTATAGTTGTTGGACTGATGCCTATTTGTCACAAGCAATTTAATAAACAGAAACACTTTTCTGATCCAGCTGCAAAGAAAATGATTTCCACCATCAGTCAAGAGATAATTTAGTTACAATCTGTAATGTAAAATAAGATGGATGAGACCACCATATAAAAAAGATTTTGTCCATTAGACTTGGCTGAAAGATTTGAGACTCTTAATAGATTTGTGTCACAATCAGCACCCAGAATCCAGAACCAATGCTAGGCTCCCTGGTCTTGTTCCTGCTTCTGCCTTTAACAGCTGCCTTTCACCTTGGGAGGAGCCCTCTACTAATTGGATGCCGCCAGGTTTTATAAAGAGAGGAGCTAAGCTGAAGGGTTCTGGGCGAGCATAGGGGCACGATCATTAAGCAAAGTCTTTGGGCAGAAGGTCACAGTTCAAGAAACAGACGAAAATCGTAGTCAAATCAGGCCGGGTCGGTGCAGGCAGAATATAAGCTAAGTTGGGACGGGCAAGAGTCAAAACCAGAAGATCAATCAGAAGAGTCAAACACGAGTCGGATTACGGATTCCAGAGTAGTCGGATAGCAGGCACAGGTCAGGTTCACAGAATGCAAAATAGTCAGGCAGGCAGGAGTCAAACACAGAAATCAGATACAGAATAACACACCCAGGAACTCACGGAAACGAATCAAACAACAGGTAATGAACTCATTGCCAAAGTCCCTTTAAAGACATTTGAATTTGGTGCCATTGCACGCTGACGTCATCACGCCAACGCCAATGTGCCTATAAAAAGAGGAAGTGCGCGCTGCATGCGCCATAGGAACCAGCACTTTATGAAGAAGAGGAGTAGCGTTGCGGGCATCCCCATCAAAGGCACGGCGGGCATCCCCACCGGCCCCCTAGACCACCAGGGTGAGTGTTCCTCAATTTTTACAATAGTATAGGCATGAAACGAAACACCATTAGATATACTGTTATTTTATTAGACAGAATAAAGGTGAAGGGAGGTAGCTTATGACGTTCATATTAATAACCATATGCTACTGTTTTGAAAACAATAAAACCTCTTACATGATCTTACCATATGTGCTACTAGTCAACATAAGATGTATGGCAGCCCTACAGCAGTGAGAATTCAGGCCTCTTAAGAAAACCCCTGCAGCTCTCTATCTTCTCTTTTTTTTGCCCATGAAAGCATGTGCTCATGTACAGCGATGTATCATCCAGTGGTACCTATGTGCAATAGCCTAACTTCTGATGATATCACTGGCATTGAATGGTCAGTGATGATGTCAATGGCATTTTAAATAATGAGTAAAAAGAGTAGGGATGTAGTGAATGGCAGAAAAAATGTTCGCGAACATATTCGCGAACTTGCGTCCAAAAATGCGAACGGTTCGCGAACGTCGCGAACCCCATTGACTTCAATGGGAAGGCGAATTTTAAAAGCTAGAAAAGACATTTCTGGCCAGACAAATTATTTTAAAGTTGTTTAAAGGGTGCAACGACCTGGACAGTGGCATGCCAGAGGGGGATCAAGGGCAAAAATGTATCTGAAAAATACATTGTTGACACAGCGCTGCGTTTTGTGCTGTAAAGGGCAGAAATCACACTACGTCACTCAGGTGATGTTTCTGGACACGGAATGTGAAAAAGCTCACACAGCTAGGTGGCACTTGCATACCTCCCAACTGTCCCTCTTTTGACCACTCAACCCCCTGTCCCTCTTTTGTACTGGAAAGTCCCTCTTTTCTCTGCACTGAACAGCCAGAAAAAAAACAGTTTCTAACTTAATTGGCTTTGGCAGAGAGCTCAGAACAGCTAACAGGTGCAAATAAGATACTTTGTAACAATTTTGACTCTGGTTGGTGCTGGTAGTGGTGAACTACTAGGAGGAGCAGCACACCCGTCCCTCTTTTCTCTGCACTGAACAGCCAGAAAAAAAAACAGTTTCTAACTTAATTAGCTTTTGGCAGAGAGCTCAGAACAGCTAACAGGTGCAAATAAGATACTTTGTAACAATTTTGACTCTGGTTGGTGCTGGTAGTGGTGAACTACTAGGAGGAGCAGCACACCAGTCCCACTCCCCAACACAGCTAGACTAATAGCACTGGGCTCTTACAGTAGCAAAGTAAAAAAAACAAAAAAGAAAATAAAAGCAGTCCTTACAAGGACTATTGGGTTACAGGCAGCAGTCAGCAGATGAGAGATCAGCAGCAGGACAGCTGCCCACAGCAGCTACATACAGAGCACTGCAGTAGAAGGTAGATTACTAGTCAGCAAAGCTAACTAACCTAAACTCACTGTCCCTCAAATCCCTGCAGAGTTCTGTCCCTACAATACAGAGCAGTATCAAGTAGATTACTAGCCAGCAAAGTTACTATCAACTGTCCCTCAAATCACTAAACAGCTCTCTCCCTACACTAGCTCTTCCAAGCACACACAGGCAGAATGAAAAAACGCTGCAGGGCTTCAGTTTATATATGGAAGGGGAGTGGTCCAGGGGGTGTGGGGGTGGTCCAGGAGGGAGAGCTTCCTGATTGGCTGCCATGTATCTGCTGGTCTGGGGTGAGAGGTCAAAAATAAGCGCCAGCTAAGGCGAACCCAAATTGGCGAACGTCGCGCGACGTTCGCGAACATTCGGCGGACGCGAACAGCCGATGTTCGCGCAAATTAGTTTGCGGGCGAACAGTCCGCGACATCCCTAAAAAAGAGCTCTTTGACCAACTTCCTATTCAAAGGAGAAGGAAGGCTCACACAAATCCAGTGATGCACATGTGCAAATGCATCATTGTAGTCATTTTCAAGAGTGGTATGATTGCCATTATAGGGGATCCACCTAGAAAAAAATATTTTAAAAAGTTTTCAGCTTATGTTCATTACGTGTAGAATTTATCCTAGCATGTGTTATAAATATCTACACATAGATATTAAATCACATTTTCTTTTCCAATAAGAATCAAAAAGTTTAAGTGAGTTTCTAAAACTGTTCATCATTAATATTAATTAATAAAGTATGAGCAATGGCAACTTTGTTAAAATCTAATTTACTACAAATGAAAAGTTTATATAATGAATGTTTTGTGCACATGACTCTCTGGCCCATTTTCATTTATATAAGAATGGTGCTTAATCAAAAAAAAAGAGGCACAGAACTGGAATTTTCCTTCATACTGCCAGAATAAGCATTGGACATAATCAGAATTGCAGCTCTTACATTCCAGACTTTTAATTTTCATTAGAAATCTTGATTGTGTGATTACATGACTTATTCATGCAGTCAGAATTGTCCTACATTTGACATTCTATTGTCATCTGTCGCTTCCTGTGTAGATGTCTGCCAAGAATAATATTGTAAATGATTTACCACATGCACAATGTTTCTTTCAATTCTGTAAATACAAATATCACAATTAAATTAAATGATGTTATGCCTTCTTGGAAGTAACTGAGTGTATGAGGGGGTTTTATTGTCCAAAGAATAGGGATGTAGCGAACTGTTCGCCGGCGAACTAGTTCGCGCGAACTTCGACTGTTCGCGTCCGCCGAATGTTCGCGAACGTCGCGCGACGTTCGCCAATTGGTGTTCGCGTTCGATTCGAAGTAAAATTTCGTTCGACCATTCGACCATTCGACCGTTCGATCGCTAAAATCGAACGATTTCCATTCGTTCGAACGATTATAAGCATTCGATTGAATTAAAATCATTCGATCGAATAGCTTCGATCGTTCGATTCGAACGAAAATCGTTCGATCGTACGAATAAAATCCTTCGATCGATTTTATCGAGCGTTCGAAGTTCGCGAACTGTTCGCGAACTGTTCGCTTTTTTGCCGGTGTTCGCGAACGGCGTTCGCGAACATCAAATCGGCAGTTCGCTACATCACTACCAAAGAAATAAAAAAAAAAAACTCCTACAAAGGAGCATATGCAAGTGGTGTAAACCACTGTGTGTTTATTGCCTGAAAGCAACATTTTAGAGGTACAACTTTTGTCAAGCATGTCTTTTCATCAAGTATGCTCCCGAAATGTTGCCTTCACTCAATAGACACAAGCCTTTACCCTGCTTCTATATGCTTTGTTGTGTTGGTATATATTTTTCTAGTACTGGGAGGGTGCTGACCCTCCATATTGGGCTCTAGGCTTATATTAAAGGAAGAGGCATGGGTATGGTAGTGGTTCATTTTATATTGACAGACCAAGACAGATATTGCAGAAATATAACCTCAGGAGTGGACCATATTTACTATATAGGCACCATGTGCATAGGGTGCCAACTTTAGGGGATGGCCCTCAGGTACCTATTTGGTAAATTAAAAAAAACACACAAAAACAAAATTCAACCTAAGGGAGAAGGGAGGCTATTATGTAAGGGAATGGGACAATAGAGTTCCAATACCTAGGGCAGCACCAGACCTAAATACAGGTCTGCTGGATCTGGTACTAGAAATTTTTAATGTAAACACAGGCTGCTTTCGTATTTATAGAGTATACCCTCTGGAATTTAATAAAGATAGGGTAGGATTAGAATAAAATTACAATACTGACACCTTAATTTAGATTTTTAATAGTTCGCAGTTTCGCCAACTTCCGTGGCTTTTGGCGCATGCACAGTTGTTCGTGACCAGAAGATAGTGCCAACCTTGTCCACAGCTTGGCAATGACATTGGTATTTAAGCTTAAGGTGGACAACCAAGGACAGATTTTCAGGGCATTAAAGAGGATTCAGCTGCACCAACCATTTTATGTATGGTACCCCTGTATGGGCAGAACTGGGGTAACTATTAACGACTGTCCTGCTGTCCATACTCTGTAGGAGCTCTATGGCAGTACGGAAATATGATTTTCTAATTCCTTTTGAGACTTGTCGAGATGTGATTCTTTATCAGTTCAGTTCATATCCACATATTTTGACTATAAGTTTATTCAATGAATCAATGATATTTGGCCATCCATGGATATGAGCTTATACAGAACAGACAGGATTTGTGCCAGAGTGAGAGGTATTTCTAATACATCTCCTAGGTAAAGGAGATCAAAATCTGACTCCCACATGTAGAGAGACACATTGCTGAGAGAGGACAGTGCAGAGTTTGTAATTGTTTCTATTTAGAAAGTGTAATATTTCCATGAGGTGATCAAAATCTGACTCCCACATGTAGAGAGACACATTGCTGAGAGAGGACAGTGCAGAGTTTGTAATTGTTTCTATTTAGAAAGTGTAATATTTCCATGAGGTGAAGTTTGTATTGCGTTTGTTATTTTTTAAGATAGTTCTCCTTTAATGGCACACAAGGATTTTTTCTGGCATTTTGCCCATTGCATTTTTAGCTGTCATGCAACACCCACATTCTTTTCATGTGCCCTTGCTTTTAAAAGAGACATTTGTTTTGTCAAAACAGAGCACGAGCAGTGTAATGATCTGTAATAGATCTTAAGTACACATTTCTTTTTAGCTAATTAGATTTTAGCCATGTTTAAAAGAAATCATGCATGCATACCTCCCAACATTTTGGAAACAAAAGTTTTTTGGACCACGCCCATTTTTGTGTCCACACCCCCTAATTACCATGTTCACTTTACAAAATTTAGCAGGTTATAAAAGTTTGAACATATTTCTGTGGTTTTTTTTCAGTTATTACAGTTTTGCTAATGAAGGTGAATTGCGCTTTAAGCTGTGAGTAACTTTTCCCAAGGGACCTGTTATCTTATATTGTTACAATTACTTATTTGCTTATCTAGATACATTTAAAGGGCATTTAAAGGGGGCAAAAATAAAATCCCATTTTTACTTTCTTTAATGAAAAAGAAACCTGTCTCCAATATACTTTAATTAAAAAATGTGTACTGTTTTTATAAGAAACCTAACTGTATGCAGTGAAATTCTCCCTTCATTTACTGCTGTGCAGGGAAACAATCATACTTATGAACAGCAGGGGGAGTCCCCGCCTTACTTCCCAGCCATGCAGAACTCAAGCAGCTTTGTTTATGCCGATCCCTAAGCAGCCCAGACCACACTGAGCATGTGCACAGTCTTAGTCTTGCAAAGATGTTTAACAAAGATGTTTAACAAGATGGTGACCCCTGTAGCCAACTTAAATAGCATAAATTATTTGTTTGATTAGGCTTGTGATGCAGTAAGTTCATGTTTATATTTAGTATACAAAATACAGCATTTCTAGCCTTATTCTATTTTGGACTTTACAAGCCCTTTAAATTGTTATAAATGTATCTTATCTTCTGTTATGGTTGTTCTGGGCTCTCTGCCAAAAGGCAATTAAGTTAGAAACGTTTTTCTTTTTCTGGCTGTTCAGTGCAGAGAAAAACAGGACTTTTCACTACAAATGAGGGACTGCAGGTTGAGTTATCAAAAGAGGGACTGTTGAAAAAATGAACAACACATTCAGCAAAAGAGCTACATAAAAGTATTCTGGCACATTTTGGATGCTCTTTATAGATATTTCTGTTATATGACAGAAAATGGAGTCTCTCTTTTCTTTTTCAGCAGGAGTCACCAGGAATCACGGTACATTAAACTACCCCAAACAATTACATTCTAAACAATAACTCAGAAACAAACATTTATAAACAGTTGTCTTGAAGCTCAATCATTCAATGCCCAATGTTGCATAAGAACAAGTTTCTATAGCAACAAGACAGACTGCATAGTTTGGTACCACTTAAACATCATCTAGTTTAACATAGTTTTACAGTTGTTAGAAATGGGGAAATGATCCCCGCAATGTTACATTGCATGCAGTATATGGCAGCTATTGATGAGCACATTTTTTTGCCACACATGGATTTGTGGTGAAATTCCGCATTTCACCATTGGCGTATTTTTTTCTCAAAAATGTAAAAAAAAAAAAAAAAAAGTCCATTTACTTTAATGTAATTGGAATGAGAAAAAAAGTCACCCATAGACTAATATATGTTGCTACAAAAAAAATTGCTGCTCAAAAAAACTTGCCCATAGACTTGAAGGCGTTTCACAAATTTTTCATCAGTTTCTCAAATTTATTTGCAAATTATTTTTCAAAGTTTTTTGTATCTTTAAATTATGGTGCGACTAATTACAGAATAACCCCTTATAAAGTTCCAAACTTTCCAGATAATAGATGACACAACATTCACAATAATAATACATAGGTATGGGACCTGTTATCCAGAATGCTCAGGACCTGGGCTTTTATGGAAAAAGGATCTTTCTGTAATTTGGATATCCATACCTTAAGTATACTAAAAAAACAATTTAAACATTAAAGGGATACTGTCATGGGAAAAAAATTTTTTTTCAAAATGAATCAGTTAATAGTGCTGCTCCAGCAGAATTCTGCACTGAAATTCATTTCTCAAAAGAGCAAACAGATTTTTCTATATTCAATTTTGAAATCTGACATGGGGCTAGACATTTTGTCAATTTCCCAGCTGCCCCTGGTCATGTGACTTATAATGGATTCCCATATGATTATTCTATGTTATATTTGTCTGCCATGATTGGTAGCAATGATTGCCAATATAGAAAAGGTTTATGATGGTTTGTTCTATGAATACACAATTCTCAAGTCCAAGGCTCAAGGCTTTTTGTAATTGATTTCACTATCCCCTTGAGAATTTCCATTGAACTATAACAAATTATAACAATTTATATCAAATTATGACAATTTAGATTAGGACAAATCCTGCTCACTTTCCAGTGAGTCCATCCCTCTTGGGTCTGCAATTTAGGACTGTGTCTTAATTAGGGAGCATTGTGGGGTTTTGTGTCATATTTTAGGTTTGGAATTCAGGTCTGCTATCCATTTTAAAGTCTTTTTTATGCTCATCAAAATGGCTGTTGGGGAGGCCCATTTACTAAGGGTCGAATATCGAGGGTTAATTAACCCTTGATATTCGACTAGAAGTAAAATCCTTTGACTATCCTATTGAATATCGAAGTCAAAGGATTTACCGCATTTACTTCGATCGAAGGAAAAATCGTTCGAAGGATTTTAATCCATTGATCGAAAGATTTTCCTTCAATCAGAAATTACTTAGAAAGCTTATGGGGAAGCCCCATAGGCTAACATTGGTGCTCGGTAGGTTTTAGGTGGCGAAGTAGGTAGTCAAAGTTTTTTTAAAAGAGACAGTACGTCGACTATCGAATGGTCGAATAGTCGAATAGTCGAATAGTCGAACGATTTTTAGTTCGAATCGTTCGAGTCAAAGTCGTAGTCGAATGTCGAAGTAGCCAATTCGATGGTTGAAATAGCCAAAAAAACCTTTGAATTTCCAAGTTTTTTTTCATTCTAATCCTTCACTCGAGCTTAGTAAATGTGCCCCTAAGTGTCTATATTTTGAGTATCTGTGGTAACAAAATTCAAAGTTTGAAGGTCTCACATGAACAAGTCTGATTCATGTAATGATTAAAGTATGAGTTTTCTTTACTTAAAGGAAAACTATACCCCAAAAATGAATACTTAAAGATAGTTTATATCAAATCGAATGACATTATTAAAGAATCTTACCAAACTGGAATATATATTTACAAAAATATTGCCCTTTTACATCTCTTGCCTTGAACCACCATTTCGTGACTCTATCTGTGCTGCCTCAGAGATCACCTGACCAGAAATACTACAACACTAACTGTAACAGGAAGAAGTGAGGAAGTAAAAGGCAGAACTCTGTCTGTTAATTGGCTCATGTGACCTTACATGTGGTTTGTATGTGTGCACAGTGAATCTTACGATCTCAGGGGGCGGCCCTTATTTTTTAAAATGGCAATTTTCTATTTATGATTACCCAATGGCACATACTACTAAAAAAGTATATTATTATGATAATGGTTAATTTACATGAAGCAGGGTTTTACATATGAGCTGTTTTACTCAGTGTCTTTTAATAGAGACCTACATTGTTTGGGGGTATAGTTTTCCTTTAATTATAATGAGAAACATTCTAAATACAATCAATTAAAAATTCTGTACTGTTTCTGAAATAATCAAGTTTTTCACTTCCCTCTCTCGGCATCTCTTCATTCTCTCTTCATGCAGGAGTTTAGTGTCAGATATTCATTGGCAGTTAGATCCAATATATCTTATAGGGGGGCTCATTTTGCCTAGAAGGTGTGGGCAATGCCCCCCTCAAGGTTATTTATTAATAAATTAAAAAGCAAAGGACCAAGGACAAATTCCTGTGGTATTTCACTAGCAACAATATTCGAACTAGAAAACTTTCCATGTTGTCAGTGGAGTGCCTCGGGGATCTGCTTATGCTCCAGTGCTTTTTAACTTTAACTTATTAGTTAAAGACTTTGTTGGCATTGTAAGTGCTGTCTATGTGTCAATGGGAAAAAACTGTGCAAAACTTGTGGTTTTATGTTCACAAGGCATGGCTTTATTCTTGACTTGAATTCTTTATGAAGACAGGTTATGTGAAATTGTGAAAAATTATACCAAAAATTATATGTCAAGTAAATATGGAACGCAATGCTCATCTTAAAGATGCAGCAAAATTATGAGATAGTTGAAGCCAGTTCTCTTTCAGCTCTGTTATGCTGTCCACATACCTACCGATAAAAACTGCTTCCATTTCTGTCAACTGAATTTAAAAAGATTTATTATATATCTTAAAGGAGAACTAAACCCTGCACGGCCAAAACTCCCCACTGGCCCCCCTCCGCTGGTCCCTGCCTCCCCACTGAACAGTGTTACCCCAGAATTGTGTCTCCTCTAGAAAAACTAACCGCACATTCAGAGTCAGCTCACGGGCACCATCTTCCGGCACTTCGGTGTTCTTCATGTCTTCTTCCTTTCCTTTGAAATGTACAGTTGTCACGAACCGGGAGATTGCTCCAACTGTGCATGCACCAAATCGGCAATCACTTTACAAAGAATAATGAAGCACCGAAGATGGCGCCCTTGAGCTTCGCTGCACTGACTCTGCATGTGTGGTCAGTATTTCTAGAGGGGTCACAATTCTGGGGTAACACTGTGCAGGGGGGAGGCAGGGAGGAGGGCAAGCAGAGATGTATTATGCCCTGACGCTGCTATAAGCCCAAAATACGGAAAATACTTCAGCTTAAACCTGTTGAGGTCATGTAGAAGTCAATGGCAGAGATCCCTTCAAAGATGTTTTTTGCCTTCATAAGTTTCGGGTTTTTTTTATCCTATTACGCGATAAATTTTAGGTATTGCAGTATTTTCCCCTATTTTTACATTTGGGTTTTTTCATAAGTAAGCAGACATTCGAGTTGTGAGTTTATTCGAGGGAGAATAAACCTCACAAATCTCACAAACTCGACCTTTGATAAATAACCCCCCATGTCTACTAAATAATCATTTAAACCTTAATTAAAGATTGGATTGCCTCCAATAAAGATTCATTATATTTTAGCTAAGATCAACTTATTATTATTATTATTATTATTATTATTATTATTATTATTATTATTATTATTAAAGGGCATGTAAAGACAAAAGAATAAAATCCCATTTTTACTTTCTTTAATGAAAAAGAAACCTATCTCCAATATATGTTAATTAAAAAATGTGTACCGTTTTATAAGAAACCTGACTGTATGCAGTGAAATTCTCCCTTCATTTACTGCTGTGGATAGGAATTGTCAGATGGTCCCTAACTGCTCTGCAGGGAAACAATCATACTTATGAACAGCAGGGGGAGCCCCCTCCTTTCTTCTCAGCCATGCAGAACTCAAGCAGCTTTGTTTATGACAATCCCTAAGCAGCCCAAACCACACTGAGCATGTGCACAGTCTTAGTCTTGCAAAGATGTTTAACAAAGTTACAAGATGGTGACCCCCTGTAGCCAACTTTGAAAGCATAAATTATTTGTTTGATTAGACTTGCGGTGCAGTAAGTTCATGTTTATATTTAGTATGCAAAATACAGTATTTCTAGCCATATTCTATTTTAGACTTTACATGCCCTTTAAAGAGAAAAAAGAAAAGCATTGTTTAAAAAAAAAGATAACGAATCCCATACCTATGCCTTTGATGAATGGTGCCAACATTTGAGTACATTTTAGTGCAACAGACTTGAGGTTCTTAAATGAGGCTTCTTTTGTCTTGTTTTTATATTGTATTTTACTTTCTACTTTTACACTACAAACAAAACCTATTAGAAGGTTGGAGATTTGGCTTCATTCTCAATATTCTAACCTGCCTAAGTGTCAGTGGCTTAAATGAACAATGCTTTTCAAATTAAAATGTTTAAGCAGTTCCAAATAATAATATATAGCAGCTGCCTGAAGCAGATTGGACCATAAAGGAAAGTGCTAAAGTAAGCAGCAACACGTACAATTAACATGGAAATTTTATATTTTTCTTGCTTACAAAGTAACTGGTCTGGAATAGAAGAAAAATGAGCTAATGATGAGTTTAGTCAAGCATTACACAGTTCATTCACTTGAATTTCATTACATACTAATTAATTGCTTCTAAAGCTTAGTATTTAAAATGTGAAAATAACTTTGTATCTTCACATACATGCTTTCTCGGCATTAACAACAACAGGAATGGAACTAAAGCAAACCAAAGATAAGCTATATTTGCACACTAGAATAGCACAGACCTTGGGATGCTTATGTACACTAGAACAGCAAAAAAACATCAGTTGACCCAACATGGATTATACTCAGTCCTAGACATAAGAAATCATCATTTTTGCTTAAATATAAGGCAATACATTAAAATTAAAAGAATTTAAGCAATTTGTCAAAACAAAGTGTTGTAAAACCTTGTTAAAATTATTTTCAAAGGGGTGTGTTTACCTATAAACTAAATAATGGGAAGCCCATATAATATCAATATTGATGTCTAAGAGGGAGACTAATCAATATTAAAATGATATTTTTTACCACAAACCAAATTTTCAATGCAAGTTTTTTAAAAAAAAATTCGAACCATTGAAAATGATAAACATTTCAGCTATTCAATTTTTTTCCCCGATTGTTTTCTGTGAAATTTTTTATTTTCAAATTTCTTTTAAATAAGCATTCTATTTTTTTTTTTAATTAGTTTATAGATCCCGTGTGTGCACTTTGATGAGTGGATGTTACTGGGAAGATTTTACCCTTTTTCCATTGCTCTGTGGACACTGTTGATTGGATGAGTTATTTAAAAAAGTGTTAAATATGGACTACATTTTGTTATTTATTATTGTTTCAGCATGCACCGCTTATGCACATTTTTAGGCATATTGGTAAATTTATTAAGGGAGATGTTGGTTTCACATGATGGGCTTTGGCAGGGAAGTGGGTGTTGGATTAATAGGGAGACAGAATGTTTAATATTTTGCCACCCTTAGTGCTTTTATTGTGCTAGTAGCAATTAGCTGCCTGTGACTTAGCACCCTAAGGAAAGATATGTTGAGCAGATGGGGACTGCACAAAAAGCTCATTCATAGTTATCATGTCACTCTTTCTGCATATCTTTATCGAGGTTTAAATGCATGAATAACAATGGATATTAGAGGAACTTGTATATAAAAAAAATGATAGTCAAGTTGAAAGCATTGCCATGGGGTGATGTTTCCCCGTCTCTAGTCTGTAAACTAAGCTGTAGCTGATCTTTAATGACTATACATGTCAAGAACAACTTTCATGTTTCTATCACGTCGGGCGCCCAAAGACAAACTTCCTGTAGGAAGAGAAAGATTGTGTTGAGCCAAACCACCCAGTACTCTACTCAGCTATGCACATTGAAATCCTTTAGGCTAAAACAATGGAAGACAGCAACAGAGGACAGAATGTCTGAACATATTAAAAGACCCAGTAAAATGCTTCCTTTTTAATCATCATCATATTGTCAGGGTGATCTGTCATTTCCTGCATTAGAAAAAAATTATTTTTGCTTAGGAAAATGGTTCTTTATTAGGATTCTGTGAAAAGTAAAGCCATTAGCTATTATGTCGCTGCAGACATGTAACTCAATGCCATCCACTTTTGTTTTTAATAAGTATGTATGAAAACAGAATATGGAATTTGGAATGTTAGGCCTTTGAAAGTAGAACTGAAATGATTATCATTTTAAATGCAGATGTATGTAAGAATAACTCAAGAATTGAAGGATACCGGTATACACAGAAATCCATAAAGGCCTTTTTGATGCAGCTCTGGCAGCCCCTGGGTTGTTCTATGTAATAAAAACAGATATGCGCCTTAGAAACCAAGGACGTGACCTAGTTGTAACCAAGTGATTATAAAGAAATAGTCAGGATTCCGATGACAGATATAAAAGCAGAAGACTTATAACTGACAGCACCTACTGTAGGGTCACGTGAGTGTTGCAGTTTCATGAAGGGACTTGCAAGGCAATGGCCTAAGCAAATAGTTCCATAACACAATGCAGAATTGTAGAATGTGAGTCGAATTTATAAATGGAAACAGCTTATTGTGAATACCCTCCATGGTAAACTAGAGCAAAATTGATGTTGCAACACCACTACCATTATTTCTATACAGGTATGGAACCTGTTATTCGGAATGCTCAGGACCTAGGGGTTTTCCGGATAAGGGATATTTCTGTAATTTGGATCTTCATACCTTAAGTCTACTAGAAAATCATTTAAACATTAAATAAACCCAATAGACTTGTTTTGCTTCCAATAAGGATCAATTATATGTTAGTTTGCATCAAGTACAAGGTATTGTTTTATTATTACAGAGAAAAAGGAAATCATTTTAAAAAATTTGGATTATTTGGATAAAATGGAGATGGAGTCTATGGAGACAGTCTTTCCGTAATTCCAGTTTTCTGGATAATGTTTTTCCAGATAATGGATCCCATATCTGTACTATCTGCACCAAATGTATATGCACATGCTCCGTATTATGCATTCAATAACTGTATACCACATATGCTGATGACCAAGTACATCAAGGCAGTAGGGGATTATTTGTAATTTGTTGCTATTTTTGGGGTAGTTTTATTCCTTTGTTGGAATTCCTTTGTTGTATTAAAACATTCCTTCAGTATTAAGGGTTGTTTCTCGTGGAAATTTTATATCTGAACTTGCTTTTTGGTGACCACGTTTTTATTATGTAAAATTGTGTGTAAATGTTATAAAGTGTCAAAGATGTAGAAAATAATATTTAGTAGCACATGATGGAACAGATCATACAAATAGACCTTTTCCCCCATACCTTTAACTACAGCAGGGAAGCAATCCCATGCCCAAGAGTACTAATGTATTGAACATTTAGGTGCAGATTTATCAAGGGTCGAATTTCGAAGTGGAAAAAACTTTGAAATTCGACCATCGAATTGGATTACTTCGACTTTGAATGTCTAGGTCAAAGTTTTTTTTATCGAATTTGGCCATTTTCGGTTGAAGTCAAATCGTTCGATCATACAATGAAATCCTTCGAATCAAACGCTTTGAACAATGTCATCGATCGATCAAACAATTTTACTTCGACTTCTAAAAACTTAGCCAAATGTTGGCTATAGGTTCTAGAAGGTCCCCATAGGCTAAAATTGCAATTCGGCAGGATTAAGGTGGTGAAGTGTCGAAGTCGAACTTTTTTAAAGAGACAGTACTTCGATTTTCGAATTCAAACTTTTTTAATTCGAATTGAAGTCGAATTTAGGCCTATTCGATGGTGGAAGTACCCAAAAATTAGTTTGAAATTCAAAGTTTTTACATTCAAAAATTCACTTCGACCCTTAGTAAATCTGCCCCTTATTAAAAGTAACATTCAGGGGTCTATTTATTAAAGGTTGAGTTTCGTTTTCTTTAAAAATTGCATGAAAAAAACGTGAGTATTTCGAAATTTATTATGCCCCAAAGCAACAAAAAATACAAATCCGAAAATACTCCATGTACTCCAATACATGTCAAATTCATGTATTTGTCAATCGCAGAGTTCCCTTTAACCATTGAAGATGTTTTTTGCTTTCACGATTTTCAGGTGTTTTGTGGTGGTTGATGCTGGTTTTCTCTTGAAAACTCAATAAATTGGAGTTTTTAAGCCTATAAATGCAAACATTTGAGGTATTCATAAAAACTCAGATTTTTCA
The DNA here is from genome assembly GCA_038501925.1 of Xenopus petersii. Classification (NCBI taxonomy): domain Eukaryota; kingdom Metazoa; phylum Chordata; class Amphibia; order Anura; family Pipidae; genus Xenopus; species Xenopus petersii. The sequence goes on from CM076674.1 coordinate 149,688,988, forward strand.
AGTATAATTATTAATTAATTAGCCAAATTCATGGATGGGAGTTACAGTAGGTTGATTTTGTTTCTGGTAAAATATAAGAAAAAAGAAAAGTTTTAGTAAAGAACACCCTCAATATTCAGGCTAAATGTTTAATAGGATCTTAAGAAATGAGCAATGTTGCTTATCACATCTAAATAATTTAAAAGACTGCAAGACTTCGGCGTTACGTCACTTTAAGAACCATCAATACAGACATATTATGTCATAAGTTAAACATGTTTTTTTTCTAAACGCATCAGTTAATAGTGCTACTCCAGCAGAATTCTGCACTGAAATCCATTTCTCAAAAGAGCAAACAGATTTTTTTATATTCAGTTTTGAAATCTGACATGGGGCTAGACATTTTGTCAATTTCCCAGCTGCCCCAAGTCGTGTGACTTGTGCTCTGATAAACTTCAATTACTCTTTTCCGCTGTACTGCAAGTTGGAGTGATATCACCTCCCTCCCTTTCCACCCCAGCAGCCAAACAAAAGAACAATGGGAAGGTAACCAGATAACAGCTCCCTAACACAAGATAACAGCTGCCTGGTAGATCTAAGAACAACACTCAATAGTAAAAACCCATGTCCCACTGAGACACATTCAGTTACATTGAGAAGGAAAAACAGCAGCCTGCCAGAAAGCATTTCTCTCCTAAAGTGCAGGCCCAAGTCACATGACCTGGGACAGTTGGGAAATTGACAAAATGTCTAGCCCCATGTCAGATTTCAAAATTGAATATAAAAAGATCTGTTTGCTCTTTTGAGAAATGGATTTCAAAGCAGAATTCTGCTGGAGTAGCACTATTAACTGATGCGTTTCGAAAAAAAACATGTTTTCCGATGACAGGATCCCTTTAATGATAACAGAACACCTTTCACACTGATGTACTTTAGGGATGGGCGAATGTTTTGGCCTTGTTTCGCCTAAAAAATGACGCCCATAGACTTGTATGGCATTGTGCGTCAAAAAAAAACGCGCGTCAAAAAAATTTCGCCGTGCAACAAAATTGTTTTGACGCCCATAGACTTTAATGGGCGTCTGCGACATTTCGATGGCGGCAAATTTTTGCCGAAACAAAACGGGTCAAATTTGCCCATCCCTAAATTGTACTATGCTGTTTCAGATCACGGAAAGTTGTTCATAGTGCTTAAAAATTCTACCAACTCCTGCATATTTATCATTTTGTAATTAAGGACATTATCAGGGACAGAGTACATTTAATTTAGGGAAGAAAGTAATTGAATTATTTATTATAAGATTTTATTTATTTTTTCAGTTTTATGTTTCACTGTATTATGCCTTGCTCTTATACACTTAAAACATTTAGTAATACTTTCAAATCTAAGGCTAATTTAGGAACTTATTTTCTAAATTAAGAATGATTTAATATATGTACATACTAATATATACTAATATATAAAAGACTAATTTGGCCTAAAATGCTAATATAGTATTAACCATATAAAACAGGAAAATGTCTTGCAGCATACATTTCATTTAGAAATACATTGTTTTATTACTATAGGTCAAACTGATACAGCAGCCTGCAAGACAAGAGATTCACATACTGATGCAGTTTGTTGTGAAATATATATACTCTGGGCAATTTAAGAGAAAACACATAAATGCAAAGTGCACTTGAAAACCCATTAATGCTTTTCATGTGCTGCTTCTTCTGTGGTACTCTCCTGTTTCAGTATATCTTACTGCTGCGGATTACTAGAACAACCAGGCATATTGATAATAGCATGAATAAGTTTTCAAATGTAACCCCTTGTTGGCTGTAACACCACTTTGTCTAGCTGGAAAGGTTCAGAGAGCATTGAACTCTAACACACAGGATGGGCCTTCGCTATATGGAGGTAAATCATGAAGCGGTGTAGTGCAAATACAACATCCCACCTCCACTGCCAGTTCATTCAGCAACATATAAAGAAAGGGGTGCCAAGAGTTCTTTGCAACAATAACAGAACAAGCTTTATTGTCCAAGACAATTGACAGGGTTATACTCACAAATCCACAGAGGTAGTGCAGCACACGTACTTGGCGGAGCACAACACTGATGCAGCATTGTGGAGAATTATGCAGTAAATACTTCCTTAGGATGTCTACCTTCAAGGGCCTGAATCCCATACAGTAGTCCTTGGTTCTGAGCCTAAAACCCTACTCGCTACTGCAGTCCCTTCACTAAGGCAACAGAGCCTGTCAGGAGTCTACTCCGAGTTATCTCTCCTAGTGGGAGCCAAAAAAACTGCTCTTTCTCATTAATCCTGATCTATCCCACTTTCCTATAAAGTGCTAGTACATATACTAACCTTATCACTGACTAACCTCATTCACGAGGTCCCTGCTTCTCGACTTCTCCAGAGGTGCAGGTCTCCTCTGGGGCAGAAGACTTTACTGGGGCTTTTTTGATCACAGGCTCAATGGCAGCTCCTCCTGGATCAGATGCAGAAGGCCAAAGAGGAAGATCCACCCCTTTCCAATCACTATATTAAAGTGTGGCAGGAAGTGGTCATAGAACTACAGACCAATAAAAGAAATATGCAAATTGCAAAATTGATAGATGGGCCTTTGCCTAGCAACAGTAGCATAAGGAAATATGGGGAATTAAAGCCATAGGATATATTAAATCCTATTGAGCCCTACACAAACTTGACCATTAGGGGTTTAGCCTATGATTAAGTGTTGATGACACGAAACGCATCAGGCTGAGGACACAAACGTTGTTCACTATGACTTGTTGCCTGGTGGAAGTTTGCCTTATTTGAGTGCCTGTTTCATATTGGTTTGTCGGTTTGTCCGCCCCGTGCTGAGGGCTCAGAGCGGTGCACCTGGGCCACTTCCTGTTGGTGGTGAGTAAGCATTACACTGTTTGGAGACCCTAATACTACAGATGTTTTTTCATTAGGTGTTCAAGCTGAAGGCAGGAATGCTGATACAGAAGCTCATGTGTACACAATAGAATAAAAGAAATGTGGTTTTTCTTTTGACAGGGGACTCAGAGCAGCATTACTTTGAGGGTTTACTGGTATATTTAGGTGGACCTTTCTGATAAGGCTTACTTAGTTTTAATCAATTGGTAGGCCATCCATTCCAGGAGTCTTTCTAGGTGACACTGTTGAAATGGTATTTTCTAACTCACTAGCAGTAATGTGGGTATGGGTATCCAGAAGTAGTCTATGCTGGGTGTCTAAACTGGGTGGTAATATGGCATGGCGATAATATAATTTTTGGGTGGAAGTATGGATGAAGGTTGAGGAGCACAGTTTGGAGTAAATAGATACAAAGTCTCTGCTGAACGCTAATGAGTCCATAAGGATGCATATACGTTTGTCCCCAATACGGGAATGTTGGCTTAAGAAAAAATGTCACTAAACAACAGTGCTAATATTTTTCCTTTTTTGTTCCCATTAACAAAGGTTAGCTTTGTGGTAAAATAACTTTTTGTTGACTTGGCTGGTTAAGCCAAGCCAGAGGGCATTTTGGCTCGTCTGACTTAAATGCTTGGTGTGGTGTCTTTAAAAGAAGTCTTACTTTATACTGAATAATGTATTCCCTAATATAAAGCTACTATAAGGCAGGAGGTATGCAAATTGAGTCATGTGACAAAAATTACATTGCTAAAGGTGGCCGTACGTGATAAGATCCGTTCGTTTGGAAATGTGGCTAAATGAGTGGATCTTAACCCGATCTGCCCTCCAAAGGCAGGATGATGTTGGGTTAATCCGATTGTTTGGCCCTACTTTAAAGGACGAGGACCGCATCAACTAGCCGATGGCTAAGAAAAATCAAACCTGTTAGATTGATATCTGCCGATATTTGGCCTTTTTGGCCTATTCAAGTTCATGTGCTTTAGGTTAGTTCTGTCACAAACTTTTTAGACCTAAGAGAGGCCCCCAATGAGGTCTTTGTCCTGGACCCACTGGCTGTAAAATGAATTAGAGATCTAATGGGATAGGTTGCAATGAGATGTCATGCTATGTGAAGGAATTTTACATTTTTTGTGAATTGTGATGTAACCTGGCTCTAAGGATGGAACTGCTTTAGGACATCACATTTCTCCAGAGTCTGCTAGCTAACCTTTAGTTCTTTATTTATCTATTTATTTCCCAAGAATAAATTAAATCTGCATAGATTGCTGCAAGCTATTTTGGTTTATGGATTTTGTTCACAATTTTTCTACTTAGTCATTCTGAAGCCTAGCTTATTTTCTTTCTTGGAAGAAGACTTTTGTACTTGTTATGCAGGGCACGTTTTGTATATCTTATCTTGTTCCTGAATGTGCTGTTGCCATGCAACCAAACTTTTTGGTCGATCCTTTGGATTTCAAAGCTAAAAGGAATTTTGTAACAACATAAAAATATTATTTAAACAGTTCTCAGCAGAGGATTCAATATTATCAAAAGTCATACTTGTGCAAAAATATTTCATTCTGAAGGGCAGTTTTAAAATAAGATCAATGGTTAAGGATTGTGTAGAGTTTCAGAGAAGGGGTAATATGCCCAGACAAGCCATTTGATCACAAAAGTAGTGTAGCATAAGATTTATATATTCTGCAATAAGCTTAAGGGATCATTTGTGCAACAGAATGCAGTGTGCAAAGAGCAAAAAAGAGTCCACAATCTATTTTACAATAAAGAAGGTCACCGCACCAGAAACCAACCCTATAGACAAGAGGAACATAACTTTCATTAGAAGCAGCATAGGTGAGGTTGTAGAATGCCCTGCTGGATAATGTTGTGATGGCTGATTCTATAAATGCCTTTAAGAGTGGCTTGGATGACTTTTTGGATAAGCATAATGTCCAAGGCTATTGTTATACTAAAATCTACAATTAGAAGGTTATTTACTAAGCCCCGAATGCAAAAATCATGAAAAAAAATGTGATTTTTTCTTTTAATAAAATCGGGCTTTTAAAAAATCACAAATTTTTTGGATTTTATTAAACCCCCGAGGCTGTAAAACTCAGAATCTGAAATCCCGGCATTTCAGACCTGTCAAGGTTGCATATAAGTCAATGGGAGATGTCCCAATGATTTTATTGATGTGCAGTGGGTCTCGTGCCAAACCCGGACGTTTTAGGAGGTTTCGGGTAAAAATCTGACGTTTCGGGTGAAAACTCCGAAAAATCATGAAAATCAAGTGAAACCTCAGAAAAAATTGTGAAAATCTGAGTTTTTGACACAATTCAAATTTTCGGGAAAATGTAATAATAAATAAGCGTTAAAAACCCGAGCAGCTTAGATTGGAGTTTGTAGCAGACAATATTGAGATAAGTTCGGACCTTGATAAATAACCCCCTTAGTATATATATTGGTATATATAGTTTATGTGAGTGTGTGGAGGGGTCAGTGTGAGTGTGTGTATGGATGTTGGGTTTCATTTGGAGGGGTTGAACTTGATGGACTTTGGTCTTGTTTCAACCCAGCGTAACTATGTAACTGTCAGTCTGGGTTCTGCTGCTTACTAATGGTTGCAGGCCTCAGCAATCTATTTCATTAAGCAACACTCTATCCAAGATGGTGGACAGAGGGGAAGCATGTAGGTGCCCCTCCCTCCAGCCCTCTACCTGTGCCCTAATTTGTGTGTCATTCAATCCCATGCCAGGCAGTAAGGATAGGGCTCATCTGTGCTTTGGGGAATATCATATTCTGCTTGTCCCGCTGAATATTCAATCCAGTCTCTAAAGCAGACTGCAGTATTCCCCAGGGTGAAAGTATTTGTTCGATAAACACCCTTTGTGCTCTAGAATATGTGTCACTGGGAAACATAAATTACCCATTTAGATTACAAACATCTCTCATTTAATGCAATGAAAAAAGAGCAAATAAACCCTTCCGACAATATTCCCTTTGTACTTATGTGTCTGTGTTGCCTTGCTCCCCAGAGTCCATCAACTTATCTCAAAAGTTGTGTTTAGTGTGAAATGGGGCAGAGGGTCAGGAGTATTTACTGAAAACAGAGTGTATAAATAGCCCATGCCAAATGATGGTATTCCATCAGGACACCCATTTTTCAGAAACCTCCCAATTACAGGAATGGAGAGCGGAATGGAGAGAATTTTACTCTAGTGGACTGTGGTGATCTCTAAATTATCTCTTTGATAAATATGCCCCATAAACTCAATTTTAGGGACCGATTTATCAAAAATCAGGGGGGGTTTTCACAATTCAAGAAAAAACGCAGTGAAAAAACACGAGTACGAATATTTATTAAAGTGTAAAACTACAAAAAGTCACCACAAAAAACCTGGCAAGTAAAAGCGGGTGAGGTTGTTTTGAAGTCAATGGGAATGTTCTCCGGCAACTTTATTTATTTATTTGTTTCTCCAGTTTATTAAAACATCAAAGATTTTCAGCCTCATTGAAACTGAATGGGACAATGAGATTCTCATTGACATGGAACTTTTTTTCTGCGAAAAAACATGCGGGGGAAAATGTTGTCAAATAAGCTATTATTCGAGAAAAAAGTCTTGTCTGTGCTTTTTTTTTTTCACGAACTTGGATTTTGATAAATTTTCCATATATTTAAACAAGATTCAATGTAAAAAAAAAATGGACACCATTCTCCACGTTTGTTTGCTCTTTGCATCCTGCATTCTTCTCTAGGAACTGTTAACTCAAAATAAACTCAATCTTGGCCCTTACTTTGTATATACAGTAGCAGCCATTATTACCCTCATATTTGTGTCTTTAAGTTACCCACCAAATTATACTGTATACTCTTTAGGGCAGGGACTTGTTCCTAATCTACATATTGAGTTTATCCTTTTTTTTTCCAAATAAAACCTTCATAAGTGAAATCTGAAATATCTCCAATTTGCCTTAGAAGAGGCACTCCCAGCTTGCATGCCTGGATGATGTAGATTCACTAAAGGCCATATTGTCGCCAGCGACCGCTTTGCACACATCCAACCAAATTCGCTACCACTGCGCTAATTCACTAATACGCAAAGTGGCACCCTGTGCCCGAACACTGGAGACTTTTCGCTACTTTAGCAGTGTGAGCATTTCATAGATTCGATAGCGTTTGTTTGATCTTGCACTTAGGTCAATTTGCATACAGTGGGTAATTTAAAGTTGTATGGAGGTCTTTATTATAAATGATTGTGCAAATGCTTGAAGTTACCACTTTTTATTACAAATGTCCAGGAAACCTTAATAAAGACAAGAGAGTTCATATAATGCCCTACACATGAGCCCACTGTAAAATGAATGTTCCATTTGTTATGAAATGTCCGGAGAAAACCGGTTACCCAAAAAAGGTTAAAGTTAGGACTTTTGCAGTCAATCCCGCTTCAAAAAAGGAAAAGTCGTCAGCGTTTTTGTAACTTTAATGCATTTTCGGCACACAAGTGAACACAGAATTAATGGAAAGTGTGCAAATCTTTCTGCTTGTTAAAGATATTAAAGAAGTTGCAAAACAGGGTGCAAAAAGTAAAAAACATGGCACTTTACTTTTTAAGTAAGTCCTAAAGTATCGGATAGATACAGCAAGTCTCTTATGAGAGAATGTAATAAAAGTTGCAAAGAGAAACAACTTGCACCAATAAGAATAAAAATTCACATCTAGCAATGTAATATTCTTCCTTAAACTGTTATTGCATTGCGAATTTTAATTGCGCACTTTTAAGAAGTGTTCGATGGTGTTGTAATCTTTTGGAGCAAATTTTCAGTAAAAAGTCTTATTACATTCACCACTCATTGGCGCAAACAATAAAATTCACAAACTTTTTTCCACCGATGGAAGTGGTCGCTACACAGTTACTGGATTCGCAAAAGCTACTGAACATTAAAGTCACACAAAGGGACATTTGTTCACGCAAAGGCATTACTTTTAGCATTGCAAATATTTTTTCTGTTACCTATTTTTATAACATTCCCCCCACGCATACTTTTGCCTTTACTATATTTCATATGTATAAAATATGTAAACTTAATTAGAAGGCAGTTGGCTTCACTAAGATGTGTCAAATGTGTGTCACTACTGTAAAATATTTTTGTAATATTTTTCTTGGGTAGAAAAAATATATTTATAAATAAAAATATACTTGTAAAGGGTGTAATAAATATGAGCTTACAGGAAAATGAGCAAACTTTCCTGGAATTCTCAGATGTCCTCGAATAGCAAGTTGCATTAATTTACTTACAAGCCAGCATGTTCTTACTCATGTACATAAGATTGTAAATGGACTTGTCTTATAGTCTAGCCCAAACCAAATTATCTGGGTCTGTTTTTTGCGATATCCATCTAATTTCTTCTCTCTGTCTAAGCAGATTTACAACAGAATATTTTTCTACTTTTGGTGATGTACAGAGAAAAAGAGAGAGAAAGAAAGAGAAAGTGGGCATTCTATTCTTTGTTTCGAACTTGCTTTTTGACCGACTTTCATTTTCTTTTTTCAGAGAGACTCATAATTCCAGCAAAGCATGAATTTGTACCCACCTCAATTGTGCCCAATATAGGAAAATGGATGCAATTGCTATCTGTGCTTGATGTCAAAACTGCATTTGCAAACTGATTCCATAGGAGCATGTCTGCTCCAACCAGGCCAGGCCAAGCTAGACGAGTGTCCTAGGCAACCCGTCCTTGCCAGTGCATCCCCGCCCTTCAAATGCGCAAGCTTACCACAAGTGTGCACGCACCCTTATGAATGGGAGGTCAGGGGCCTGGAGAGTACAGAAAATTGCTACTGGCATTTATGATTCTTGGGCAGGGATCCACAACCTTTTGTACCCAAGAGCCACATTGGAATGCAAAAAGAGTTGGGGAGCAACACATGAAAAACATGAAAAAAGTTCCTGGGGTGCCAAATAAGTCTGGCCATTTGGTAGCCCCTATGTGGATTGGCAACCTATAGGAGGTTCTGTTTGGCAGTGTACATGGTTTTTTAGCAACCAAAACTTGGCAAGTATTCAAAAATAAGCACCTGCTTTGAGGACAATGGGAGCCACATCCAAGGGGTTGGAGAGCAACATGTTGCTCACAAGCTATTGGTTGGGGATTACTGTTCTAGGGTCTGAACTAGGCAGGAGAGGTACGTGGTCAGTGCCCCCCAACCACTATGCCCTAAGCATGGTGTCATTGACCCCCATCTTTAATAAAATGCTTTGTAAGACTACACATTTATTTTTACTTTTTATTACTCATCTTTCTATTCAGACCCTTTCCTATTCATATTACAGTCTCTTATTCAAATCAATGCATGGTTGCTAGGGTAATATGGACCCTAGCAACCCAATTGCTGAAACTGCAAACCAGAGAGCTGCTGAATAAGAGCTAAATAACGAAAAAAACAAAAAACAATAGTTCATAAAAACTCAAGAAACACAAATAATTAAAAATGAAAACCAATTGCCTCAAAATATCACTCTCTATGTCATACTAAAACTCAAAGGTGAACAACCTCTTTAAAGCAGCTATTATTGCTTTGTATCTGTATATACTCTATATATTAGGGATGCACAGAATCCACTTTTTTGGATTCGCCCGAACCCCCGAACCCTTTGTAAAAGATTCGGCCGAATACTGAACCGAATCCGAACCCTAATTTGCATATGCACATTTGCATATGCAAATTAGGGGTGGGAAGGGGAAAACATTTGTTACTTCCTTGTTTTGTGACAAAAAGTCACGTGAATTCCCTCCCCATCCCTAATTTTCATATGCAAATTAGGATTCGGATTTGGTTCAGCCAGGCAGAAGGATTCGGCCAAATCCGAATCCTGCTGAAAAAGGCCGAACCGAATCCTGGACTCAGTGCATCGAGAGATCGACAGACAGAGATTAGGAAAGGCAGACAGGAGCAAAGTCTTCTTTCACCATTGAAAAAACTATTGTCTGATAAATAATGGCTAAAAACTGTACTACATTCGGAAATTGCAGAACACTGAACTACAAGAGACTGCAGAACTGGAAAAGTTCTAAGAATGAAACTATCAAAAGGCAGAGAAATACAATATAAAGGGGAAACTGACTATTAGAGCAGCCATGGCTGCCGACAAAAATTCGCTCATCACTACAAATAATACCACATTATACATGTGAGGAGGGTATAATTTTATCAGCAGGCAATCTATGCCTGTAAGCACCTCTATAAAACCTGTATTATCCGGAAGATAAACTTCCTTTGGCAGTTCAGCTTTTAATGTCACTGGCCCTTTAATGGTAAAGGATTATCATTGCTGTGCATGGATATGGATAATCTCAGGTTTGCAGGCCACTGAAGGCCTTTATTAGACAAGAGGTTAATCACTGCTCTATAGAAAACGGTTCATCAATGCTCTACATGTGACTCTGTAACAAGGAAGGTGATAATCACTTGTCTGCAGCTTTACTTATTTTAAAACCATCAAGACATGGCTTAATAATAATTTGGAAATTCATTGCCCTCATGGGTACACATAATAATGTAAGCATCGTTGCATATTCACACTGTGAACTAAATTTTTGGAGTTCATTTCCCATTATTTGTAGGAAATAATGTTTTTATTTAATCGATCCTAATGTATGAGTAACACATAACACAGGGAAACAGCTGATCAGACAAAGGTGTGGTTGTGTTAATAGATGGGGAACAATTCAACCATAGAATATAAATAAATACTAAAAATAGATGTACCTTAAGGTTATGCATTTACTGCTAAGGGTCATAGAGGGGAATGTAATAAAAGTCGCAAAGAGCAAAACAATTCGCACCAATAAGACTAAAAATCCACATCTCGCAATGTAATATTGTTCCTTAAATTGTTATTGCATTGCGAATTTTAATTGCGCATTGCGAATTTTAATTGCGCACTCATAAGAAGTGCTTGAAGGTATCGTAATCTTTTGGAGCAAACATAATGATTTTTTCAGTAAGAAGTTTTATTACATTGACTGCGCATTGGCGCAAACTATAAAATTCGCAAACGGTCTTTCACTGTCGGAAGTGGTCGCTAAACAGTTTCCGGGCTCGCAAAAGCTATATTAAATTCGCACAAAGCAAAATAAGTTTGCGCAAAGGCATAACTTTTCGCATTGCGAATAGTTTTTCCATTAGCGATTTTTATTACATTCCCCAGATTATGTCAAAGTAAATAAATATCCTGTTATTATAGTTATATACAAGAATGGGATCTGTTATCCAGAATGTTCTGGATCTGGGGGTTTTGGGATCAGGGGTATTTCCATAATTTGGATCTCCATACCTTGAAGTGGTTGTTCACCTTTGAATTGACTTTTAGTATGATGTAGAGAGTGATATTCTGAGACAATTTGCAATTGGTTTCCATTTTTTATTATCCGTAGTGTTTGAGTTATTTAGCTTTTTATTCAGCAGCTCTCCAGTTTGTAATTTCAGCAATCTGGTTGCTAGGGTCCGAATTGCCTGAATAAAAAGACGATTATTAAAAATTAGCGATAACAATATTTACTAAAACTCAAATGTATCCCTTTTTTTATTAACTCCCATCCACGAATTTAACTCATTTAGCAGAAAAACTGCTAGAAAAAGTCAGTGCGGGTAAAGTCTCGATAAAATCACGCGACAATTCGAAGTGCACGACTTTTTCAAATTTGATACTCAAATCATATGATGTTTTCGAGTTGTCTAAAAACCATTAAAGAACAACATGTCACGAAAACCTCTTCAAATTCTACAAGGGACATTTGCCATTGTCTTCAGTTACTTACTTCACATTCTGAGTGGAAAAATCAACTTTTTTTGGATAACCGCTTTCCCCCATACATTTTCTAACATATGGAACATTATTTTACAGTGTTGCAATGGGTGTGAAGCCATCTCTGGCAAATTTTCGCCATTAATTAATTTATCCCCATGGGAGGTGGCCTTTCCATAATTTGGAGTTTTCTTGATAACAGGGTTTCCAGATAACAGATCTGACACCTGTTATATATTCATATATTTATAATGGGCGCTTAGTGATGTAATTTGTATCAAGTCACTCACTGGGATTTGTGTATTATAAAAAAGTAATGTACAATACCCCCTGTGATAAAATATGTAGCATATAAATATATGATCCTGAAACTCCTTGGTGACTCTGACATCCTTATAATTTACAATAGGGGGTCCATTATTGTCTATAATATACATCTACTTTTCATACGAGGCCACTGCTACTCCATTGTGTTCCTTACTGAAACCTCTACATTTTTGTAATGATTAGTACTTTCTCTATCGAAAGCACAAAGACTAAAGGCTGTAACCTATAAACATATAACTGGCCTCTATGCTACCAAACCATAAAATCAAAGCTTCAGCTTATGTGCTTCCTTTATAGATCTAACATTCCCAAAATAGATTGGCTGCTTTTATTCCCTAGTCCTCCATAAAAGTGACCAACTGATGCGAGTGTATCCTGCTTGTTATGTGCACACTTCCCTCTTTCTTCACACAATTGTTGCTGAAGAAATTCAATTCAGTTGGTTTGATTTCAGCCAGGGTTGTTATTAGTAATCTTGGGTGCCTAACTTGGACCACTAAAGAATGCAATTCTATTGGGGAATGTTCAAGCAGTATTTCTTTAAGAATACACTCCAGATTTTGCTGGACTATGGCTTCCACTCTGCTTGGATTTGTAGCCTCTTTGACTTTGCAGACTCTGTTGCTTAACCATAGCCACATACCAATGAACCACAAATCCCAGCCGACTCCAACATAGTATAAAGGGCCAATGCATGTTGGGAACCACAGTCCAATTAAGCAAAGCAACAATAAGGCAAAGCAACATTCCTTAAAGGAATAGTAACTTCAAAAAATAAGTGTTTTAAAGTAATAAGTTAGTTTTACCAGTGCAAGGCAACAGTACATTATATTTTCATTGACACTTTCTTTTCCAGCCCCAACTGCCCAGTGAATACAAAACCAAGATGAGGGAGATAGTTTCACATACCTGCACCTACTGTAATTATTTTGCATGTCTAAACTACTCTTAAAGGGATTATGTCATGGGAAAACACTTGCATGTATGTATAACTTTATTTGTAAAGTGCTGTTATGGAGCCGCAGTACCATAAAATGCATAAAAGTACAATATAAATAAAAGTACTATATATAAACACACTAAGATGAACAGAGAGAGAGGATTTGTTAGCAAAAGTAACAGTAAAAAGGAGCAGTCAGAAAGGTAGGGAAAGAACCAGGATGAAGCTCGATCTCGGATACCAATTGAATGGAGAGTTTGCATTAGAACAGAATGGTTGACAGTATCAAAAGCAGAAGATAAGTCCAAGAGAATGAGATTAGAATAATGTCCCTTGGCCTTAGCAGTCTGGAGGTCATTTACAACTCTACTTAAGGCAGTTTCAGTGGAGTGTGCAGGTTGATTGCCAGACTACATAGACTACAAAATAAATGATTGGTGCATGGAAAGTTAGTAATACGGGAAAAGACCAGACATTTCAGAATTTTAGAGGCTAGTGGTAAGAGAGAAACAGGTCGTTAAACAAGTATAAGTCCAGTGTAGCCTTTTTCAGAGTGAGCTTGACACAGGCCTTTTTCAACAATGAGGGGAAAGTACCAGAAGTTAGAGAGGGGTGGAATATATGAGCTGGAGTAAGCAGGGGCGCTCTGCCAATGAGGCTAGTTGAGGCACTCGCCTCAGGCGGAAGCGCCCCCCTGGTTGCCAGGGGCGGCAAAAATGCCACTTCAGGTAACTAAACCCGGAAATTCGACTCTTCTAGTGCAGAGAGCACAACTGCGCTCTCTGCACTAGCGACGCTGACCGTCGTCTGGCACTGAAGGTGTGCGCCGTGGGGGGGCGACAAAAATGGGTAGGATAGCCCCTGGGAGTACGGACAGGGGCACATGGTATAAGTACAGGTGATGGCATAGGATCAAGTGATCAAGTTGTAGTTGGAGAGGACAGGAGAAGTTTTGAGACTTCAGACTCAGTTACAAGATCAAAAGAGTTGAAAAAATGAAAGAGGAGATTTAGGAAGAGTGAAAATATTGGTATCTGAATGGGAAAATTGTTTGTGGATAGAATTAACTTTGCTTTTAAAGAAGTCAGCAAAGTCCTGGGAGGTATGTTCATATGTTAATGTTTCATTTGTAGAGGGATGGAGCAATGAGCTTAATATGGAAAAACAAGCATTGTGGGTTGGATTTATTATTATTTATGACTGTACTATAGTATTCTTGTTAAGCCTGGGATAGGGGAGTATCAAGGCAGGCCATAAGAAATTAATAGTCCGCTTTTGTATGGGATTTCAGCCACATGCGCTTTGCTGTTCATGTACAGAAACGCAAATCCCATCTGGCTGTTCATCCAGGGGCTGGGATTGTGGGTCTGTTTGCGTTGTGGCTGCCGAGTGAAATGTTGAATGCAGAAAGATGTATATTTTTAGTAAAGACCAGATCTAGGAAGTGGGTTTTTATGGGTTTTTCACTGCTGGAGATGAAAAGAGGTGGAAAACAGAGAGCCAGAATTCAAAGAGAAATGTAGCCAGAGATTTGGCAGAAGGAGGTCTGTCAATAACAGTTACCTGTTAATAACATCAGTTAATAGTGCTGCCCCAGCAGAATCCTGCATTGAAATGTGTTTTAAAGGAAAACGATACCCCCAAACAATGTAGGTCTCTATAAAAAGATATTGCATAAAACAGTTCATGTGTAAAACCCTGCTTCATGTATATAAATCATTTTCATAATAATATACTTTTCTAAGTAGTATGTGCCATTGGGTAATCATAAATAGAAATTGTCATTTTAAAAAATAAGGGCCGCCCTTTGGGATTGTAGGATTCATGGTGCACACAAACAAGTCAAACATACCATACATGGTAAGTCACATGAGCCAATTAACAGACAGAGCTCTTTCTTTTGCTTCCTCACTTCTTCCAGTTATTATAGTATTATAGTATTTCTACCAGGGACACTGACTACTCTCAGACACAGCGTATAACCTAGATTGTTTTGAAAAAACTTAGCCTAGTTACCCTTTCCCTTCAGTTTAATTGTTACCCTTTCCTTACAATACCATTGTCCATAACAAAAAGAGTTATGTCTCAACCACCCTTCTATTCTGATTTTATAATTTGGAACAAAGCAAATACAAATTTTCTATATTAAACAAACTGCAGTTATTTTGCTCTACTCATTAACTTGACACAATCCATCATACCAATACAACATCATCATACAACAAACTGCTTGTAGCTAATGCATTGGTAATTATTAATCTTTTGTA
Organism: Xenopus petersii; assembly: GCA_038501925.1. Classification (NCBI taxonomy): domain Eukaryota; kingdom Metazoa; phylum Chordata; class Amphibia; order Anura; family Pipidae; genus Xenopus; species Xenopus petersii. Next base: position 149,704,207 of record CM076674.1, read on the forward strand.
TTTCAAAGGATGAATGCATTTGTAGACAATTAACACAGAACCTATAAAATTTTTATGTGGGAACATTAATGGTGCTTTCGTTCTGCTAGCAATAGACCGTAAACTACATAGATGGTAAATACCAGGTAATAATAGTGAATGTTTCCCTGATGTTTGATAAGGTCTAGTGCAATAAAATATTCTATTACCGCACACCTCCTTCCACTTTTCTGCGTGGTGGTGCTGGTCCTCTGTTGACCAAGCCCGGTCTCCTTACTGCTTTGTAATTTCAAAAAATGGTCCGCACACACCAATGTTGCAGTCGGGGATTGTGCCCCTTTTATTAATGCCACCAACATTAATAAAAGGGGCACAATCCCCGACTGCAACATTGGTGTGTGCGGACCATTTTTTGAAATTACAAAGTGATAAGGTCTAGTGCCTTTCATTCCATCCTGTTGAAGACACAATTGAATAATAGATCTTTCCCATCACTATATATATATATATATATATATATATATATATATATATATATATATATATATATATATATATATATATATATATATATATATATATACACACATATACATATCTCTGTTCATCTAAATGGCTTGAATTTTTTGCTCCCTTACATAAAATTCACATTCTGTTTGTGACTGAGCCATTCTCTCAATGGAGACCTCTATTTTTATAATCCTCTAAACATGCATCTTAAATCCAGGATGCCAGGTCAGTGCATTAAAGGCTTTAGTCAATAACTACCGCGCATTTTGATGAACAGCAGATTGATAACAAAGAGGATCTTTTTCGTTATTGTCTTTTAAAAGTCTTTGATAGACTTAACAATGGCTAAAAGATTTAGTTACTAGAAAATAATATTTTTGTAGCACGCTAAATAAATACACACCTCTCTAGGTGAATGAAGTCTTCTGCACAGCTTATGTTTTGGTACACAAAATTGTATCTTTAGCTATGAAATAAATGTAGCATGACAATATTATGGTGCAACTCACAAGTGAGCTATAGACAGTGGCTGCCATTGGGGAAACACTGAGAAATATTTGTACTGGAAGTAGGGTACTCTCAGTGTTGATTCTGGGGCTGCTGCTGCCGCCCCTCCTCTCCCGCTCTGCACTTAAAAATTATTCGTCGGAGCAGGTCTAAGGGGGCAGTGTCGCTAGTGCATTAAGCGCAATTGTGCTCTCTGCACTAGCGGAGCCGAATTTCCGGTCAAAACCCGGAAGTTCGGCTCTTAAAGTTACAAGAGGCGGCTTTTTGCCGCCCCTTGTAACTGGCCGCTTCATGCCGCCTGAGGCAAGGATCTCACCTTGAATTCAAAAAACTTTTCTCCAAGGCATGCTAATGAGTAAAAAAATGCTTTATTTACATCAATAATTTAAAAGACATGAAAAGTATACCCTCTAACGCCTGACGCGTTTCATGCTTACCCAGCACTTAGTCATAGGCAGAATAATTTTTTTACTCATTAGCATGCCTTGGAGAAAAGTTTTTTGAATTCATAGTTTTACCTCTGTTTGGTCACTAGAGGTCTCCGGTATGCGCATTAATAGTTTACTGATTCTGCTCCCAATTCGATTCTAAGAATCTCACCTTGCCTCATGGCAGAAGCGGCCCTGGGTACTCTCTTCAGTGCAAAATTACATCTCTCTGTGTACTGGAAGTTATTGCCATGGGTAAATTTGTGTTTATTTAGTCATGATAACAAAAATATCCAGTGTCGGCCCACAGGGATACCAAGAAAACTCTCGGTGGGCCCAGGTGTCAGTGGGCCCTCCTGCTTCAAAACATGATTTGGCATAGTTCATGGCCATTACCTATTTCTATGAGAACAAAGAGACTAAAGTGATTGAATAATAGATTATAGTATGTAAAGAAAAGAGACTAGCAGAATAGAGGTTGCGTGAGGAGAGGAATTATAATAGTACTGAGAGTGGGCCCCTGATCGAAGGCCTTTTGGTGGGCCTCTGTTCTAAGATTTTTGGGTGGGCCCCTGGTGTCCCAATCCGACACTGAAAATATCTACAGTCAGCATCAGAGGTACCTGATCACAACTCCTACATTTAGGGGCCTATTTATTAAAGCTCAATTTTTTCCGGTCGGGTTTTTAAAGGGGAAAACTAGAATTTTTAGAGAAAGAAAACTAGAATTTTTAGAGAAGGAAAACTAGAATTTTTAGAGATTTATTATACCCCAAAGCTGCTAATAATCTGAAAATATTTCAGCTAAAATCGGTCAAGCTCATGTAGAAGTCAATGGAAAATGTCCCTGATGATGTTTCGAGACCTGAGCTGGTTTTCTTTCAAAAACCTGATAAATTTTAGTTGTCACAGTGACAATTTGATATACTTGAGATTGCTCAGCATCAATAAGAAAAAGTAGTACAATTTGAATTGAGGCACGATTTTGTTGCAACGTTTATTTGCATTGAGAAGAATTATTGGTAAATTAAGGGGATTCGGGTTTGGGAGTTTGATCGAGAAAAAGTTTTAGTAAATTCTCAAAGGCCAATCTAGTGTATAAAACAGTGGGCAATAAAAAAGTTCAGTCATTCATACAACCACTCTTTATAACTAAAATGGTAACTAAATAATATTAATACAGTAGGTTGTGTCTGACGTTTATGAATGCCAGACATTCTGCTCTTAAAGGAACAGTACAATCAAAAAATTTAAATGTTTTAAAGTAATAAAATATAATGCAGTGTTGCCCTGCACTGGTAAAACCGATCTGTTTGATTCAGAAACACTACATTGCTGTGTAGCAACGGGGGGCAGCCATTCAAAGGAGAAAAGGCTCAGATTACAAAGCAGATAGTAGATAAGCTCTGTAGAACATAATGGTGTTATCTGTTATTCACTATTTGACCTGTGCCATATAGCCATTGCTGCACAGCATATAGTTTATATGAACTATAGTAGTGTTTCTTAAGCAAACACATCAGTTTTACCAGTGCAGGGCAACAGTACAGGATATTTTCATTACTTTAATACACTTTATTTTTTTTTTTTTTGGTGTTACTGTTCTTTTAATGATAGAAACTTGGAAATGCAACATTTCCACCCGCACATAATTCCAGCATTATTGCAGCCACATTTCATATTGTGTCCCAATGCGGAAAAATGGAAGCAAGTTCAAAATGAGGTTTCATCCAATTTACTGCTGAACCTATTGAGACAACCAGCTGTGGGAATGCTGGAGATACTGCCAGGTCCATGATGAGAGTAGCTCCAGGGTTCTCTAGAGTCAATGGGGCAAATTCACTAAGATTCGTAGTTGCGCCAGGCGCAACTTCGCCGCACTTCGCCAGGCATAGTTTCGCCAGCGCTCCGCAAATTCACTAAAATCCGAAGTTGCGCACAGGGGTAGCGTAAGGTTGCGAATTTGTGCTAGCGTTGATTCGCTAAGTGAAGTGAAGTTACGGTAGCGAAGGTTAATTTGCATACGGCGCCAAATTCAAATTTCAATGGAGGAATACGTAGAATCACTACAAATGCCTGGGAAACCTTCAAAACATCAAATAATTTTTTTTTTTTGCCCTACACATGTGCCCACTGTATAGTTAAGTTGCCATGAGTTAGGAAATGTAGGGGGGAAGGAGGGGAGCCCCAAAAAAATTCTCGATCTTTTTCAGCCTATCACCCATAATATAGAAAACACACCAGCGTTTTTTGGGACTTAGCACCTGCACTTGCAAGCACTTTTCATAAAGAACCCCTTTTGTAATGTAACATTACCTCTGACAATTAATTTTTCTGACTTAGCCTGGAAGCTCTTCCTCCTGTGCATAACTATACTGAACACATATAATAAATTTAGTTAACCATACAAGGTCATGTATTTTGGTTTTCACCCAACTGGGAAGTGGCTATTGCCAGGAATCCATTGTATATAAGCAATATGTTCCCCTTAATAACATCGGAAGGCAGCTGAGAACAAATTCCAGCTCTACACTGGAGCTCCATTTGTCTTCTGTTTTACTTCGGAGCTGAGTTTAAAACATGTTTTAACTTGACTGCTGGAAACTTTATTTATATTTTTATGATTTTATGGAAGAATCCATTTCCCAGTGCTTACATGAATGTTTCAGTTTCATTTTTGTAAAACATCAGAAGCCTTCATGTGCTATAAGGAAGTGAATACAGATATACACTTAGCAGCAATCCCTTATGCTGTCCCCTAGGGTCAAGTACCCTTCATCTGAAGGTTTCATTAGCATATACTATGCCGCTTGTTCAAAAGTCTGTGACACATATGACAGTAAGGGTAAAAGATACGGAGGTTTGCCTCAGACACAGAACACTATAATAGCTAGTGTAAAAAAGAGGATATTTGGTGAAAGAGAGAGTCTCTTTAAGTTACATACAATGTGCCATTATATATACTATTTGCTAAATGGTTTATAAAATACTATTAACCTTATGTTATGATGACTTCAGTATTAAGTGTCCCTTCAATCTGAAGTGCTTAGATCTCTGGGAAGTACAAGAGTTGTGATGATTTATGAATAGCCATGCAGTATCATAAACTCCCATGTTGCTCATGTTGTCAGCTTAGAGTTACACTTGGTGGAACTGTATATGAAGAGAATGAACATCTGGTGCACCTTTGTACAGTATCTTCTGCTAAAATAGGGGTTTAATAAAAATATAATTCTAAAATAGGTTTATACAGAAATAGAGCAGTGGAGTAAAATAGGCAATGGACGGCTCCTTCCAAGAAGCTGTACCTTCCAGGCAGACGCATTTTCCCCCTTGGCTTCCCCAAACTGTTGTTAATGCCGTGTTCCTCAGTCCCTAAGGAAAAGAATATGTTAGATAGTGTGATAACTTCTCAAAGTGCGGTTACAGACACAATTGGATCTACTCACAAAGAAGGTGATTAGTAAAGCATGTATCATAAAGAAACTGTCTCTGCGATGTGTCCTGTTTCTGACATGTTCCCTGCAAACCAAAGCGCATATGGTGAAGTATCGTCAGGATCTTGTTCCAAACCCCCATGGCTAGTTGCACTTATCAAGACGCCCGTATGTATGTGTCATAAGAATGGTCCGGCAGAGGTTCCACTTAAATATTTGGAAGGGGTTTTTGTACTATTCGAAATTTGGGCTCCTGCATTCTACTTACTGAATGACTTTGGTGTTCCGAAGTGGCGCCTGCCCTCTATTCTAAGTCTCTGTGGGTTGCCTAGGGCACCCTGTCGGCTTTGCCAGGCCCTGGCCAGAAATATAATAACCTTTAGGGTGAAAGACCTGTGAAGGCCTGTTTTTGAAGACACATGTCAAACTGTGCCTTGATTACCAGCATTCTTGTCTCTATGCAGTTCCACCGGCTCTAAGACATAAGCATCACATAAACTGGAAACGGCATCACACAACACAGTATACAGTCATTTTCATACCACCCCCAGAAGGGCTGCTTTGAAGCTAAAGGTTGCCTGTGGTACCCAATCCACTGCAGGGCACTACTGCCAGCAGCCCAACAGGAAAAGAAAGAAGAAACACTGTACATTACAGAGCATTTGTGCATTTATTAAGAAATTACAGCTGTATTATCTTGAAGAAGAGAATATGCAGGCAGGGAAGGTGCATTTGTTTTGCTGCAATATTTGATTTGGTGAAAATACTCACAGATGACGATTCGTAACATGCAATCCACACCTGGCAAAAAACTCTGCAGCGCTCATCACTACTTTCTAACAAAGCAGCAAACAACATAAATGTGTCCCTGAGAGATTTCCTCACCACTTGATTCAGTCTGGGACTGACATTCTTCAGAGAGGTTAAATCACCATTAAAGCATATTGTATAAAAAGAACAGAGGCGCCAAAAGAATAAAAGGATCTAAACGAGTTTAAAAACCAAAACTTATCCTTATATCCGTTTATAACTCGTTTATATCCTTTTATTCTTTTGGCGCCTCTGTTCTTTTTATACAATACTAAGTCCACCCTGGGTGGAGGGTTGATACCCTTTTTCTATCTACAGAGAGCGACTTCTTAATCCTGAGTGGGGTCAGGACAATCTCCCCACCTGCCTTTACAGTGGTTGCCTATTGGTAACCTTGGTTTGTGAGTATATGTTATCTACTCTTATTTCATTATCCCTTACCAATACATATTACACTATTGGGGCTCTTGGTGTTCCTTTTGTTTATTAAAGCATATTGTTGTTTTTAAGAACTCAAAATAAAAAAAAAAACCCAAACTATTCCAGTGCTTTGAATAAAAACAGGAAAGTCGATTCAGATGATATTGATCTAAAATATGTTGGCCATTTAGTTAAGCAAGATTGAAGAGAGTGGCACAATTACAATTCCCTCTGCATCTCAAGGGTATTCTAGACAGAGTATCACGGGAAGAATCAATAATCACATTTCTGGCTTCTTTGTGCTAACGGATCAGACAGCAGTATTGGGCTCACCAGGCATAATCAGGAGCTAAAAATAACACTGCGGCTGTGTATTACTCTTTGTCTGACTCATTCAACTACTAAATATAGATACGCTTGCTTTAGAGGCCAATTTACAAACGTTTATTGGAAGGCCAAACCAATTTATAATGCACATCAGGCACTACTTTCAACTGAAAAAAAAACAAATATCCGCAGCATGTTTTAAAATATATGGGCTTATTAAGGTGTACATACCTGTAAATATTAACTCCAATTTCATGATAGAAATATGATATAGGTAATGCCAATATATCTAACCACAATTATAAAGCAGGAGATTATTCTTAAATATTTAGTGGGAATGTGTCGAAAAACTGATGCTGAAATACACTACACATGTAAAATCAGGTGCATGTGCAAAGCTGTGAAATTATTTATTGTGAATGTGCATTATATTTAAAATGTGCATTCCACCACTTTTCCACCACTGTTTTCCACCTAGTGTCACATGAATGGGCTACATAGTATTAGTTCTACATGCAGTAGTTGTGAATAGCTATATAGATAGAGGGATAGAAGATCGGCCATAAGTTTCAGTGGATTTATATTTGTAACACTGTTGAGAACAGAACCATATTAATGAAAAATGCTTGTTTTTTTTTAGGGATGCACTGCATCCAGGATTCGGTTCAGGATTCGGCCTGTCTCAGCAGGATTCGTTTATCCTTCTACCCAGCCTAACCGAATACAAATCCTAAATTGCATATGCAAATTATGGACTGGGAGGAAAATCACTGGACTTTTTGTCAAAAAACATGGAAGTAAAAAATGTTTTCCCCTTCCCAACCCTAATTTGCATATGCAAATTACGTTCGGAATCAGTTTGGTATTCACTGAATCTTTCACAAAGGATTCAGGGGTTCGGCCGAATCCAAAATAGTGGATTTGGTGAATACCTAGATTTTTTAGTCTTTCAATGAGCTTCAGCGTTGCTCGACAGACAACTTTCATATATAAAAATTTTTTTTTTTGCAAGGCTCTATTCTCCTGGGTGAAATAAGCGTGGGAGACTCGTATAACAATTTCACATATAAAGAGTCACTGTACAATATGGTCATTTATTCAGGTCTCCCAAGCTTATTTCACCCAGAAGAATAGACTTCAGGCTTGCAGCAAAAAAACACAAATCCACATCTATATGGCTGGGTTTTTGGAGGCTATTCTTATATTTGAAAGTTGCCTGTTAAAGGGAAACCGTCACCCAAAAAAATTATTCAAAATCCTATTTTATCACATTAGTCAAGCAAAATGAACTTTAATTACACAATATAAATTATTTGAATTTTGTTTCCTTCAGTCTTGGAATTCATAATTATAGCAAGCAGGCAGGAGTCATTTTATGGGCACTGTTATTAAGGCAAGATCTCAGAATCTTGTTTGTGCACCAGAATGGGGGACCCGATGCCCATCCCCATGTACTGGCTACACAATTAAACGGGGGAATATGTGGAGAGCAGTGACATCTAGGTAGTGCTGAATGGAAAGGGAAAGTAATTGTCTGCCCCACCTCTATGCCCAGGGCATAGAGGAGTGGCAGACAATATTTGATTGACAGCTGAGATTTTTAAATGAGCTTATAACAGCTATGAATGCTTTAATAAAAAATAGAAATTGGATTTCATGTTTAATTTGAAAACGACTTTTATTATACAGATTTTTGCATCTGGGTGACAGGTCCACTTTAAGCACCACTAATGGCACCTAACATAGTTGCATATCTAGAAACCTCAAGAGAAACAGTCACAGGAGAGTCAATAGGGCAAGGTTTCTATATAATTTCATATTCCCCTTAAAATTACTAATCTGTTTACAGAAAGTGAAAACAGTATTCTTTGGAACAGGGCTGAAAGAAGAAGAAAGGTGGAAGGAGCTACAAGGGCAGTTTTAAAGGAATAGTAACAACAAAAAATTAAAGTGTTTTAAAGTAATAAAAATATAATTCAGTGCTGCCCTGCACTGGTAAAACTGCTGTGTTTGCTTCAGAAACATTACTATTGTTTATATACAGTAAATAAGATGCTTATAGCAGTGGGGGCAGCTATTCAAAGTAGAAAAGGCTCAGATTACAAAGCAGATAGTAGATAAGCTCTGTAGAACATAATGGTGTTATCTGTTATTCACTATTTGACCTGTGCCATATAGCCATTGCTGCACAGCATATAGTTTATATGAACTATAGTAGTGTTATCCACTATTTAACCTGTGCCGTATAGTCTTTTTCAATTTCCGCCATTGATACGCAGCAGCTTGTTTATATGAACTATTGTACAGTTTCTGAAGCAAACACATCAGTTTTACCAGTGCAGGGCAACAGTACATTATATTTTCATTACTTTAAAACACTTAGATTTTTTGGTGTTACTGTTCCTTTAATGCAAGAAATTAAATTAAAAACTCTGACATACTGTACATCATGCTAAACATATAGCTCTACCTTAGAATCCAAAATGTCCAAAATGTGAGGGTGCTTACACACAAATGTTTAATTCATCTTTTGTACAAGCATCCACACTCAGGTCATATTCTTCAGACAGGGAAGAATCTTGTTTCTGTTGTAGATCTTCCATTGGCCAAAGAGAACCTAACCTCCTCCTGCTTTCCTTATATACAGTATTCCCTGGAACCCTCACTTCTTCTAAAATTTTCTCAGGGGGTTCCCTATCAATTGTAGTTATTATACTCTATAATATTAAGAATGAAAATACATCTGTAGTAATGGGGTCTCCAAGCAGTATAATGATTACTCACCACATAAAAGAAGTGGTGCACCGCCCTGAGCCCTCAGCATGGGGGGGAGGACAAACTGACGAACCAATATGGAGCAGGCACTCAAAAAAGGCAAACTTCCACCAGGAAAAAAATTCATAGTGAAAAGGGTTTATTGTGTCCTCAGCCTGATGCGTTTCGTGTCATAAACACTTAATCATAGGCTAAACTCATAGAGCCATGCCTCAAATATTTATACACCAGTGAGCCAATCAGATCATCACACCAATTACATACCCACCCAATCCAAACAAATTTACTATGTTGCATCAATCAGAACTCCATCTCAGTGAAATTGAATAAGGGTCAAAGTAAGAGTCAAAGGGTGAAGGCCCTAGACATTCATCGGTGCCATTAATATTAAGAATAACAACTCCACCATCTACGTCTTCAATGATTACAGCAAGTCCAGTTGTTTTAGAATTACTTGTATTAGATATTGGTGAAAAAATACATTGCACCCAAACCTATTGTTGGTGTATGTTAATGCCTGGTGTTAGCCATCTGAAACTGCTAATAACTCAGAGGCCTCTAAAACCAGAACATTCTAAAATGAATGTAGAAAGTTGAAAAAAATGCTTGGAGAGCCACTCTAAATATATTTACTTCAATTCATTTTATGGGTTTAATCCTTTAATAAAATAGTGATGTTGCTTTGTTTTAGCAAACACATTCATAATTTGAATGTCAGTGTTAAAGATATAAAAGGGTACACAACATTTTTTTTTTATTTTATTTTTCACTTTATATTGCATATCATATGTTCTTGTGGGGTTTTCACATGTACATTAAATACATTATATATATTATAGATTATTGTAATGGTCCATTCTAAAAGCATCTTCTAGTAATAATTATTATTTTTAAGTCTAGGGGAGATTTATTTACTTAGACCTTATTAATTATCTAGCTCATGGATGTTGCAAATAATAAAATATCTAAGAAGAAAATTCTTATACATGCTAAGATTATTCTTTGTTATAAAGATGATTCCAATAGGGAATAAAAGCAGAAAATAGGAAGAAATACAATCCGTATAATACCTAAAACTGTATTAGTGTAATACGATTAATGAACTTTAGTCTCTATTTTTAAACATTCAAATACCAAAGCATTTAATACTGCAATTCTAAAATGAGCACAATGAGCCATTTCAATTTCAAGAACAGAAACTGCATTTATGCCGTTTGATTTTTAATGTAAAATAAGATTAACATGTCTGGGTATAGAACAGACAATGATGCAGCCTCTTCCAGTATTTGCCCTTTTCTCTATGTAGACAAATTACATTATGAATCAGGATGAGTCATGAGGAGAGAGAAATAGAAAATGCAAATCGTGAGCTAGCATATATTTAATCTCGTCTGTATATTTCACTCGTCAAATTGCACAAAAGCGGAACAGAGAGGCAGCCGTTATTTGTGAGATAAAAGATTAGCCTTCACTATCGCAGGCAGAAGAAACCCAACATATAAAGAGAAGAAAGTCAAAGGAAAGAAATTAACGTCTGACTGTTGGTGGGCTCCAGGTAAATGAGAGACAATGAGGTAATGCTTTCCTTTTAGAGAAATTTTAGAGAACTGCCAGGCATTGTTTCTGTTTAAGAAATAAGACATACTGTAGCTATACAGTCAGCAAGTTTGCATAGTACTATTGAATTTAACTTTTCACCAGTGTTGTACAGTATTTACTTGCATGGTAAACCTTTCTTTAATGCAAATATATATATATATATATATATATATATATATATATATATATATTTATTTTTGTATTGCTTTAAAGCTTGGTGCCAACAACAAAAAGTATAATACATACAGTACAATAAGTGGTCCACAGTCCAATATTCTTGTTCTCTTTAACTGTGGAATCATTCTTTAACATTAATTATTACCTTCTGGGTCAAATGTCAATGAAAGATGACACACTTACTACCAGTGTCGGACTGGGACACCAGGGGCCCAACCAAAAATCTTAGACCAGAGGCCCACCAAAAGACCTTAGACCAGAGGCCCACTCTAAGTACTATTATTCTTCCTCTCCTCACGCAACCTCTATTCTGCTAGTCTGCTCTCTTTATACTATAATCTATTATTCAATCTATTTAGTCTCTTTGTTCTCATAGAAATAGGGAATGACCATGAAATAGACCAAATGTTTAGCAGCATGAGGGTCCACTAACACCTGGGCCAACTGGGAGTTTTCCTCGTATCCCTGTGGGCCAGTCCGACACTGCTTACTACATTTACAGCAATCCATGATATTCAGTGCTTACGTTTGTAATTCTTTAATAAATGGCAATGTGGTATTCCCAGGGATTACAGTGCCCAATAGTTAGTCTAGTTCTCCCCTTGGAAAAGGCTTGGCCACTAGCTAAGAGGGTTGACCAACCATAACAGGTACTGTAACCTGCTCAAGAGGGGACCTGACTAATGAACCCTCCTGGTTCTTATAACTTAATTCCCTACGCCCCTAACTGGACCCTAGATATGTAATGTCTGTAATAAGGCCACACTGGAATAGGAATTTAAACCTACTGTCATTTACTGATACTGTATACTATGAGAAACTGGAATTTACAGTCAGTGTAGCCTTTTCTGTTCTCTGCCAACCTTATATTCCAGTTGATCTCTTTCTCCTTGCAGGTAGATGCATTCACGTTTTTTCTTTCCTTGCTTCTCTTTTCCCATATTCCTTTACAACAATCACATACCAAAAGCATTGCTGATTCTGGATTTTCGAAGGCTGGAGGTGACCTTTGCACCTATTACAAGATTAAGGACATTAATGCAACTGATGAAAGGAATTGATGTTGTCCAGTTAGTCAGTTTAAATCATACAGATTTTTTCAGCATCTGACATTTGTTTTTAATATTTTTTGTGGTGGGAAAAAATTTACTATGCAAAACATACACAGTTGCAATGAGAGTGCACCATTCGGCACCACTGAATTTCATTGAAATTTTGTAGGTTTTCATATATTTACCATTTAAATGCCTTAATATGGATATAATGTTAAAGGGCATGTAAAGGCAAAAAAATAAAATCCCATTTTTACTTTCTTTAATGAAAAAGAAACCTATCTCCAATATACTTTAATTAAAACATGTGTACAGTTTTTAAAAGAAACCTGACTGTTTGCAGTGAAATTCTCCCTTCATTTACTGCTGTGGATAGGAATTGTCAGATGGTCAGTAACTGCTCTGCAGGGAAACAATCATACTTTCAAACAGCAGGGGGAGCCCCCGCCTTACTTCCCAGCCATGCAGAATTCAAACAGCTTTGTTTGTTTCCCTATAGAGCAGTCGGCGACTGTGTAGAGATTTGTATTGGATTTTATTTTTGCCTTTACATCCCCTTTACTTTTTACCACTTTTACCACAGCTGTAGGGACAAAGACCATGGAGCCAGATTTAAAAAGATAAACTGGAATTCTATTTGGAGGATTATTTTGCTGCAGCCACTGGTTCTGCAGAGTTGGAGAAAGTTTGTATTAAACTATACAAAATCTATAAAATCCACATTAGATTACATGACAACACAGGACCCAGTGCAGTCTGTATATTCTGATTATTAATCAGTCTTGCTGTATCGGCTTCTGCCAGATATTATTTGACTTGTGCTGTTTTGATAATTTATGACAATCCCTAAGCAGCCCAGACCACACTAAGCATGTGCACAGTCTTGGTCTTGCAAAGATGTTTAACAAAGTTACAATATGGTGACCCCTTGTGGCCAACTTTGAAAGCATAAATCATTTTTTTGATTAGGTTTGTGGTGCTGTAAGTTCATGTTTATGTTTAGTATACAAAATACAGCATATCTAGCCTTATTCTATTTATAGACTTTACTTCCCCTTTAAAGTCCATTTTGTCTACATAAATTCCATTTCTGGATTTGAACCAGCTACAGACTTTTATTAGCCATGGTGTTCTTTATAATGTAGCAATGAAGATGTGTAAGAGGAAATGCTGAAAATACTGAAATAATTTGTTCAATGGCTCAGTTATAACTCATTGATTTAAAATGGCAGCTTAAACACCCAATACAAATGCAATTTGACTGAAAACTTACATAAATGGTTATGTTTAATGTACTAAAAAAAACTATTTTCAGAAGCTGACATTAGTGACCTGTTTCTATCCCAGAAATGCATGGCCTGCCTTTCAAACATTTTCACTTGTGTGGCCAAATTGCACAATTCTGTTGATCTTTCTGCAGGATGATCAGTTGTACAATAAGTAGCAAGGCCAAGTTGGCCGAAATGTTGTAAGTTGTCTGTGCTTTTACAGGATGTGTAACCAAATGACAAAGAAAAATATAACCGTGTTCAGCAAATGTATAAAAGTCTATTACACTATAAGTTAATATTTAGAAATGCCATTAATAAATAATAATATGAATAGCCCCCTTTAACAATATAAATCATAACATACATACAGTAATACGATGAAGCCTAATAATGATAAAGCTACAACGTGTCCAAGTTTCCAAAAATGACCATAATAATGCTTGCCTGCAAATGAATTAACAGTGACTTTCTTATAAGGATTACATATACAGAAAAATTCTCTTCTCAGGTGCCAGCCAATGAGAAATCAGCGGCAGCAGTGGAGCTGGAAGAGGAAAACAAATAAATGACAGACAGCGCCTGCTTGATTCTCTAAGGTATTAAAGACAAGGGGAGGATAGAAAGTGAAAATCCTTTAACAAAAAGTCAAGAAGAAGAGGTATGGGGCTAAATGATCATCCCGATCGAATTGCCAGTGAATTTAGTTGGTGCGGGCTGGAGCCGGAGGTGGTGGAGGAGCTGGGCAGGGACAGATTCAGCCCGGCCTGGGAGGAGAGGCTGCAGGCTCAGTCCCGGATCCGCAGTGTCAGTGTGGCCACGTCTGAGAGCAGCATGAGTTGGAGGAGCGAGGGAGAGGGAAGCAAGGGAGGAGGAGGTTGCCCTGTCGCCTTTTCTGAACAGAAGCGGAAGTGGAGTTTTGCCAAGTTATTTCTTAATAAAGGCTATTTATTATTACAGAGAAAAAGTGAATCTTTCTAAGAAATTTGGATTATATAGATAAAATGGAGTCTATTGGAACTTTCTGGATAATGGTTTCCGGATAACTTATCACATACATGTACATATATCATATTGATTGTGTGCATTCTGAATTCTGTAAATGTGAAAATGTCGAATATAAATTTTCGATATTGTGTGTAAGATACAAAACACATTGAAGCAAATACATTTTAGCTATATATTTTATTTCTTGTATGAAAGTTTAGCCTTCTTCCAAAAGCCTTAAAATAAAACTAAATAAGGAATACATATGTACATTTCTTTCACATCTGCAAATATACCTCCCTGAAAGCTTTCAGTGATTTTAACTGATTAGCATTTATTCAGTGTATTTCTGATTTCCTTACTGGTCCCATAAATTCATTTTCCAAATTATATATATATATTAGTAAAGTAGTGGTTCAGGACGGTGCATTTAAGGACTACATAAATGGCAAAGCCTTGCTTTATATATATTTATTTATATAACTAATTCCCTTTAGTTATATAGATATATTAAGTGATTTATGATGTTGATGACATAATAGCAATTTCTCTGTCTTCAGAAAGTAGATTCGGAAATGGCAAGCTGGATAATTGACAGCTATAGAGGCACTCTCACCCTACAAAAACAAATACACTTTATATATTTTTGGAAATATAATGTGGTTGATGTGTTATTGGTTTGCGCCTTACCTTGGAATGAAAAGAATATTGTCAATTTTTTAAACGACATAAATAATAGAATAATCGCAGTTTAGAATCTGTGTAAATCTCCTTATCAGAAGATGCTTCCAAATAATTTATTTTTTTTAAAAAAGCATTTTTATTAGTGCAGAGAAAAATGCTCATTAAAGGGCACGTAAAGGCAAAAAAATAAAATCCCATTTTTACTTTCTTTAATGAAAAAGAAACCTATCTCCAATATACTTTAATTAAAAAATGTGTACCGTTTTTATAAGAAAAGATGGTCCCTAACTGCTGAGCAGGAAAACAATCATATTTATGAACAGCAGGGGGGAGCCCCCCCCCCTTACTCCCCAGCCATGCAGAACTCAAGCAGCTTTGTTTATGATGATCCCTAAGCAGCCCAGACCACACTGAGCATGTGCACAGTCTTAGTCTTGCAAAGATGTTTAACAAAGTTACAAGATGGTGACCCCCTGTAGCCAACTTTGCAAGCATAAATTATTTGTTTGATTAGGTTTGTGGTGCAGTAAGTTCATGTTTATATTTAGTATACAAAATACAGCATTTAGCATTAGAAATACATAAAGTTTCTAATGCTAACAGACTCCTGTTGCACAAATATGGCAGCCCCCTTATAGACGATCACAGGGAGTCAGGTAAATTAAAAGCATTGGGCAAATACTTTATGTCAAAATTATAAGAAGCATGCAAAGTCAATGTTATGGTAGATGTAAAAAAAAAAGGATCAATTTATGGAGTCAGTATCTCTTTGACAGTTACTCTAAAAGTGTAAAGTGTTCCCAGTGTCCTAGCAGCTGGGGGGCACGGAATACCCCTGACAATGTTACACTCAAACATAAATCACAGAAAGCAAATCAATGACATTAAGATTTCTTCAGTGTTAATGCATTGACTGTAAGAATAATGTTTTGCTTTGATTTAGAATCTTTTTAAACATTTCTTTTTTCTCACATCATCTTTTTTGCTGTAGCAAATTCTAATCTCATTGAAAGCACCAGCATTCACTCAGTGGACCAATACTCGAGGCAACTGAGAAGACTTAATAAATGTACCAGTTTTACATTTTCTGTGTTGTTTTCCCCTTCACAGAGGAGAAACAGAGTAATAAAAACAACAAAACGTGTTTGGAAATTAAATTAAAGACCCTTAGGCTTTCTTGATAATACACAACCAGTGACTAGAGATGTCGCGAACTGTTCGCCGGCGAACTTGTTCGCGCGAACATCGGGTGTTCGCGCTCGCCGGAAGTTCGCGAACGTCGCGCGACGTTCGCCATTTTGGGTTCGCCATTGTTGGCGCTTTTTTTTGCCCTCTCACCCCAGACCAGCAGGTACATGGCAGCCAATCAGGAAGCTCTCCCTTGGACCACTCCCCTTCCCTATAAAAACCGAAGCCCTGCAGCTTTTTTTCACTCTGCCTGTGTGTGCTGAAGAGATAGTGTAGGGAGAGAGCTGCTGCCTGTTAGTGATTTCAGGGACAGTTGAAAGTTTGCTGGCTAGTAATCGTTTTGATACTGCTCTGTTATTGGAGGGACAGAAGTCTGCAGGGGTTTGAGGGACATTTAAGCTTAGGTAGCTTTGCTGGCTAGTAATCTACCTTCTACTGCAGTGCTCTGTATGTAGCTGCAGTGGGCAGCTGTCCTGCTTCTGATCTCATCTGCTGACTGCTGCAATAACAGTAGTCCTTGTAAGGACTGCTTTTATTTATTTTTTTGTTCCAATACAGAGCAGTATCAAGCAGATTACTAGCCAGCAAACTTACTATCATCTGTCCCTGAAATCACTAACAGCTCTCCCCCTACACTATCTCTTCCAAGCACACACAGGCAGATTTTTCAGATACATTTTTGCCCTTGATCCCCCTCTGGCATGCCACTGTCCAGGTCGTTGCACCCTTTAAACAACTTTAAAATCATTTTTCTGGCCAGAAATGTCTTTTGTAGATGTTAAAGTTCGCCTTCCCATTGAAGTCTATGGGGTTCGCGAACCGTTCGCGAACCGCTCGCAATTTTGCGCAAGTTCGCGAATATGTTCGCGAACTTTTTTTCCGACGTTCGCTACATCCCTACCAGTGACATTAAAATAGCATTAAAGTACAATAGTGATATTGAACAATAAAGAACAACTTGGTCATCACATTAATCTCCATCCATGAATGGTGTCTTCTTAACCATGATACCTACACAGAATCATATTAATTAATGGCAATTAATTATAGTATTCTAGATGTACATATATGGGATTGATTATACCTTTATCCAGAAAAGCTCCTAAATACATGGAGGCCATTTTTCATTGAGTGCTCGTGAGTTCATTGAGTCCACGTGAGTTTACTCTCACAGGGTGTCATAAGACGTTCAGCAAGCTTCATAAGTTGGCCTCAATGGCCTATTATTATGAAGAAAAACATTGGCATCTAAAAAGCTAACAAAGTTTTATTTGCCCAAACTTACGACGATTGCAGAGCTTTTTCCGACTCAAAATCCCACATGATTGGTAAACTCACACGGGGTTCCCTATATGATTGCCTGTGCACGAAAGCTCAGATGATGTAGCTTCATAATCTATGTCTTTAATTTCTGCAAAAGCTTCTTCTTTAACTTTAGAAAGTAAATCTGTGGCAGGCACTCACAGCCTATGATTTAGGGGCAGATTTACTAAGCTCAAGTGATGGTTCAAATTTCAAAAAGTTCGAATTTCAAAGTAAATTTTTGGGTACTTCGACCATCGAATTGGCTATGTTCGACCATTCGAATTCAATTCGAACGATTCAAAGTAAAAATCGTTCGCCTATTCGACCATTCGATAATCGAAGTACTGTCTCTTTAAAAAAAATCTTTGACTTCATACTTCGTCACATTAAAGCTACAGAAGTGCAATGTTAGCCTATTTTTAGCCTAAGTTTTTTTTTTGATCGAATAAAAATTGTTCGATCAATCACTAAAAATTGTTCGATTCGAACGATTTAATCATTCGATCAAACAATTTTTATTAGATCGTTCGAATACGGTAAAAATCCCTCGACTTGGATATTCGAAGTTGAGGGATTTCAATTAAATTTTTTTAACTTCGAAATTCGACCCTTAGTAAATCTGCCCCTAGGTGTTTGTAAACGCGTAAGGTGGAGGACACAGTAAATCTTTTCTACTTGATTTCTACAACTTGTTGGAAGATTACCTTTATTTGAGAGCCTGCCACAGATTTACTCACGGTTGTCCGCTTCCCATGCTGAGGGCTCAGGGCTGTGCATCTGGGCCACTTCCTATATGTGGTGAGTAAATACTCCACTCCATGAAAACCCCTTCTCTGTTTTATTACAGAACTTTAGAAAGTACCTAGTCAATAGGGGCAGAGTTATAAAGGTGTGAAATTAAAGCTCACCACAGAAAATTCACCCACTTTCTATTCATTCTTATGGGAGTTTTGGAAGCATAATTATCAACAAAAGTGAAAGTTAGAGTTCACCATTTTATAAATACACTTCTAAAAATCCCATATAAAGTATATGATAGTAAGGGAGTTATTTATCAAAGTCCGATTTTATCTCAACATTTTCTGCTACAAACTCTGATCAAATCCACTTGGATTTTTAAGATTATTTATTATTACATTTTCCCGAAAAATTTGCTTTGCGGGAAGAAATCAGATTTTCACGGTTTTGTTTTGATTTCCACCCAAAAACTCCAAAAACTTTGGGGTATTGCACGAAACCCAGCGCACATCAAAAAATCATTGGGCTTCTCCCATTAACGTATATGCAACCTCGACAACCTCGACAGGTCTGAGATGCCGGAATTTCTGATTCAGACTTTTCCATCCTCTGGGTTTAATAAATTTCCAAAAAATCTGCATTCGGAGTTTAGTAAATAACCCCCTACGTTTGGTATATCTGCCCCTAAGTTAGCATAATTATTTTAAGGTCAATAGTTACAGGTTTCTGTATCTGTACAGTACCATTAAGAAGTAAAAATAGGTATTTACACCAAATTTAGTTTGCTATCCATCAATAATTTTAAAACATTCATCAAATGACATAAGCAATATCAAACTTAAAGGGGTAGTTGACCTTTAAGGTAACTTTTATTATGTTATAGAACGACCAATTCTAAGCAACTTTTTAATTGGTTTTCATTATTTATTTAGTTTTATAGGTTTATAGTCATTTGCCTTTTTCTTCTGACTGAAGCTTTCAAATGGACATCGCTGACTCCCTTCTAAAAAAACAAATGCTCTGTAAGGCTACAAATGTATTGTTATTGTTACTTTTTATTACTGATCCTTCTATTCAGGCCTCTCCTATTCATATTCCAGTCTTTTATTCAAATCAATGCATGGTTGCTAGATTAATTTGGACCCTAGTTACCAGATTGCTTAAGATGCAAATTGAAGAGCTGCTGAATAAAAAGCGAAATAACTCAAAAACCTTCAATAATAAATAAATGATAGCTAATTGCAAATTGTCTCAGAATATCACTCTCTACGTCATACTAAATGTTATCTCAAAGGTGATCAACCCCTTTAAAAAGTTACCGCATAAGTAGGAAATTTCATATATAATTGTCTAATTTTTGTAGGGCACCCTACATGTATTTGTGTGGAGCATTAAAGTGACAGGATCCCTACTCTATATGGTCTGCATCATAATGCTCCCATCATGTCTCTTCTAGGGTAAATGGATAAGGATGGGCGAATTTAACACATTTCGTTACGACAAAAATTCACCGCCAGCGAAATGACGCAGACGCATGTTTTTGACGCATGCCGCCATATGTCTATGGGCGTCAGTTTTGCGGTGAAACAAGGCAAAAAAATTCGCCCATCCCTATAGATGGACTTTCAGTTTAGCCAGACACACAACTAATACAGATGGAAGGATAAAAGGTGATTACATATTACGCTTATGCCAGTGGATTCCATTTTAAGAAGTACAGTTACTTTCAGTTCAGGTCCTACAGTTCCACACTCTGTTGACTTGAGTGGCATGTTAATCTTAAAAAGGTGTGAAAAACGTATTTTTTTCTATATAAAAATGTTGCTAATAAATGATAGCATTGTACAAAAATATCATTATAGCTGAACTCCAACCTAATTAATCCTATAATCTTTCTTTAAGATCCTTTCAATTCAATATCTACATTTCCTACAGAGATAAATAGGCTACATACAAGTGCAAAATCAAAGAATTTGAAAATTGCTACCCTATCTTGTTAATACTTCTAAAGTTTTAAACTCCCATATTATGTTGAAGATATATCAGCACAGATCCAATTCTATGTCCATTTTTATCCCAAAAATGTACAAATTGTTTATCTCTATGGTTAAATCAATATGTTTTTGCCGGAGAGCAGTAAAAGACAAAAGTGGATTATCTTCTTCACTTCCCAAAAATAACAGCAGTTTATAGAGCAGTTCAAAGATAAGTCCTTTTAATACATGGAGACAAATAAAATGTAATCTTCCTTTCTACCAAACTCGACAAGATTTATCCCCTCTGTTCATTTTTGAATTCTTGGGACAATTAAAAACTTTGTGAAACTCTTCGAAATTGCTCATTGCACCGATAACCCTGTTAAGAAAGAGAAAACATTATTAAATTATTGTTTTACAAATGATATTCTCTTTGTATTGAACCTATCATTTTAAATATTGGCCTAGTAACCATTTTTGTTAAAGACAGATTTTATGAACTAAAAAATTGTTGTGAGTTAAATGCCTCATAAATTGAAACTTTTAAGTGATATTGCATCACTATTTGACATTTTCACTATAAAACCACTCAGCCACACACTATTATAGGACTTCTTTGAGCACTGCCAAGGCTTTACCTTGCGTGCCAGTTATACAGAGTTCAACAAAGTAATAAAGGACATGCTTATACATGCAGGCAGTTACTGTTCTTTCTTACACACTAAGGGGCAGATTTACTAAGGGTCGAATTTCGAGGGTTAAAAAACCCTCGAATTCGACCCTCGAAGTAAAATCCTTTCGAATTCAAATATCGAATTCGAAGGATTTAGCGCTAAAGCTTTGATCAAAGGATCGAATAAAAATCGTTCAAATTGAACGATTCTAAAGGTTTTAAGATATCGATCGGAGGATTTTTATTCGACCTAAAAAAATGTAGAAAAGTGCTGGGGAAGGTCCATAGGCTAACATTGGACTTCGGTAGCTTTAATCTGGAAAAGTATGAAGTCAAAGTTTTTTTTAAAGAGACAGTACTTCGATTGTCGAATGGTCGAACGATTTTTACTTCGAATCATTTGATTTGATCGAATTCGATCACACTTGACCAAATCGATGGTCGAAGAACCCAAAAAAATACTTCAAAATTCGAATATTTTTTTATATAAAGTATTCGCTCGAGCTTAGTAAATCTGCCCCTAATAATGGTGATTTATAAAGCTACTATGTAATGTTTGGGGGAAATTCACCAAAAATTAATTTTGCTTCTAAAGGGCAATATTATAAATTGCATGTAGAGATATGGTTATATATTAACAGTAAAATATAAACTCTCCAATGTCACGGTCAGTGCAACCCTTAAAGTGATATGAGAAAATAAATACATTGAAACGTAGAAAAAAATGTTCAAAGATACATATTTAAATAACTAATCTGGCATTGTGTTTACACTGTAATGAGGGTAAAAAAAACATGGTGAATTACATCCAAAATTATACTTTTTAAAATTTCATTCCTATGGTACTTCTAGAGGCCACCATTTAATAAATATGCCTTTAAAAATCACATATGGATGAAGATAGAGAATTACATTATAATTTTACACGTCAATAACTGTGCCCCATAATGTTATTCTGCCCAAATGATATAGAACAAAATCAAAGATAGGTCAGATGGAACTATCAGTTGTCTAAAATAATTTTATTGTCTTCTGTTATGGGCCCTGTTATCCAGATGTTCAGGACCTGGGATAAGGGTTCTTTCCATAATTTGGATCTCCATATTTAAGTCTACAAAAAATCATTAAACCGGTACATCAACCCAATAACAATGTTTTAATGATTCATTGTATCTTAGTTGGGATCAAATACAAGGCACTGTTTTATTATTACAGAGAAAAAATAAATATTTTTTTAAAATTTGAATTATTTGATTAAAATTGAGTCAATAGGAGATGGCCCTCCTGTAATTCAAAACTTTCTGGATAACAGGTTTCCATACCTGTATTGGCAGCATATTTAGATATGTGTTTATAGTTTAAGATGTTCCAATAGATATCTCTACATGTTTTGTCCCATATCATTATCTATACAAAGACATTTTCTATTGGTTTGTAATCAGTATTACCTGAATTGAGGAGGACTATGTACTCCATTCATTATTTGATCTCTTGCAGATTCAATACGGAAGCTGTTACATCTCACCTAAAACATACAAGGCACATGAATCAATATTTATGTTCAGTTAATAAGGCTGCATTGTCAGGATATAGAAGATGCAAGATGAGTGCTTTGATGTTTTGGTTATTCCTCACTTTAATGGTAGGACTACATGGAAGTTTTCAACGCGATCCGACGCGCTGCGACAAGTCGCATGCGACAAAAAGAGATAGAAATGTCAGATGCAGTCACATCGTTGATTCGAAGCGACACTACTTTCGGATGCAGACGCTGCACTTCATCCGACATTTCTATCTCTTACCTTATTTTTGTCGCATGCGACTTGTCGCAGCGCGTCGGATCGTGCCAAAACGTTCATGTAGTCCTACCCTTAATGAGGGACAAATTGTCCACATCAAGGGAAATGTAATTATGATTTTATAATAACAATTGTGTGGCAATTGCATTTACAGTATTTTTTTTGCACCCTGGATTGATTTCCTCAGTCTTTTAAGGTGACAGAAGTGCATGGTTTGACAAACAACTCTCTGCAACTATAATGAAGCAGACCCAGTGTCACAGAGGTGCCTGGGTGACAAGTGAACCCAGACTGTGGGGTCTACTGTATTGTAATCTTCCCCAGCCTTCCTTCTACCAAGCTTTGGTGCCCACTAGCAGTGGTGGTATCCTCAGGAGGGACTGTGCTCGCCAGGCTCTTAAAAAGATCTCATGTGAGATCCCAATATTTTCTTGTTACACTACTGACTCCCTGTTTTGTTTTTTTTCATTTGGCCAGTATAAAAGTATTTCCTGCACAATTCTGCTGAAAAATATGGAAAAAATATTTCCATCACATTACATATTTTAACAGTACAGATGTATTTAATTCTGATTTCCATGACATGAAGATTCTATTACATTTTCTTTTTTGTGATAGTTCCCCTTTAAGGCTCAAATGACTGCAGTGTTAAAAATCATCACTTTAGGACCAAGGGCCTTTGTGGCAGAATCATCCACTATGACTATACCAAGAATCTCATTTATAAAGTATGTCAGGACAGCTGGGAGTTTTTTGAGAAACAAAAAAAGACAAGCACAATATAATAATGAGACATGCACTGCAAAGTTGAATCATGCCTACAACATTAAGGGGCACATTTATCAAGGGTCGAATATCGAGGGTTAATTAACCCTCGAATTCGACCCTCGAAGTTAAATCCTTCCAATTCGAATATCGAATTCGAAGTATTTTGCGCAAATACTTTGATCGAAGTAAAAATCGTTCAATCAAACGTTAAAATCCTTCGAATCGAACGATTCGAAGGATTTTAATTGATCGATCGAACGATTTTTCTTAGATCAAAAAAAGCTTAGGAAAGTGATGGGAAAGGTCCCCATAGGCTAACATTGTAGCTTGGTAGGTTTAAACTGCCTAATATGTAGTCGAAGTATTTTTTAAAGAGACAGTAATCCGTCTATCGAATAGTCGAACGTTTTTTAGTTTGAATCATTCGAATCAAAGTCGAAGGTCGTAGTAGCCTATTCGATGGTCGAAGTACCAAAAAAAAATACTTCAAAATTCGAAGTTTTTTATATTCGAATCCTTCACTCGAGCTTAGTAAATGTGCCCCTAAGAGATTACATGACTCCTTTTTATATGAAACTTAGGGGAAGATTACTCAAAATTCCAGTTCTTGAAAAATAAAACGTGGACACAGAAAAAAAAATGGCAACAAAAAGCATAAA
Source organism: Xenopus petersii (assembly GCA_038501925.1). NCBI lineage: Eukaryota > Metazoa > Chordata > Amphibia > Anura > Pipidae > Xenopus > Xenopus petersii. The sequence continues at coordinate 149,728,273 of CM076674.1, forward strand.
ACTCTTTTAAAAAATCGGGAAAATAAGTTAGAGATTATGCCTGATCACTTCTGGCAGCATTTTTTTTTTTTTATAAATTCAGACTTTTCGAGGTTCCAGAAAATACTTGTGGTTTATTTGCATCCATTTTTTTTTCTCTGTGTTTTACGTGAAAAGAGAACAACACTCCAAAATCAGGCCCTAAAAGATGCAAATTGCAAAAGCGTACTAGGGCACATATACAGTAGTGATGTACGGGTAGGCCCGGGTGGGTTTCGTGCTGACCCTGCACCACCATTTGCGGATGGCGTGTTCAGGTTGAGCTCTTCTTCCTGCTCTCCCCACCCACCACCCGGAACTGCCGGCTTCTGACTTTGAGCGCCTCCTGCCCCCCCTTTTGTGACGTCATTGGCGGGGTGGGGCGGGGCGGCGTGAGCCTTAAAATGGAACCCAGAAGTCTGGCTCGAGCTGGGGCAGGTTGTCGAAGGGTGGGTTAGGGTCGGGTGTGGGTCGTGTTTTACCCAACCCGCACATCACTAATATACAGGCATAATTTTTAAAATAGTCTTAATTTAAAGGCTTGAATTTTTGAATACTTTTATATTTGATTTGCTACAAATAGTATGTTGCAGGTGTCTGTGCGCATGTATCTGTGTATGCAGATATATTTTATTGTGTTATGTATTTGGCAAACTCTTTTAATATCTCAGAAAGTGAACAAAGTAATTTGTGGATGTTAAAATAGGTTTGATGTCGACATACAAGACCCGCTTCCTTTCAATGACTTACATGAGCATAACTTATGAAAAAGAGCTGATTATTATTGAGGTCTAGGCCAGGTAGAAGCAGTTCTTCTTTCCCCTTCCTTGAATCTTCAATCCATTTTCTGTATGCCTGAAAAATATGATTAAAAAGTGATATTTTAATCACAGATCACACTGATCTTGCTTGTTACTATTGCAAAATACCCATGAGAGACGTGAAAAACTTTCATTTAAAACCACATACCACTAACAAACTATAAAAAGTGGAGAACAGGAAGTTGTAGCTGTCACCACACCAGAGGTTCTACATATTTACTACCTATCTCATTCAGTTCTACCCTTAATTATTGAAGGAATACCCTATGCATACAGTTTGGTAATGCATACACCACTAGGTGCTATGGTTCATTCTTCAGCAAAGCAAATCGGAATGTTGTTTTTAGTTTAGATTTAAAGGAGAAGGAAAGCTCTATTTTACTTGGGAGTGCCAAAAGTTAGGCATCCTTGTATGCACTTACCCCACACCCTGGGCCGGGTTCTTCCAGCGAGCACCACAAATCAATCACCTTCCTTCTTCTACTTTCTTCCCGTGAGTGCGCATGCACAATAGTGCAAAAAGCCAAACTTTAACAAAGAATTTGGCTATTTCATTCTACTGCGCATGCATCTGCCCCGGGAAATTTAAAGAAAGAAGAAGAAAGAAGGTGACCACTCCGTGGTGCTCACTGGAAGAATCACTGGACTGGTGCCGTTTTCTCCTACATGATTTTAAGGATTAGGATTCCGTTCAGCCAGGCACGAGGATTCGTCCGAATTTGAATGCTGCTGAAAAAGGCTGAATTCTGGCCAAATACCGAACTGAATCTTGGATTCATTGCATCCCTACAAGGTACTGTTTTATTACAGACAAAAAGGAAATAATTTTTTAAATATTTTAATTATTTGATTGAAATGGAGTCTATGGGAGATGGCCTATTCATAATTCGTAGCTTTCTGGATAACAGGTTTACGAATAACATATCCCATACCTACAATTTATGTACATACATAAAATGTACAGTTGTTTTTGTAATTCTGAATTCATTTCTAGCCATATTTACAATATTCCTCCAAAAAGGAAGACAGCACTGAGCCACTCATGCTTTTGATGTGTTGATAAGTAGTCTAAAGAATTTTAAGAACAAAAGAAGAAAGGAATACATAAAACAGTAAGGAAGGGATTAAAATGAACTAAGGAAGATAGTGGGCTTTAAAGCAAAATGGAAACAGTGGTATGAAAGGGCTAAGAAAGTTATTAAAACGTAAGGAAGTTTAGATAAGCAAAGTTGACACACAATTATGAATGTTTGAGTTTTTACATTTGCTCTGTACAATTATTAGAATAAGCATTGGCTCATTAGGATTACATAATTTTGCATACCCGAAAAGATTCTCTCATTCCTCCATTATCAGCTATGTTTTCTGACAAAGTCTTTGTTCCCTTTACCTAGTCAACAAAAGAAGAAGGATATCAGACAACCATATTTTTAAGTAAGCATATGAAATAAAATGATATCCTCATATTCTCAATGTTTTTTTAATCAGAGGTTATACTTCATGATATGTGTGAATCTGTCCCACAGGAATATTTGAATGCAAAATACATTGAAGTCAATGGGTGTCTTTTTTGCAGTGACTTTTTAAAGGCAAGGTACATTGAAGTGAAATAATGATTTCTGGGCCTGCATTTATAGTGCAAAATACATTGAAGTCAGCGGGGCTTTTTTGTAGCAAAAGTTCTGGGAAGCTATTCGCTGAAGGCAAAATGCAGAATTTCATTGCAAAGCCATACTTGGAGAAAAATAATATATTCACAGGAGCTTGAAGAGGGGAAGTATATAGGAAATAGATTTTTTTCGATAAGGAAAAGTGTATAGGGAAAATAAATAATGAAGGTATAAGGCCCTTTAAAAGTTTACTCACATGCAATCCTGCTTGCTTCCAGTAATAATTATTGTATTGGTCCACCACACATTGGGTTTTGTTTTTGAATCTTTCTTCTGATTCACTTGTCCACCATGACAACAAATTACCTTCTTTGTCATACTTCCGACCTAAAATAATAATTTAAAAAAATAACCATTTACTATATCATGACTCGTGAGTTTGATATTATACTATATATTTATAGGATTACAATCCAACTTTGAAATTATTTATGAATATAAAGAGATAGCCCTGCAAGTTTCTTTACAAATAAGCCTACTACCTTGCTTTGTGGATTAATATTCACTGTTATGGAGAGCTACAGAAGTGTAAATAATAATGTGATGAGGGGACTGCAGATTGCCGAAGGCCGTGGTCTGCAGAGGAAGTGTTAGAAAGGAAATCCTCTAGAGAGAGGAGGAGGGGAAAAAGGGCCTGAGGAGAAAGATTGCTGAGAGCTGCTGGATATTTTATGTGAATGGCCAATGTGTTTGCATGCTGTAAGGGAGACAGCAGAGATCCTCCTGCGTAGTTTAGGAAGTAGAATGAAATCCAGCCAGAGCCATTAAATCCTCCAGCTAAGTACTGAGAGTTTGGGAGTGAGACCTGTGGCCTCAGGCCCGGATTTGTAGGCAGGCCACAAAGGGCGGCAAAGTTTAGGAGTTGGCATGCCGCCCGCTAGCCACATCTTCACAGGGGACTGGGCAAGAGATTTAGACAGTGGTTTGAATCTCTCATCCAACCAGTCCCCAATGGAATGGATTGTGATTGGCTGACAGGGGAGGTAAGAGAAAATGTGAGAGACGGGATGGGTGCAAGTGGGCGGGGAAAGGTCGGGTTTGCGAGCAGGCTGGGGGAATACATTGCGAGAGGGAAAAGGTTGGGTTTGCAAGAAGGCGAGGGGATTAGGTTGCAAGGGGGGAAAAGGTCAGGTTTGCGAGCGGCTGGGGGATTAGGTTGCGAGAGGTGAAAAGGTTGGGTTTGCGAGCAGGCAATGGGATTGGGTTGTGAGATAGGAAAAGGTTGGGATTGCAAGTGTGCTGGGGGATTAAGTTGCGAGAGGGCAAAAGGTCAGGTTTGTGAGCAAATTGGGGGATTACTTTGCGAGAGGGGTATAGGTTGGATTTGCGAGCAAGCCGGGGGATTACGTTGCAAGAGGGAGGTCAGGTGCAAATAGAAATTTGTAACCATTGCTTTGCCAGGTTGATTCTGGCCACTGCTGGGATTTGACTCAGAAGTTTATTTTGTGTCTTTGAGTTCTTTCACAGCAAGAGCCAATAATGCAGTACAGGGGTCCATAGGGATAGGTTTGTTAAATACTTTTTCCGTTATCTGGAAAATATCTGTCCAATATGCCGCGGCTATAGGACATGACCACCAGATATGTTTGTAATCTCCAATCTCTTTGCATCATTGGAAACAGGTGTTAGCGGCAGATGGTAAAATATATACTTAGAGGGATGCTAGTCTATACGGAGCCTGTCAAAAGGGCCCATGATTTTTGGGATAAAGCCCCCAGTTCACAAGGGTATAATCATTCAGAACCAAAACAGATTATCCCAATACTCTATATTATATTAAAAAATAGTCTTTATTCAAAAATCATGTTAAAAAGATAGGTATACAGACCACATGGTATTCCGCCTTACTCGTTTTGTACCCCCTGGAACTTAGTCATAGATATATATGGATATACTATATTCAAGTTTTTTTTTTTTAACCTGAAAATGTGACTTTTGACCAAACAAAAAACTTGAAAAACACATGGAAAACACAACTCAATCTTAATCTTAATAAATAAACCCCTGGATGTTAGATGCTTAGTTGCATTTATTGTTAAAAATCAAATGCTTGTGTGGTTTAACCAATTTAAATTGCAGTGCAGAACATTTCTAGTTTCTGCATTTTACTTCCAATTCATTTCAGCCCAGTTCCTGTGTAATAAATCTGGTTTCACTGTCTGCTTGTGTTGGTATTTACTGGGAATCTTTGGGGTGTCCCCCCCAGTCATATCACTACTATATCAAGCAATACCCTTCGGTGGGTTATATTATATATATATATATATATATATATACAGATGCAGCCACTTTGGTTTGTCTGTTTGACACAGAATATCTAAACACAGATATCCCATTTATCTCATTTAACACAGAAAACTGCGTCACAACATCCCATCTAATTACAGCATTCACCATTGTGAACAATGGAGCTTTGGTATGCTAATGAAAAGGTTAAATGCATTAAATGAGTTAAGATGACTTAAGATAACACAGTTTCTTCAATTACCCCTGAGTCATGACGCATTTAACTCACAAATCCAAGTGGCTTCATCTGTATATATATATATATATATTTATATTGATGACAGTGTGAAATACAATGCTGTCCTTTATCAGTGGGGTAACTACTGGGGTGCAGGGGGTACAATTGCACACAATAAGTTTTATCACAGGGAGTCTCTGTGTGCTCTTGTATCTAAAGCACAAATCCAGAGGAAGGAGGGCCCAGCTGCCGCTAGTTACGCTACAGCCTGTTATAAACTATTGTGTACCGAGAAACCACACAAGGAGTACAGTAGAATGCATTCAAATAGCCACAATATTATTTCCTGAATCTTATTTCCTGAAAATTTTAAACTGGTGTCACAAGGACTAATAACGTCAGTTCATTTTTGCAAAGTTTGATCAAGCTGATCTGTCCATCTCAGAGGATAGTGCAAACTACTGTAACTAAATATGTTGGTAAATCCAGTCAACTGATGATCATCTCGATAAATATAACAGCAGCAGAATGGAATAATTTTACCGAATGCATGATACAGTTTTTTTTATTAACTGCCAGAAGATCAGGCAATATTGGCCTGATAATAATTTGTCCAGCTGCCTTTTATGGCACAGGGTAGTGATGTGCGGGCTGACCCGATACCGCGGGTCGGGCGTGTTCAGGTCTGATCTCGCTGCTCCTCTTACTGGTTACCTTAGACTGTAAGATTCCGACTACCGGCTTCCTGTTTTATAGACTCATTCCTGCCCCGATCCACCCCTTTTGTGACATCATCAGTGGGGCGGCGCGGGTCTAAAAAAGAAAGGGGGAAGTCGGATGCAAGGGGGTGTGGGTCAGGGTCAGGTAAGGGTCGAGAAAAACTCGGCCCGCACATCATTAGCAGAAGAGCTGCACTGGACTAGTGTATTCAGCAAGATGGCCATTGCATTTGACAAAGGAACTCATGCTGGGGCTTCAGTTTCATTTTGGTCACTAAATTAACCATAGGCCGAACATAACTGAATGCCCCACAACAATATCAAAATCTGAAGATGTATATTTGCAGACAAAAATATATATATTTACCATTGTTATCAAATCCATGCGTGAACTCATGCCCAACAATTACTCCTATTGCACCATAGCTCAGTGATCTAAAAGATTAGAAAACAATTAATAAATCCATACATACGGAGAAAGAAAATACATGCAAATATTTAACATTCTCTATTTTTTTCTTTTTGGTTAGTAAAAAGCCCAAATCCTTGGTATCATTCAGTTTCTGATCATGATCCTGCTTGGATTTAGTTTTTAATTATTAATTTTCTTGAAGCTGCACAGAAATATCAAAGATGAAATTGGATCATCAGGCTGCCAGTTCTAATCAGCCAAACTGTGTATATTGGCAAATGCTTAACACCGATGTGTAGGAGTTCATTTAGCATTTTATCCACAGACTGGTGGCTATGGGATTCCAAGAGCTAATAGAAGAAATCGAAAAACAAATATGTATGCAAAATTGATATCACTAAAGGGAAAACAGGACTCACCAATGACATGGAAGATCATACATTTAAATGTCTTGACTTCTTGGAATAACTTGCATATTATATCTATTATGTAGAATGTTTGGGACCTTGGGTTTTCTAGATAATTAATTTGTCTGTAATTTGGATTTAATACCTTAATAAAAGGCACTAAGTTTGCCCAGGAGCAGTAACCCATAGAAACCAGTAAGATGTTTGCTTTTAAACAGGTGACCAGTCAATTCTACCATCTGATTGGTTGCTATGAGTTACTGCTCCTGGCCAAACTTAGCACCTTTTATTGCATTACTCCCTTAGTCTGATAAAAATTAAACATGAAATAAACCCACTCAGATTATTTTGCCACCAATATGGCTTTATGCAGATTAGTTACCATCACATACAGGCTACTGTTTTATTGTTACAGGTCTGGGACCTGTTTTATTCAGAATGCATGGGCCTAGGGTTTTCTAGATAAGGGATCTTACCGTAATTTGGATCACCATACCCCCAAAATGAACACTTAAGCAACAGATAGTTCATATCATATTAAGTGGCATATTAAAGAATCTTACCAAACTGGAATATATATTAAAGTAAATATTGCCCTTTTACATCTCTTGCCTTGAGCCTCCATTTCGTGATGGTCTGTGTGCTGCCTCAGAGATCACCTGACCAGAAATACTACAACTCTAACTGTAACAGGAAGAAGTGTGGAAGCAAAAGACACAACTCTGTCTGTTAATTGGCTCATGTGACCTAACATGTATGGTTTGTTTGTGTGCACCGTGAATCCTACGATCCCACGGGGCGGCCCTTATTTTTTAAAATGGCAATTTTCTTTTTATGATTACCCAATGGCACATACTACTAAAAAAGTATATTATTATGATAATGGTTCATTTACATGAAGCAGGATTTTACATATGAGCTGTTTTATGCAATATCTTTTTATAGAGACCTACATTGTTTGGGGGTATAATTTTCCTTTATGTCTACAAAAAAAATAATTAACCATTAAGGATTAATTATGTCTTAGTTGGGATACAGTACAGGGTACTGTTTTATTATTATAGGGAAAAAGAAAATTATTTTATAACATGTTAATTGTGTGATTATGGGATATGGTACTCCTGTAATTAAGAGCTTTCTGGATAACGGGTTTTGTGAAAATGGATCCCATACCTGTACAGAGACATCATTTTTAAAAATTACCATGAACACTATGGGAGATGGCCTTCATATAATGTGGAACTGTGGATAACGGATTTCTGTATAAGGGATCCTATACCAATACATTTGTTCTGGCTTATGACACTTAAATATTATTCTAATGGATTTGATGGATACTATAACAATATACCTGCTAAAATACATTTGGGGGCAGATTTATCAACGGTCAAGGTGAAATTTCGAATGAAAAAAATTCGAATTTCGAACTATTTTTGTGTGCCTTGACTAGGGAATAGGCCAAATTCAGTCCGAATTTAAAAAAAATAAGAATATCGAAATCAATCATGTACCGTTTCTTTAAAAATTCGACTTCGACCATTCGCCATCTAAAACCTGCCGAATTGCTGTTTTAGCCTATGGGGGGTGCCTCCTAGAAGCTATTTGGTGTCAATTGGTGGACCTTTAGAAACCAAAGGCTTTTTTGGAAAAACTTTGAATCGATCTTGATCGAATGCACTATTCCTTCGATTCATACAATTTGAATTCGGCCGAATACGGACCTATTCGATCGAAAACGGACCTATTCTACCAAAACTTCAACTTAATTTCGGTTGGTCTTTTTGAATTTGAATTTCAAAGTCTTTTTAATTCATAATTCGACCCTTAATAAATTTCCCCGTTGGTATTTAGTTATAGAAATATTCAGGAATTTTTACTTTATTATTTCATACACACATAAAAAGTGGCAATAACACTTTCTGTAAGTGAAAGTAAGTAAGATATTTTATTTCCAAAATTAGCATGTTTCTGCCAATAGACAGGCAGTAGTTAAAGTGTTCACAGCAGTAGGCAGCCCTGTGCTGGCAAATTACGAACACAAAAAATGAAAGAAAGCATGAAATATCCTTTAATAAATGAGCCAAATCAATGTTATTACTGTTAATATCCCTTAAGTTAAACAATAAGAATAAGAGAGAGTTTAAAAGAGTCTTTTTTTTTTGTTGTTCAAACGATAGATGGAAAACTGAAAACTGGCTCATTAAGCCTTTAATGCAGAAAATGTTGTGACTGCAGAATTCTAAAATAAGGGACGTTGAACTTTAGCTCTGCGTTACTGCAGGCATAGACAGGTCTGCACGCATTTTTAAACAGTATTATGCTAATAAGGACCAATTTACTTGATAATGGCTTGCTAAGGATGGACTCCAATTAAACAGACAATCATATTAGGCCTTTGTAAAGAGGAATGAAAAGAACATAAAATGTTTAAAGGGACCAATATTTTAAACAGCAGCTACGTATATTTAAAAGCCTCATATAAGAGCATTAAATAATTCATAGATGATCACTTTGTGTGACAGTGTTGTATATTTATTTAAGTAAAGAGGTGTTTAATGGCTTTGAGCTGCTTTGGTTATAGTCTAGCATGATTATATAAAAAACCTGTCCTTTGGGTCTTTTTTTAGTAACTGGCCTTCTCCAGAACAGGAGGTGAGAAACACAGAAGGCCCCAGATCCCATTAACAGTAACAATAAGGGGCACATTTACTTAGCTCGAGTGAAGGATTAGAATAAAAAATACTTCGAATTTCGAAGTATTTTTTTGGCTACTTCGACCATCAAATTGGCTAATTCGACCTTCAACTACGACTACGAATCGAACGATTCAAACTAAAAATCGTTTGACCAATTCGACAATTTGATAGTCGAAGTACTGTCTCTTTAAAAAAAACTTCAACCACCTACTTCGCCACCTAAAACCTACCGAGCACCAATGTTAGCCTATGAGGAAGGTCCCCATAAGCTTTCTAGGCAAATTGGGATCGAAGGAAAATTGATGGATTAAAATTGATGGAAAATTGATGGATTAAATCGAAATCGTTCGATCAAAGGAATTGAGCTAAATCCTTCGACTTCGAAGGATTTAACTTCGAGGGTCGAATATCGAGGGTTAATTAAATTGGGTGTTTATTAGTGCAGAAGTGCAACGTTTCGGGGCAAGCCCCTTTATCCAGCAAGTTAAAGGGGCTTGCCCTGAAACGTTGCACTTCCGCACTAATAAACAGCAAGGGGTAACCCTGCAATTAAATGCCAGATTTTCTTTGTTGCACACCCCCTAATTACCATGTTAATTTTACAAAATTTGGCAGGTTATGAAAGTCTGAACACATTTCTGTGGTTTTTATGTGTTATTACAGTTTTGCTAATGAAGGTGAATTGCCCTTTAAGCTGTAAGTCACAGTTTCCCCAAGAGACTTGCTTATCTTAAATGGTTACAATTGCTTCATTGTTTATCTAAAATTGTTACAAAGGTATCAAAATAAACCTGCCACATATTCTGGGCTCTCTGCGAAAAGCCAATTAAGTTCGAAACTTTGTATCTTTTTCTGGCTGTTCAGTGCAGGAGATCAAAGAGAAATTTCAGTACAATCTGGGAATACGGGTTGAGCTGTCAAAATCTGGGACTGTCCCTTAAAACACGGGACAGTTGGGAGATATGCCTCTGAAACAGATAAGGATCATTACCTAAAATATCACATATGTGTAGTGTGACAACTAGACCTGTAGGGGTACCTGGGTCAGTGTCTTGGGGCCGCTTTCCACAGTCTTTTAGGGTAAAAACAGTCACAGTAGTCGCTCCTCTTAAAGGCAAGTGCCTGCAGTTTATTCTGTTACACAGTCTTTAGTAACAAGCAAAACAAAACAAGGAAAAATAAACCCTTGCACCAGAGCGCTGGCTAAACACAGTTGGCAGCCTAACTACAGTTGGGTGGCTTTCCCAACACCAACTTAAAACAACAGAATCAAAATATAACACAAAAGTTTGGTAATCAGTACCTTCCTTGTGCAGTGCAGCTTCTGCTTTCTCTCTCACTCTCAGGTGGGAGAGGTCCCTCCTCCCAAGGTCAGTCAGGTACTTTAGCTGCAGCAATTACCTTGCAGCTTTGGTCTGTATTAATTAATCCATGTTCCAGGGTGTTGTATTATATAACACCCTGGGAGAAACATATCGCCCATCTATAACTAACCCAGCTGCTTTGTTACACATCCTCCCCCCCAGCTCAGACCTAGAGGGGTGAGCGACCACGGACATAAAGAGTATAACCTTGACAGCCCATCAGCATTGCCTTGTTTTATTCCAGCCCGGTGTTCCACAGTGAAACTGTACGGCTGCAAGCTCAGAAACCACCTGGTAACCCTTGCATTTTTGTCTTTGTTCTGGCTCATCCATGTAAGTGGGGCATGATCTGTAATAAGCCTGAACTGTCTGCCCAAGAGATAATATCTCAACGATTCCAGAGCCCATTTTATGGCTAAGCATTCTTTCTCCACAATTGAATAGTTCCTCTCCTGGGAACTAAGTTTTCTACTCAAATAGTTCACTGGGTGCTCCTCCCCATTCACTTCTTGTGACAGAACCGCCCCTAAGCCAACATCCGAGGCATCTGTTTGCACGATAAATTGCTTTGTGAAATCAGGCGCCACCAAGACTGGATGTGCACAGAGGGCTTCTTTTAACCTAACAAAAGCTTCTTCAGCTTCTGCTGACCAACGTACTATTACAGGAGCTTTTGCTTTAGTTAGGTCAGTTAAAGGACTGGCAATAGTAGCAAAATCAGGTATGAATCTTCTGTAGTAGCTTGTTAAGCCCAGAAAGGTCCTAACTTGTTTCTTAGTGGAAGGTCGTGGCCAGCTCTGAATAGATTCCACCTTTGTGATTTGTGGTTTAACTAGACCCCTTCCTATGGAAAATCCCAAGTATTTGGCTTCCTCAAGCCCAATAGTACATTTTTTTGGATTGGCCGTTAAGCCAGCTTTCCTAACTGAATCTAGAACCGCTTGAACTTTTGGTAGGTGGGATTCCCAATCTGTGCTGTGAATGACTATGTCATCAAGGTAAGCAGCAGCATACCTACCATGTGGCTTTAGGATTCGGTCTATCATTCTTTGAAAAGTTGCAGGGGCCCCATGTAAGCCAAAAGGTAATACTTTATACTGGAACAGCCCCTCAGGGGTGGAAAATGCAGTTTTCTCTTTTGCTTGTTTCGTAAGAGGAACCTGCCAATAACCTTTTGTCAGATCAATAGTTGTGAGGTACCTTGCTTTCCCTAACCGCTCTACCAGCTCATCAACCCTGGGCATGGGATAAGCATCAAATTTAGATACAGCATTTAACTTGCGATAGTCATTGCAAAATCTAATTTCCCCATTGGGTTTTGGGACAAGGACAATGGGACTACACAATTCGCTTTGGGATTCCTCAATAACATCAAGCTCCAGCATTTTTTTTACCTCCCTATTAACAACCTCTCTATGAGCTTCTGGTATTCTACATGGTTTGAGATGTACACGTTGCCCCAGATTTGTAACAATGTCATGTTCAATTATTTTAGTTCGCCCGGGCATTGTTGAGAACACATCTTTATTACGGTTCACAAAATCTTTGACTTCACGTTTCTGGGGAGTGGACAGGGTATCGGCTATGTTTACCTCTGGTGCTTTCTCCACTTCAAGGGGAGATTGGGATGCCATTAACACCTCCCTGTCCTTCCACGGCTTTAGCAGGTTAACGTGATATATCTGTTCCGGCTTCCGTCTTCCAGGTTGTCGTATTTTATAATTAACCTCTCCAATTCTCTCCATTACTTCATATGGGCCATGCCAAGTTGCTAGAAACTTATTTTCTACTGTAGAGACTAGAACAAGTACTCTGTCCCCTGGCTGAAATACACGCAATCTAGCATTCCTATTGTATGAGTCTCTTTGAGCTCTCTGGGCTTTTAGCAAATGCTCACGTACAATCGGCATAACAGCCTCAATCCTATCCTGCATCTGAGCCACATGTTCTATGACACTTCGGAAAGGGGTAGTTTCATGCTCCCAAGTTTCCTTCGCTATATCCAACAACCCTCTGGGGTGCCGGCCATATAATAATTCAAATGGAGAAAGCCCTGTTGAAGACTGGGGAACTTCCCTGATTGAGAACATTAAATAAGGCAACAGGAAGTCCCAGTTTTTACCATCTTTGTCAATTACTCTGTGGAGCATGGTTTTTAGAGTTTTATTGAACCTTTCGACAAGGCCATCTGACTGAGGGTTGTAAACAGATGTCCTGAGATGTTTTATTTGCAACAACTTGCACAACTCTTTCATGACCCTAGACATAAATGGTGACCCTTGGTCAGTTAGAATTTCCTTTGGGATACCCACCCTACTAAACATTAACATTAACTCCTTTGCAATAGTCTTTGCTGATGAATTGCGTAGGGGAATAGCCTCAGGGTATCGTGTGGCATAGTCCACAATAACTAGAATATATAGGTGTCCCCTAGCAGATTTTATAAGTGGGCCAACGAGGTCCATGCCTATCCTATCAAAAGGAACATCAATTATTGGGAGAGGTACAAGGGGGCTTCTATAAACTTTCAGGGGGGCAGTGTGCTGGCAATCAGGGCATGAGGAACAATAGTTGCTAATGGAGGCAAATACACCAGGCCAGTAAAACCTCCTTAAAACCCGTTCATTTGTTTTCTCTACCCCTAAATGTCCTCCTAATACATGACTATGTGCCAGCCGTAGAACAGCATTACGGAACACCTGGGGAACCAGTAACTGTTGGTGTACAACATCATTTCTCTTTTCTACACGATACAGGAGATCATTAGACACTTCAAAATAAGGATATGAAAGTGAGACACCTGGGTTATTCACAACCCCATTTGTCACTTGAACATTATGCCTTGGTTCCACCAAAGTGGGATCCTCCCACTGAGCACTTTTAAAATTAAGAGGACTGACTTCTAGGTCAGCTAATTCCTTATTTGTCTCATCAGAACTATGGGGCTCAGTATCACTACTTGTGTTATCCCCTACCAAAGCAGGGAGAGGGGTTGGGGCCTCATCACACTGTACATCAGCAAAGGGAAATACATACTCGAGGTTATCTGTATCCCCCACTAATTCTTGTGATTTACTATTAACAAAAGCCCATAAATCAAGGAAATAAGGGAAATCTCTTCCCAACACAACTTAATGTGCAAGTTGGGGAACCACTCCGACTTGGTATTCCACAGACCCACATGGGGTTGCCAGGGTGACTTGTGCAGTAGGATAATCCTGTCTATCCCCATGAACACAGACAACTCCCACACTTTTTGTATGATCAATTTTACACTGGGGTACAAGGGACCGGGTTACTAAGGTTACCATACTCCCGGAATCTAGTAACGCTTGTACATTTTTCCCATTTACTTTTACAGTACACCATTGTGGTTTCTCGGCATAACAGCATACAGCATCCGCCTCTGCTCTTTTTGAAAGCAAAGAGTAAGGTTTACCCCTGTTACTCATATCACATTGCATAGGTTCAACATTTAAAGGGCAGTCTTTAGACATGTGTCCATACTCAAAACATTTAAAACATTTTACTGTATTATCAGACCACTGTCTATTGTCTTTGCCACCCTGATCTTCATCGCCCCTTAACCTTGGGACAGTCTTAACAGACCTTGTGCGAAATTTGGAGCTGGGGAATCTCTCAGCACTCGGTGGATTAACCAGCTCCCCGGAAGCAACATATCTTTCAACCAAGGCAACAAGCTGGTCAACCTGGGGGTCACTCTGACTTACCCACCGTCGCAATGAAGCTGGTAAAGCCCTCAGGAAACGATCCATCACAAGCGACTCTACCACACGTGCAGCGGAGTTGAGGTCAGGCCGCAACCACTTCCGTGCCAGATGTATCAGATCAAACATCTGCGACAGCCTTGTCTGGAACATAAATCCACGAGTGGAATCTTTGGGCTCGAACAGCAGCTGTCACTCCCAGTAGGGATGTAGCGAACGTCGGAAAAAAAGTTCGCGAACATATTCGCGAACTTGCGCAAAATTGCGAGCGGTTCGCGAACGGTTCGCGAACCCCATAGACTTCAATGGGAAGGCGAACTTTAACATCTACAAAAGACATTTCTGGCCAGAAAAATGATTTTAAAGTTGTTTAAAGGGTGCAACGACCTGGACAGTGGCATGCCAGAGGGGGATCAAGGGCAAAAATGTATCTGAAAAATCTGCCTGTGTGTGCTTGGAAGAGATAGTGTAGGGCGAGAGCTGTTAGTGATTTCAGGGACAGATGATAGTAAGTTTGCTGGCTAGTAATCTGCTTGATACTGCTCTGTATTGGAACAAAAAAATAAATAAAAGCAGTCCTTACAAGGACTACTGTTATTGCAGCAGTCAGCAGATGAGATCAGAAGCAGGACAGCTGCCCACTGCAGCTACATACAGAGCACTGCAGTAGAAGGTAGATTACTAGCCAGCAAAGCTACCTAAGCTTAAATGTCCCTCAAACCCCTGCAGACTTCTGTCCCTCCAATAACAGAGCAGTATCAAAACGATTACTAGCCAGCAAACTTTCAACTGTCCCTGAAATCACTAACAGGCAGCAGCTCTCTCCCTACACTATCTCTTCAGCACACACAGGCAGAGTGAAAAAAAGCTGCAGGGCTTCGGTTTTTATAGGGAAGGGGAGTGGTCCAAGGGAGAGCTTCCTGATTGGCTGCCATGTACCTGCTGGTCTGGGGTGAGAGGGCAAAAAAAAGCGCCAACAATGGCGAACCCAAAATGGCGAACGTCGCGCGACGTTCGCGAACTTCCGGCGAGCGCGAACACCCGATGTTCGCGCGAACAAGTTCGCCGGCGAACAGTTCGCGACATCTCTAACTCCCAGACGTGCAAGTATTTCTGCCTTCAACTTGTTGTAGTCACTGGCATCTGCTGGCTCCAAATCATGATAGGCCTTTTGTGGTTCTCCACTCAGGAAAGGGGCCAGTAAACTTGCCCATTCACCAGTTGGCCACCCTTCTCGCTCAGCGGTGCGTTCAAAGGCTAGTAGATATGCCTCAACACCATCTTTTGCAGGTAATGGCTTGCACGTATGAGCTTTTTCCCATGCTGGGTGGATTCAGGGTTTAGACTGACTTTGTCTGACAAGGCCTGTATTTCCTGCTGCACCATTCTGGTAGCCGCATGCTGTTCCTGACGGGCCTCGGCCTGTACCTCTGCCAGCTGTCGCACTAGTGTTTCAGTGCTTTCTTGCTGGATTTTGGCAAGAGTAGCAACACTTTCTCCTTGTTGTAGAACCAGCTGCTGCAAAGCAGCGACACTCTGGGAAGCATGTCTGTTTGTCTCTTGCTGCACTGCAGTAGACTGAATGAGAGCTTTTATCACATCCTCCATTTTGGAAACTGCTGTACTTTTACCCTCAGACTTTAGTGTGGTGCCCAATGCATCCTCCACCGCGTGTGACAACTAGACCTGTAGGGGTACCTGGGTCAGTGTCTTGGGGCCGCTTTCCACAGTCTTTTAGGGTAAAAACAGTCACAGTAGTCGCTCCTCTTAAAGGCAAGTGCCTGCAGTTTATTCTGTTACACAGTCTTTAGTAACAAGCAAAACAAAACAAGGAAAAATAAACCCTTGCACCAGAGCGCTGGCTAAACACAGTTGGCAGCCTAACTACAGTTGGGTGGCTTTCCCAACACCAACTTAAAACAACAGAATCAAAATATAACACAAAAGTTTAGTAATCAGTACCTTCCTTGTGCAGTGCAGCTTCTGCTTTCTCTCTCACTCTCAGGTGGGAGAGGTCCCTCCTCCCAAGGTCAGTCAGGTACTTTAGCTGCAGCAATTACCTTGCAGCTTTGGTCTGTATTAATTAATCCATGTTCCAGGGTGTTGTATTATATAACACCCTGGGAGAAACATATCGCCCATCTATAACTAACCCAGCTGCTTTGTTACAGTAGGTATGCTGCTACTATTCTAAATAGATATATTGCTTTCCATACCGTGGATACTGTACTCCCCAGAAGAAAGGCTTTTGAAGTTCTCCAGCTGGAAATCCTACAATGATTAAACACAGGTTAAAAAATAACATGAAATATGTCTAATTATGAGGAATTTAAAACATGGATGCCTTTATGTAGTACCTTTATTATAGTATGGTATATTGTCTTGCTTGCTTTAATTGTGAGAATGAAACAGGGGTAGAACTATCATTCAGTAATTGCGGGATCACTGGCACATATTGGGGAAGGTATTTTATTTAACACCTATCAAACACCTGCCTTGCCTCTTTTTATATGCACTTTGCACAATTTCTTAGGTTTTATAAATCAGGTCTGAGAACTCAAGAGGCATTTTGCCAACAGCAACCAAATACTTATAACTCATCGGTTAGATAGATTCCAATGCATTGTTTGATACTAACTTTTAATAGCCTTAATTGTTTCATTTTAATGTCTACTTTATCATCAGCATAATACTTTACCAGAAAGCTTTCTACTGCAAACAATAAAATGCAACTTTGCAAGTTCCTTGTTGTTGAAAAATAGATTTCTGGCAAGAGAATGCACTTTAACACTTTTTTCTTCTTTTTAAATGGAAGTGTAAGAAGAAACGCTGAACACTGTGTTTCATAATATTTATTTCTTCTTTAATTTTGACTTTTTGCCATATCTCTGTGCTGAGAGGATGAATAATTTGGAGTTCTAATGTGTTGTTCATCACCTCTAGGTCCCCTGTACAAATTGGATCATACAGATAGTGTCAGAATGCCACCACAATTCACTGGAATATGTCAATTAAAGCAAGTAACTAATGTTTGCATTATGTGTATCATAGCTGTGAGGTATTTTGCTCTAATTAGATACACTGTATAATAAATGGTTACAGGACTATAGCTGAAAAGGGATATTTTTATACTTTATAAGTGTATGTTACAGTATATTTTTCAAATAACAAACCTCTCGTGAAAATAAAGGTTTGCGTTTGAAGTCACAATAATAATAAAAGGTTCTTATAGCTTATGGAAATTTACCTGCCTTGTACCATAAATGTAAAGGAGAAACATTTCTGTATCTTGAGGGCAAAAATAATCAACAATAGTTTATTTTCTGCCTCTGCACAACCTAGAACCTGGCTATTAGGGTCAGTGGCACCAGATGAAATCAGATACATTGTGCCGTTATTATTTACTAAATATAATTTTATTCATTTTATACTGTTTGAATTGATACAGTTGCTGTTTCAGACTTTGGGGCAATAGAACAAAAACTATTACCCCTTGTTCACCATGAGTGCAATGAATAGAGCTTTCATAGAACATACTTTTTGCCATTTTAATTATAAAAAAATCTATGATTTTTTTGTTATTTCTTTAGCTAATCAGGGTAAAACAGAAAAACTGAAGCTACTCCATGTTTGGTTCTTGTAAAGAACATAATTGGATCACCAATGCTCATAATGGACTTACTTTTGGTGCTTATTTTTAGACCCAAACAGTGACAACAAAGGGGGAAAGGTATAGGTTGCTTACTGATACGAATTAGATCTACTTATCTAACTTGCAAGGACCAAGCATGGAGGAGCTTCAATTTTCCTGTTTGCCCCATGTAGCTTAAGAAATGATTAATAGATTATTCATGATTAATACATTAGGCAATAAATACATTCAGCACAAGTCCTATTCATTGCTCTTGTGGAACAGGCGGTATACTACCCCTTTAAAAACATTTTACCAGTATCAAAATGAAAAGACAAAGTAAATTGTTGTAAGCATTGCCTATACATTTCCATACTTAATTATGTTCCCTGCTGATTATTACAGTCAAAGAGCATTTTCCAGAGTCAATATGAAGTCATCCCTAATTGTGTTTCATCCTGACATATTTGTTTAAGATAAATTGTTCCAATCTAGAGTAATCATTCATTAGTAAGTCTTCAATCAAGGTATAAAAGTCAAACTAAAATTGCCCAAAAGAAATCCTTGTATTTTTCCAAATGGATCTCAATTTTCTTTATTCTAATTTATTCTCTTTGATCCTATTGAGTTATACTCTGGTTTCTTGTATCGATGACATGTAAAATCTTATGAGGAAAATGCACTAAACTGCCCAACCCAATTAAAATTAAACTGTAAATTTGATCACAATTGATTTGCTAAATATGGAAAGAAAGGGAGACTAAATATCACCATTGCTGTACAAATGGGAAGTAATAATAAAAATAATAACTAAAAACTGTGATAAAAGAGAGAGAGTATTCTAAGAATCCTGGTAACAACTACCCATAATACTTCTTCATAGTAGGGCAGTGGGAAAATTGGGGATCCTGAAAGCTGTCTTTTGATCAATTGATGGTACCAGGAAACCTTCACCAACACTAACAGCCAATAAGCAGTGTCAGAATCCCACACCCGGGCCTGCAACCCCTCGGGGCCCACCAGTGCAAATCAGGCACAAAAATTGTATCCGGAGGGGTGAGGGGGGGTACGGCCTCCACCCAAGCCCAGGAACTACTATTTTGGTTATTGCCATTAAGGAAATTTTTCTTTAAAATATTTTGCTAGAGTTTTTGTGAAATGTCATAGGATGATTCTGATATATTGGAAATATTAACAAAAAATTGATTATTATGACAAGTTTATTCTATGTAAATTTCTGTGATACGTTTCCTGGACTGTTAAACAATATCTACCAAAACAATTTTAAACCATTAAAAGGAAGATTTTATTACTTACTGATTTGATTGGTTGATGCACTATAGAATGCATTGACTGTGGTTGGATTTGTAAACCACCTATATGGAAAAATAGTACAGTCTTTTTTACTTCTGTGACATGTGAAAAGACACTTAATTGTGTCCAGCAATAACAAAATCTGCATTAAAAAAGTGAACATCTGCAACATTGATTTAGAGCTTTATTATGTATCTTAATGTCACGCTATAGGTGATGGATATTTTTTTTTTGTGTATGTGTATAGAACAGCATTGTTTAAATAAATTGTGTCTATCATATAAAGCTGATAGATATTGTTTTGGTCAATAATTGGTGCTCTTATTGTGATCAATTGAGGTACTTTATGCAAGCCTGTCTTAGTCAATAGGTCACATGCACACCCACAAGTGCATCTGCTATCCCTGCAATTTTCCTGCAGTCAGTTTTGTGTGAAACCACTTTCATTAAAGGTATTTGTGTCAAAATGTGCTCTTTGCACTTTAAGTATAACTGTATAGTTGAGCTCAGTGTCACTTAGTTCTTCCTGCCTTTCGTTCCGAATTGAGCACTTCAGTGCCTATTGACACGGAAGAACCCTGGAGCTATGGCCATCTCCTTACCAGGCGGTAACTCCAGAGTTCCCTCAGTGTCAATCTCTGCAGTTTATTTGTGCCAAAAGAATTGGCCACACACGTCACTTGCATGCGGAAGCCTAGAAATGATGCCAGAATACAGCGGAATTAATGCCAGACAGACTTCTGAGCAATTGCGCCTGATTTGCGCTAAACCGATTACGCAGTTGTGTTAATTTTTTTCGAATGGGACACAATTGCAGTTGACACTGCACAATCACCCCCTTGCAACTGCAATGATGGTGGAATTATGGGGGGAAAGACTGCATTGTGGGACGTGGTGATTTAGCTCAAAATTGCACTTTGCTCATGTATAATAGCACCAACCTATTATCATTTAAGGAATAATAAAATAAATGAGACTTAATGCCATACTTTGTACTGTCTATTTGATAAAGTATCATCAAATATTAAACGCTTTCTATTATTCAGTTATACAGTATTTTCAATAATTTATTTAAAAATGTTTAGTTTCAGGAGCTGATTATAATGTTTAAGTATTGAGAAAGTTAGCATTTAAAAGGAATTTATCACACTAAGAAATATTTACAAATCTTACCATGTTAGTCAAGTAAAATAAGCTTTAACTACATTTTATAAATCTTGTTTCCTTTATTCATTTGGAATCCACAATTAGAGTATAATGGTGGGCACCATTTTGGGGAAGCTTATGAAGGCAAGTTTTGCATCAACCCAAAATTAATTGTATGCATCAGGAAGGAGAACTTGATGTATATACCCATGCATAGGCGGTTACAGGTGACAAGTCCCCTTAAAGGCCCTGACAGATGAGGAGATTAGTTGCGCCGCAATTTATGTCCTCTAGCACGAGCAACTAATCTCCGAATGCTTTTCCACCGGCAATAATATGAAACATCTGTGGGAGAACCGACAAGACGCTTCCGATTCTGGTGGGAAAGCATTCAGAGGAGATTAGTTACACGCGCTAGAGAAGATCAAATACGAGGCAATAAATCTCCTCGTCTGTCAGTGGCCTTAAGAATGCTTTTGTATTACTTTTGTGTGACTTAAACATTATTAGGGCCACTGCAATTTTAAGTACAGTTCTTATTGTTTACAAGGCAGTTTGGCACTTGACTTTAAAAATAATGTATCATCTTGTGAGCCACCAATATACATAGTTACTTTGATATCACTGTAGTCTGCAGCTTTACAGCATGTGGATTACATACAGTATATGCCAGTAATTTAATGCCAGGTACTAGCCCTCTCATAAGTGCTTCTCAACAACAAAATAGGTGTAAAATAGGGGTATTATTTGCAATTTCAAATTCAACAAGAAATTAAACAATTTTAACAAATGAAATAGTCAATACAAATTCTTATAGAACTTACTCCTTTTTAGGAACTTCTTTCCTCAGCCAATGAAAATCAGATTGAGATATGAAATACAGAGTCTGTAGGACATTCCCGAAATAGTCTGACTCTGAGAATTTCAACTACAAGGCGATAGAAAACATGCATCATCATCATCATAATATCATCATAATAATATCATCATAATCATCACCATATCAACATCATCTAATCATCATCATATAATCATCATCTGATAATCATCATCATGTTATCGTTATAATTCTAGATATAACCATCATCTTTATCATATCATAATTATATCATCATCATATCATCAAAATATAAAATCATATCATAATCATGATCACCATCATAATCTTTATCATTACCTTTATAGAGAACTGGCTAAAAGATAGACTACAAAGAGTGGTGGTAAATGGAACATTTTCTAATTGGACCAGTGTTGTTAGTGGAGTACCACAGGGTTCTGTACTAGGTCACTTGCTTTTCAACATGTTTGTTAATGACCATTGAAAGTACTGTTTCTGTTTTTGCAAATGATACTAAATTGTGCAGAACTAAAGGTTCCATGCAGGATGCTGCCACTTTGCAGAGTGATTTGTCGAAGTTGGGAAACTGAGCAGCAAACTGGAAAATGAGGTTCAATGTTGATGAATGCAAAGTTATGCACTTTGGCAAAAATAATATAAATGCAAGTTATACACTAAATGGCAGTGTGTTGGGAGTTTCCTTAAATGAGAAGGATCTAGGGGTCTTTGTAGATAACAAGTTGTCTAATTCTGGGCAGTGTCATTCTGTGGCTACTAAAGCAAATAAAGTTCTGTCTTGCATAAAAAAGGGCATTACTTCAAGGGATGAAAACATAATTATGCCTCTTTATAGGTCCCTGGTAAGGCCTCATCTGGCGTATGCAGTGCAGTTTTGGACTCCAGTCCTTAAGAGGGATATAAATGAGCTGGAGAGAGTGCAGAGACATGCAACTAAACTGGTTAGAGGGACGGAAGACTTAAATTATGAGGGTTACAAGGTTGGGGGGACATGATTACACTTTACAAGTACATTAGAGGACATTATAAACAAATAGCAGGGGACCTTTTTACCCATAAATTGGATCACCGTACCAGAGGCCACCCGTTAGATTAGAAGAAAAGAACTTTCATTTGAAGCAACGTAGGGGGTTCTTCACAGTCAGGACAGTGAGGTTGTGGAATGCACTGCCAGGTGATGTTGTAATGGCTGATTCAGTTAATGCCTTTAAGAATGGCTTGGATGATTTTTTGGACAGACATAATACCAAAGGCTATTGTGATACTAAGCTCTTTAGTTAGTATAAGTATGGGTATATATAATGTATGTGAAGGTAGGGAGGGGTGTGTGTATGGATGCTGGGTTTTCGTTTGGAGGGGTTGAACTTGATGGACTTTGTCTTTTTTCAACCCCATTTAACTATGTAACTATGTAACTATCATCTCATCATCACATTATCAAGATATCAGATCATATCATCATAATCATTGGCATATCATAATCACCATCATCATCTTAATCATATCATCATCACATCATTATGATAAAATCATCATCATCCCATCATCGACATATATCATCATCATAATCATCTATTATGATTGATGATTATGATATTTTCATAATCATCAATGTATCATCATCATCATCAACATAGCAAATAATTTCATCATCATAATCATCACCATATTATCATAATCATCAATGTATCGTCATCATAAAATCAAATCACCATCGTCATCTTTATTATCATATCATCATCACCACCACCATCATCATGTCATAATCTCATCATCATTATTATCATCTTAACATCATACTACCATCATCATTGTTATCATGTCACATCACATAACTCACTGAAACATGTGTATTATAATAAATAAAGTACCCCCAGTTGCAAAACATGAGGATATTAGAAGTTACCTCGGGGTTCCATGACCTGTGTTGACCTTCGGCCTCGTGTTTTGATATGGTCATGAAACTCCTCTGTAACTTATGATATCCTTATATTTTTCAAGAGGGGGTACTTTATTCACTATATGATAATCGCCATATAATCATCCTATCATCATCACCATCATCATCATCCTATCATCATCATATCCCCATCATCTTATCATAATCATATCATCTCATAATCATCATTTCATCATCACCATATAATCATCATCATATCATCATAATATCATCATTTCATCATCATATCATCGCATCATTATCCCAGCAAACTAATCAGGAGTCAAAGTATACAGTATGCCTCAGCAAACTAAGCATAAACATATTGAAAAGATTTAATTTCAAAACTATAAATTGATATAACTTTAAAAAAAAAAAAAAACAGCAGGTTCAGGCTAGATTAGAAATATCTGTGTAGTTTCCAGCCTCTGTGCCAGCACCTCAGCCATCTGATTCTGTTCCAGCACCTCTACAACCTTGTTCTAAAAGCCTCTGGACTAGTACATCAGTCTCCTGCTCCATCCTCTGAGCCAGTACGCCAGTCTCCTGCTCGAGCCTCTGGGCCAGTATAACAGTCTCTTGTTCCAGCCTCTGGGCCAGTCCTCAGGCCAGGAGCCTTGCCAGCACCAGCCTCTGGGCCAGCAGCCTTGCCTGCTCCAGCCTCTGGGTCTGTAGCCTTGCAAACACTAGCCTTTTGTCCAGCAGCCTTGCCTGCTACAGCCTCTTGGCCAGGAGCCTTGCTTGCTCCAGCCTCTGGCCAGCAGCCTTGCCTGCCCAGACTGCCCTGGTTTTTGGGCCTGAGGACATGTCTGCCCTATATGCCCTTGCTTTTAGGCTTGTTTTCACTATTTGTGTTGGTACTAGTCACCTTGTTGCAGACTGTGACTCTTATAGTATCTTGTTATCTTGGATGGCTTTCCTCTTGTGGCTCCTATTGGTCCTGGCAACTCTCTGGCTGTTTGTCCTGTTTGTCCTGGTGACTCTCCCACTGTGGCTCCTGGTGACTATCCCTCTGTGGCTTCTGTTGGTCTTGACGCCTCACGCGCTGTATCTCCTATTGGCCCTGGCAACTCATCCACTCTGGCTCCTGTTGGTCCTTGTGACTCACCCACTGTTTTATTTTTTTTTCTCTGTATAACTGCTTAAATTCAATGTGTTTTTGCCAGATTTCTACTGGTGTCTTGCTGGTGTCAGGAATTGCTGGGATTCAAACACTGGCCTTTATGTTTCTTGGTTGGTGCAATTTCCTATTCAGCCACCAGGCGCTCTTTGTTCTGATATTGCTTGATTTTTCCCAATGTGCATTTAATATTCCACTCTTTTTGCTCCCTTTTCTCCACCAACCACATAATCCTCATTGTTCCAATTAAGCAATTAAGCCGGTTGCTTGGTTACTGAGCTGCCCAGCCTGACCTAGCCTGCTACTAGCCTGCTACTCATGCCTGAACGCTGCCTTGTTCCTAATTTGAGTTCCTGTATCATTGCCTTGTTCCTGAGCCCTTGTCCTGTTCCCTTCCTGCTTTGTGTTGATTTCCTGGCACTGACTTTGGTCTGTTAATCAGATGTTGTACGCCTAACTTTTGGCCTTTTTACTGGACTCTGGCCAGCTGATTTCCATATTTTGTCTATTATACATCTTTGTTCTGTTCTGCACCATTATATATTTCTGCAAATTATATATTTTTTATAAAATTCACATTCACCTTAACATGTCCTCTGAACTTACTTCAGCTGTTGATGGTTATACCCTGTGTTATCCAGCCTTTAGCCTCCCAACCTCCAGCCTCTTCACAGCGACCCTACATACTGTAGAGTTTGTGATAATCATGCATCCAACATGCAATCCAAAATATAATCCAAGATCATAATAGTCCCCATTGTGATTGAAATATCTTATGCATGATACCAACGCTAAATGCACCAGTTCACTAGCATTTTTTAATTGTACATTTCTTTGCACGCAGTTGGATTAGCGTAAGGGCGCTTAATTGCACTGACATAACTTCTAAATCAACACTGTAGTTTATTATGTGATCCAATGTTTTAGTCACAATTAAGTACAGTGATTTGTGTTTCAATTAACACATTATTCATGTCTACTACCACCCAGGGAATTACTTGACAGGAGTGCTCCTACACCATTGATTAGATATATTATTGTATGAGTAAAAAACCAAAAAGAGCATTGGTGGCAAACAAAATAAAAATAGCAAGTATTCCATCTTTTCCAAGAACAAATTTAAAGGGGTGGTTCACCTTTAAGTTAACGTTTAGTATGTTATAAAATGGCCAGTTCTAAGCAACTTTTCAGTAGGTCTTCATTATTTGTTTTTATAGTTTTCTTCTTCTTCTTCTGACTTTTTAAAATGGTGGTCATTGACCTCATCTAAAGAATAAATATTCTTTAGATGGATTATTGCTACTTTTTTTTTTATTACTCATCTTTCTATTGAGGCCTCTTCTACTCATATTCCAATCTCACAATGCATGGTTGCTAGGGTAATTTGGACCTTAGCCACCAAATTGCTAATATTGCAAACAGGAGAGCCGCTGCAATATTATAAAAAATAACTCAAAAACCACAAATAACAATAAAAACCAATTGCAAATATCTCTTTCTACATCATACTAAAAGTTAACTCAAAGGTGAGCAACCCCTTTAACTATTTGCTATAGTCTCCACCATGTTCCTATATGGGTTTAGGATGTTGATGGCTTTCATTGGTCAAGTGACTGATGAGTGTGTAAAGCAGAATCTGAAACTGGTTCACTTACAGAACCCCTAACCACGTTTTTAATTCTTCAGTCTGATAGCAGTGTTTTTTGTATCTACTGTGATGTTCTATATGTTATTAAATAGCCATTCTTTTCTAAGAAAGAGTGACTAGGCTACCAAGCTTTTTATATTGTAATTAAGTAGCCAAGAAATGCTGGTCAATTTTAAGTAAGCTCAAGAGTGCTATCATTTTAAGCAAGTGCCTTAAAATGCTTTCCAAAAAGCAGACATTAAGGTTAACCCTAATCTTGTTTAATGACACTGTTATCTGCACTGTGCCATCAGTGAGCGTAAATCTGTATAAAATCATTGCTTTAGTAGCCCATTAAAGCATTATGCAATCCCATAACAAGACACTTATCTCTAATTTCACAAGGAAACTATTGACTGGCTGGTAAGAAAAATGTACGCAAGTACATACTATGCGACCTATGAGTTATTTATGCCATGGTATAGAATTTGGCACTGAAGAGCACTTTATATTACAGTTCACTCGAGTGAATGGGTCAGAAAGTGCTTTCTGGCAGAACAAGACTTGGAAAATATAGACTGAAATATTTTATTGAACTTCATAAAGCAATTTAAACCATCCAATTAGTCTAACTTGATACATTTCTTCAGTCATTATTTAAGCGAGAAATGAAATAAAGCATTTATATTTTATGAACTGTTTCATGTTTGATGGTATTGCATACGCTTCCAACTCAGTGGTGCCCTGTGTATAACCAAAGAGTAGATGTATTTAATTATGATTAGCATAGCAACGGTGCTTAAAAGCTTCCTATTCTCGCGACAGAAATATATTCAAAAAAATAAAAAGTGTATTACTACCTGTATATATATATACAAGTATGGATCCATTATCTGGAAATCTGTTATCCAAATTCCAAATTATGGGAAGGCCATCTCCCATAGACTCAATTTTAATGAAATACTTGAAGTTTTTAAAAATGATTTTCTTTTTCACTGTTATAATAAAACAGTGCCTTATACTTGATCCCAACAAAGATATAATTAATCCTTACTGGAGGCAAAGCAATCCTCGTGGGTTTATATTATTTTTCTTGTATGGAGATCCAAATAATGGAAAGACCCCTTATCTGGAAAACCCCTGGTCCCATACCATTTAACATATATACAGTATACGGTATATATTTTTTTTAAAGAACATTTAGGGGGTTATTTACTAAAATCCAAATTTATCTCATATTTAATTAAAAAAAACTCCCATGCTCGATTTTACCTAAGCCGTATAAATCGAATAGCAGAAAAACTCAAATCGAAAACCCAAATCACTTCTATTGTCCCTAATTGGTGTCTATTAGACACAATAGAAAGCGTTTAATATTAGTGATTACCCAGAAGTAACATTGGTTACACACACATTTATCATCTAGAGACTTAGTTAATAGCCAGTCCTGAATGACTATAACTTTAGTTACCAACTTACCATTTTGATATCTTCATTTAAATAGGTCTCATTAAATAGGAATTCTGGATACCCAACTTTTGCCATAACCGTTGCTGCCTGGAATTAAAAACAATATAGGTATTAGAAAATAATTTGCATATTTAATTTGTAATTGTATTTATGTATATGTATATATATATATATATATATATAAGTTTCTGTATGTCAATGGACGTTTTTTCACATTTTAAGCTATTTTCTTCAGGTTTTTCAAGGATAATTTAAATTTTCCATGCTTGTTTAAAATAAAGAGTACAAGGAGGTTTTGTTTTTTCATGATCAAGTTATTTGAGTTGCGAGATTTTTTTTTTCAAATTCGAAAAATATTTAAAAATTCCTATAAATCAGCCTCTCTGTCTTAGTAAATTCAGTACAATGAGAAAGAACTCCCTTGCCTTTGCACAAGCTAATGGGAAACCATAGTGACATTGAACAGCCCCAACACTGGCAAAAATAATACTAAAACAGTTATTATATATACACAGTAAATATAATAAATATTACAAATCTAAGCATATCCAAAAATAAAGCCTATTTTTGCTTATGTAAAGAGAATGTTTATATCTCTAGGACCTGTATTTTAATATTTGTGGAATGGTCTATGTTGTTCTATAAAATGTGTTGATGTGTAACATTTATGGCCTCTGGTAAACATGGTTAACAGTTTTTAGCGATCTTTAGAACATCATTTTACACAAACATGAATAAACAGATAATTATTTCAATCATATTTACGAGGACAGTTGGACATTACTTGGCATCATAATGCATTAAAAGCTTTTCCTGCAATGTGACCTCTGACAGATATTGATTCTGTACAGATACATTTGGGACATTAAATCGGTGGCTTTATACTTTAGATTACTGGTCTTTTAAGATGTATTTACTCATATTTTCCTATTATGAACCTTCAAGTGGAAAGGATTTACAACATGCATAATGCTGAAAGCAGGCTATACTAATAAAGTGCAGTTGTTGCATAAAACTGAATACATTTACATATATCTTCCGCATGGCAATAAGAGTAATTAATGCATGGAGAAAGCAGCAGGTGTATCTAACAGCCGGTGACAGAACCACCTCAAGACCTGTCACCGGGTTCTTTTTTCTATGTAAGTCCTTTCAGTCTCCATTAAAAACCATTAGTTCTGTTTCTATACATGGTGGATGGATCTAAAATGGATTAAAAAGCAGGAGAATAATGAACCAATTTTCTTTCCTTAAAGAAACATGTCGAGGCCTATTTATCAACAGCCTCATTTGAGTGGTTTTTAGAGGTTTTTCAAACCACAACTAAAATCACTTTCCCTAAAACTATGAATGCCATGAAATCTATTAAAAGATCCGAGTTTAAAAAAGCAATACCAGAAAATAACGCTGAACGATCTGGAAAAAAAATGTGAATACCTCTAAAACATTTGAGCCTTTAAAAATTACGTTTTTCGGAACAATTCCTAGCAAAAAAAATATCCAAAAACCTCTAAAAGTCCGAATGGATTAAAAAAGGTCCAATTGGATCAGCACAGCTCTCTTTGACTTTTATAGGACCTTGACAACTTTTACCTGGCAAAGTCTTGTATTAGCGGTTTTCATGGTTTTTATACTAAATACATTTCACATTTTTAAAGCTTTTACAAAAAATGGGAAAACCATGAATTTTTAGAGATTCATGGGAAAATTTAAATTTGATAGTTAGTAAATCAGCCACTTGGGGGCAGATTTATCAAGGGTTGAATTTCGAAGTAAAAAATACTTCAAAATTCAACCATCGAATTAAAATACTTTGAATTCTAATATCAAATTCGAACTTTTTTCATCGAATTTGGGTATTCTGCGGTCGAAGTAAAAGCCTTCAATCGAACGGTTAAATCCTTTGAATCGGTCGATTCAAAAGATTTTATCGTACAATCGAACGATTTTACTTCGACTTAAAAAAACTTAGAAAAATGCTGAAGAAGGTCCCTATAGCCTAACATAGCACTTCTATTGAAATCAAAGTTTTTGTAAATAGACAGTACTTCGATTATCGAATATTCGAAGATTCAAACTATTTTACTTTTTAAGTAAATTCGAAGTCGTAGGGGCAAATTTACTTATGGTTAATGGTTAATTAACCCTCGATATTCGATTTTCCTTCGATCAAAAAATTGTTAGGAAGCCTATGGGGACCTTCCCCATAGGCTAACATTGGCCTCGGTAGGTTTTACTTGCCGAAGTAGGGGGTCGAAGTATTTTTTAAAGAGACAGTACTTGGACTATCGAATGGTCGAATAGTCAATCGATTTTTAGTTCGAATCATTCGATTTGAAGTCGAAGTAGCCAATTCGATGGTCGAAGTATCCAAAAAATTACTTCGAATTTCAAATTTTTTTATTTCGAAAATTCCCTCGAATTCACTTCGACCCTTGGTAAATCTGCCCCTTAATATTGGGTATAAGGGCCAGGGCCCAGAAATCCAAAGCAGCACAAAGAACATGTGATCTACCAAAAAATTAAAAAAGGAGGGGGGGTCTTACCAGAAGAGTTGGAAACAATAAGATGGGGCTATTAAGTATCCTGGGAAAAATAGTAAAGATAAAAACCTGGGATTTAATATGGGGGACATTGAGACAAAGTGAGATATCACTTTTACAATAGGGGCTAATAAGGGGGAAAGAGAATAATATATATATTGCTTTTCCTCTCGTTGGACTCAAAGCACTTTACAGCAAGCAAGGCAGCCATTGTAGGCACACTGAGGGGCGTATTTATTAACACTGGAAGAAAACACCACTAGTTATGTTGCCTATAGCAATGAATCAGCAATTAGATTTCAACAGTAACCTACAGTTTAGAAAACAAAAGCAAAGATCTGATTGATTGCTATGGGTGACGTCACCGGTTATGTTTGTCTCCATTGTTAATAAATACACCCCTAAGAATGCTGGGACACCAGGAGATTAAAGGGCATGTAAAGGCAAAAAAATAAAATCCCATTTTTACTTTCTTTAATGAAAAAGAAACTTATCTCCAATATACTTCAATTAAAAGATGTGTACCGTTTTTATAAGAAACCTGACTGTATGCAGTGAAATTCTCCCTTCATTTACTGCTGTGGATAGGAATTGTCAGATGGTCCCTAACTGTTGAGCAGGGAAACAATCATACTTATGAACAGCAGGGGGAGCCCCCACCTTACTTCCCAGCCATGCAGAACTCAAGCAGCTTTGTTTATGACGATCCCTAAGCAGCTCAGACCACACTGAGCATGTGCACAGTCTTAGTCTTGCAAAGATGTTTAACAAAGTTACAAGATGGTGACCCCCTGTAGCCAACTTTGAAAGCATAAATCATTTGTTTGATTAGGCTTGTGGTGCAGTGAGTTCATGTTTATATTTAGTATACAAAATACAGCATTTCTAGCCTAATTCTATTTTAGACTTTACATGCCCTTTAAGTGGCTTTTACAATGTCACAAGAAATTGCCACAAGGAATCAAACCAGGGTCTCCAGCATGAGATCTCACATCAAAGGCTGATCACTTAACCTCACGGTTACAATTACAGTTACTATAGGCCTTTGTCGAGAAGGTTAATTCAATGCAAAGCCAATAAGCAACATAGGGAATAAAAAGGTGAAGGTATTTGTCTTACTATGAAAGCATTGTCAAATCAATACACTGAAAAAATGACCAAGGCTAGTATTGGCGATAGTGTGACCTTATGGATAGAGATTTCAGTTGGATATCAATAACTATGACAAGTAATTGCAATATAGTATTAACCTTCCAGTATACCTGAGGCAAATGAGTGCAAGCTGCTTTTACAAATTGAAAAATCATCGCAAGGAGGCCAAGTTGTAATTATGGGAAATTTCAAAAGTGCAGTTTTTTCCCCCCAGGCCATAGGAAAGGTATTAATGAGCTTAAAGTCTAAAGATGTGCTATTTAACTTGTAAAAATCATGGAACAACTACATTACATGGAAACACTATCAAAAGTTTAGCTCCTCTCTGGAGAGAAGATGCTTGGAAGGAGACATAATAATTCTTTACAAATTCATAAGAGGGTTTTACAGACAAAAGGAGGGTCAAAAATGTATGTGATTGTTGCATAGGTACATAGTTAATTTGGGTTAAAAAAAGACATTTTACAAAGATCCCTCAAGTTGAAACCTCCAATCTTGTCCCATCACAAGCGTCTTTTTTCCACAGAAAACAAACCCATAGTCATAGTTTAAATCTCCCATCCTTTTTTCCATTTACGTTGCACGTCTCTGCACTCTCTCCAGCTCATTTATATCCTTCTTTAAAGACTCTAGTCCAAAACTGAACTGTATAATCCAGATGAGGCCTTACCAGGTACCTATAAAGAGGCAAAATTATGTTTTCACCTCTTGAGTTGCTGCACTTTTTCTACAATTAGACAATAATTTATTAGCAGCCACTGTTGGGACTATTCAAATAACACTTTGATGATTTTGCTCAGTGTTAGTAAATGAGACTGATCATCAACTCTTCTTTAATCTTTTCTTATATTCAAATTTGTTGTGTCATTAGATGAAAAGACCACAGGCAGGGTCAGAACTAGGGGTAGGCAAAGTAGGTGGCTGCCTAGGGTGCAATGGGACAAGGGTACAAATTGAATCCTGCTGAAAAAGGTTGAATATTGGCCAAATCCCTAAATATGACTGTGTTGGGGCTAGGACCAATTAGAACTTGGCCTGCCACTGACTATGGGCAATACTCCAGAAAACTCTACTTTCTAGGTAATAATGTAATTGTCTCTCCCTCTAGAGAAATCCTAACTGAGATACACACTAAGCATAAATGATATACATCCCACCCCTGTTTTAAAGGAGAATTCAACCCCCTAGGCACAAAAATCACCCCTCCCTACTCCCCTACCCCTGGGCAAATGCCCCTAACTTGTTACTTACCCCTTTTTCTAGGTCCTCTCCAGCGGAGTTCATGGCAGCCATATTCTCTCGAACGCTCTTCTTCCTGTAGCAGCAGTGTTTGGTGGCGCATGTACATTCGATCTACTGAATATGCGCCGAAAGTCACGAAGTAATCGGAAAAATTCACGACTTTCGGGCGTATGCGTAGTAGCTCTGTACCAGAAAATGCCTCCAACTGCGCATGCACCCGAAAATCACAACGTTTCCGATTTATATTCTCGGACACTTTGTGACATTTGGCGCAGTAGATCCTTACCGGTAAATGCCTCCTACTGCGCATGCGCCACCAAACGCCACTGAATACAGGAAGAAGAGCGCTCGGGAGAAGATGGCTGCAGTGAACTCTGCTGGAGAGGATCTAGAAAGAGGGATAAGTAACAAGTTAGGGCCATTTGCCCGGGGGGGAGGTAGGAGGGAGGGGGCCAATGCAGGGGAGGGGGAGGGATTTTTGCGCCTAGAATTCTCTTTTAACCAAGCATTCATGTATTCATGGTACACATTTTACAATTCTGTTAGAGATTACTATTCAGATTAGAGGTATGTTTTTATCACAAATTATGTTTTTGAGTAGTCGCGTTGAGCCGTCTGAATACATTTTGGAATAGGAGCAACTCTAATTCATACTCTGCTTATGAATTATTCTGGGTTAAAAAAAATCTAAATAATATACTGATGTGTATAATATGTATTTACCCCATCTAATGTGGTGCTTCCCTTCTTGGCATACAACAGTGTATAATTTATCTTGAATATACTGTATGTGCAGCTTTTTTTTGTGCAGTCAAGCCATTTATATTCTGCCTGAGTATTCTGCCTAGGAATTCCTTTGTCATCTATCCAAGATTCTATTTGCATAAATTATACATCATGTAGTCTCTAAGCATCTCCTCATCCACATTCTCCCTTGAAGGCTAACATGCAAATTGAAAAATGTGAAGTAAAGACACTTGTATATAAGGCTTATCCGCAGCTTAATCATGGTCCATTTTAGGATTTAGCTGTGCTTTGCTACATCACCACCTGCTGTAAATATCCACATATATATCGGATTTTGTCACAAATATTTAACCTTATTGTTTTTATATGACCTGATACGAATGATGAGCACTTAAGATTTTTTTGTTGCAGTTTGATAACATCTGTGTGTATTGCGGCAGGTGATAAATAACCCTTGCATGGTGCATCCAGCTGCTAATAGGTGCAATGCTCAGCACATTTGGAAAGAACCAATAACCAATACTTTTTTTTTTAAACCAGGCATGAGAGGAATGTAACTGCAGGAACGCTGCATTGTTATAACTTGTTACAAAAAAACATACAGCATTGTCACTATGGAGACTAGCATCTCTCACATTTGGCAAGGACTTGACTGTCATGGAGTGGTAAGTATTACAGAGCATGAGTTATGTCTCCTCTTATAGATTCATCTGCTATTTTGTTATGTATTCTAATATATAATACTAGCCTACATGCTGTTCTATTATAAAATATTATTGTAGCATCACATATATCCTGTTAGAACCTTTACAGCAATAGTTACACATAAACCGTATCTACAAATGTAATGTATGCAAAAGAGAGTGTGCATTGATGCCTTTGACATAGAAGGAACCACTCTTACAAGTGTCTAATAACTTTTGACATTGGCAATCAGGGTCAGACTGAGGCATCTAGGACCCACCAGGGCTGAAGGGTCCTCCTCTTGGTGTTTGAACTCTACCCCCATGAACGCCCCCTCCTTAACTTTGGGGCCCATTTATTAAGCCTATATTTTTTCTGGTCATTGTTTTTAGGGGGAAAAATATGATTTTTCATGAAAAAATAAAAACTCTAATTTTTAGAGACTTATCATACTCCAAAGCTGCTGAAGATCCGAAAATACGCCATGTCAAACCTGTCGAGGTCAAGCCAATGGCAGATGTCCCTGAAATTTTTCTTGACTTTGTGATTGGTGCTGGATAATTCGATAAAGTCTGGGTTTTTGTTAGATAAACCGAAAAAGTCGAGTTTTCCCAGCAAAAACTCAATAAAATCTAGTTATTGGAGGGTTAATCATACAATACGAATTGATACTAGATTTTGTCACAACATTTTTCGAGAAACATTTACTGATAAATGAGTTAAATTGCCTGGAAGGGAGTTTTGGTCAACTTTGTTTTCATAAAAAACGGAGATAAATTTGATGTGTTAGCAAATCAGCCCCCAGGCCGGGGGAGCGGCAGTCCCTAACTGCTGAGAAGGAAAACAATCATACTTATGAACAGCAGGGTGAGCCCCCGCCTTATTTCCCAGCCATGCAGAAAAAGCCGATTGAGTTCTGCATGGCTGGGAAGTAAGGTGGAGGCTCCCCCTGCTGTTCATAAGTATGATTGTTTCCCTGCAGAGCAGTTGGGGACCATCTGACAATTCCTATCCACAGCAGTAAATGAAGGGAGAATTTTACTGCATACAGTTAGGTTTCTTATAAAAACGGTATTTATTTATTTTTTAATATTAGTATATTGGAGATAGGTTTCTTTTTCATTAAAGAAAGTAAAAATTGGATTTTATTTTTTGCCTTCACATGCCCTTTAACTATGCTCAGGTTACTTATTTACTGCTTTTGCTATACACCGAATATATGAGTTTACAATATATCATATTAGCCATATATAAAGCACACATTTGTGATTATATAAGCCACCAGTTTGTATTTTTTTGCCAGGTGCAAATTTACTGGATGCTACAGTAGAGTCCATTTGTATGTGCCAGATTTTATAACACATTATAACCAGCAAGCTGTCAGAAGACTGTACATCACTGCTTCCCATGAGACGTAAATAATGATAAAGAACGCTGTTTCAAAGCCCTATTGATTTTTATCTTCATACAATGTTGATTTAATTACTCATAAATAACTGACAGCGCGGCATTAGGTATGTGAGTCACTTATGTTTCTAGAGACTTGCATTATTTTTTTGTTAATCTCCTACTGTTTAACTGAATTACCCAATGTTTTGAGAGTTTTGCTTAGAGATAGTGGGAAAATTATGAATATACTGAATTACAAATAAAGGCTAGGAGCAATCTGATGATTTCAACAACACAAGGCAATGAAAATTGTGGTAAAGAGTGGCTGGAAAGCAGCAAGTTATAAACATTTCATTTGTTTACTGTACTAAAAGTCATCCAGGCAACACACACTAAGACTGGACTTAAAAAATATCAATAATCCAGTTTTTTCTCAATTCTTAAAAAAGCATCCAACCCTTTCTTGAAAATATTCAATGTATCTGGTATAAAGAATCTTTTTTTGCACTGAAAATTAAATGTTTTTTGACTCTCAAGTTAAGGCCATGTGACCCAGATTATGGTATGGTCCCCTTATATATTTATATATAGTGATCAAATTCAACTTTAAAGCATCTCTATTCTAATGTAAACAATACCAGTTTGCTCAGCTTTTCTATATAACTTAGACCTTCCAGGGCACTTAAAGCCCTTGGTGGGCCATGGCAAAGTTCAGATTGCCCTTCCCCCACTCCCAACATAATACCTGTCATTGGTTGATTTATGACTGCTGTGCAGGCCTCGGGATGCTGAGGTCAGATCTTCCTGCTGCAACCACAAACATGCCCAACCAGGTTGGTATATAAAACACAAGCATGCACAGTGGGCCCCCTAAAATGATTAGGCCAATGTACCTTTTGCCCATTTATTAAAGCGGCCCTGAAATTACTCTAACCTTTTATTAGCATAACCTGATACTTAAATCTATGTGTTGTAGACTCTAAATAGGCTTGCCAATAAAACACTTATGCCTGTGACTCTTACTTAATCTGTATGTGTGGGTCCTCGTGTAATGTTGGAGGCAGGATGCTGTAGATCTACAATTTTCAAGTA
This sequence comes from Xenopus petersii, assembly GCA_038501925.1. NCBI lineage: Eukaryota > Metazoa > Chordata > Amphibia > Anura > Pipidae > Xenopus > Xenopus petersii. The sequence goes on from CM076674.1 coordinate 149,764,524, forward strand.
GAATCAATAAATGGGTGCCAGTGGTGCTTAAAAATAAACTATGACTTCTTTATGTGCAGGTAGGATATTCCAATCTCTTGAGAAATAGGCAAAGCTAATTTTCCAGTTGTTCAGCATATACTCACAATTACAAGTGCAGAAAGTCAGCCTGCAAATCCAACCACAGCATCAGTTTTTCCAAGTGGAACCTAGGCAGGAACACATCTACCCCTAAAGCTGTACACTTACTGTAGATCCCTATTCTGGAGTTGTACACCCAGGATTCCTTCTGCTTTCCTTGTAGGAGCATCATACTAAATAACCTCACTAAATAACCTGAACTTTACTCCTAGAGTGAGCTATAAAAAGAGATATATCCTCACAACTAACTTCCCTTACTGGGTTACCTACATCCAGGCTTTAATATTTTCCCATCCACCTGCCCAGTGTTAAGTTTTAAAAGTTTCTCCCCTTTATACAATAGAAAAATGACCCCTCTTGGTCAGTTATGGAACTGCAAGGAGCACACTTTGACACAGGATAGCTTTCCCCTGCCAACTGCAACTGCTAGGGGACTTCTAGTAAACATAAAGTAACTAACTTATCAGTCATCTACATTCGCTTAGGTTCTTTTCCCAACTTACTCTATTAAGTTACTCTACCTTGTAAAAAAATGATCCTCTTTTCCCTTGATAATAAATCAAGTGCCAGATAATATAATATTTCTGATTCTTGCTGTAGCTGACTGGAATTGCTTGCTATAGCTTAAAATGATTTTCCTAGTTTCTTCTTTACTCAGCATTTACCCATCTTAGTCCCATTAATCATAATAGAAACCTGCATATTTTCAAATCCCAAGTGCATAACGTACACTTATAGATCTTGATCTTTATGTAAGTCGAACATATGACCCTTTCGTCCACATCTCCCTAATGGGATGAGACATCCTAGGTGATCAGCATAATTTTGTGTCATCAGCTAACTGAGATACATTGTATTCAGTCTCCAACCCAAGTCATTAATGATTAGATTAAATAAAAGTGGACCCAGTACAGGACCCTGCAACACGACACTTGTACCACTGACGAGCATTTTCAATTCTTCAGCACCAAGACCAACAGAAAGTATATACAAAACTGCATCACAAGCCTTGTCAAAATCTAGATAGACTGCAGTTACTGCAACATCACTGCCCAGATCCCATCTTATATATAATAATATAATAAATCATAAAAAAAGCAAGTACATTTGTATGGTGTGATCTGTCCTTGATAACGTTGATTTCAATCAATGCTATTCTCAATAAGAGACGCATTAACTTCAATCTAGCAAAATGTGGAACTGAATGAATATTGGAATTACCTCCGATTCCATCCAACCCATGGATATCATAAAAGACTAGAGGGAGCTGGAAAACATTAAGACAATCAAGAAGGGGGGCACGGGAGACATCCAGGCACTCAATGATTCCACAAGGCACAAAAAAAGAGAGAAAATAAAAAGAATAGACATCTTTGATTGCCTGGATGCTCCTTTTTCTGCTGCAGTCGAAAAACATTAGCCTGGCTAAAGCTGAATCAACCTCTCAAAATAATGCAAACAAATTCTGCTGAAAAAGGCAGAATCCTGACTGAATACCGAACAGAAACCTGGATTCAGTGCATCCCTAATTGCCATATATGTAATATATGGTCAAAAGTATATGGATACTCCTCATAATTGGCTATTTAAGCTCTGCTTATCATTGTTTACAAATGTGCCTCTACATCACACTATGACCAATCCAAAAGAGAAAGTGAGAGAAAATGAGAGAGAGAAAAGTGTTTGTCTAAGGGGACCGATTTTCTATCAAATTTTTTCTCTAAAACTTTGTTTTTTTATTTCTCTAAAACCCTAAAAGTGTACAAACCACAAAAAAACTCTAATACAAAAATTCACCAAGTATAAGCAAAGTCATATAGAAGTTAATGAGAGCTGAGCTGATCCTATTGGACAGTTTTTTTTAGCCATTCCGGCTTTTTATGGGCATATATACTTAGCTTGAGTGAAGGAATAGAATAAAAAATACTTCGAATTTCAAAGTATTTTTTTGGCTACTTCGACCATAGAATTGGCTACTTCGACCTTCGACTATGACTTCGACTTTGAATAGAATGATTCAAACTAAAAATCGTTCGACTATTCGACCATTAGATAGTCAAAGTGCTGTCTCTTTAAAAAAAACTTTGACCACCTACTTCGCCACCTAAAACCTACCGAGCATCAATGTTAGCCTATGGGGAAGGCCCCATAGGCTTTACTAGCTTTTTTTGATTGAAGGAAAACCGTTCGATCGATGAATTAAAATCCTTCGAATCGTTCTATTCGAATGATTTAATAGATCTTTCCTACGATCGAATAGCGGTAAATCCTTCGACTTTGATATTCGAAGTCGAAGGATTTTACTTTGACGGTCGAATATCGAGGGTTAATTAACCCTCGATATTCGACCCTAAGTAAAGTGCCCCTTAGAGTTTTTCTGTTTTTCCCCCTTGTAATTGCCTACTAGAACTAGAGGTTTTTAGGAAATTTCGAATTTTTTAGTACATTGTTGTTTTGTTTCCTTTGTGCTTTTATATCCAGATTTTTTTAATAAATTACATCTCGTTCATGGTTTTAGAGCAAATGATTTTATTTGTGGTTTCTAAAACCACTAAAATGAGATGCTGATAAATAGGCCTGCCTCTGTGTGTGACAAATTTGCCACATCCTTTTAGCATGTAAATAATTAGAAACATGTAATATCTTTAGCGGTCCTTTGACCTTCCTTCATATTTTTGGAGTGTTGGAAAAAGCCACAGTTCCCAGAGTTAACCCACACAACCTCCTTGAAACCAAAGAACCTTGGATACCAGTGAGCACCCCCCCCCTCACCATTCCTTTATATAATTCCATTCAAACATCCTGAAATACAAATTAAATCCAGAAAACAGAAAAGAATGATTATAAAACAACAGAAATCACAATTTCTGCTCTGACAAAATGAAATGAATTATTGTAGATGTCACTTAAACATTTTTTCAACCCAAGTAAAAGTTTTTCTTTTGGGTAAAATGATGGGAAATTGCACAACATGATTTACTGGTTTGTTGATATAGCCTTGGCTCTCTAGAGCCCAATCACCATGATTTCATCTTCATGCACAGCGATAACACATACCTCGGGGCCAGTTATTTAAATCTGGTTATATTGCTGCTTCCACTTCAAGTATTCCATTTTGTCCCAAATTATAAAACTAATCCCACTTAAGCCAATTTTGTCCTCCACATCAGTCACCCCCAGGCAGAGTAGATGTTAAACATTTTGGTAATTTTCTGTCATCATCAGAAATGAAATGAATGCAGACGCCAGCAATCCTTCTATGAATATGAAATCACAGCATCCCTTAATCTGCTTAACTAATCTAAATGAAGCTTGGAACTCAGAAAGGTATTTAAAAACAAACATTTCATTCCAGTGTCTCATTGTTATCGCTGTAATTTAGGCTTTGCTTCCTCCAGTAATATTGTTACTAACTGCTGGTGTGAAACATTGTCCAACACAGTAAAAGACACTTTACTAACAGTTCACAGAGTGATTAAAAAAAATCATCTAAACTGGTGATAAAACAAGCCAGAATTTATTTTTTTTTCCAAGTCATTTAATAGAATTAGAAACTTTTTAAAACACTCATTATATTTTTGGAATATTTTCTTGTACATCTTTGCTGGACGGTAATCTTAAAGAAAAAGTAAACCCTAAAAATAAGGCTAAAAATTTTGTTTATTTATAAACTGAACTAGGCACCAGCCTTGAGGTTCAGCATCTCTGTAATATAAATGATCCGGGCCTTAAAGGAGAAGGAAAGGTTAAAACTAAGTAAGCCTTATTAGAAAGGTCCACCTAAATATACCAGTGAACCATCAAAGTAATGCTGCTCTTAATCCTCTGTCAAAAGAAACACCACATTTCTTTCCTTCTATTGTGTACACATGGGCTTCTGTATCAGGCTTCCTGCCTTCACCTTAAACCTCCTTGCCCCGGGCATGAGCATGCTCAGTTTGCTCCTCTTCCCCATCCCTTCTCTGCTGTAATCTGAGCCCAGAGCTATGAGTGAGCAGGGACAGACTCAGGCAGGAAGTGATGTCACACCAAGCTAATATGACAGCTGCTATCCTAAACAAACAGATAGAGCTTTTAGGATTGTTTACTCAGGTATGGTAAAGCATTCTGCAGAATAAATATAGTATTCTAGCTTGCACTATTGCAGCTAATTGATTGGCAATAAAATGCCTCCGTAGCTTTCCTTCTCCTTTAAAAGGTGTGACAGAAGACTGTCATATTGGATTTTGTTAGGCCATTTTGTGAGTGTCAATTACACTGCACATGCTCAGTTTGCTCTTGAGAAGCTAAGCTTTTCGGTCATGGTAAATCATTTAGTCACTCATTTCTGTGCAAAATTCTATTGATAACTATACAAAGCAGGGGCAACCAACAAAATAAGCTGTAGACACTAAAAATCCTAGCAACACCTACAATTAAATCAAGACATTTGTTTCAAAGGAGATACTTTTTTGTGTACTTGAAAAAAAAATGAGTAAGTCTATTAAACAAATAATAATTTTTTTCTATTACTGGACTTTAACAGAAATTAAATGTAGATGAATACTAAATATAAACAAGATTTCTGTCTCCTTTGATGAAGCAAACATAGCTCAGTGACATTTTTCTATCGGACTAGAAAGTCTACTAGAAAAAAAGTGTTATGTTCGAGCCTCTGCTTTTGCTTTTCTTAAAGTGTGTCACTAATGCAGGTTAGAATTGCGAACATGAAAAAGCTTTCATCTTGAATAAAAAAACATAAGTAGCATAAGCTAAAAAGGGCTTATTTCTTCCGCTTTGATGGTTCATGTCCCTCAGAAGGGCAGGGCAATAAATAATAAATGTGAAGATTGTAATACAGAGTTTCAGAATAAAATAAATGCAGTTGAGCCTTATGTTGGCCACTATGGCCATGATTACCCCTTGATAAGGCAAATATTAGTGCAACTGTCCACATGTATTAAAGAAGAACTAAATCCTAACAAAATTAATAGATAAAAATGTTATACATTATGTTGTGGGCTTCTGTAACAGCCCAAGGCAACCATAGCCCTTTAGCGGTAAAGATCTGTGTCTCCAAAGATGCCCCAGTAGCTCCTCATCTTCTTTTCTGCTGATTCACTGCACATGCCCTGTGCTGCTGTCACTTACTGATCTTAGGGTAAAAAGAAAGACTTACACTCGCACACCCTGGCCGTCCAGACTTCAGCGACTCCCAGGTGCTCGATGTCAGAGGGAATGGGCAACCTCAAAAACAACGTAGGAACAGGACACACCGGCACAGCATGGGTAAGTTCAGCAGGTTAAACCTTGCTCATTTATTGCGGATGCAACGTTTCGGGGCGTGACCCCTTTCTCAAAGGTTGAGAAAGGGGTCACGCCCCGAAACGTTGCATCCGCAATAAATGAGCAAGGTTTAACCTGCTGAACTTACCCATGCTGTGCCGGTGTGTCCTGTTCCTTCCGTTTGTACTTACTGATCTTAGGGCCCACTCACAATATACAGTACACATAGAATAGAAATGTCACAAGGCTGATTAGTAATTAATACAGATTATTAATACATGGCAGCACAGAAATCAGGATGTGAGTCTACCTGGGGTGGAGGGTAGGGGTTTTGTTGGTAAAGGGTTTGTTTCTCCTTTAATTATATAGGTAGGGAGGTGTAGGTCTTTGATGTCATTAAATCTGGATATTATAGCTACTTAGTCAAAAACATGCATCATCAAGTTGTGCTAATCCAGATGAATGGCCTATGGGTCACTTGCCAGAAGTGTGGGTTATGCTGCCATTGTGTGGGTCACATTGAGTGGGCCCCAGATCGAAGGTCTTTTGGTGGTCTAAGGTTTTTGGGTGGGCCCCTGGTGTCCCAGTCCGACACTGGCTGCCCTGTTTTATTGCACAAGAGATTAAAGGATCAGGTGGTATGGCGTGGGAAATCATTTCAATGGTACAAAATATTTTTCATATGGGGCCACAGAAAATGTGTATATATATATATATATATATATATATATATATATATATATATATATATATATATATATTTTTTTTTTTTTTTTTTTTAAAGGACCAGTAACATCAAAAAATTTTTTTTAAAAATTCGTTAGTACACAACGAAAAAAAACACCAACACAAATTATACTTTAAAAAAGCATAGTCTTTATTAAGAAATAACTTACAGAAACTCTGCTTCCTGTCTTGTACAGAAACGGCGAAAGGGTGACCATCCATTGAGCGGCACTTGATTTCTCCTCCCTGGCTCTCTGCTGCTGGATCTTTTAGCTGCCACATTCTGTGCTTTCTGCAGCAGCATCCAGAGCCGGCTTTTAATGTCCGGACCTTCCCATCCTGTACCCATAGATCTGGGATAATTAGCGAATGCAGAAGGCGCCTCAGGGATGTTGGTAATTGCACCGCGGCTGGAACCGATGAGCAAGGCACCGCAGATCTGCAGAAAGTTCATGCTGGAAGCGATGCTGTACTACAGAAAGCACAGAATGTGGCAGCTAAAAGATACAGCAGCAGAAAGCCAGGGAGGAGAAATCAAGTGCCGCTCAATGGATGGTCGCCCTTTCAACTTTTCTGTACAAGACAGGAAGCAGAGTTTCTGTAAGTTATTTCTTAATAAAGACTTTGCTTTTTTAAAGTATAATTTGTGTTGGTGTTCCATAGTGGAGTGGATTATGGATAGTCACATCCAGGGAATTTGTAGAATCTGAATGTGCAGGAAGCAGCACTAAGTACAGCAATGGGACCTTTTATGCAGAATGCTCGGGACCTGGGGTTTTCTGGATAAGGGATCTATATGTAATTTGGATCTCCATACCTTAAGTCCACTAGAATATCATGTACATGAAATAAACATTAAATAAACCCAATGGGCTGGTTTCGCTTCCAATAAGGATTAATTATACCTTAGTTGGGATCAAGTACAAGCTATTGTTTTATTATTACATTAATATAAATCATTTTTAAAAATGTGGATTGTTTGAATAAAATGGAGCCTATGGGAGATGGTCTTTTCAGTAATTTCTGGATAATGGGTTTCTGGATAACGGATCTCATACTTGTGCATTTGTTGCCGTTCCCCCACAAGGCATAGAGAGAGTCATCTTTAATCCTTTCCTTGCAAGCAATTCTATTAAACATCTTCCTCTAGCTATAAGTATAGCAGAAAGCTAAGTAGGATCAGTGGTCCCTATCTAAACCACTAAATACAGCCTTGCCTGGAGAGATAAGACAAGGCAAAGGGATCATAATATGAGGTAATTTGCCATTTTATTCATCTCATGCATAACAAAGAATGATGTGCAGGTTTTGGTTAGGCTGGTGATCTCATTTTGGAATTACTTGTTTTTTCCTCCTGCTTTTTAGCCATGTATACTGTATTTAGGCAACAGAAATGTGGCAATGAGATAATATTCTTTGAAGCAGCAGTCCTGTTTGTTACAGCATGTTTGCTGTCAACTCTAGTGTTTGCAGACATCTTTTGTCTATTGCCTTAGCAACAAATGTGCTCAGTAGAACTTAGATAATAGATAATATATTTCCCTGACCTGGGAGAGAAAGCTCTGCAAAATAATAATAAAAATAAAGTAGAGGTATTTTTAAAACGAAAAATAAGGCAGATATTTCACAAAAGAGAGTTTAAGGGGATCTCCACCTATATGTTTTTTATCTATTTTTTTGTACAGGTATTGGATCCGACAAAAACCTTTATATTGAAAGCCCAGAATCATTGGACGGGCATCTCACAAGGGGCAAATTCACTAAGCGCCGATAGCGGCAGCTTCGTCGCACTTCGCCAGGCATAGTGTCACCAGGGCTGCGCAAATTCACGAAGATCCGAAGTTGCGCACAGGTTACCGATCGGTTGCAAAGTTGCGCTTGCGATAATACGATAAGCAATCCAAAGTTACACTAGCGATGTCTAATTGCATACGGTGTGCAGTTAAATTACAATGGACATGTATGCTGTAGCAACTTCATTACACTACACAAGGCCAGGGAAACGTAATAAAATTAAATAGAAGTCTTATATTGCCCTACACATGTGCCCACTGTATCGTTTAGGTGCCAAATGTAAGGGGAAGGAGGGTAACCCAAAAAAAAAAAATCGATCTTTTTCAGCCTATCAACCAGTAAAAAGTAAAAAACGCCAGCGTTTTTTTTTAACTATTTTTGAAGAAACTCCTATCTACTCTATTGCACTTCGCCTGGTCTGAGCTGGCGAAGTCAAGTCTGGCGCAAGAGGTAATGTTCAGTAAAATGCACAAGTTAGTGAATTAGCGTAGTTACATCCCTTCCCCAGAGTGCAACTTCACCTGGCGTTAGGGTGTGAAGTAGCGCTAGAGTATGTCTACATTGCTAGTGAATTTACGCCAGCACCCGTTAGGTAATCGGCCAAGTGGCAAAATGACGTCACGCTGGCGATATTTTCACTAGCCTTATCCACTTCGCCCTTTAGTAAATTTGCCCCATTTACTTTATTTTCAGCAAAAAAATTCAAATTTTTAAAAATAATTGCCTTTTTCACTGTAAAAATAAAACAGTACCTTGTGGTTGATGAAAACTAAACTGCATGGATCCATATTGGTGGCAAAATAATCCTATTGGTTTTATTTCACGTTTTAAATGATTTTTTAGCAGATTTCAGATATGGAAATCCAAATTATGTTAAAACCCCCTTATCTGGAAAACACTGAGTCTCAAGCATTCTGGATAATAGATCCCATACTATATAATTTATAATAATAGAAAATGTAACATCCTTTAATGCATTTATTAAAATGATTAAAAAACAGAATCTGCCTGGCTTTTAATTCCTGCACTGCTTGTTCAGACTACTGGATCAGTGTAGCAGAATCAATCTGATTAACAGACCAGGAGGAGAAGTGGCATCTGCTGCATAGTTTGAAGAGCAGAACCAGGAGGTCAGAGAACAGAAAGGTCTAAACAAATACTGGTTTCAATTGTAATTATATTTACAAACAACTTCTAATGTACTATATATTAGACTGTTGCTTAGATTTATAGTCAAATCATTATAATTCAGACTATGGAATCCTAAGGCATGCCCTGACTTTATCATAGTTATTAACGCTTTGTGGACTGTCAGGAAAATGTTCATGGGAGCCAGGAAAGTGCTTAGGGAATTGGCACATTTATCAAAGCAAATGAAAGTGCCATTTAAAATGTGTGGACTGCTCTGAGCACTCCGAACGCCTGCCAAACAAGTACTCCCAGCACTGAATGGTTACATTTTAGATTGCAAGGGGGCCCTTTTATCTGTTTCTTTACCCAGTGGTGATACTTCATATGAAAGACCTACATTTCTACAAAATAAAATATTTAAAGGACCAGCACAACATAAAAAATAAATTCAGAAGTTAAGTCCCTCCCACTTCGATTGTAAGCTGTACATATTTTTTTATCTTTGAAAGGGGTGGTTCACCTTTCAGTTAACTTTTAGTATTTTATAGAATTGTCTATTCTAAGCAACTTTTCAATTGGTTTTCATTATTTATTTATTTATTTTATTTGTTTATTTTTTTAACGAATTGCCTTCTTCTTCTGACTCTTTCCAGCTTTCAAATGGGGGTCATTGACCCCATTTAAAGTTGAATGCTCTGTAAGGCTACAAATGTATAATTATTGCTACTTTTTATTGCTCACCTTCTATTCAGGCCTCTTCTACTCATATCCCAGTCTCTTATTCAATCAATGCCTGGTTACTAGGGTAGTTTGGACCCTAGCCTACAAATTGCTAATATTGCAAACTGAAGAGCTGCTGAATAAAAAGCTAGAATTGAAGTACAGAAAGGAAAAGTGTGTCCCATATCATTGCACCATCCCATTAATTAGTCTGAGTTCCCAACCATATAAGGTAAAACTTAACTTTTATTAGATATATCCATAATAACACGAGAAGAAATAATAGTAAGAAATTAAAAGCAAGGTTAGGCAGGGTAGCTGTATAGACACGAAGTCATTAGCTAATGTACAATATATAAATCGAGATTGTGATGTGGGTTTATGCTGCACTAGCAACTGTTGCCCACCATCAATCTCGACTGCTGCCGTACTGCCGTGCATCCATGCACACGAGGGAATTAATGGATGGTGTCTGGGGTTGTATTGGCACGTGAGAAGTAACCGCAGTGTATACTCTATAACCTCAAGTGCCGTATACGGCAGCTTCAACCTGCGAGTCCCCGTGTCAACTATGATGGTACTGGCGTCCAGTCTCTTGTATCAGAGAGGAGGTGGTGAAGCAATAGGAGGCGGAAGCGAACCTCCGCGAACGAGAGCACCCCTCGTACCCTCCCACACCACCCTTCCTTTGAGATCAGTCCACAGTTAGGACGCGGATAGCCGATAGGCAGAGTGCCTTTAAAGTGAGTATCGGCGAACTACAAGTGCCCTTCTCCAACCCTTCCGCCCTTCCTCCCTTCCAAAGCCGCCCGTCCCAACTTATAATTGTCCCTGCCTAACAGTTTAAAAAATGGATGCGCCTTAGACGCGCGTTTCGCTTGTTAAACTACAAGCTTTGTCAAAGGCTGTATTGGGCGCCAAAACTAGTGCAGGTTTAAATAGACAGGGGGAAGCTCCTCCGATTTGAATTCACCAATCGCGGAGCAAGAGGAGGAGTCCTGTCTTATGCAGTGTGTCAGATCAATGTTAAGCATCATTTGGATCCAAAGAATCAGGTCATTGGCAACATTGTTTAGAGACAGTTTCCTGGTGTCTGTAAAGTATCAAAATTCTGATTCTCTGATTACAATTCAAAAGCTTGTAAGCATTCAATAATAGGTAAAAACTATGATACAGTTACCATTTTTAAAACAAAAAGATACAGTTCTGTAGAGTGATTGCTTATAAATATTGTATCAAATCTGGAGATAGACAGAGAAATTTGTGATTATACTTTACTTGAGACCAGATGAACTCTGATTCTCTGGTTGAAGTAACAATGTTAGATGGTTAATTGATCACTATAATACAGTTAGAATCTTTAAGACAAATCGATACAGTTCTATAGATTTATCGCTCATCAAGAATGTGTCAATAGGCAGTTAAATAAAGATATTCATGGTGATGCTTTCGTTGAGACCAGATGGACTTAGAGCATTCATTAGAAAAATTAATTCGCTTTCTTTTGCCAGAAGGGATGTCTCAACATCACCCCCCCGAATCCCTAGGCTGATATTGTACAGACCAGTGGCGTGTAGGCCCTTACTGGAACTGTTGTGACTTTCCATAAAATGTCTGCTTACTGGGGGGAGCGGTTTCTTTGCTTTTACCCAGTCTGGGGCATTATCTATACTTAGTGCATGTTCTAGGATTCTTTTCTTGAGAGCACGGTTGGTCTTGCCAATATATATTTTATTACATGGGCAGGTTAGCAGGTAGATTACATTAGTTGTATTACATGAAAAATACTGTGTAATCTTATAAGGTTTGCCAAATCTATCTAAAACCAATAGTTGGTTAAACATAAATTTACATGCTTTACAGTTACCACATGGGAAAGTGCCCGTTCTTGCGGGTTTAGTTTTATATTTGGAAAAATGGCTTTTAACCAATCGATCACGCAGATTAGGAGCTCTGCGACTGCACAATTGTGGGCGTGGGCCCAGTGTCATGGATAGAACTGGGTCAGTAAGCAAGATATGCCAGTGTTTGGTGAGAGCAGAATTGATATCTGGCCATTGTCTACAAAACGTGCTAATGAATCTTATTGGTTGATCATTTGTATCATCAATATGTTGTGGTCGATCAAGCAAGCTTGCTCTCTCTGTTTTGATTGCTCTGTGGTAGGCCTTCTGAATTATGGAGTTTGAATAGCCCCTTGCTATCAGGCGCTCTTTCAGTTCAGTTGCACGGTGTTTGAAGGTGGCTATGTCCGAGCAATTTCGACGTAATCGAAGAAATTCCCCTGTTGGAATTCCCTTTTTGGTTGAAATGGGATGATGGCTCTGAAAGTGTAGTATGGAATTAGTAGCTGTAGATTTACGAAACAGATCTGTAGAGATTTTACCATCACTCTCTAAGATTAGTGTTACATCGAGGAAGTCCAGCTTGTGATCGCTGACAGTATGTGTCAATCTGATATTTAGATTGTTATCATTCAGCGTATGTAGGAATTGGTCTAGACACTCTCGGCTACCGTTCCATAGGAATACCAAGTCGTCTATATAGCGAAACCAGGTTGTGATGTACTGGGTGAATTGGGACATTGTGTCTCCAAATACCCAGAAAGCCTCCCACCAGCCCATAAAAAGGTTAGCATAAGTAGGTGCGAAAGCAGCTCCCATAGCTACTCCTCTCACCTGCAAATAGAACTTATCATTAAATACAAAGAAATTGTGATTTAGGCAAAACTGGGTTAGCTCGGTCATAAAATCAATAAATTGATTATCCCAACTACTTTCAGTCTCCATGAAAAATCTAACAGCTTGTAAACCGTGTTTATGGGAAATTGATGAGTATAGTGACTCAACATCACATCCCACTAGGAGAGTGCCCACGTCGGTTTTGATATCTTGTAATTTGGAGAGGAGATCACCAGTATCCCTGATGTATGATGGGAGATTGGTTACGAAACTCCTTAGTTTGATATCGATATATTGGCTTGCCTTTTCACATAGGTTACCATTTCCTGATACGATTGGACGGCCAGGTGGCTTTATTAAATTCTTATGTATTTTAGGTAACATGTAGAATGTAGGGGTGGTAGAAGAAACATTCAATAGGGCTCTGTATTCATTTCTGGTAACTAGCCCTGTTTGAAAACCATCCTCAATCAGGGTGTTATATAATACCCTAAATTTATTAGTGGGATCACTGTGTAGTTTGTGATAACACAGGTTATCATTCAGTTGTTTAAGGGCCTCTGTCATATACATCATGCGTGGCCAAATTACTACATTCCCCCCTTTATCCGATGGTTTCACTACAACATCATCCCATTGAGAAATTTCTTTAATGGCCTGTCGTTCCTCTCTTGTGAGATTATCGCTGTATGATCTGGGTAACTTCATGAAGTCATTCATGACTAGTTCACAAAAGACATTAACTGCCGAGCTTGTGTTCTTAGGTGGCATGAAGCGACTCTTAGGTTTCATAGTGCTCACTGGTGATGTCTGTTCCAACATTAGATCATTCAGGTCGGAAATCGCCTGAGCGAAAGAGTCTTGTTCATGAGTGAAAGATTCTACTAAATCATGAGGATTGAGGGGATTGGGTGTACATAAGAGTGGGTTCATGGTCGACTGAGTGATTGGGTTATCATCTTTATTAAAGTGTTTCTTTAGTAAGAGTTTCCTACAGAAGAGGAAAAGATCTTTATAGAGAGAGAACTGGCTAATGTCAAAGCTAGGGGAGAAGGACAAGCCTTTGGTTAAAACATGACTTTGTATATCGGTGAGGACATGTTCACTTAAATTGATCACAGTTAGTTTCTCTGTGTCCTTTTCTTTCTGTACTGGCCCCTCTCCCAGTAATTCTGACGTGGGTATGCCCACCTGTCCCGATTTCTTAGTTCCCTTCCCCCCTCTCCTAACCCTCTTCTTTCTTCTGTTCCTAAAAAAAGTGAAGAGGTCGACGGGGCATCTACCCCCCTAAAATTGCTAATCTGTTGTGAGGAGTCATCCTCTGATTTATCAGATAATGAGAGATCACTTTGTGATGTCTGGCGTCGATTGATAGCCTTCCGACCCCACTGAAAGATGGTGCCTACTGCATAATCATTCATATCACGAACATATTTCTGTCTTTTTAAGACAGGCGCATCCATTTTTTAAACTGTTAGGCAGGGACAATTATAAGTTGGGACGGGCGGCTTTGGAAGGGAGGAAGGGCGGAAGGGTTGGAGAAGGGCACTTGTAGTTCGCCGATACTCACTTTAAAGGCACTCTGCCTATCGGCTATCCGCGTCCTAACTGTGGACTGATCTCAAAGGAAGGGTGGTGTGGGAGGGTACGAGGGGTGCTCTCGTTCGCGGAGGTTCGCTTCCGCCTCCTATTGCTTCACCACCTCCTCTCTGATACAAGAGACTGGACGCCAGTACCATCATAGTTGACACGGGGACTCGCAGGTTGAAGCTGCCGTATACGGCACTTGAGGTTATAGAGTATACACTGCGGTTACTTCTCACGTGCCAATACAACCCCAGACACCATCCATTAATTCCCTCGTGTGCATGGATGCACGGCAGTACGGCAGCAGTCGAGATTGATGGTGGGCAACAGTTGCTAGTGCAGCATAAACCCACATCACAATCTCGATTTATATATTGTACATTAGCTAATGACTTCGTGTCTATACAGCTACCCTGCCTAACCTTGCTTTTAATTTCTTACTATTATTTCTTCTCGTGTTATTATGGATATATCTAATAAAAGTTAAGTTTTACCTTATATGGTTGGGAACTCAGACTAATTAATGGGATGGTGCAATGATATGGGACACACTTTTCCTTTCTGTACTTCAATTCTACATGTCATGTGACCCTGCACACCATTATTTTGCGATCTCTCTATCAATGGGAGGTGCTACCCATTATCTTTTGTTACAACTGAATAAAAAGCTAAATAACTCAAAAACCAATGATAAATGAAAACCAATTGCAGATCACTCTCTACATCATACTAAAAGTGAATCTAAAGGTGAACAACCCCTTTAATCTTAATTTTACTGTACTTTGTATCTATTATTAAACTTTGTATTTATTTTTTAAAAGACCCCCCGTATGTTCTATTAGTTTCTCTGATGTACAGTGCTGCATACATAAGTAGCACTATATAAATATATATATATATATATATATATATATATATATATATACATACTTACAATACAATAAAACATGCTTCCGTAACAACAAACATTTAACCACAATAACATACTGCGTTGGTTGAATGTAAGTAGAATACATTCCTTTATCAATGTCTGCTCTATAAGCAAAGTCATACACTTCCTACAAATAACTTATTTACATGATAAAGCAGTCGATGCATATAACAGAAGATTAGCATAATGTAGTTCCTACAAGTGTATGACAAGGGTTATTCAGCTCAGCAACTTATTACGTTTGATCCCTATATGCCAGAAACTGTTGCGTGTTCAGCCATAGAGATAACGGGATTATAAAAGATTATAAATGAACATGGTACATACAGTACATATGTGTTTTGCTAATTTTTCTGCGTTTAGCAAAGCACTGTACATCAGAGAAACTAATAGAACATACGGGGGGTCTTTTAAAAAATAAATACAACGTTTAATAATAAATACAAAGTTTCGTGAATTTTTCAGCGAAGCGGGACAGATTCGCCTATCACTATATACAAATAGAATGGCTAATGTGTATTGCGTTGCGGTTGCCCATAGCAACAAGTTGACAGTCTGCTACCAGTTAGAAAATGAAAGCAATGATCTGGTTGGTTGCTATGGGAAGCTGCACTGCTGCACTCTTTCTCTCCATCTCTAACTTTCTTTCTCTCCATCATTCTTCACAAATATTCTTTTTTTATATTCCTCATCCTGATGGTGTTGCCATTTCTATCATTTTATTTTGTCTTCCTCTGACCACATCTCAGTCTAATGTCAGTATTATTGTGTGCCTCTCTTTCATGGCCAGAGCCATCTGCCTACTCTCCGTGACATCACACATGAAGCTGGCAGCCATTAGACCCTGGGTGTCAATATTCCCATTTCAGTCCAGAGCTGGCTACAGTCATATTGGATAGGCATATTTAGCAAAGGGTAAATAAGTGTGTTCTCACCGTTTAGAATACCTGTTCACTATTACAGTTTCTCCTTTGGTGGACTGTGGCAAAGTTCAAAAATGATCCTGTATACACATTGTAAGGGTCATTTTTTTACTCCCCAGGGCACAGCATGCCTCTTATCATTCACTTACGCAGCTCTTGCACCCTGGAGTACAGGGTTGGACTGGGCAGGACACTGGGAGCAGGAAAGACTCAGACCCGCTCCAGCTGCGAAGTATCCGACCCGCTCCAGCTCCCTGGCAGGACCCTTAGTTCCTCCATCCCGACCCCCAAATCCAGCCGCACAAATGAAGTAGAAGGTATGTGGCGCAAGTGGAGGGGAGGAGGCTGGAGATGTTTAGAAGAGTTTATGATTGGGTGGGGGGCCCTGATGGGCCCGGACACCCAGTCCATAACTGTTGAAGAATGCTGCTGAGTATCAAGAGGCGCAGCAGATTTATCATTACCACCTTCCTAAGGGCAGGGCCATGTTGCTGGCTGCACATCCTGACCCCTAACTTTTGTCTGTATGGTGCGCACCCCAGCCCTCTTGGATAGAGAGTTTTCAAATGCATACAGCAAGTGTCTCTGCATTTATTGCACTCCTTTTTTTTCCACTTTGCACACTGCATTCTTCTTCCTCATGTGTAATTGCAATTGGCGTGTTTTATGCACATATTTTACTATTTTGTTACAAAAAACACAATGTAAAAGTATACATTTTAAACCTGTGCATTCCATGTGATACTAAAAGCAAAGATACATCGATTTACAGTACAATAGGCAATTTCAATGAAACTGCCAAATAAATGGAAATAAGTAAACATATTTATGCCTTATCCAAATAGGGCTGTCAGTCAAAGAAAAAGAACAATGTGTCTGTTGAAATTGGTGCTTCAGGAAATGCAACAGTTTTATTCAAAATGAAATAGCTCATTGCACAAGCAGGAGCATCAAGCCTAGTTCCCATTCATTAATTTCGGAGACGCACACACAGTGGCGTAACTAGATGTTACTGGGCCCCACAGCAAATTAATTTTAGGGCCCCAAACATATCCAGAGGTTGTCCTGTTTTACCAAAATCTATTGAAATTGTATGAATTTGAGCCTCATGGGGCCCCCTATACCTCCTGGGCCCCCTGCAGCCGCAGGGTCTGCTTCCTCTGTAGTTACGCCCCTGCTCACACACACCTTAACACAAGAATTATGATTTATACAGAAATGACCAAGTATAAAATAACATTTTAGGGGTCCTCCTCTTTCTCTGGTGAATTCCCAACTGTTTATGCAGACACCTAGGGGGTTATTTACTAAACTCTGAATATCCAAAAATCCCCGAAATCCAAAAAATGTGTGATTTTTTGTTTTATAATAGGCTTTTAAAAAAATCATGAATTTTTCCGAATTTTTTAAACCCCGAGGGCTAAAAAGCCCGAATATAAAAACACGGCATCTCAAACCTGTAGAGGTTGCACAAAAGTCAATGGGAACAGTCCCATTGATTTTTGGTTGTGTCTGGGGTTTCAGGAAAATCTGAGCTTTTCCCGCAAAGGTAATTTTCTGGAAAATGTAATAATAAATAAGCATTAAAAAATTAAAAAAAGCATTAACAGATATGGGATCCGTTATCCAGAAAGCTCCAAATTATGGAAAGGCCATCTCCCATAGACTCTATTTTATCCAAATGATCCAAATTTTTAAAAAGTATTGCCTTTTTCTCTGTTATAACAAAACAGTACCTTGTACTTGGCCCAAACTAAGATATAATTGATCCTTATTGAAAGCAAAACCAGCCTATTAGCTTTATTTAAATGATTGCTAGTAGACTTAAAGTATTAAGATCCAAATTAGGGAAATATCCATTATCTGGAAAACTTAAGGTCCCGACCATTATGGATAACAGGTCCCATACCTGTATACAGATACCAGACCTGTTATCCAGAATGATTGGGACCTGGGGTTTTCTAGATAATGGATATTTCCGTAATTTGGATCTTCCAATAAAGATGAGAGAGATGATGATGATAGATAGATAGATAGATAGATAGATAGATAGATAGATAGATAGATAGATAGATAGATAGATAGAATTACCAAATAATTAGTATTGAGCCAACAAATTAATTGCTGGGGAAAGAAGGGAGATGATATATAACCAGAAATGTATCTTGATTACAGGAAACTGCACAAAATAAAACTGAACAAAACCAAGCGAGAAATCCATAATCACAAAACTCACATTACTCTAAAGCAATCTAAAGGAGCTTAATGAAGTAATATTTGCAAAGCAGGAAAGCAAATGTAAGCTAAAGCATACAGTGAATACAAAGCAGCTTATTAGCGCTGTCACCTGATTTCAATTCCATGCATCTAGAAAAGCCTCAGCTCCACCCAGTGTATGTTATAGGGAAGTGTTCCAGCAAGAGCCGGTGTAAAGCAACAGTAACTTTTATTTATTTATCAGTTCTTATAAATAGTTTAAAATTAGAAAACACTGTATTTTAATTACATTGCCGGTAAATATGTAATACCGGCCCCCTAGCCGGTAAAATGCTGGCCGGTTGGCACCCTTAACTCTGACTCTATACTAAAATGGGCATACACTGTTAGATTTGTCAAGGACAACAAATGAGTGGATTATTACTTGATTTGCACACAATATGGCAAATCAAACTAGTCCAATTGTCTGGCCCACAGTTAAACATTTGGGTTATACTGTGAGCCTACAGTACAGTTATCAACTACCAGTAAATTGTAAGCTCTTTGATAGATGGTGTCAGGAGCACTCCAGTTAGGAGCTCTCTACTTTGGAACAAAGGTGGCAGCACCCATGACACAATGATGATGGTGCTTGGAGTGAAATAAAAAGGATGCTAAAAACCTGGGCTCAATGGCTGAATATAGTTTCTTCTCATGAGATTTCCTGGGTGCTCTATAATTACTATTTAGCTGGTTCCTGGTCCTTCTGCTTTGACTGCTGACTTAAGTTACTTGTTGTCTGACTTTTTGACTGACATAGGGATCTTAATTCATAGGGAGCTTAACCCCTTGTGTACCATGTATTGGACTAATTCCGTCTTTCTTCCTTGATCCCAACTCCAACCTACTAGCTGCTAGGCCTTGACACATGTCATTTTTTGGCAGATATCAATCACATAGGCTGTTGGGATGGCCCTATACAGCAGCTATAAACTGCAGACTTGATCTGAAGAAGCAAAATGGGCAGTTTTTATCAGCCCACGTATGGCCATTTGAATTTTAAGAAAACTGAAGATATTCTCTTTTATATAGCATCGTTGTATCCATGAAGTATAATTTGTACACAGTGTGCTCCACCTGTAGATAAACAAAGCTGCATGAAAAGGGTCAAAACCCAAAAGATCATTTCAGTTTTCAAAGGTCGTTGGCACTGCACCAGGGCCCTGTAAACGCTCAACACCATCCTGCTAGAAAATACAGTAAGCTTATAAATGCACTACTGTATGAAGATCCTTTGTATTGTATCATATATTTTATTTATTTATCAATACTTGAATAAGATCCAAAAAAAAATATTTAGAAAGACTGAAGTAAAAAGGCTGCTGCTGTGAAGCTGTCGCCCTAGGCAAGTGCCTCAAATGCCTTTGTTTAAAATATGCCCCTGACTTTTATATAAATGTATAAATATTTAAATATATATGTGACACGGGGACTTAGATGCAACAAAGCACTCTGACCAGCGCTTGGCCAGATGTGTGTGTGAACGGTTTCAAGCTATCTACTAATCCATTTTGTATGCAGGAAACATGTTTCTATTTATTGATGTATAATTTAAATAACAGGCAATTGTTGCTGTGCTACAACTACCAGCATTTTTCAGCGTATTATAAATAGTTTTACTAGCATTAAGGAAGCTGTAGACACCACAGAGACCCATTCCTAAAGCAACACTGCATTATAGAGCATTTATCCAAGTCCTCCAGGGACGGTCGCTAAATTTAATAAAGAATATCCTCCTCTAAGAATCCTGCCTGCACTGTTAAACATCATTCTGTATTCTTGGTTTCACCCAATCATCGCTAAATATATTACCATAGTTGTCTAGCTTTAAACAACTAAACAGCACTATATGTACCTCTCTTACTAACATTGGCAAGCGATAATTGTACAATATCCCAATATGTTAGAACAATGAGATCAATGATGTAGGATTCCTAATGGAGAATACTCTTGCATTTGTAAATAAGCCTGAGTTGCCTTTCCAAGGACTAAGGGGAGCAAAAGAGTCCATTTTAGGGAACATATATGTCCTGTTCTTTTACACAAAGGTAGGATAAAAAAGCAATGTTTTGTATTCAACCTTTTTATTGTAAGCATGAACTGTACCTTTTCCTTTGCTTTGGTTTTGGTCACTTCATCCATCCAGTCATTTTCCTTCTCGAGCATATCGATAAAAGCCCAACGAATGCCGTCAATCAGCTCTTCCATCTAGACAACAGAAACAATCTTATAGCAACTCATGAATATGGCGAAAAACACTGAAATTGTGCAACATCTTTTTAATGATTAGAGCAGATTTCTTAAAATGTGAGATTAGAGCTCTCCACAAAAAAATTCACTCACTTTCTAATTTCGTTTCTATGTAATTTTTAGAACTGTGTTGATCAAATAGTCAACTTTAAATTTCACGCATTGATAAATGCATTTCTAAAAGTCCCTTAGGAATTAACAGAAAGTGGGTGATTTTTTCTATGGTGAGATCTAATCTAACATTTTGATAAATCTGCCCCAAAATTCCACCAATCTCTATTCATTCCTATGGTATTTTTCAAGGCATATTTATCAATAGGTGATGGTTAGAGTTTTGATAAATACACCTCTAAAAATCGCATAGGAATAAACAGAAGGTGGTGAGCTCTAATTCCACACTTTAAAGGGCAGATTATCAAGGGTCGAATTAAAAACAAATTTCGAGCTATTTTTGTGTACTTCGAATAGTCCAAATTCGATTCAAATTTGAAAAAATTTGAAAATTCTAAATTTATCATGTACTTTCTCTTTAAAACGTAAACTTCAACCATTCACCATCTAAAATCTGCTGAATTGCTGTTTTAACCTATGCGGGACCTCCTAGAACCTATTTGGAGTCAGTTTTTAGAAAAATCTAATTTTTTTTGTTTGAAAATATTTCAAATCTAATTTGATTCGAACAAACGAATACAGCCTATTCACCCCTGCAAGAAAAACGTTGATATTTTTAATACATTTCGGTTGGTCTTATTTTATTCGAATTTCAGGAGTTCACAAAAACTACTATTACTTCGAAATTCGACCCTTGATTATTCTGCCCCTAAGAAAGCTGCCCCTTATTGAACCTTTGCTGAAAACATCACATGGAGTGATTATTTTCAGCATTGCATTTATTAACATGTAAATCTCTTTTTGTAACCGTTTTGATTAAATTATCAACTATGTCACTCAAAAGTGTTATTTTTTTTTCTTTTTTCATGGGTTTTTCACATCTGAGAGACCATTTTGCAGAAATCATCCCATGAAGGCTGCATTGAAGAAATTATTTGAAAAAGACTGATGGCCCTCTGGAACCATGCCACTTGGTTTGTAGGGTGCAATGCAAAAAGATACAGACTTTCCCCAGATCTCTATAGCCAAGAAGACATAAGTTCATATTTACATCAACACAGCTCACATCAAAATCCCAAAAAAAATGTAATTTTTAGTGAACCTTCCCTCGAAAAACTAAAATTTTTCTGGATTTATTATGCCCCTAAATTGTCTTCATGATTTCAGGGTTTTTACAGTGGTTTGCACTCGAAAACTCAATAAATTCGAAGTATTCGAGATTTTTCCCCATTATTGCATTCAATCGTGTTTTTTACATTTGGGTTTTTTCATAAAAAAGTAAACATTCGAGTTGTGAGTTTATTCGAGGTAGGAAAAACCATACAAACTTCACAAACTTGGCCTTTGATAAATAACATGCTAAGGGGCAGATTTATCAAGGGTCGAATTTCGAGGGTTAAAAAACCCTCGAATTCGATCCTCAAAGTAAAATTCGAAGGATTATAGCGCAAGAGCATTGATCGAAAGATGGAATAAAAATCGTTTGATCTAACAATGAAATCGTTTGAATCGAACAATTCTAACGATTTTAAGCGATCGATCGAAGGAATTAGATCGAATTTGACCAATTTGATGGTCAAGTAGCCAAAAAAATACTTCGAAATTCGAATATTTTTCCATTCGAATTATTCACTTGAGCTTAGTAAATCTGCCCCTAAACGTAGTGGTTCCTAATCAATTGTTTAATTAAAATGTGACTCTTACTTTCATGATTTAAATAATCTGTTTCATAAACCACACGTTATTTTCATGAATAATATCAAAGCAATTTAGAATCTAGAATTCATACTGACTCTGTTTCTAGCAAATAACTTAACCAACAAGCAACTAAACAAAAGCAATGACATACTCCAGTGTGAGACAAATGAAGTCACATTGATTTGTTAAATCTGAAATTGACAGTGATACTCAGGTCAGACACTGATATCATGTCACAAATCAAAGTATAAAACCTGCACATCAGCCGTCAGTATATTTTGTGGTACGGGAAAGGCTTGGTTAGTTTTAATACTCAATAAAATATAAAGCTATTATTAAGACTTTCATTTTTATAGGGCATAATAATTACAGAGATATTTCAAAATGAAAAAGTAAATTCTGCATATTGGATATTTAAACAATTCTAGACAACAAACATATAATTTGCCTGTGTCCTGTTATTTCAGACTCCTCATCTCAATTTTTCTTTAAATCACAACTGAGGAGCGATTTTTTTTCAGGCATGAATTCGCAGCTTTTTTTCGAGAAAATGCGGCAAAAATTGAATGCGAAGAAATGTGTTGCATCAAACAATTTGCAGAGGCAAAAAAGTCGGCAAGACAGAAAAGTAGTCGCAAGAAAAAAGGCCCATTGACTTTAATGCATTTGGACAAAAAGTCGCCAAGACAAAAAAGTCACCACAAGAAAAAACACCCATTGACTTTAATGCATTTGGAGTAAGAAAAAAGATGTGTTCATAAAAAGTGATGCACATGAAAAAAATTGTTGCCTATTGACCACTGTGTTTTGCAAATTTTCAATGCACCTCATCTAAATCTGGCCAAACTGAGACGACTCTTAAAGCCATGTGTCTGTCGCTAAAGCTCTGGACAACTGAACGCAACAATTTTTTTACATTTTCTCAAATCTGAATAGGCCAATTACATTTGGTTCTGTAATCATATGAATATCAGGGATTTTGTTTTTGGCCAAATCCATATTTTATGTTGCAGATTTATTGAGGTTCCAATGGTAAATTCAAATTCGAATTTTCAAGTTGGATTTTTGGTGAAAACTCACAAATTCGAATTGGGAATAATCCAAACTCGAACTCAAGATTTATCATACCTTGACCCTGGGAACAAATCGAATTCGATAGTACGCCACCTAAAACATGTAGCAGTCAGTGGCAGAGTTCCAGTAACCCATTTGAAGATGTTAATAACCATCCTGACATTCAAGTTTTTCGGAGAAAACTTGATTCAAGTTCCATCTAATTTTAGATGTTCCAATTTTTTCTTAAATAAGATACTATTCGAGTTTCAAGGTCATACCTCGTATGCGGTAAAAGAACTCTATCCCTCGACATTTGATAAATATGCCCCTAAGTAGTGCATCCCCAATTTTCAGCGACTTTACATGCAGAGCTGCCAGTCTCTATTAACTCTATATCCTTATATTACTGCAAATGTTAAAATGAGACATCATTAGAGAGATCTGCTATGATTACGGTTGTTATAAAAATAGCCACATTAGTTTTTTTTAGTTGAAGTCCATGGAGTTTGTGGACAATGCATAACCGAGGAAGGTGATAGGAAGACAAAGTGGGAATTATGTTTGTATGTAACAGTAACATACAGGGGCAGATTTTCATAGGGTCGAATATCGAGGGTTAATTAACCCTGCCAAAGTTAAATCCTTCGACTTCGAATATCGAAGTCGAAGGATTTACCGCAATTCGTTCGATCGAATGAAAAATCGTTTGTTCAAACAACTAAATCCTTAAAATCGTTCGATTCTAAGGATTTTAATCCATCGATCGAATGATTTTTCTTCGACCAAAAAAAGCCTACAAAGCCTATGGGGACCTTCCCCATAGGCTAACATTGAGGTTCGGTAGGTTTTAGATGGCGAAGTAGGGGCTCGAAGAGACAGTACTTCGATTATCGAATGGTCGAATAGTCGAACGATTTTTAGTTCGATTTCAAAGTCGAACTAAGTAAATGTGCCCCACAGTGTCAGACTGGGATGCCAGGGGCCCACCAGAAAGTCTTAGACCTTGGGCCCACCAGAAAACCTAAAACCGTGAGCCCACCAGAAAACCTTTGATAGTGGACCTTTCCAAACTATTATTTCTCCTCTACTTACTCAACCACTTTATTCTCCTAGTCTTTTATATAATTACAATATTCTCCCATTATTAAGCATTTTTTCCTATAAAGAAATAGGGAATGACCATGAAATAGGCCAAATGTTTAGAAACAAGAGGGCCCACTAACACCTGGGCCCACCGGGAGTTTTCCTGGTATCCCGGTGGGCCAGTCCAACACTGGTAACATAGTATTGTATTTAACAGTATCACAGTAAACACGATGGAATATAATGAATTTTTACTCAATAATTCTGAATCTCTTTGTATGAGAAAATTGCTGTAAAGGGGTAAGTGAGTGAACGATTGTACATATTCCCTTTAAAATGTATACAACATCGTCACGCAACTGATAATCAAGAATTATTCTAAATATTTAGCGCTTCTAAGAATTGTCATTTAACCTGAAGTATTATCTTCAATGGTACTGTCAACCTTACATACAAAATGATCAATACACACATATCCTATCCAAAATAAGCCAATCCAAAATTACCATATCCTTCTTGTCTTCTTGAAAGTGAGCATCTACAAACAGCTTCCCAACGGGATAGGGGATAGAATTTTCCACGTAATTCACACATCTGTCCCAACGTCCTGCCAATGAATTGGTACCCAGGAGAATCTGCAAAGCAAAACAGTTCAAGACTTAGAGGTCTTACCAGTAGAGTCTCTCTTACTGAATAGTAAAATGAGTAATAAAGAGCAGTAATAACACAAATTTTTTAACTTTGCAGAGCATTTTTGATGGGGTCAGTGACCTCCAATTGAAAGCTGGCAAATATAATTTAAAAAATTATAAAAAAATAAATAATTTAGACCAATTGAAAAATGACATAGCATTGGTCATTCTATAACATGCTAAAAGTTAACCACCTTTAAGCATCTTTGCTCTTTAAGTAAACTTATAACTGTATGTTTTTTTCCTACTAATTTTACATAATTTGCAATTTATATATTTTCTTGCTGAAAATTAAGAAAAAATGAGATCAAGGACTTCATGGGACTGAGATATTGATAAATATGTGCAAAATCCAGAAAAAAGTTGTGTGAATCCCAAGAAAAGTCACAAAAAGTCAATATTCGTTGCAGCTAGTTACATTTTTTTCCCATGCTAGTGATTTCTCCTGCAGTTTTGATGAATGTGCTTTCAATGACTACAGATTGGGTATGGATAAAATATTGTATAATACAAACATATTAGTATATATGGAACATACTCACAAGGCATTATAAGCAGCTTATTTTTAACCCATTAACTAACTCCTAGCTAAATAACAGTAATGCTGACTTATAACCCTGCTTAGTCTGAATACAGGATTCATTTTCTGAATACTACAACCTGGTAATATATGTGGTATCAAGTCACCAGAGAGACCACAGGGCATGGGGCCTAATGAATTTCTAATACAACTGACTTTGCTGTAACCCAATTAGCTTATATTTTCACTAGGACAGGGTGGAAAGAATAAAACAATAGTAAATCCTACCCGTGCATATTCCAGCTGTCTGTATTGAAACCGTCTACTGAGGTTTGGAATTCTTGAATACACAAATCTCCATATTAGGTAGTTGGCAAGAGTCCTGTGAAATCAGCACACTCGTCTTAATTACAACATTTTAAGGTCAGCTGCAGTAAAGGAAAGAATTCCATGGCAGTAGTATTAAAGGCTTAATAAATAATTCACAACTATTATTAGGCAATTGTAGAATAATAGTCTAGGTATTCAAACAAATCAATCACTGCACACTTGTAGGCACAAACAGATAGTCAATGCCCAACACAGAGACATGCATAAGATTTTTTGAATACGATATATAAATAAAATGCTAATATACAGTACACAGCATGCATTGTATATCACATCCAATTATAAAAACAATGATACTTTTGTTTTATCCAAGAGAATACTAAAGGGGAACTATCACGAAAATAAAAATGTAATATAAACTTCAGCATACTGAAATAAGAAGTCTTCTAAATACAATCAAGTAAAGTTCTGAAATAATCAAGTTCATCATCACTATCCCACTCTCAGCATCTGTTTCTCTTCATTCTGTCTTCATGCAGCAGTTGGGTGTCAGATATTCATTGACAGTTAGGGGCACATTTACTTAGGGTCGAATATCGAGGGTTAATTAACACTCGATATTCAACTGTCGAAGTTAAATCCTTCGACTTTGAATATCGAACGATCCAAGGAAAAATCGTTTGATCGAACCATTACATCCTTCGAATCGAACGATTCGAAGGATTTTAATCCATCGATCGAACGATTTTCCTTTGACCAAAAAATTGTTAGAAAGCCTATGGGGACCTTCACCATAGGCTAACATTGAGGTTCGGTAGGTTTTACTTGGTGAAGTGGAGGTTCGAAGTTTTTTTTAATGAGACAGTACTTCGACTATCGAATGGTCAAATAGTTGAACGATTTTTAGTTCGAATCGCTCGATTCGAAGTCGAAGTTGAAGGTCGAAGTAGTCAATTTGATGGTCGAAGTAGCCAAAAAAATCATTCGAAATTCGAAGTTCCTTCACTTGAACTAAGTAAACGTGCCCCTTAGATTCAATTTATCTTATAGGGGGGGCTCATTTTGCCTAGAAAATGTATCAGAGCTCATTCTATTAAAATCACCAGACATCATGTCTCTCTACATGTAGAATTTGTGCAAAAGGCAGTTATGTTGTTGGATTTTGTTTGTACTAGAATCAGTTATTTGAGTGAGCATCTGCTAGGAAAGGAAGCCCCCCATAAGATAGATTGGATCTAACTGTCAATTTTGATACCCAACTGCTGCAAGAAGACAGAATGAAGATAAAATATGCTGAGAGAGGGATAGTGAAGATAAACTTGATTATTTTAGAAACAATTCAGAATATTTAATTGATTGCATTTAATACGTTTCTTATTTCAGTATGAGCAAGCTTTTGTTAAATTTTCATTTTCGCGATAGTTCACAAATTTTAATGTAATATAATTCTGTGCTTCTTTTAAAATATCTTTACTTTTGTTGCCCTATCTTTCAGTGTCTTCCTCTAAAAAAGCAGTTCCCAAACTGTGGGCTGATCCACCAAGCTGACTCTGAGCACTGGCTGGTTGCTCAGCATGAAGATCACTTACAGTGAGAATTTGGGGGGACTATTTTACTTCCAAGATACAGATGGAAATTCAGCTCTAGGGTCAGTGAGAATGAGATTTGTGGTTAGATATCAATGGAACCAGGACTGAATTACTGATACAGCAGCGTTTTCATTAGACTGTAACCTTGTTATGGGTTGAGCAGGGTCTTTACCACTTGTTGGATCTCCAGCGGGAACTTGATTTTTTTAAAAAAATCCTTCTTCTCTAGAAGCTACAGGAATATTTTGAAGCTGTCCTAGATTTTATGTTTTTATTGCCCAAACCATTGCATTCTGCAGAGGATAAAAAATATAACAGCAGGCATATGTTGGTCCACATAAGCTAACATAGCACTTTGGCAGGTTTAATTTGGCGAAGTATTGAAGTCGAAGTTTTTTAAAGAGACAGTACTTCGATTATGGAATGGTCGAATATTCAAACGATTTTACTTCGAAACAAATTCAAATTCGAAGTCGTAGTATCCTATTCGATGGTCGAAGTATCCAAAAAAATTACTTCGAATTTCGTATTTTTTTACTTCGAAAATTCCCTTGAATTCACTTCGACCCTTGATAAATCGACCCCCAAATGTCTTTTTATGAAATGCCTGGTTCCTGCACCTGAATAGTCTCCTACCTAGATATTTTGGGACAGATTTATTAAGGTTCGCGTTTTCCACAAAGAAATTGAGTTTTCGTGGTTAATTTGGAATCAAAAATATATTTTTCAGGTTAAAAAAAATCGAGATTTATTATACCCAACCCTGAAAATAGCTTGAATCCAAAAATACACCATCTAAAACCTGTCAAGGCCATGTAGAAGTAAATGGCAGAGGTCCCTTGAACTATTTGAAGATGTTAATAGCCTTCATGGTGTTCAAGTTTTTTTCCGAGGGTTTCGGAAACTCGATCAATTCGAGCGATTCAAGTTTTTTTAGCCCAAAACTCCATCAATTAGAGTTTTCTTGTCATTAACCCCTAACTCGTTGATTTAAGATTTTTCTAACATTAAAAAACCATTCCAGTTGTGAGTTCATTTGTGGTATAAAAACTTGACCTTTGATAAATAACCCCCTTTAAAGGAGGCCATAGACGCACAGATAATATCGTATGAAACAAATTTTGGTGGGAAAAGAATCGATTGATACCAGTGGAAGAATTGGATATCGGTCGGCTTGTCGATCGGGCTGGATGGAAAAGTTTTGATCAGTTGCCTTCGAAGGGACCCAAACATTGGCCATTGTTAGTGCTGAATCGTTAGATACAGGTAGAATTCTATTCCATATATGTGACAATTCAGCTCTACACGTGTATTGAAACGAACAGTCTTTCTTGGAAAGATCTTTTCCAAGAAAGATTGTGATTGTTACGTCTATGGCGACCTCAAGTCAGTCTTGATCAGATTTTCCAGAAAACTTTACTGCACAGTGTAAAAAAAGATTGTCAGATCTAAAAGAAAGATTTATCAAGTCACCTTTCTACTTTGTTTTATTAACATCCATCAGGATCAGAACCAATTCCAGCTTGAGGTGCTATTACAGCTACAGCAGCCATCTTCACATTTGGATTGAGAATTCTGTGCAAAGTCTGAGCCAAAAGAATGTCTACATTGGCGCTGGAGCTGGTAATCCCAGCCTGAGTGGCAATAAAAAATAAAGCCTGGTCATGAGGTTGAAATCACCAGGCAAAGAATGGGAGTTACATCTGGCTTGTGTGCGTGTAACAGAAGTGCTCTTTGTGCTAAATGGTGTAACAGGAGGACTAATAAAGGCTCTCACAATGAATTTTCTATCAATGCATTGCCCTGTATTGACTGTGAGGAGCCATCAATAGAACATGTTGCTACTAAACCATAACAGGATTTCTCATTAGTGATGGGCGGATTTATTATTATTCGGATGCCCATTGACTTTAATGCATTTGCACAAAAGAGTCGCGGGTAAAAAAAATTTTCAAAAATTGTAGCATGTCAAAATATTTTGACGCCCATTGACTTCAATGAGTTTTTAAAATTTTTTCAGAGTTTCAGAAATTTTTCGGCAAAGCGAAGCAGGACAGATTCGCTCATGACTATTTCTGATCCTTCATATATAAAGTGAATAGATGGAGCCGGGAATCCTATATGAGTAGTTGTCTTCTTTCAGAAAGCTCTGAATTATTCCTCTCCCATAAACTCTATTTTAATGAAATAATTCAAGTTTTTAAAAATAATTTCCTTTTTCTCTGTAATGATAAAACAGAATCTTGTACAGGTATGAGACCGGTTATCTAGAATACTCGGGACCTGGGGTTTTACGGATGTCTTTCCGTAATTTGGATCTTCATACCCTACGTCTATTGGAAAATCATGTAAACATTAAATAATTCCAGTAGGCTGTTTTTAATTCCAATAAGGATATATTAGTTGTTATCTTAAGGTGGCCATACACTGATAGATCCGCTCGTTTGGCGATGTCGCCAAACGAGCGGATCTCCCTCCGATATGCCCACCTTGAGGTGGGCAATATCGGGCCGATCCGATCGTGGGCCCTAGGGCCCAACGATCGGATCCTAACGAGGCCTTAACGGGCGGTCGGATCGCGGGACCGCATCAACGAATAGATGCGGCCGCGATCCGACGGGATTTTCTGTCCCATCCGATCGAGATCTGGCCGACTTTCGGCCAGATCTCGATCGGTGAAGCCCGTCGGGGGGCCCCATACACGGGCCAATAAGCTGCCGACACGGTCTGTCGGCAGCTTTTATCGGCCCGTGTATGGCCACCTTTAGTTGGGGTCAAGAACAAGGTACTGTTTTATTATTACATAGAAAAAGGAAATCATTTTTTTAGAATTGGGATTATTTGGATAAAATTGAGTCTATGGGAGACTGCCTTTCCGTAATTCTGAGCTTTCTTAATAATGGGTTTCTGGATAACAGATCCTATACTGTACTTGATTTAAATTAAGATATAATGAATCCTTATTTGAAGCAAAACCAGCCTATTGGGTTTATTCAATGTGTACATGATGTTCTAGTTGATATCCAAATTATGGATAGATCTGTTATCCAAAAAAACACAGGTCCCAAGCATTCTGGATAACAGGTCCCATGCCTGTGAATTCCATAATATTGCATCTGGCAAGCTCAGTATAAACCTCCTAAATACAAGCTGCTATATCCTCTTCTTACGGCCCAGCTGCCTCTTGTTGCTAAACTACCAGTTTCTGCCAGTTTTTACTTGTTGAGGAACTCTGGGTGTTTTAGTTCAATAGCTGAAGGCTCCCATGCTTGAGACATCTGTTTTCCAGCCTGAAATGAATTACATGCAGTAATACAGTATATGCTGTATGTCATGTTATTAAATAAAAGCAATGACATTCCACAGAGCGAAACATGATGAACAACTGCAAAAATATTAAATCTCCATTCATTTGAAAATACGCAAAAGGAGGACTTGATGTTTTTTACGTTTTATCTGACATTAATCAGATTATGGATTTTAAAATCCAGAAGGGAGAAGGATATGACAGGAGGGCTAGATCTGGCTTATGGGAAATGTCACCACGGAGTAAGAACAGTGAACTTAGCGCAGAAGATTATGTTGCAAGATATCCTTTGGTGACAGGCATGGGATTTGTGTTAACAGAGATTTGTATGTTATCAAGCTCTTTGCTGGCACAGTATTGAAGTAGAAGTTTCTGTATCAGTTTAGATCATATAAATGTGTGGGAAGTAGAAATGTTACATTTTTATCCTCTATTGTTATTCTTCTTTTTTATAAATGTTGGCCTGTGGTGTTCCATACTGTATTTGAGGGGGTTCCATTTTAGTTATCTGTTTATTTTTAATATTGTTTTTCCTGGGTGGACGGTAGTAGACAAACAGCGTTGTACATCAGCCACCGGTGACTCAAACATGCTCCTGACCCCTGGCCCGATTGCAGCAAGAGAACAGGTTTGGGGGGGTGTCAGAAGGAGGTTGTGAATGGGAAGGGGGCCCGGAGGGGGTTTGTGGCTGGGGCAGGGGGCCTGGGGGGGAGTGGGGGCCCCTCTGGCAGAAGGATGAGTGGGGTTTGTTCCCTCCTATCCGACACTGCAGACAAAACAATCCTGCCATTGTTTCCTAAAAGTAGAGTATAATGAGCAGCATGCATCATAATTAGTGATGGGTGAATTTCTCCCGTTTCGCAGAAAAATGAGTGAATTTCCAGTGAAATTTGCGAACCGGTGAAAAATTTGCGAAAATTGCTGCGACAATTCCGACGCGACAATTTGCGAAATTGCCTGCAAAAAGACAGAACGTGGAAATTCGCCCATCACTAATCATAATGTCATATTCATGAGTTAAACAGCTATAGAGGACAAAGTCCCTGCAACTTCTGGGGTCCCAGGAGGCATAGGGGTCCTTGTGATGCACAGATTAATAAGCAGTTTGATGTTTTTATGTTCTATTCCCAAAGTTATTCCCACATCTGTTTCTATTGTTTCCAGTTTTAATGTCATGGAAATTTCCCAAACTTCCATTCTCCGTCTTTTATACACACTAGAGATGGGGATAAAAAAACACTGATCCATCTTCTGTTCTGGCCTCATGTACCTCCACTGTGACGGTCAACTGTCACATGACCAGAATTCTACCCACTAACCCTGGGCAACACTATTTACAGCGCTGCGAAATATGTTGGCGCTATATAAATACATGTTAATAATAATAATAATAATAATTTACTTCCATAGGTTGCACTCACATCTTTCTCTAGGGACCATTACACACAGAGAAGTCCAACACTAGACATGGAAATGGAATCATTTTTCTTCATCATTGGAGAGTCATTATTTAACAACGACCTATTAATTAACAACGACCTGCATGCACTTACGTCAGTTTACTTTTTAAGTTTGATTTCTGAATGGTACATGGTTATATAGTGAAGCAAGCCAGGAAGAGAAGGGCATAGACAGCAGAAAAATTGTATAGAACATTCAAATATAGTCAAAAGAAGACATTTCTTTTGACTCTCCACTGTTTTTCTAGTTTGTCCACAATGTTATTAACATATACCATATATTGCACATGTCTACTGGTGTATTCACATTGTACTCGGGGGTGTAACTACAGAGGAAGCAGATCCTGTGGCTGAGGGGGGGGGCAGGGGATATAGGGGCCCCATGAGGCCCTAATTCATATACAGTTTCAATAAATATTAGTAAAACAGGTCAATCTCTAGACATTATGAGGGCCTGTAAAATAATTTGCTAAGGGGCCCAGTAATATCTAGTTACAACACTGATTGTACTGTGTTATGTGTGTATTCTAAGATAGAGAAATTGTTACTCACATCAACTGGGTAAAAAGTGCCAATCAGTCTACCAATGACTTACCACTCAGCTCAGGATGGCTTGTCATTATTTTCTAAATAAGAAAATACAGGTATGGAACCTCTTATCTGGGACCTGGGGCTTTCTGGATAAGGGATCTTTCTGTAATATGGATCTCCATACCTTAAGTCTATTATAAACTAATTTCAATATTAATTAAACCCAATAGGGTTGTTTTGCCTCCAGTAAAGCCTAATTGTATTTTAGTTGGGATCAAGTTCAAGGTACTGTTTTATTATTACAAAGAAAAAGGAAATCATTTTTTTAAAAATTGAATTATAGATTAAAATGGAGCCTACGGGACACAGCCTTCTGGATAACGGATAAGGTTTCCGGATAAAGGATTCCATACCTGTACTGCCAGTTTGAGCTCAATGGTCTTTTAAGGGTCCAAAAGTTTCTAAGAGCCTCCGTTCCTATGGGCCTTGATAACATTTCCTGTGTTAACAACCCCCCCCCACTCCACTACCATTTTAGTAATTGATAATAATTTGATGAGAATAACATACTTATTTCTTCTGTTAATTTAAAGATTGAGTAAAAAAATTATTTTTAGAGAAACCATGCCAAATAATTTGATAATGCTTCACCAGAAGATGTTCTCAGTCCCCTTAAATTATAATTGCCTTAATACTATTCCATTATAAGCAAATTATATACTTGAGACTTAATAGAGCTCTGAATTCATTTCCTATACTATTAATCTTTTTTTTGCTATTATATTTCCCACAATAGGGCTAGTTTATACTTTACTTCTTAACATTTATTGTGTCATTGACTCATTATTTGACATGAAAGTCACATCCTGACTCACTATAAAGGTGGCTGGACAGAGAGCGACGTTTCTATAATATGTCATTTTCCAAGTAATATAACCTTAATATTTAGATCTGTGATTTAAATAGGTAAAGCTGCAGGGGTTGCATTGTAAGCTGTTTTTTTTTGTCTCTGTTCATATTGTAGTAATAAGCAGTTTAAAATTTGGCTTTTGCTGGTAAATTTAAACCTGCCTTAAATAGGTGATAAGTATGGCTGCCACAGAAATCTAGGTAAAAAATCTGTGGGTATGTTCATCAACACTACAAATAGCATAAACTACTATTAACATAAAAGGTGTCAATACATATCAGCAGGGACACTCCTGCTATGAGGCTCAGGTGGCATGGAGCAAAAATCCACCTTGGGTAACTTTAAGAGCCAAATTTCCCTTTTTAACACGGAAATTCGGCTCTGCTAGTGCAGCGAGCACCCCCCCCTGGACCCACTCCAATGCTAAGGAAGTTATTTATCAAAGTCTCAATTTATCTCAATATTTTCGGGAAAAAAACTCCGACCAAATGTGCACTGGTTTTTTAGGCGTATTTATTCATACACTTTCCCAAAAATTTTATTTGTAGGAAAAAAATTGTGAAAAATCAGATTTTCATGATTTTTTCAGATTTTTCATCCGAAAACTTCTGGGTTTTGGCAAAAACCCATTGGGACTTATAGGCAACCTCGACAGGTCTGAGATGCCGGATTTTCACATTCAGGCTTTTCCAACCTCGGGGTTTAGTAAATTCTGAAAAATTTGATTTTTTTTTTTTTTTAAAAAAAAGTCTGATTTTTGAAAAAAAATCACAAATTTTTCATGATTTTTGCGTTCAGAGTTTAGTAAATAACCCTCTAAATTGAAAGCGCAGAGCGGGAGGCGGCATTGTGGCTGCTGCATCAAATGGAAGCAGTTACTAATATGCCGATGCATATCAGTCAACCTTACTACTACGTTACTTGATATTTGACAGCATACACAAAATATATGGGGCAGATTTAGCAGCATTTGAATTCAACTTTGCAGTAAAAAGTGTGCAAATTTCTGTGATCTATTAAGTGCAAAAAAACCGAAGTAAAAAAAGTCAGCAACTAAATGCTAGCAAGTTCATATCGAAGTTGATGGGAGTTTTAGCAAAATTCAAGCTAATTTTTTTTTTTTTGAGAGTAATTCAAAATTCAGTAAAAGTTTCTTAGAATATTTCAAAATGTGGCAGACTGACTGAAAATGATCGGTTGAATGTGATTTCACTGCATTTGAGCTGTTGTCATGTTTATGTGATCAAGTTTCTAAAATTCCATTTCTTTAAATAAATATGCACACGTTTCAGATTTTAATGTTTTTCAATGAAAACAACTTGAAAATTCAAGACCTCAGTAGCCTTCATGTCCTTCTTGGGTCAGCTCACTTTACCGGCAAGGCAAGGACTGGCAGGATTTACATGTCAATGGAATGGATCTTGTTCTTCCCAATGAAGACTTGTCTTATCCTTTGGTGATACTTCAATGTCCTGATCTTCTTTGCCTCCTCATCGTGGTTCCTATGAGACTGCAGGATATCAAGGTACTTGTAGCTGAGCTGTATGTCTGCTTTGTGCCCTGCTGCCAATTCCACTCCACCAGTTTTAACCACCTTACTAGTGATTGGCGAGTTTATTCGGCAGGCGCAAATTCGCTGCGAATACATTCGCAAAACGCCCATGAAAATTCACGTAAAAAATGGTCGCCGTTTTGCAAATTTCACGGGAAATTCGCGAATTTTTCGGCGAAGCAAAACGGCGCAAAACGGCGCAAATTCGCCCATCACTACACCTTACCCTTCTTTATTACCATCCGCCACACTTCTCAAGTTTGAATGACATTACAATTTCCTCACTGCATATCCATGCAAGGTAGATCAGCGAGTCGACTCATTCAGACTTAGCATTTAGCTTGATGTCATCCATGCAGAGGAGGTGGATGATGGTACTTACACTCTTTAATTGTATCCATATTCAGTTCAGCACTGTCCTTTCTCATGTTAGTCAGTTTGGATTGGAGCCTGCTACTACCAGCTGGTTCACCTGTGCAGCCACATGTCCATGCATTGCCATTAGCTTATTTAGCTAGTAGGTGGGGATCGTGGCCAGATCAAGTGCTATCCAGCTCTTCTTGCCTTTAACTCCCTGTTGGATGCCTGTGACGGCTACTGGTTCTTGATGATGTGCTCTGCTTTCCGGTACTGCAGACACATTGCATAGTCGTTATATGTCTTCTCTTTCTCCCAGTATTGTTCAGTTTCTGCTTTTGGTGACTCTGCTGTTACTGTGTTGTTGCTGGGAGTGTACCCTGGTTGGGTCTTTGGAGAACAGGGCATTTATTTTAGCCTTTTGTGGCAGCTTCAGGTATTGGTTGTACTGTACATTCAGGTGTTCTTCATGGTCTTCTTGTGTCCGGGGGTTTAATATGTAGTTCGGGCCATCTCTTGGCTATGCTGAAGCATTGGGTAACAAATTTCTCAGTCACGGTGTCCATCCATAGTCCCTTTATGCATTTTATACTGGATATCCCCTCTCTGTCTACTGTTGTAGTAGCATTTCAACAGCCCTAGGTTATCTTGCCTTTCGATGGATGGTTTATTCTGGTAGCCCACTTATCACCAGGTTGTCCTGTTTCCTCAACATCTCACCAAACCTTGTTAATTCAGACAATGTCCGAGCCGGCACGACTCAGATGGCCACAGATGCAAAGATCTGATCGTTCGAATCCTCGAACGATCGGACTTCCCCATCTCCCGACCTGCCACTAACCATTCAGATCAAATAAAGTAGTAAAAGAACAGATCAGCTGATGTTCTGCCCCTGACAGCAATTGTACGAAAGTTATGTCCGACAAAAGCTAGTGACAGTCTCCCACTGAAAATCGTATCGATCGGCAATACATGCAGAGATATTATCGGCAGCCGACAGAAATTCGTATGATCGGATCTTTGCGTCTATAGCCATCTTAAGGGGAAAATTTATCAAGAGTCGAATTTCAAATTGAAAAAACATTGAAATTCAAATTCAAAAAGACCAACCAAAATTAAGTCAAAGATTTGTATTATATATATATGCCTGGTATTGAACCTGGCAGCTCTCAACAAATACATTGCATGTCCCACTTTACTTCTTGCAATAAGTTTTATTGACATTACTGCATTATGCAGTAAACACAATAATAATCTTCGAAGTTTGCATTGACAGAAACCTGGAGAATGTCAACCCAAAACTTTTCTTTAATTTATAGATAAATGCTAACAGACAAACCATATCCATGATTGCCCAAGGATATTACTTTTGTGAGTATTTGTTGTTTTGTGATTGATTCCAAAAGCCTGTTGAGATGCATTGCTTTACATTCAATTTTGACTTTTGCAAACTGTCTAGGATTTCCAAATAACAACTGTTTAATAAAGAGCTGCCAATACATACTTTTGCTTTGTAACAACATTCTGCCAAACTGAATTCCTCTAGGATGTTATCTATACTGAAGTTATTTTGCTGACAAGCTAGCCATTCATGGTAAGATCCACAAGCTTGGCAAGGTCCCAAATGAACTGATCTTTCCCACGTGCTGTGCCAAATAAGTCTCATTCAGTCATGTGGTCTCCAGGACAAAAGATTGGAAGATAATATACGGTAGCCTATGCAGACCCATCAGGAAAGGATCATATAAACAGGCTGTGCTTCAACGATAGGATTTTAAACCAACCCTCAGTTTGGCACCATACATTGACTCCTTTGCTTCCAACTTGGGGTGGAGTGGCAAAACCATGAGCTAAACTGGAATGTGTATGGGCAGCTCTTAAAGCATAATTAGTTTGCTTTATTTTGAGGCACAGGAAAACGTCATGGAGGCTTTGAAACTGGGGAATGGTGGGAAATGAGGGCATCTACATAAATAACATTGGTTTGATTTTATGTAAAAGAATAATTTTAGTGAAATGTACAGTATTGGACAAATTTGCAACTTGATAACAGTGCATGGAGCATTGACAGTAATGCTTTGATATTTAGAGGCTGTGACTAAGTATAGGATAGGGTAAAATTTGGAAATTTGGTTTGTTGGGTGGATGTAGGGGAGAGGAAACCAAACATAAATGTATCTCACAAATTTAATTTCTAATATGCACAACATTTTAATGAACAGCTGCATTTCTTTTGCATAAGCAATATAATAGGGGACCTATTTACTAAAATTAAAATTTCCTTTTTTCACAAATCAAAAATGTAAGATTTATTAAGTGTGAAAATCATAAAATACTCTAATAAGCAGTTGAGGTCCTATAGAAGTCAATGGGAGCTGCGCTGATCCTATTGGATTTTTTTTTTTAGCCATTCAGAAATTTAGAGGTTTCTTCATACCTAAAGCCTACTAGACAATAATTTAAACATGAAATAAACCCAATAAGCTTGTTTTGCATCAAATTAGGATTAATTATATCTTAACTTGGATCAATTACAAGGTACTGTTTTATTATTGCAGAGAAAAAGGAAATAATTTTTTTTTTAAAAAATTGCATTATTTGGAGTCATGGGAGATGGCCTTACAGTAATAGTAAAACAAATAATTGAGATATTTTATGCCATTCTAATTACTCCCCATATTGATATAACAAAGAATAGAATGCCCATAATGCATACCATCAATTAAATATTTCTTATTCTATGGAACTTGGATGGAACCTGGATAGTTAAAGTGGTGATGTCTTCATTAGAAATAAACAAATCCCCCAAATCTATATCACCTACTTTCAGTTAGGAAAAAGGCTGAATCACTGTTAATTCTTGCAGTGCCTGAACTGGATAGGACCATGAAAAGGCTCACATTTATAAATAGAAATCCTTTCGCTCTGAGATGGTTTGGCAAATGCCGTACTTAAATGGGAAAATACGTTTACAGAATCAGCATGTGTCCCATATAAAAAGAAGCAGAGCATGAACCAGCTGTGATTGTAATATGTTATTGTATCTCATCTTATGGGTGATTGCAGCAGCATGCATTTTTATAGGAAATAATTCAACCCTTCACTGGAATGACTCTAATCCTAAATGAAATGCTTAGAGTTGCTATAAAATGCATAGAGCTGTTATCTGCTGGGCTTCTTCATTGTTGTTTACCTTCAGAAAATTCACTTTTTGATGTTCACCCAGCCACCAAATATCTGAATGAATATGTTGCAACCTTAAATGATTGATTTGAATCCATTAGTGTATATTGGTCCCTGACAGGTGCATGTATGCAGTGTATGTATGTGTGTGTTTGCATCTATGTGTGCGATGTGTGTAATATTTGCCTCTGTGGGTGCTTGGCTCAAATTTGGGAGTCAACCTGCAAAGTGCCAAAAAAATGCTGCACTAGTCTTCACCTCTCTTTTGCACTTAAAACCTATTCCTTGGTTGTAAATAAGCGATAATGTGTGCACATTTCAAAGAGGTGAAGTGCTGAATTGCAAGACAGACCTATTGACTGTGGAGGCTCCATCACCCCTTCCCACTTTTTCTGCTTATATCAAGCGTTAGAAGCTTCATATTGGTCTAGCATCTCAAAGGGGTCGCACATTGTTTATGTTCTATATCCTCTACTTCTTTTGTGACATTGCCCCTCTCATGTTTCATCCTGCCCAGCATTATACATGTGCAGCATCCATTTTCTATTAAATGAAAAGGGTGTTTAAATAATAAGATGTTCATCAGCATGGATTGGTTTTGTATTGTATTTGATAAAGCTGTGGCTTACTCTTAGTCAATTGGTGTTGATCTGTTGTGGATAGCCTGGTCTAAAGTGGTATGCTCTGGATTCTTAAAGGTGGGAGGGAGAATAGATGTTACATACTAGCTGACTTGCTGTTGGAGCCTTTGGCTGCTCTAATAACTATCCTAATCTTTCCTCTTACTCCAAGAATGAACTATTACAAAACTATTCTGAAACTTACTTCACCAACTGGAATGTACCTTATCCAACACCACACCAGTTCCTCCAGCAAGTATGTAAACCAAAAGGGGACTTCCCTTTTTATAAACTAGGAGAATCCTGACACCCCATGGTCAAACACTGAACTGCCAAGGGACATACTCCTCCCTCCCAACTGTAAAACAGGCCTCCTCCTAATTAGTCATAACCCATTGGGGAACTAAAGGAATGAAAGGTTGACAAAGCTTTACCCACCTACACTTACATACGACAATTATAGTGTAATTTATACTTCATTAGCCTGTAAACAGACTTCAGGACAGAAAATGTGCATGTTATATGTCCAATCACAGAGCACATGGGAGTGTAGTACAGACATGGGATCTGTTATCCAGAAACCCATTATTCAGAAAGCTCCAAATTACAGGAAGGCCTCCCATAGACTCCACTTTATCCACATATATAATCCACATTTTAAAAACGATTTCCTTTTTCTGTGTATCAATAAAATAGTATATTGTACTTGATCCAAAACAAGACATTAATCATTAGAGGCAGACTCAGCCTATTGGGTTTATTTCATGTTTAAATTATTTTCTAGTAGACTTAAGGAATGAATTACTGAAAGATCCATTATTTGGAAGACCCCAGGTCCAGAGAATTCTGGATAACAGGTCCCATACCTGTATAGCTTATAAATGGTATAGCAGAACTGCAGGCAAAATGGTTGCATCATTCTTATCCAGAGTTCCAGCAACTTAATCACCTCTGGTGCAATGTGGATATTGACCATTTCTTACCAAATACTATGGAGATGCTTGGCCTGCTTGTGCCTTATAATGACTTGCCCCTTTCTTAATAGTGTGTTTTAGAACTACTTTCTGTATGTCTTATGTCGTCTTAATTGACCAGACACTATTTACTGAATTAGTGACCTTTTAGTTGTAGATTTGTTTTTGAGAAAAAGAACCTCTGAGAAAACATTAGTAAACTTATAACCAGCTAGAAGACTACCTTATGGAAATATGGAAAGAATAAATATTTAATTATGCATACCTCAAGAATAGTTCTTACAGTAAAGACTGTCTGGTTGCCTGTGACTAAAAAGGACTCCTATGGATCACGACTGGTATTTCAGTGCCGGGGGATGAATACCTTGAAAATGGCTTGCGGCAAGTCTGAAAATCTCCAGTTTATAATACGCTGGACCCAAAGTTTCAATAGCAGAAAAACAATACATTTTACAAAACAAGAGGTATTTTAGAAAGACACATTTTTGCTCATAGACTATACTACACACTATTAGATTTTTTTGTATTCAAATATATAAATACATATATGTATTTATTTTAATCATAAACCACGCATTCAGATTTTTTCTTTTGCTGTTTATTTTCTCTTTATTTTAAAGAAGAGATAAAGACTAAAAAAACGACTATGTTTAGAACTGCCAGCAGCCCCATAACAATAATGATCCTGGCCTTCAAAGCCTTATATAATATCCCTACATTTTTAGAAAAGCATATCTGGAGGCCACACACACTGAGGAGAATGAAAAACATATGAGAGTCTGAAACCACCACCTTTTATTATTTTATCTTTTTTTTTTTTTTTTTTTTAACAATTGTTTTATTGCATCTTATTGTACATATGGATACATTGCAAACACAGGTTGTTAATTGCTGGTTGTACAGTAAGTTGAATACAAAATAAACATTAAAAGAAAATATAAAACAATAACATTATGGTGTCATCAATCTCAATTATGCATATAGTTGCTGAATATCTTTCCTTGCCATGTCATCCTAGTGCTAAGAATTTGACTGTATCTATTTTTTATTGCCATTGTACTAGAAGTTATATGTAGGTAAGTGATAGTAGTTTATTTCAGGGGTTCATGCTATTGTCTTCCAGATCTGTCCATATTGCCCATATTTTTTCAAACTTTTGTGGACAACCTCTCCTCATGTATGTAAGCTTGTATAGCGAAATGGCTTTATCAATCATGTACTCCCAAGTTGTAACCTTTGGCAGATTTCCAATGTACTGCTATTATTTTTTTGGCATACATGCATAATATAGTGATCAAAGTCCTTTGGGTCCTCCTGGGTGAAAGATCTTCAACCTGATTTAGTAGAATTACCATAGGGTCAATTGGGAGAACCAGGCCAGTTTTGTCTAGTATGATTCTTGCTACTTTCCCCAAGAAGCATTGTGTCCTGGGACAGCTCCGCACTAGATGGAAAAAATCAGCTGGGGAGTATTGGCACTTGGGGCATTCTTGCCCAATTGCAGGGTTCATTTTATGTAACCTATGTGGTGTAAGGTAAGTATGGTGAAGATACTTTAATTGTGTTAACCTATCCCTACAGCTAATAATCCCATCAAAAGTGGCTTCCAGCACCTCTTCCCATATTTCTGAAGTAAGTTGTGGGATATAACACTGCCATTTATCATATAGTTTGGATAGAGACGTACTTCTCGCTAGTAATATTTTGGTATAGAACACCAACAGAGGTTTCTTTAGCTCCTCCGTGTGTACCAGAGTTTCAATCATTCTTGGTGTTGAGTCTATGTTTGAGACTTTAAACTGAGCCCCTACTGCGTGCCGCAGCTGTAAGTATCTGAAGAGCATTTTGTTGGGGAGAGAAAATGTTTGTTTCAGCTCCTAAAAGGTTAATAATGTGCCCCCTGGCATAATATCTGAAATATATTTAATATCAAAACTTGCCCACAGTTGAGGGTCTGGAATTGTTTTTAGTTGTTTTGGTTGGTAATTGCAGAGTTTGCAGTGAGATCCTGGGATGTTCCCCATTCCAGAATAAGGTTA
Source organism: Xenopus petersii (assembly GCA_038501925.1). NCBI lineage: Eukaryota > Metazoa > Chordata > Amphibia > Anura > Pipidae > Xenopus > Xenopus petersii. Next base: position 149,806,920 of record CM076674.1, read on the forward strand.
ACTTAAGTCCTTTAAGTTTATTAAAGATTGTATGGGGGATTGTTATGGGTGATTGGCGGAAGATGCATGTCAGTTTGGATTATAATTTTAAAAATATTATTCTGCCCAGCTAATGTACCGTAAGGGGGAGGAGTTTCAAAGTGTTTGTTTTATTTTCCAGGTATTATAATATAGGGTTGACATTGAGCTCTGTAAATTTTGTCAGGTCAGGGTGGATCCAGATTCCTAGATATTTGAAACTGTTCACTCTGTTTAGTTCCTTTACCTGAGTAGGGAGATTTGAGGGAGGTGGATCTATTGGGAGAATTACCGATTTTGTACAATTAATTTTTAGGCACGAGAAGGATGTATGACCGTTAATGATATTTAGTGCATTTAACAAGGACTGGTTTGGATCAGCTAAGTAGAGGAGAGTGTCATCTGTATACATTGAAATTAACTCTGTCATGTCACCCAGCTGTAGCCCCTTCACCCCTTGTGAGGATTTAATGCAACATGCTAGCGGTTCCATCACTAGGGCAAACAGCAAAGGCGACAATGGGCATCCCTGTCTTGTTCCCCGGCCTATTGGAAAAAACTTTGATAGCTTGGAGTTGGTGCGGACTTTAGCTATCGGTAGGGTGTATAATGCTTGTATCCAGGCTATGAATGTTTGGTGTATTCCCATCCATCTGAGAGTAGCCCATAAATATTCTCATTCCACAGAGTCGAAAGCTTTTTCATTATCTAATGAAACTATTACTCTGCTGCCGTGGTTGTCATATTTAATGGATAACTTTGTAAAAAGCCTCCTAATATTCGTGTCAGTCAATCTACCCAGCATGAAACCAGGTTACTCAGGGGATATTATTTCCTCCATGTGGTCAGCCAGTCTAATAGCAAGAATTTTCGCTAAAATCTTTGCATCAACGTTAATGAGAGAGATTGGCCTATAGGAGGTATGAGGACTATTAAGGGTTCTCTCATGGATTGTGGTAGAGGATCCCCCTTGGTTATTCTATTATATAATTTACCCAGAGGAGGTGCCAACCTTTTTGCACTTTGCTTGTACCACTCTGCTAGTATACCATCTAGGCCTAGTGTTTTCCCTGCTGGAAGAGCTGCTCAACTGGCGGCCTCAACTTCTGCTGAAGTGATATCCTGTGCTAATTGTTGGGAGACCTGTTCTGAGAGTGCATTGAGGTGTATGGATTCCAGATATCTCTGGAGGTCATTTGTGGTTATTTGGAGTTTGGAAGTGTATAATTATGAATAGAAATTTTCAAAGGCACGGTTTATTCCCTCTGGGGAGGAGGCAAGCTCTCCATTAATTAGTTTAATTGCCGGTATAGAAGTGGTTGCCAATTCATCTCTAGCTAGGATTGCCAGGAGTTTGCCTGTCTTATCCCCATGCTAAAATATATTTGCCTTCTGGAAAAGCATATGTTTTTTAGTAAGCTCTATTTGAGCTAGGTTAAGGGCTTCTTGACATTCTTGCCATTCCTGTTTTCTCCATTCTGTAGGTTCAGAGACATACTTTGCCTCCTTTTCCAGCACCATTTTTGTTTTTTGGGAGATAGCTGCTACATTTAGATTATGCGCCTTGATGTGACTTATAAATTCTAATCTAATGTATGCTTTCAGTGCATCCCGAAAGACATCAGGAGGCGTCTCTTCTAGGTTGGTGGCTAAGTATGTATCTTTACTATTCTGGATATGTTCACCCAGGTCTCGGTGGTTAGCCCAGTATCGACTCAGGGGGGTAGTTGAGATTATCAGAGTGACAAGTACAGGGGAGCGTCCTGATATACCCCTAGTCAGAATTTCAATGTTTTGTATCAGTTTGTTAGTTTGTTCAGAAACTAGGGCTAAGTCTATTCTAGATAGAGCATTGTGCCCAGCTGAATAACACGTGTTTTGTTGTACCCCAGGGTTACGTTCTTTCCATAAGTCATGTACACCATAAAGTGAGACCCACTTGACAAAGGCTGGAGTGTTTGTTTTGGACAATTTGTGTTTGTCTAGCTCCGCATCCATAATGGCATTAAAATCTCCCATTATTAAAATAAGTGCTGATGGGAGAGTTAGAATTTTTTCCATTATTGTGTGAAGCGTTCCATTCTGGAATGGGGTAGGATGTAAACGTTTATTATAATGACCTTTTTCCCATTCAGCATTCCATGTATTATAAGGAATCTACCTTCTGCATCTAAGACAACCTTGTGGACAATAAAGGAGCATGATTTGCTTACTAAGATTGAAACTCCTCTGGAGTAGCTCGTTTATAGGGAGTGATACATAGAGCCTATCCATGACTTTTTAAGAGATAGAATTTTGCCGCCTATGAAATGGGTGTCTTGCAACATAATTATTTGTGGCTTAACCTTCCTTATAAAGTCAAAAACAAGTCTCCTTTTAATAGCATTAGCCATTCCCCTCACATTCCATGAGATTATTTTAGCTGTAGCCATAGTCCTGTTGAAACATTATATGGCACCCAAGGAGTGCTACGGCATCGTGTACGAGTAAAGTATGTGGAGATAGATTAGACACCGTATTAAAATTAACAGAATAACATAATCCCTTCCTTTCCCTTCCCACTCACTCCAAAAAACAAACAACCATGAGTCTACTCCCTTAACAATAACCATTGAACCCTAATTGGGGGGTTAGTGTCCGTCTGAGTCTGCTGTGTAGGCTTAGCACTTTTATATGCCTTGAGCGCCAATTCCGGGGGCTGTCTATGTTTTTTCCATAGGCACCAGCTTGCAAAATTTGTTCTGTCCATATAGTAATAATAGTGTCAGTCACTCCTTTACCTGGGCCATTGGTGTGTATAAGGAAATGTGTTAAGTGCGGTTACCTGTCCTTTTGTGAGGGGGTTCAACAGTGCAGCAATTCAGATATTCAGTCATCTCCTATCAGGCGAGTTGCGTGGCCTCATTTCTAGCCAGGAAATTAACTCTTCTGGCGAGTCAAAAAAATGTGCTTTGCCGTTATCTGTAACTCACAGTCGCGCTGGAAACATCATGGCATATGGTAGATTCCTCTGCCGAAGTTGCAGTTTGGCCTCTGTAAATTTTGTGAGGTTTCCTCACCTCTGCCGAAAAGTCAGGGTAGATTGATGGTTTCTGGTTTTCAAAAATAATCTCTCTTGCTCTCATTGCTTCTGCGAGGGCTGCATCTCAATCACTGTAGTAGAGAAGTTGGGCAATCAAGGGCCTTGGTGGTGCTCCTGGCGGTGGTGGTCTGCCAAGAATCCTATGTGCTCTTTCCACCTTAAATGCCTGTTAGAAGACTGCCTGGCCGAATGTGGTTGTCAGCCATTGCTCTATAAACTTTTCAGATGTGGTGCCTCTGCTCTCTCTGGGATGCCCAATATGTGGGCATCCCCACATTTATTTGCCTCTGCTCTCTCTGGGATGCCCAATATGTGGGCATCCCCACATTTATTTGTTGCGCCTAAGGCGGTTTTCTAGATCATCAGCTTTTTCCTGCAGGGATTGGATCTGCTTTTCAGTATTAGTTAAGCGTCCAGGTAGAGGGTGTACACTATCTTCCAACTCCCCTATTCTTCTCTCTGCTTCCCCTGTTCGCTCCCTCATTTTGTGCACATCATGCTTAAGAACCCCAAAGTCTGTTTTTAGCTCATCAATTCTGGTTATCAGTGCAGCATGGTTGTTATTAGTAGTGTGAAATACCTCTGATAGTGTTGGTTCAGCTGATGTGGCGGGCTGCACAGATTGACCAGGCTCCTCGCCCATATCCTCATTGTCAGGCTGATCTGGGTGTGCTGTGGGTGCTGGCGACCCGCTGGTAGTGGAGCGCTGGGGTAGCAGGAGCCGTGCAAACTGTTCCAGTTTGCTAGCTGCTGTTTCACCTGCGCTTCTGGCTAGTGCAGCCATATCACGTCCTTTGCTGGTGTCGGCGCCATCTTGGGACATCATGGCAGACCTGACTGTGTTTGTGGTGTGTCAACAAGGCTCCCCTGGGACTTACTGCAGGTATCAGGTCCTCTATATGGTGGGGTGCTATTTATTTAGGGCAAGATTATGGGCCCCCGGAGCGGAGCTCTGCAGTTGTGCGTCCTACCTACGTTCTCATTCCGGCCACACCCCCATATTATTTTATCTTTAAACAATTATTTCCTATAGTTATAACTGATTCCTATTTTATGTACACTGTATAACTTTACAATTCAGCACTTCGTGACAATTCTCCTTGGTATGTAAGTATTTATTAGGTCTCATCTACTATACACAAACACAGAAATTCTGGCTTCTACATCTTTTATTGAATAAATATATTTAAAAAACCTTGAATTCAGTTCACTGCTCTAAATGGGAAAAAAAAAACTGCTAATGGATTTGCTGGGTCGCTCAGATATATGCAGGTTAATAATAATATGAAAGCCATTATTTAGTTAAGCAAACGAATCTCTATTCTGGGTTAAGCAGGAAAAAAAGGGTAAGACAACCCCCTCCCGATATACATATATTTAGGGGTGTAAATAATTTACTTCTAATGAGATGAATGCTAAAAGTAAAAGTGAAAAAAAAAACGCTATTTAGTATTTATATGGAGAGGACAAGTGAGGTATATAGGGCAAGCTTTATGATCCAAATCCTTAACTGTATACTACACTTTCTTGTATGATTGAACTACAGTATATATTTATTATCTGGAAAGAAAACACATCAACATATGTATAAAAGTAATAGTCAAGCAATATTCTATCAAAAGTAGGTCAAAGAAGGCTTTGCGAGAAGGGTTTATTGTTGGGGAACATTGCTGAGGGGACCACTATTCCAGATAATACTCAACAGTATGATTTTCTGTGATAGTTACTGCTGGCATGGACCTCATCACTTATCGGCCCATTTATTAAAGGTCGAGTTTTAGTGGTAGAGCTTTTTGAAACCACAATAAAACCACGAATGCCATGTAATTTATTAAAAGATCCGAATATAAAAAGTACAGACGGAAAAAAAGCTGAACAATCTGAATAAAATTACGAAAACCTCTAAAATGCAAGGTTTTTGAACAATTACTAGAGAAAAAAGCCCAAAAACCTCTAAAAAGTCTGAATGGCTAAAAAAACTGTCCAATAGGATCAGTGCAGCTCCCATTGACTTTTATAGGACCTTGACTGCTTTAACTTGCCAAAGTTTTGTATTAGAGTTTTTGTGGTTTTTACACTTGATGAAACTAGAATTTTGAGATTCACAGAGGAATAAAAAAAAAAACACAATTTTTTGAAAAATAAATCCGAATGTTAGTAAACTGGCAACTTTGTTTTGAAAGTTCACTATTTTGATGGCCATGCATTGACACAAGCTAATCACCCGATTCTTTGACAATTGTTGCAAAGATTAGTCTACGGTAGTACTTCAGAAGATATTATAGTTAATAGAGGAATTCAGATATAGATACTAGACATTTGGACTTAATACTATGCATTACAAACTTGCATAGCAGGCACTTGCCATTCTTCTACTGTATTTGTGAAATTTAAAAATGAATACAGAAAGAATATAATTTGGATATACTGTAGTATACCTAAACCAATGTGTAAAAAAGAATAAGGTTCCATACTTTCTAGGGTGACTTTGAACTGATTTGGCTGTGTCTCATAGTCTATAGTATTCTATTCTTGTTATTAATCTTTTATTGCTGAGCTAAAGCTTCTTTTTTAATGCATTCCAGTTGAACAGTAAGATGCCAACGCAATGTCCCCATATTTAACCCCTTTTCAAATGATAAACATGGGAATAAAGCAGAAAGGTGGCCAAAGATTTGTAAAAGATCTTTTCATTATCATAGGAACTGATAGGAACGATTGTTTAAATTTGTCCATCAACAAAAATGGCCATTTCAAGCGATATTGTCTAGCTAGGAAAACTGTGAGTAGCTGCCTGATTGGCCCTGAAAACAATTAGACAATGGATACATTTTGCTGTGAACGTTGAAAATTTTCTAACCTGACCAGTGACCAATGTTAGACAGAAAATTGTAAGATGCATGATCGTACAGTAACTACTAACCTCACAATAATTTAACGGATGTTGGATTGCGCAAGAATTTTACAAAAATCTTAACGCCTATGTCCACCTTAAAGGGCATGTAGGGCAAAAAAATAAAATCCCATTTTTACTTTCTTTAATGAAAAAGAAAACTATCTCCAATATACTTCACTTAAAAAATGTGTACCGTTTTTATAAGAAACCTGACTGTATGCAGTGAAATTCTCCCTTCATTTACTGCTGTGGATAGGAATTGTCATATGGTCCCTAACTGCTGAGCAGGAAAACAATCATACTTATGAACAGCAGGGGGAGCCCCCGCCTTACTTCTCAGCCATGCAGAACTCAAGCAGCTTTGTTTATGATGACCCCTAAGCAACCCAGACCACACTGAGCATGTGCACAGTCTTAGTCTTGCAAAGATATTTAACAAAGTTACAAGATGGTGACCCCCTGTGGCCTACTTTGAAAGCATAAATTATTTGTTTGATTAGGTTTGTGGTGCAGTAAGTTCATGTTCATATTTAGTATACAAAGTACAGCATTTCTATCCTTATTCTATTTTAGACTTTACATGCCCTTTACACACAAGTCACACAAGTTATTTATCTAAAAAACAAAGATTTAAAGCCTATAACAGGATAGACAATGTCACGGCTTTTACAAAACCAATAAAACATCTATTAATATATAAAGAATATCCTCATACCTTTTCTCCTCAGATTCGATTATGTTAAATAGGTCTTTAAAATGTTGGGGCACCCGGATGATAACATTTTCCGATGAATCAATATTTTTAAGTTCAGGGTGAATCTTGAAATCGATAACGTTCTTCAAGTAGGATAACCAATCAAACTGTAGGAGAAAAAAAAAACAATATGAAACCATGGCCAAAAGAGGGGGGGGGCTGCAATTCAAGATCCAGAAGTCACTTTAACAAGTAATTTTTAATTGCAGTTTAATAGTATATTTTTAAACTTATAACCAGCTGGCACACTATCTTATGGCCATTTGGAAATAATAAATATATAATTATGAATACCTCATATATTTCTGGCTATGTTGACCCTGATCTGCCAACAAAATGTGTCTTGTACCTCAATTCGCCCCCTTGGATCTGCTTCCTTTACCACTATCCACCCGTGCCTACTTGAGCTCTCAAAAACATCTCTTCTTGAGTTTTCTTAGTAGCATTTTACATCAATGACTTACTACTACTTGCTACTACTATTCCAAACGTTTCTGTTGGAATAAACCTAGCCATACAAGGGCAAATATTAGCAGTCAACTCTGACTCTCTGGACCAAGTCAGCAGCTTACTTTCACACATATGGTATTCAGTTGATTTCTGTGTGGAGTTTAGTCCCAGATAGTGAAGGTTAAACTGCTTTAAATACTGTTTCAAAGTTCATCTGTGTGAATTATAATTCTTCTTTATGGCAGTAGCTGAAAAACTTCAAGAGGAACTACTTGAAAAAGGGCTCTGACCCGAAACATGTAGTGTTCTACACTGCTAAATAAAGAAAGCACTTGCAGTTTGAAACCACTGCCTTTTGAAGCTGTTTATTCCATCTACAATTACTCTTGATTACTTTGGGAGTGTGACACAAACTCCTGGAATCTACAGCTGGAAGAAATTAATACGCTGGCACCAAAAATCTTTGCATTACCTTCAAGAGGAACTACCACGAAAATGAAAATTTAATATAAGCTTCAAGAAACTTTGTAAATACAATCCATTAAATATTCTGCATCATTTTTGAATTAATCAAGTTTATCTTCACTAATTCTCTCTCAGCATCTGTTTCTCTTCATTCCGTCTTCTTGCAGCAGTTGGGTGTCGGATGAATGATTATAGGGGGGCTTCCATTCATTGCAGAAGAATTAGAGCTCACTCAAATAACTGATTCAAGTACAAACAAAATCTAACAAAATAACTGCTTTTTGCACAAATTCTGCATGTAGAGAGACAGGATGTCCGGTGATTTTAATAATGTAAGATCTAATACATCTTCTAGGCAAAAGGAGCCCCCCTATGAGATATATTGGTTCTCATCCTACACCCAACTCCTGCATGAAGACAGAATGAAGAGAAACAGATGCTGAGAGAGGGATGGTGAAGATAAACTTTATTATTTCGTAAACAGTACAGAATTTTTAATTGATTGTATTTAGAAAGTTTCTTATTTCAGATGAAGCTTATATTAAATTTTCATTTTCGAGATAGTTTCATTTTAAACTTATATGCAATGTCTTGTACACAGTATCCTTAAAGTTGGCTTAGATCCCATTTGGTACCTGTGGTATCATAGCACTGAGTTCCGAAATGTTCATTTTGTTATACATCATTTCACTGGTCCTGTTCTCCTGAGGAACGGTTATCTATAATTAGAGAAGCAAAGGAATATTTACATGTGCATTCAAAAAGAAGAAGAAGAATCAATGGTAACATTCAATGACGGACAGGATGCCGGGGGTACTAGGTACTGCTGGGCCCTTACCTTAATGGGCACTTTGCCCAGAAACTTAAGTCTTTGCTACCTATTCTAGGTTCTTGTGTTTGATTTATTCCCAGCAGTGAGAAAGATAAGAAGAAGTTACCTTATGATGCGGCAGGAAAATGAGAGACCAAATGTATTGCCTCGGATAAGCAGGAAAATTCAGGGAGGCAGGTAATTATATATAGGGCTGGCAGGGAGAATTTATCAGGAATAATTTGCATAGTTTAAATGGGAGAACAAGAGCTAGTCTTGGATAGAGATGTTCTGCCTCACTTTTAGCAATGCAAACAAATCCTTCAATAGACGTGTCCATTGTTCTGCTGATAGGCTGCTGATGGGCAGCTGGTATAGAGTACCAAGAGTGACTGAAGTTTGTCAGAGCACAAGTCACATGACTGGGGGCACTTGGGAAATAGACATCATGCCTAGCCCCATGTTAAATTTAAAAATAAAATATAAAAAAATCTGCTCTTTTAAAAAAGGATTTCGGTGCCAAATTTTGCTGGAGCAGCACTATTAACGGATGCCTTTAAAAAAAAAAATTCCCGCAACAGTATCCCTTTAAGAGGCTTATTTATAAAAAGGTGAAACAGAGTAATTTGCGTAGGATTTTAGGGCACATATTTATCAATGGGTGGAATATAAATATATCCTTCAATATCCCATACAGCAATATAAAGCTGTGAAACTTCCCTCGAATGAGCGCTATTTCACCTTTTGATTAATATGTCTTTTTGGGTCTTTTTAGGGGTCATTTACTATCTACAAGGAAGGGTACAAAGTGTAAAAAAGGTGGAATCTTTCATGCTCCTTGTCTTAAAGGAGAACTAAACCCCCCACAGCCAATAGTCCCCACTGGCGACCCTCCTCTGGTCCCCATCCCTGCCTCCGCCCTGCACAGTGTTACACCAGAATTGTGTCCTCTCTAGAAATACTGACTCACTTAACGAAGAAGCCGAGGCTGACGAACATGGCACCTCCGTGGAGGGGGAGCAGTGGGGACATTTGACTGTGGGGGGTTTAGTTCTCTTTTAAACGTAGATAAACTGATACAGGTGTCTGTACTCCAATGTGTGCATCCCATAATTACAGTGCTGCCTACATTTGGCATTGCTGTATTTACTAACTTGCATCTCATTCAGACTTCTTATTTGTTATCTCTTGAATCCTGTAACTGTTACACCTGAAATTATTTTGTTTCATGATCAAGTTATACAAGTTTTTTACAATAAAACAGTCCCAAAGTCATAAAATCTAGCGTGCCCTTATTCAAGAGCAGAGCTGTTCTGCACATAAATTATAAAGCACAAATAGAGATCTAACAACCATAACATTCATACTCAAATTATGCCCTGATATCACTTGGGGATATTTCATCAACAAATTAATATTTTATACATTTACTAATGTTTTTGTAGGACTGTGATTTAAACATGGGGTTCTCCCTCAGCTCAGAAACACTGGGTAATTAAAAGATTCCTTTGGAAGGAAAATATCCTTGGGGGGAGCTGGCACATCCTCACATGCCCTTTGTTGCCCACCCCCCACCATGGTGCTGCTACTTGCCCTCAGCAGGAGACACTGACAGGGGTCTCACCACAGGATTGCCTCAAATTGGGCAGAAGTAGTGGTATACACAGACCAGAAAAAAAAGGCATCAAAGGCATCAAGTGTGTGGTGGGTACAGTGTGTAATTCTGTCGAAGACAGGTGAGCTGAGGGTTGGGGAATAGTAAGGGAAAATGGAGGTGCAGATTTGGTTGGGGAGATTGATATTAATGGCATGGAGGAGCATAAGTTATTTAAACATTTTACAAGCTGGTACCAGTGATAACAATCTTATGTTACAGAGCCATGCAGAGCTATACTGGATCCACTGATCTCTAAAAACAAATAGCAAATGTGCAAGTAATACCCCTGATAATAGTGACCATAATGTTATCTCATTTAAAATTTGTTGCAAAAAGCAACATTACACTCGTCAACAAAGACTTCAAATAATCACATTTTTGATCCTAAGGATAGTACTGCAGAGCACTGATTGCGGCATTATGTTTTCCGCTAAAAACACAGCACAGCTTGTCATACTTTTGTGCCGAAAAAAGCTTGGCAATCTTCATAAAACATCAACTTTTAAGTTTTTCTTCGGCACCTAAAAGCAATATCATGGTTTCATGGAATCAGCATCCATTGAATAAACCATTGTCTGTAGCAACCTTAGCCTTGTTTTCACACTCAAGGTTAAAGTGTATGTACTTTTTCCAATACTTGCCCCTGGCAGAAGATAATTTAAAACATAAATCATTTGATACTTGAACTCTATGGGGCAAATTCACTAAGATGCGAAGTTGCGCCAGGCGCAACTTCGCCACACTTCGCCAGGCGTATTTTCGCCAGCGCTCCGCAAATTCACTAAAATCCGAAGTTGCGCACGGGGTAGCATAAGTTTTCGAAGTTGCGCTAGCGTTAATTCGCCAAGCAAAGCGAAGTTTCGCTAGCGATGGTTCATTTCCATACGGCGCGAAATTCAATTAACGCTAGCGAATTAATGCTAGCGTTCGGCGCTTCGGCGTTTAGTGAATTTGCGCCTATAGCTTTTTACATATTACTTCATTGTAAGTTATACATTCTGTATAATATGTCATTGTATTAATCTTCTTATTCTGAATACGATTTATCATATTGATTTTTATGGTTTATTGTGAAAACCAAATAAAATATTTCAAATCTCTGAACTCTATAGCTATAACAGCAGTACACATTTTAGAAATAATTATTTTATTCATTTTTTTAAACTATGATCTGGTTCCACTTAAGACAGACCTGTATAAAGCAGTACTTATAATGGCTGTAAATTAATTGCTAAGTCAATCAACAGTCTGTCTAGGTGTAACTTAAGTCAAAGTTAAGTCAGTTAATGTTGTGAGCCTTGGTTAGTTGAGCAATGCTGCAATTGGATAACTAATACGTCTTCCCCTGAATCAGATACCTGAACAACCTACTGTTGCTTCCAAGATACGATATAGATGGATAGATAGATAGATAGAGTGCTTCGTTTGTTCAGAGGCAGCATTACATGCACTTTGGGTGTTCATCTCCTACCATTCCAGACTGTAAGTACTCATCCCCTTCATTAGTGTACAGTTGAATCAAAACTAAGCCTATTTTTGCCACTTTCTTATGAAAAATTATACAATTACAGTGGCACACAATAAAAAGAATAGCCCCACTAAATAATATATATATATAAATTTAGGTTTATTAAGTTTGACTTATGCTGGGCAAAGTGTTCTCATTAAAGAAGAAACATCACGAACCAGCGAATACAAAATACTTTTTACTTATATTCTGAGTTACTCTGTGCAGTACAAAAATATTTTATTATTAAAATGTGTAGTTTGCGGGATAATTTCTCCCACCTTCAAAATTATTTTCTGTTTGTTTTAAATCTGTTTATCATTGTATTTTGAGCAACAAATAGCAAATCGGGCAGTGCCTTATCAGGGCACTACATAGTTATTTCTCTAGACAAGTTGTCTTTTGGGGTGTTTTCATCCAATTTTGTAAGACATGTTTCAGATTATACACAAACCAAATGTGGGACTTAACCTGCACATGCTAGGCCCAATCGTATCTTAAATAACAAGTAGTCATACAATATAATTAAGATAAAAGGCAAAATTTATTCACCACCATGCCACATGTACTTAAAACCATTTAAAATAAATAAGAATTGGCAGCGCTGCATTGAGGATAGAGATCCCTCTACCCCAGTTATCTATAACTGTTACTTCAATGAATCAAGGTATATGGGACTGCATGTAGTTTGTGTTCCGTTATATGGGATGGCTAAACAGCCCCCAACCAGTACAATATAATGCCGTGAACAGAACCTCAGTCCAAATGAATCCTTGAGTAATTGTACATATAGAGAGGATGAGTGTAAGCTGTTGTGATCAACATCGGTGTGTGAGGCAATCCTAATTGATCATTCCCACTAGTAGCGTCCCTTGGTCCTTAATCGAGAACTAATTAGTCCCGTGGGATAATGAGATTGTGCCTGGGGATCGGTGTGTAAGAGCGGAGCCGGTGTGGGAGTTCTAATGTGTGCCTAATAAAGAAGCCAGTATTGATATTACATACGTCTCTCCTGTATTGGATCAACGCATACAAGCGAGGTCATTCATGAGTTACAGAAGCTGGTCAGGAAGAGACCGGGATCTCGCAAAAGCAGCGACCACAGGAGTTGTGGCGTCTGGGTGAGTTCCGCCATACCACTCTAGGATACCTGTGTTAGAGGAATCCCTATCCCCAATGCAGTGCTGCTTAGTCTAATTTATTTTAAATGGTTTTAAGCACATGTACCTTGGGGTTGAATTAATATTGCCTTTTATCTTAATTATATTATATGGCTACTTGTCATTTAAGATACGATTGGGCCCAGCACGTGGAGGTTAAGTCCCACATTTGGTTTGTTTATATATAGTAATTTAATTATATGTGGACACTCCCAACAATGCAGGCCATTTAACCAATTATATTATTATTTTATGATGCACCTTGCTTGAGAACAAACAGGTAGTTGCATGTTTCAGATATAATTATCACTTACATGCACATGATAACTGTGAGACTAAGAAGTTGGTGCGCAGGCGCACACTTCCTCGTGTTGCGTCGGCTTTGACGCAGAGCGTCACAAATAGGCGCCAGAATTCAAATTTGGCACCAAAACACCTTAAAAGGTCCAGTCCACCATTTTGTGAATGCCCAAGCTAGGCTTCAGTTTACTGTTCCTGCTCAAGCATATCTTCTGCTCTCATTATCTGTTTTTTTTACTCCTGCCTGACGTTTACGATTCCTGCCGCCAGCCTTTGATTCTTTGCTTGTTTGACTATGTCTTCTTCTAAATCCTTGTCGGTACCTCACTTACGGACTTATTTCTTACACCTGCACTTCCTTGTTGGTTTTCCGCAGCAGAAAGCTCGGGCCCCAAAAGGGCATCGGTGAACACCAGAGACCAAAGGGTAAACCTGTGCAACCGAGTGTACCCATCACTGCGCAAGGTTCTGATAACCAGATTGTTACAATAACACTCCTACATCATGTCTCCCATGCTGTACTGCAGTTCACTAGATAAACTCCATAGGCATAAAATGTTGGAAACAGATATACATTATATATGATGAGTGGGTAAGAAAAAAGCAAGTCTCTGACTCCATGTAGGACTGATGTAAAACAGGTTCAATGTAAAACTATAAATATATGAAGACAGGGTCAGACTGTCCCAGACCCGCTCCCTGCCTGAAGCCTTTTGTTCGGCTTCCAACATCCCTTCCTGGCCCCCAGCGTGGCTGCAAGAGAAAGACGGTAGGCACGGGGGGTGCGGCTCAGCACGGGGAATTTGCGTCTGAGGCGGGGCCCCTGAGTCCAACACTGTATGAAGATGTTTTCCTGCATGCAAGCTGCCCCAAACTTACAGCTAAGGGTTAAATAATTCTGAAGATCAGGACAGTTGGCAAATCCGACAAAGGTCCCTTTCTCTTGAGACACAATTGTTAAACATGCTTGAAAAAAGATCAGCCCCTTCAGTGTCTTAAATGGCATTTCCACAAACCATTTTAACCATTTCATATTAATCTAGACCTATCAGTTGCAACACATTAAAAGTCTGTTTACCCAGATCATTGTCAGGTATCTGACTACACTCTTAAACCTTGCTGCTCATGATCGTGCAATCCAACCTGCTGGTCATCTGTAACTTTCTACTAACAGGCCTTCCAAGCTCACTCAGTTCCTAAAAACAAACTTTGATGTTTCCCTTTAAGCAAATTATAATTTTAAAAAACTGTCAATTTATCTCTTCTTGTGTCCCAGTATGTTAACCAACATATGTTCCTTTAATCCCATACACAGCAAGACATACAGATAAGCAGAGCACTACCACCTTGATGAAGCTATATATCATAAAACAGAAAGCTCTTCTCCCAACACAACTGTTCTTTAACACACCCCCGTATTCTCACCATTCAGGGGGAACTTTGTAAGTATAATCCATGTAGGAGATCAGAGAACTATTCCTCCAGTTTCCTGGCATTCCTTTCAGGTCAACCAATGCCTGTACAGGCTGGGGAGTAATCAGTCTGGCTCGGAGGCTGGAAAAGTGCCTGATGCTTGCTAGGATCACAAGCTACATGACAGGCCACCAGAGTCTGTAAAGGATTACCTGTACAGAGAGACCCCATCCTGTTCCATGCCAAGCTGCTGGATGTCCAGGAGGTCACCAGTGCCATTGTGGAGAGTGTCAGCACTGCAGAGCTGCTACTATTTCCTAGTGGGACCCGCTGAGGTGTATCCTTCAGTGCCCATTAGGAACGATCCCAGTCTCCCAGAGAGTTCCCTGGTCAGCCACAGGTATGTGCCAGGTCAAAGGGAGTGTGCCAAAAAAGGGTTGCATTCATTAAAATGTCAGTACCCTTTCAGAAATAATCATTATACTCTTCACAGAAGGCTTTGGTTTCCATTTTGACAGCTTTTTGACAGACCACATAAATTTTTTTTTTATCTGTAGCTACAGATTTAGATGTCAAACTCTTCTTGATAAAGGACTCCTTTCATTTGCTCTCTAGATGCCAGCTCTTTAAAGGAAAACTATACCCCCAAAATGAACACTTAAGCAAAAGATAGTTTACATCATATTAAATGGCATGTTAAAGAATCTTACCAAACTAGTCTATATATTTAAGTAAATCTTGCCCTTTTAAATCTCTTGCCTTGAGCCACCATTTTGTGATGGTCTGTGTGCTGCCTCAGAGATCATCTGACCAGAAATACTACAGCTCTAACTGTAACCGGAAAAAGTGTTGAAGCAAAAGACAGAAATCTGTCTGTTAATTGGCTCATGTGACCTAACAAATAACAAGGTTTGTTGGTATGTTTGTGAGTACAGTGAATCCTACGATCCCAGGACACGCCCCTTATTTTTTAAAATGGCAATTTTCTATTTATAATTACTCAATGGCACATACTACTAGAAAAGTATATTATTATGAAAATGGTTGATTTACATGAAGCAGGGTTTTACATATGAGCTGTTTTATGCAATATCTTTTTATAGAAACCTACATTGTTTGGGGGTATAGTTTTCCTTTAAGCAATGCATCTTTCTAGTATGTACCTGATGGACTGTTTTACCTGCTTTGTAAAAGTATTGTAAGAATGTTCCACATGTAGTCATGAGCTATGCAAGATGCTTTCCAATGTACTGCCTGCAATGTTTACTGTACAGGATTCATTCCCTTTAGAGCTAGCCTGAATTAGGCCACAAGTGAGGTCTGTGTTAGAGGCATATGATCTAATTATACAATAATTTTACCTTAAAGGGATACTGTCTTGGTAAAACATGTTTCTTTCAAAAGATTCAGATAATAGTGCAGCTCCATTAGAATTCTGCACTGAAATCCATTTCTCAAAGGAACAAACTGATTTTTTTATATTTAATTTTGAAATCTGACATGGGGCTAGACATACTGTCAGTTTCGCAGTTGCCCCCAGTCATGTGACTTGTGCTCTGATAAACTTCAGTCATTCTTTACTGCTGTATTGCAAGTTGGAGTGATATCAGCCCTCCCCCCCCCCAGCAGCCTAACAACAGAACAATGGGAAGGTAACCAGATAGCAGCTCCCTAACACAAGATAACAGCTGCCTGGTAGATCTAAGAACAGCACTCAATAGTAAAATGTAGGTCCCATTGCGACACATTCAGTTACATTGAGTAGGAGAAACAACAGCCTGCCAGAAAGCAGTTCCATCCTAAAGTGCTGGTTCTTTCTGAAGGCACATGACCAGGCAAAATGACCTGAGATGGCTGCCTACACACCAATATTACAACTAAAAAAATACACTTGCTGGTTCAGGAATGAAATTTTACATGCTAGAGTGAATTATTTGCAGTGTAAATTTATAGATAAAAACATCATAAAAATCATGACAGATTCCCTTTAATTCTAAAAAATTAGTATACATCATAAAACCTATATTGCACAAACTACGTTTTTCAAAATCTTCATTTATAACATCATATCTGATCACATCACATGACAAATATGTTGAGCTATATTGCTCTGGGAATTCACTGTACAATAAAGGACATCAAATATGGAAAACAATTGCCCTACTCCTGAGGGGAAAAAAATCCCTAATGCTTTGCTCTGAACTGTTATTTCCCATACCCAAGGAAAAAGATTTCTAGTTTTCTCCAACAGCAATGTTTCAAGGAATGACCATTCTCCACGAGTAAACCGTTTCTTACCTGAGCAAGCTTAGTTTCCAACTCAATTAGTGCTTTCATGTCAGTCTCTGCTCTAGTCTTGTTTGCACCAAGCAAAACTGCAACATCAACCATAAATTCCAGGAGAGCATCTTTATACTGTGAAAAATAAGGAGATATGAATAGGGAGGAAGATTTACTTTATCAGGCAAAAGCATTCACTGGCGGATTTTCCTAAAAATAGCCACCCAGTTACCAAACTCTTTCACCATGCAATAATAATTGGGGGTAACGTGATGTCAAATGGTGACTAAACCCAACCTCATGTACAGATGCAGGCTTGATACATGGTGATTCCCACAGTTCTGTTTCCCATACAGATGATTTTGAAGGCACATTGATATAGGCATGTTGAATAAGACAGTTTGAAAATGGCCCAATATTTCATTTTTCAACAGTGTAGAAAAGGGAGCCCCTTGAATGCTGAAAACACTATGGTAATTTTTTGCTTTTGCAGTGAAAGATATTAAGGCTCATTTACAATGCACAAAATGCTACAGTTTGGTACTTTGCACACTGTGTGGTGGATTTTGTAAGAAGCAGCCCCTTCCATGGATGTCATTAATCAGGGCTGCCCTTCCTAATACTAGATCACTTTATTTGCCATCCAGTGTTCTCTGCAGAGAGCAAGAAACCCCTGGGTAGAGTCCTGCAGTAGGTCGGGTACCTGTGGATTATCCACAAAGCAGTCGGGACTCAGACACAATATCCTCATGTCCTAATGTTCATGTCAGGTTCAGGCACCTTTAGCTGCAGGTGGCTAGTTGTAGGGGCTATTTGAGAGGTGGGAATTATAAAATATACTTTATCCTATCAATAAGGCCTATCAAGTGATGTCTGGCTTATGTGATGTCACATCAGGTGGCATTTACTGTATGTCACTGGCAGGGTGGGTGTATCAGGATAGGGAAAAGAATGGCATTAAGCAGATGGGGTTCAGGTTGGGGGTAATCAGGTATGGGTTGGTTGAGGGTCTGCAAAAACAAACCCACGCATGTCTCTACCCCTGGACACAAAATATGTTTACTTACTTACACTTACTTCCAAGACAGTTCTGCTATACTTGATGGTTGAGATTCTAGCTCTCATTTACTATTGCCACTGACAAGTGCAACAGCAGTTAGGGACATAAAAATTGCACCCCTTATGGCCCATGCCAGACTGCAGAGTAGAGCACTCTCATTCCTGTGCCTTGCAGCTGCTGGTGCCCCAAAGTCCACATGTTTCTTAAGCTGTCCATGTGCCACTAACCTCCTGTCTCTTCTGGATGCAGGACTACTTCCTCTCTGAATACAGGACTACTTCCTCTCTGAAAACAGGACTGCTTCCTCTCTAGTTATGGGCTCATTAACCAATAAAAAGATTGTAAAAGCTGGTGTGTACTCCTAGGGCCCATACAGGGAGTACTTGTGGCTATATTGTTGGTAATAGTGCTCTCTTAGACATACTGCAAGGTACAGTTACCAATGATATGGGTCCATATGACTTGGTCTATGGCCACTTACAGCAACTACCTTTCCAGATTGCCAGCAGAGGATATATGGCTACTGATATACAGAATCCATCATGCTTTACCCCTTGATAATATGTTTAATTATATATGTATATATACAGTATAATTTGGTATGTTGCCAAATTGTTTGCTCTTAAGCCTTGATGCTTTGCCTGCTATCTTCAATGCACATTTTTTGGGGGTGATTTAAATTGGAATACAGAGATTTTTCATGCAAATTAATAAGAGAAACAATATACAACAACTATTCACTTTTTTGTCCTTTTTTTATTACACCCACTACATTTGCTTTCTTTGTGAATTCCCATCACTGACAAACATATCTTTTTCTTCCTTTTTTGCACCATAATGCTGCTCTACAGTACAGGAGTTCTGTGTGACTAACTCTGCCATTTATGAGGAATACATTTAGCAGACTAAAATGACAGATAATCAAGAGAAATGGAAGCTGCCGACGAACGTACTGATTGGTGCGAGGAAAGGTGTCATTGCCTTGTAATTCTAGGATATTAACTGTACCGCTCTAGATATTCAATTTTTACCTCTATGAAATCAGTTCTTTCTTTTTTTGTCAAAAGGTTATTATTTGGATAGGATTCATCAATTGGGGGGGGGGGACCCTGAGCTGGCAGCCATGTGGAGCTTCATACCCCCCAGTCCGAAACTGCTCCCCTAAGAGTTTGTGAAGCTATAGCTTCCAGAAAGGGAATAACTGTACTTTATGTTATTGTCACAAATCCTGGCAGCTGGGTATGAGAAATAAAATAATAAAATACAATTTGAATCCATTCCCCGTACCAGGGTTGTGGAGTATGTTAATCTTCTGCCCTTTCTCAGTTAACCAGTCGATAAATAACATGTTAAATTTGTGAGGCTCCTGCTCCTGTTTTTTGCAGATGCAAACAATGTATGCATCAGTGATATTTGCAGACACCAGTAAGGCTAAACAGAATTTTGGCACAGATCTTTCTAATAGATGAGCAGTAAGAAAAGACTGGATATGTCTGGCACAGGGGGAGCAATTCTGAACGTGAGTGGGGAACCAGAACACCACCCTATAGACTGTGATTAGGTGAAATTGATGTCTGTAAGTTCACGCTGCTGCCATTGCTTGAGGCCTCTAAGTTCCATCCTGCATAAAGTAGCAGAGAATTATGTGCTGGTCCGGGGGGCAGCATTGCTCTTATTCAGAATGACCATGACTATATCTTTTAAGTTACCCACGCTGCATCAATCTGAATGTCAGGGGTTCCATTTCTGAGAACGTTTGCCCTGTCTGCTTAACCTTTTTTACTCTCAAATGTTAAAGCAACAGTAACACAAGTAAAGTGTTTTAAAGTATTTAAAATATAATGTTTTGTTACCCTTCACTGGCAAAGCTGGTATGTTTTTGCTTTAGAAACACTACTATAGTTTATATAGATAAGCTGCTGTGTAGCCATGGGGGCAGCCATTATAAAGAGAAAAGGCTCAGGTTACGTAGCATATAGGCTCTATAGAATATAATGGTGTTTTACAGAGTTACATACTATTTAAAGGGCATGTAAAGTCTAAAAAAGAATATGGCTAGAAATGCTGTATTTTGTTTACTAAATATAAACATGAACTTACTGCACCACAAGCCTAATCAAACAAATACTTTATGCTTTTAAAGTTGGCTACAGGGGGTCACCATCTTGTAACTTTGTTAAACATCTTTGCAAGACTAAGACTGTGCACGTGCTCAGTGTGGTCTGGGCTGCTTAGGGATCGTCATAAACAAAGCCGCTTGAGTTCTGCATGGCTGGGAAGTAAAGTGGGGGCTCCCCCTGCTGTTCATAAGTATGATTGTTTCCCTGCTCAGCAGTTAGGGACCATCTGACAATTCCTATCCACAGCAGTAAATGAAGGGAGAATTTCACTGCATACAGTCAGGTTTCTTATAAAAACGGTACACATTTTTAATTAAAGAATATTGGAGATAGGTTTCTTTTTCATTAAAGAAAGTAAAAATGGGATTTTATTTTTTTGCCTTTACATGCCCTTTAGCCTGTGTCATTGCTACCTTGCCTCAATTGCAACACTGCAGCTTGTTTATATACACAATAGTAGTGTTTCTCAAGCAAACAAATTAATTTCACCAGGGCAGGGCAACAGTATATTATAATTAATTACTTATTATAAAACAAGTTATTTTTTTGGTGTTACTGTTCCTTTAACCACCATTCCTGTCACCCATGAAGCTTGGGACCTGATGTTTTCCGAATAAGCGGTTAAGGGGTCTTTCTGTAATTTGTATCTCCATACATTAAGGGGCCAAATTTGTATTTTTTCTCTAAATATTTTTAATTATTCTCAAACTTAATTTTAAACACTTAATAACTCCCAGTCTTCTAAAAAAAATCATTAAGCAAACCCAGTAGCATCATTTTGCCTGCAGTAAGGATTATATCTTAGTTGGGGTCAAGTACAAGGTACTCATTTTAAAACATTTGGATAAAATGGAGTCTATGGCAGATGGTCTTCCCTTAATTTAATGCTTTCTGGATAAGAGGTTTTCAGGTTACAGATCCTATACCTGTGTACTGTGATAAATCAACAACTACAATTCTTTGCAGAAAACATTTAAATACCTATATAACTCATATACAGTTTCAGTGATTTTCGGTTTTCCTTTTTATTTGTGTGTGTGTATATATATATATATATATATATATATATATATATATATATACAGTAATCCACAAACCCATTTTAGAAAATGATTTCCCTTTTCTCCGTAATGTTAAAACAGTACCTTGTACTTGATCCCAACTTACTGTAGATATAATTAATGCTTATTGGAAGCAAAACCAGCTTATTGGGTTTATTAAAAGTTTAAATTATATTTTAGTAGACTTAGGGGCAGATTTATCAAGGGTCGAAGTGAATTCGTGGGAAGTAAAAAAAATTAGAAATTCGAAGTAATTTTTGGATACTTCGACCATGGAATAGGATACTTCGAATTTACTTCAAATTAGTAAAAATAGTTTGAATATTCGACCATTCGATAATCGAAGTACTGTCTCTTTAAAAAAATTCAATACTTCGCCAAATTAAACCTGGCGAAGTGCTATGTTAACCATTTTCTAAGTCTTTACACATCGAAGTAAAATCGTTCGACCGTAGGCTAAAATCGTTCGATTGGAACGATTTATTCGTTCGATCAAACGATTTTACTTCGATCGCAGGATGTCCAAATTCGGTGAAAAGTACTTCAACTTCGATATTCGAAGTCGAAGTATTTCAATTTGATGATCGGATTTCGAAGTATTTTACACTTCGAAATTCGATCCTTGATAAATCTGCCCCTTAGGGCATGAAGATCCAGATTATAGAAAGATCCATTATCTGGAAAACTCCAGGATCGCAGGATGTCCAAATTCGGTGAAAAATACTTCAACTTCGATATTCGAAGTCAAAGTATTTCAATTTGATGATCGGATTTAGAAGTATTTTACACTTCGAAATTCGATCCTTGATAAATCTGCCCCTTAGGGCATGAAGATCCAGATTACAGAAAGATCCATTATCTGGAAAACTCCAGGTCCCGCCCATTCTGGATAACAGGGTGTGTGTGTGTGTGTGTGTGTGTGTGTGTGTAAACTTGCTTATTAATTACAAATGCAATGAATGGCTGAATACAAGAGATATAGAATGCTAAGAAAATCAAATCACATCACTGGGTGCTGTCGACCAGAAAAGGGTGACAGGGCTATTGCTTAAAACAGAGAATGACCTTGCTTTGTGCTTTTAATGGCATATTCAGCCGGATCAATAACTGGCACTGGAAGAATCAGGGCTGAGGGGAACTCATCTGTGTCTCTGTCTGCAGATTTGAGACAACAGGGAGCTGGAGCAAAAAGCTTATTTCAAAAGCCAGAGAAATCGCCTCCCTAATTACACAGCAAATAAATAAGCACTAATGCCAAAGGCACGGATGGCTGATGGGAATGATGCAGCAACATTTCTCTAAAAGAAAACAAGATGATGCTCTCTCTGTTTGTTTTTTTCCCCCCAGTTCAGTTTGCAGCCATGATAACATCAGGAATACATTTATATCATGTCTGCTTTCAACAGCACAAACAATGAAGATTTATATGGGGGTTTTTTTTTCAGAGAAACAAATATATTTCATGTTTTTCAGCTTCGTAAACAGCAGCGTCAACAAGCCTTTCAGATCTTTGGGAAATCTGTGACTTTTATGACTTTGTTTTATTTCTCTATGTGAATAATATAGCCCCCACTAATTATTATATTTTATATTACACTATGAAGCATTGACGTTCAAAGGGACTTGTTCATCTTTGAATTAACATTTTAGTATGATGTACAGAGTGATATTCTGAGACTATTTGCAATTGGTTTTTATTATTTGTGGTTTTTGAGTTATTGAGCGGCTCTCCGGTTTTCTGTTTCAGCAATCTGGTTGCTAGGGTTCAAATGACCTTAGAAACCATGCATTGCTTTGAATAAGAGCCGGGAATATCAATAGGAGAGGCCTGAATAGAAATAATAATAAAAAGTAGCAATAACAATAAGGGGCAGATTTATCAAGGGTCGAATTTCGAAGTACAAAAAGCTTCGAAATTCGACCATAGAATTAAAAAAACTTTGAATTCCAATATCAAATTTGAGTAAAAATTGTTTGATCGAACGATTAAATAGTTTGAATCAAATGATTTGAACAATTTTAGCAATCGATCGAAGGATTTGGATTCGATGTGTAAAGACTTAGAAAAACGTTGAAGAAGGTCCCCATAGGATAACATAGCACTTCGGCAGGTTTAATTTGGCGAAGTATTGAAGTCAAAGTTTTTTTAAAGAGACAGTACTTCAATTATCGAACGGTCGAATATTCAAACTATTTTTACTTCGAATCGAAGTCAAAGTAAGTTCGAAGTTTGTAGTATCCTATTCGATGTAATTTTTTTACTTCGAAAATTCCCTCGAAGATTAGTAAATCTGCCCCTAAATGCGTAGTCTTAAAGAGCATTTGTTTTTAGATGGGGTCAGGAAGCTGGAAAGAGTCAGAAGAAGAAGGCAAATAATTCTAAAACTATAAAAAAGAAAAAAATGAAGGCCAATTGAAAATTTCATTAGAATCAGTCATTTTAGAACATTTAACCCCTATTTAAACCACAGACATCCAATTACAACGATTCCATTGAACTTTAATTGGTGATAGCTGAAACTCTCAACTCACGCACAATAGTATCTGTATAGCTATGGGAGCTGTTATCCAGAATGTTCGGAACCTGGGGATTTCCAGATAATGGATCTTTGTTTAATTTAAGTCTTAAGTCTACTAGAAAATCATGTAAACATCAAATAAACCCAATAGGCTAGTTTTGCTTCCAATAAGGATTAATTATATTTTAGTTTGAATCAAGTACAAGCCACTGATTTATTAGTACAGAGAAAAAGGACATCATTTTTAAAAATTTGAATAAAATGGAGTCTATCGGAGACAGCATTTCTGTAATTTGGAGCTTTCTGGATAACGGGTTTCCTGATAACAGATCTCAGCCCCGTACGATTACTCTAATTGAGGCAGGTGTTAATTCTTCAATGTGCATGAGTGATTGTTCCAGTGAACTGAAGAAGTCACCCATGTGATGTTTCTAGAATACCCAAAAGTCCAGTTACTTGATCAAATTCTTATTTTTTTATGATTTTTTTTTTTATGGAAAAAAAAAAAGACGTATTGTTACATGATTTTTCAGTTTACCGTACTCTTTGGCATCACTTACTTTCTTAGCAATTGTGCTATTGTCAAGGTAATCTTCATGGGATAATAAAGATAACGACGCCTGGTCCAGCTGTGAACAAAAAATAAATAGTTTTATTATTGATGAATCAGTGTTTATTCACAGGGATGAAAAAAAGCTGAATTTGGTTTTGCACCCAAATGCTGATATGGATAATACAAATACGTTTTTGTGAAAATAATATAATATTGTGATGTCACACTGTCATGATGGATCCCTGTTTCCATAAATGATCCAGTTATGGTAAAATGTGTGGATTATGCTGGACATGGGAAATATATAATCTACTACCCATTTATATTTGAAGCTCTAATGAGTGCCTTCTATGATACACTGATCTGCTGTAATACAAGTAATGGTTTATAAAAAAAAGCATTCTCACTATTGATCAAAGGAAAGTCTTTATCTGCATGCTTTCATAGTATCAAAGGTCAAGTTTAAGGGGGTTATTTATCAAGGTCCGAATTTATCTCAATAGCGGCTGCTACAAACTCCGATCTAACCCGCTTGGGAATCTAACGCTTATTTATTATTACATTTTAACGAAAATTTGCTTTGCAGGAAAAGCTCCGATTTTCATGATTTTTTCGTGAATTTTCCCTGAAATCTCCAAATTTTTCGGAATTTTCACCCGAAAGCTCCGAAAACATTGTGAAATTGCCCCGAAACCTCCGACACAACCATAAATCAATGGGACTGCTCCCATTGACTTTTATGCAACCTCGACAGGTTTGAGATGCCGCGGTTTTATATTCGGACTTTTTAGCCCTCGGGGTTTAATAAATTCCGAAAAATTTGTGATTTTTTTAAAAGTCCGATTTTATTAAAAAAAAAAATCCCGAATTTTTCGGATTTCGGGGAATTTCGGGTATTTGGAGCTTAGTAAATAACCCCCTTAGAGTTATGTGAGCTTTTTAAAACCTTAAGAAAACGATTTAAGAAAAAACTCAAACTCAAAGGGGCAAATTCCCTAAAGGGCAAAAATTTGCCAACAACAGATTCGCAGCCATTGCAACACTTCGCCAGGCGTAAATTCACTAGAACAAT
Source organism: Xenopus petersii (assembly GCA_038501925.1). Taxonomy (NCBI): domain Eukaryota; kingdom Metazoa; phylum Chordata; class Amphibia; order Anura; family Pipidae; genus Xenopus; species Xenopus petersii. The sequence goes on from CM076674.1 coordinate 149,832,098, forward strand.
GCCGATTCCCTAACATGCCAATTTGCGTCCAGGGCGCCGGACTCTGGTGAATTTTCGCTAGCGTTACTTCAACAATCAAAGCGAAGATGCGCTAGCGTTGCCTAATTTGCATACGGTAGGAAATGATAAAGTTGCATGGACGTATATGTTACAGCAAATACATTACATTACACAAGTCCAGGGAACCTTAATAAATAAAATAGATTTGTTATAATTCCCTACACACGAGCCCAGTGTATAGTTTATGTTCCATATGTTGGAGGGGGGAACCCGGTTACCCAAAACAAAAATGTATGGACCTTTGCAGGCTATCACTCAGAAAAAAGGAAAAGATGCCAGTGTTTTTTGAGACTTTCACTTCACTAACAATTGAGGAAGTCCTTGAGAGTAAAAATTCACTTGGCGTTAGAGTGCGAAGCAACGCTAGCGTCTATCTCCTTCTCTTGCAAAGTGACGCCTGCGCCCGTTAGGAAATCTGCAAACTTCCGAAATGATGTCACGGTGGCGAATTTCCGCTAGCGTTAGTCAATTTGCCCTTTAGGGAATCTGCCCCTATGAGTTAACAACCCGAAAACTCGAAAATAATAGAGTTTTCCACAGGAAAAAAATTGAACTGTTCGAAATTTTTTGAGTTTTCGAGCAGAACCCTCTGATTAACATCTTCAAATTGCTCAGGGGATCTCTGCCATTGACTTCTACATGAACTCAACAGGTATTTTCTGATTCAGGTCGGGGTATAATCAATCTTGAAAAGTTTAAAGGTTTTTTTTAAACCCAAAAAAACCAACTATTTTTGACTTAAAATCAACTCAAAAACTCGAATTTTTCTTGGAAAACACAACTCGGCCCTTAATAAATCTGCCCCTAATTAATGTAACGCTGTTTAAACCTGTTGTGGGTTTGTGGTTAAAGGGCAAGTTCACCCTTTCAATTCTGTACACACACTTGGTGGCTGTTTTTATTCAAGACTGAATTCACACTGTTGCCTTTTTTCCCTTTCTTTGATGTTTTATTCCATGAGCCCCTGTCAGTATTAATATAAAATCTATATGTTCCATAAATGCATTCCTTTATAGTACAGCGTAATAAATGCATAATAATACTGATAATGATAATGATAAAAAGAATAGCAATAATAACAGCTATTGTGGTTTTCATCTAGAGGGCAGACCTCCATAACAATGTACAAATGTACAACAACTGAGCAGACTTACACTTGTCAACAACCTTGTTGCTCCACACATTTCAAGTACAAGCCTTATGTGCCCAGCCGTGTAGGATTTAAAGGCCATTACAGTTTAAAACACATTTTTAGAAGGGTGCGCAGTAGAGCTCTTAGACATCTGAGTCAGCTGAGATTAGCGAGGCATTGATTATTGAGGCTATTGTCCTTAGTAAACGCATACATGGGGCAGTTATATGAAAATTCCTGTTTAGTTGGCAATGTTTGCCTTCTTCTGGGTCAATATTAATCATAGCTATGTAAGGTTAAATATATTTCAATTGTGTTTTATTTTACTCTGTTTATTATATTTTTTTTGTTCTGGTACTATATTACCATGAATGTGGTACTGAGCACTCGTCTCAATTTGATAAAAAAAATATATGTTCCCCAGTTTGATCGCTTAACAATCTTTATTCTATTCTGGAGGAAACCCTGATTTACAGCAACCTACAGTTATGTTGTAATTGTGTTTATTCGCTTTATTTTATTCTATCCTCACTGGGCTGCTTTGTTTTGCTATTAATAAGGTATAAAGACCTGACTTTTAGGCCTGCCTGCCAATTGGTTCAGTTTTTCTACATTTAAATCCACAAAAGCCATACAGTAGCCTAAGTACTGATCTGCATTACTGTTTCCATTCTAAAAAATGTTCATTGTTGGTGGGCGGTTAGAAAACCAGAGGCATATGTGAAATAAAAATGGCATGACATGGCAAAACAGAGATGGTTCTATTGTGTGGCAAGTCACCATAATGGTAGAGGTATGAAACCTGTTATCCAGAATGCTCAGGACCTGGGGTTTTCCGGATAATGGGTCTTTATAATAATTTGGATGTTCATACCATAAGTCTACTAGAAAATAATGTAACCATTAAATAACCCCAATAGGCTGGTTTTGCTTCCAATAAAGATTAATTATATTTTAGTTTGGATCACGTACAAGCTACTGTTTTATTATTACAGCGAAAAATGGAATCATTTTTAAATATTTGAATTATTTGGATAAAATTGAGTCTATGGGTGACTGCCTTTCCGGAATCCTGAGCTTTCTGTATAATGTATCAATAAGACTGAGCCAAACACCTGAATCATATTAGAGCTCCTTAAAATATGGCAACTAGTGATGGGCGAATCTGTGGCGTTTTGTTTTGCCAAATTATTCGAGAATTTGCAGCGAAATTTGCAAAATGGCAAAAAAATTCTGGAAACGGCACTGGCATCCCATTTTTGGGCGAATAAATTTGCGAAACCGTTGTGAAAATTCGCTGGTGTCAAAAAAAATTAACGCTAACGCCAGCGTTCATTTTATTTTGACGCCGGTGAATTTTCGCTGCGGTTTCTTAAATGTATTCGCCACTAATTCGCGCCTGCCGAATAAATTCACCCATCGCTTATGGCAAAGAAATTCGGTATAACATACTTTTGTGTATTTATATTGTGCATCAATCCCCCCTGGTTTTGTTGTGTAGGCCATTTGCTTTGCTTGACATTATGACCATGAGTTTTCAGTGAATTCATGACAGTCCAGTAATTGCGTCCTTACCTTTAAGATAAAATTATTGGACACTTTATCATCAATTGCCACGTATACTCTCAGAAATACAGATGTGCTATAAAGCCTCCTTAGATCTGCAAGAGTCTGGAGGAAATTGAACTTTCTCTCTGACCATTTCCCGTCACTTCCGATATTGGATTCCAAAACTGGCCACCGCAGAGAGGGCTGTTTTAGAATTTTCACAATTGGTTTTATGTCATCCACTTCTACTTGAGCTAGGAAAGTAATACAAAAATGAAGGTGAAACAATATTCGCTGGCAGCTATAGCCATCATGTTCATTCAAACTTTATAATTCTAATGAAATCAGGATTTGTTCATTTGGTGCTATATAGAAATGTGAAAAGATTTGCATTTTTTTCTTTATATTTTATTATCAAAGGTCCTCCAGTTTTGAAATATTAGAAGGCATTATTATGTAAAAATAATGTAAAACAACCACTTTAACTTACATAAAATAATATTACTGTATATTGATTCCTTGTAAATAGGAAAGTGGGTGATAACATCAAAAAACCTTGCCCATCAGCGATAAAGGGAAAAACAAGCAGGGTCACCTGTATCCCCTTCTAACAGAAGTCTCTATGTCCTTTGCCCCTTACTCTAGAGATTCTTAACCAATGAAATTCTAACCAAAAATTTCCAATTTATAGAGGAATGTTACTGCTCTTCTGGCAGTATGATTAGTGACGGGCCAATTTGTCCCATAGCTTCGCTGAAAATTTTTCGAAAAACGGCGAAAAAATCACCAAACGCATTGAAGTCAATGGACGTCAAAATTATTTTGACACATATCAATTTAGACGCTCACGACAATAGTTATGCGCAAGCCTTTTTTTGACAAATGCATTAAAGTCAATGGGCGTCTGAATAATTTTGGCGGGCGAATTTTGACTGAAATTTGCTGCGAATTTGCGCCTGGTGAATTTATTCACCCATCACTAAGGGGCACATTTACTAAGCTCGAGTGAAGTATTCGAATGAAAAAAACATAGAATTTCGAAGTATTTTTTTGGGTACTTCGACCATCGAATAGGTTACTACGACCTTCAACTTCGACTCAAACGATTCAAACTAAAAATCGTTCGACTATTCGACCATTCGATAGTCGAAGTACTGTCTCTTTAAAAAAAACGTTGACTACCTACTTCGGCAATTTAAACCTACTGAGGTACAATTTTAGCCTATGGGGACCTTCCCCATCACTTTGCTAAGCTTTTTTTGATCAAAGAAAAATCCTTAGATTGATCGCTTAAAATAGTTGTAATCATTTGAACGAACGATTTTTACTTTGATCGTTCGATCGAAGCATTTGCGCTAAATCCTTTGTATTCGATATTTGAATTTGAAGGATTTAACTTCAAGGGTCTAATTTGAGGGTTTATTAACCCTCGATATTCGACCCTTAGTAAATGTGCCCCTAAGTATGATAGTTCAATTCCCTATTCTGGACATTTTTTACATGCAATTTTATTGCTTCATAAATGGCAGCTTACCGAGTGGGCAGTCCAATTTTAAATGAGACATGCAGAAGGCAACCCCAGCAAAGAGTCTGAGTAACACTGCATATTGCTTATTCATGGAATTTACAGTTAAAGTTAAATAGTTTAATGGAAGGTGTTGCTTCCCTTAAACTCCAGCACATTTTTCTAAACACTCAAGAAGTGCTCAAAAAAAGTAAGTGGAAGCTGTCCATGTAAGCAAACAAAACTATGCAACTGCGCCATAACAAATAAAATAATAAAAAAAGCCTTGACCTTTCAAAAATGGGCTAGAGACCATTAGGCCAATCAAATATCAGCATCAGTGTGGGAACACTTTTGTTTATAAATGACTCAAATAAATGAATCCAGGTAACTTGAATTAACCACATATATTCCAGTGTTTGCACTCCAAAAACATAATAATAGCTGATAGAAGAGAATTGACTTGTGGGAAGGCCCTGGATTTCCAGTATGATTTATAAATGGATTCAATCATTATGAAACATAGTATGCAAAGTTATTTTGATCAGGTGAATTGTTGGGTAAAAAAAAATCTATTTGGGTGTGTTTTATGTTATACCCTTTTGTTTGAATTAAGATATTAAAAATAAACAAAGACCTAATTTGCCAATTCAATGTGCAAATACTCTAAATTACTGCGTTGTCTTATTGAGTTGCAATACCAATGTTTTATCTCTAGATGGCATAATGTTTCTGGCCCTTTCCAGTGTGTCTTTCTTGCAGGTCTTTTAAAGCTTTTCTAAAAGCAGGCGACTTGGTGGACAAAAAGAAAAAGATTGTCAGCACACAGATTGCCTTCAAAAATAATTGTTACCAAATAATGAGGTGTTAATACCATATTTTGGCCAAAATCTTTAAGCTCCCTACTTCATCTCAGCTAAGAAATAATGAATCCTTAGTGGAGGTTAAACATTCCTGTTGGGTATATTTAGGGCACATTTACTTAGCTCAAGTGAAGGATTAGAAGTAAAAATACTTAGAATTTCGAAGTATTTTTTTTTGACTACTTCGACCATCGAACTGGCTACTTCGACCTTCGACTACGAATCGAACGATTCGAACTAAAAATCGTTCGACTATTCGACCATTTGATAGTCTAAGTACAGTCTCTTTAAAAAAAACTTCGACCACCAACTTCGCCCCCTAAAACCTTCCGAGAGCGATTTTTCTTTCTGAATTGCGGTAAATCCTTTGACTTCACTATTCGAAGTCGAAGGATTTAACTTCGATGGTCGAATATTGAGGGTTAATTAAACCTCGATATTCGACCCATAGTAAATGTGCCCCTTAATGTTTAAATTATTTTTTAATAGACTTAAAGGGCATGTAAAGGCAGACAAATAAAATCCTATTTTTCTTTCTTTAATTTAAAAGAAACCTATCTCCAATATGCTTTAATTAAAAAATGTGTACCGTTTTTATAAGAAACCTGACTGTATGCAGTGAAATTCTCCCTTCATTTACTGCTGTGGATAGGAATTGTCAGACGGTCCCTAACTGCTGAGCAGGGAAACAATCAAACTTATGAACAGCAGGGGGAGCCCCCGCCTTACTTCTCAGCCATGCAGAACTCAAGCAGCTTTGTTTGCGACGATCCCTAAGCAGCCCAGACCACACTGAGCATGTGCACAGTCTTAGTCTTGCAAAGATGTTTAACAAAGTTACAAGATGGTGACCTCCTGTAGCCAACTTTGAAAGCATAAATTATTTGTTTGATTAGGCTTGTGGTGCAGTAAGTTCATTTTTATATTTAGTATACAAAATACAGCATTTCTAGCCTTATTCTATTTTAGACTTCACATGCCCTTTAAGGTATGGAGATTCAAATTACAGAAAGACCCTTTATCTGGAAAGCCCCAGGTCCTGATAAGAGATCCCATACCTGTATTATATCATTCATCATTGACATTACACAATTAAAAGTATAAAATTAGATGTGTTACAGTAAGCAAATAAACACTAGAATGTCTGCAGTATTTTTTTCTCTAATTTTAAGTCTGAAATCTATGTATATGTGGGTATTAGACTCTCAGCCAAACTACATAGTGTCTGTTTTTCTCATACTAACATGACATTAACTATTATATTCAATGTTCTAATCAAGTGGATGGTGAGCTGGGTTAAATGAACCAAAAAGTCATCTAATAAATAAAAATGGTTGAACAGTTCTTAGAACTTCAGCTTGTTTGTGTGCCTTCAGCTGTTCACTGGCAGCCATGCATATTGTCCCTAAGCTGAATTATTGTTTGGCCACCATTCCTTTTACTGACCCCATGCAGTTATTGTTGCTTACAGAAATTAATACAAAATCTGTGTTGCGCCTCCCAAAAAATCTGGAGTAACAGAAAGTGAATTGAAATTGTCCACTTGTAGAGTAGACACCCCACACTTCTTTACTTTCTGTGTAGAATAAGAATATAAATATTGAATTTGATTCAATAGAAAATGTAAAGCATATTCGTTAAATATACAAATGTGGAGTACAGCAAAGGTACAACTGCTGTTATATAAGGTATGTAATATGTTCTGTTCATTCACTTGTTCTGCTTGCATTGCCTGGTAATTATACTAAGGGGCAGATTCATCAAAGTTTGAGGTGAATTTTCGAAATTAAAAAAAAACGAATTTCTAGCTATTTTTTGTGTACTTCGGCTAGGGAATAGTCCAAATTCGATAAAAAAGTGAAAAAAATTTGAAAATTCGAATATCGAAATTTAATGTACTGTCGAAATGTACTGTCTCTCTAAAAATTCGACTTCAACCATTCGCCATCTAAAACCTGCCGAATTGCTGTTTTAGCCTATGGGGGACCTCCTAGAACCTATTTGGAGTCAATTGGTGGACTTTGAAAAAGCAAAGTTTTTTTGGAAAAAACTCGGCTGAATACAGACCTATTCGATCGAAAACTGACCTATTCGACCAAAAAAAAACGTCAACTTAATTTCGGTTGGTCTTTTTGAATTCAAATTTCAACGTTTTTTCAATTAGAAATTCGACCCTTGATAAATATGCCCCTCAGTGTGAGATCACAGGGAGGGTTGTGTTTTTAAAAACATGTGGTTGAGCATAAATATTCCAATGAAACCACACTCACATGATAATATGCCTTTTTCAGCCTGTAGTTTGCTCTTCCCAACATGCATTTCTGTTTTTTTTTTGTTCCCCACAAGAATTTTAGTAAACTTTTGTGAAAAAAAGTCAAGCGGAAAAGCAATTTACATGCTAAATGTAGCTAGACTGATATGCAATACCTACAGTAATTAAGTCACCAGCATACCAAATGCGCAATCCATCTCAAGAGAGTTTGTCCGTCATATTGAAAATATGCAATGTATTTCAGTGAAGTGTATTTTCAAACCTGCGGATCCCATAGGATCCCATAGGGTTCATCCTTTGATGCTCCAGATATACTTTTATATATGTATTAACAGAAAATAACTGCATTTGAATCCCTCCAGTAGGACATGCTGCAAAGCTTTGTAACTGAATTCTTCTCTTTAAGATACATCAGAATTGTAAAAAAGGAAACTTACTTTCATTCATACAGGATATGTAAAAGGTCTTTACTTTTTGTATTGCCTCTGAATCTCTTCTTTTGCTTATAGGCTTCTCTAAAAGTGCTGAAAGAAAAATACAGTAGATATCTTAATACATTTATAGTGCAAAGCAACACAACATAGAGGAAGACTTTATATGGTTCCCAGAATGAGTGTGTAGAACTCTTTTAACTACTACTTGTGTTTTACTACTTGGCACCATCCACCTCTCCACCTCAATGTAGTTTTTTCAAGCCCACCATAACTTTATGTACTATAAACATGTGTAGCTCTTCTAGTCTTCCTGTTATCATGGTTAAACCACTGGATATGTATAAATGTCAGATGTGCATACGTCTACTCTTCTATTTACGTTCTATTCAACTGAACTTATAAATAAATAAATATTAAAAAATATAATAGTGCAAGGATTAATGGTATAATACAGTATTTGTAGTGGAAATAACATAAGAACTTGGTCTCGTATGGAGCAACATGCTCCCAAAAGTAACATTCTATGCAATATGATGAATGCAGCCTTCTTATAACACACGTTTAAACTTCTGATATTAACTGAGCTTTATTTACATTATTCTTCAACATTATTCTCTGCCTCAGCGGAGGTTACCATCTATACTCCTTTAATGTTAACAGACACTATATATTTATCAGGAGCCAATAAACCTGATTGTTTGGTTTTTTTTTAATTGTTGGAACAAAGCAGAGAACCCTAAGGAAATCCACGCAGACAACATACAAACTCATGCCTGGACTGGAATCAAATCTAGGACCCCAGCGCTGCAAGGCATCATTGCTAACCATTGGGCCACTAAATAACAGACAATGCTTGGGACTTTCCATATCTTTCTGTAATTTGGATCACCATACCTTAAGTCTGCTATAAATTATTTAAACATTAAATAAACCCTATAGGATTGTTTTGCCACCAAAATGGATTCATGCAAAAGGGAAATCATGAAAAAAGTGGAATTATTTTTTAACATGTCCTTCCTGTTGTTTAGAGCTTTTTGGATATCTGTTTTCTGGATAAGAGATCCCATACCTGAACAGCAAGATAGTTATGTATAGTAAATGTTGGCTAAGGGTTCTAGGAGGTCCCCATAGGCTAACATAGCAATTCGGCAGGTTTAAGATGGCAAAGTGTCGAAGCCGAACTTTTTAAAGAGACAGTACTTCGATTTTCGAAGTCGAAGTCGAATTTAGGCCTATTCGATATACCCAAAAAATTGTTTGAAATTCGAAGTTTTTAAATTCGAAAATTCACTTAGTAAATCTGCCCTTAGTGTATGCTCTGTGAATTAACGTCTGACGAAGTTGCACACAGTGTGGCGGAGCCTTCCGAGGCAAAAATTCGCCCTATAGTAAATTCCTCCCTAAGTCTACTAGAAAATCATGTAAATATTAAATAAATCCTATTGGCTGGTTTTGCCTCCATTAAGGACTAATTATATCTTAGTTGGGATAAAGTACAAGATACTGTTTTATTATTACAGAGAAAAAGGAAATCAATTTTAAAAATTTGGATTATTTGGATAAAATTCATTCTAATGTCTAAGAGAGACAGCCTTTCCATAATTTGTAGATTTCTGGATAACGGATCGCATACTTGTAGTTGGCTTAAAGGCCAAGAACCTAATTGCCCCTTATTATTTTTAAATGTTGGTAGTTATGTGTTAAATTACAGTTTTGTGTTATATAAACATTCCATTATCTGTTTATTTCGAATTTTAATACATTTCACAATAAAGCAACAAAATACAGGCTTTTAAAATGCTGTTTTACTAAACTTTTCAACAGACCAGCAAGTCTCCAGAGATCATTTTAGTTGATGTTTTTGGCTAAATGTAGTGATAAAGCCTAAGAATGTTGGATGGAGTATAGAATTAGAGGTTGGCTCTTGTGGTTAAAGCTGTGATCCAAAAGAATAGGAACTGAATGTGCTTCACACAAAAGAATTAATAATCATAAATCAGCTCAATCCTGTGCAATTACTTATATATTTAACATTGGCATTGATATGTTTATTTGACCTCTTATGCCTGTTAATAATGCATTAAAGTGATAATCTTTTATACTGATGTATTACACACATACTGTATATGGTACAGGTATGGGATCTTTCCAGAAACCTCTGAATTACGGAAAGGCCATTTCTCATAGACTTCATTTTATCCAAATAATCCAGATTTTTAAAACTGATTACCTTTTTCTCTAATAAAAAAACAGTACCTTGTACTTGATCCAAACTAAAATACAATTAATCCTTATTGGAAGCAAAACCAGCCTATTGGGTTTATTTAATGTTTACATGATTTTCTAGTAGACTTAAGGTATGAAGATCCAAATTACAGAAAGATCTCTTATCCGAAAAGACCCAGGTTCTGAGCATTCTGGATAATAGGTCCCATACCTGTACAAAAGACTGTGCCGTAAAAAAAGAATTCCTTACAAAACTGAAAAATGTTTTCCCTGGTTTCGAATGTGTTTCATTCTGTGTCCTGTTGAGCTTTGTATGGTACCGAAAAAGCCATATTTTTGCATGTAAAAAATAGTGAAAAACACAAAATCCACCTCTTTGTTTTGCACTTTAACTTTATTCTGAACTTGCATTTTCCAGTGATCTGGGGCATAACTACAGAGAAAACAGACCCTGTGGCTGCAGGTGGGGGGGGGGGCAGGAGGTATAGGGGGCCCAATGAGTTGCCAAAACATCACCTTGCAAAGCCAGAAGTGGAGGGTGAGTATGTGAAATGCTGCCACAGAATTGTGCAACGGGTTCGATTTGATGTAAGTTATTTAACATTACCAGTGTCCATTAGTTAAGAGTGATGCTTATACATTTATGATTAGGAAATTAATATTTTAGGGGGCAAATAAATCTGCATGATTTATAGCAGAAACTGGACCTAAATTAGTGACAGACTTTACGTGACATTTAGGGGCAGATTTATCAAGGGTCGAAGTGAATTCGAGGGAATTTTCAAAGTGAAAAAGTTCAAAATTCTTAGTAATTTTTTGGATACTTGACCATTGGATAGGATACTATGATTTCGAATTTAGTTCAGATTCGATTTAAAGTAAAAATCGTTCAATATTCGACCATTCAATAATCAAAGCACTGTCTCTTTAAAAAACTTCGACTTCAATAGTTTGCCAAATTAAACCTGCCGAAGTGCTATGTTAGCCTATGGGGACCTTCTAATGCATTTTTCTAAGTTTTTTGTAGTCAAAATAAAATCTTGTTTGCAGAACTAATGCTATCCACAATATTGCAATACCAGACAGGTATATTGCTCAGTTGTAAATACAGGTATGAGATCCAGAACCCGGAAACCCATTATCCAGAATGTTCCAAATTACAGAAAGGCCGCCTCCCGTAGACTCCATTATAATCAAATAATCCAAATTTCCTTTTTCTCTGTATTAATAATAAACCAGTACCTTGTACTTGATGCAAACTAAGATATATTAATCCTTATTGGAAGAAAAACCAGCCAATTGGGTTTATTTAATGTTTACAGAAGTTTCTAGTAGACTTAAGGTATGAAGATCCAAATTATAGAAAGATCCGTTATCTGGAAAGCCCCCGGTCCCCAGCATTCTGGGTAATAGGTCCCATACCTGTATAGGCATTGTGTTCACTTCGGTGCTAAACATTTGCAGTGTTGAAGGGGCCCTTTGCGTTAACTTTTAGTATGATGTAGAGAGTGTTATTCTGAGACAATTTACAATTGTTTTTTATTTTTTATTATTTCGGGGATTTTTTTATTTTTTTATTATTCAGCAGCTCTCAGGTTGCTAGGGTCCAAATTACCCTAACAACCATGCATTGATTTGAATAAGAGATTGTAATATGAATAATAGGGATGTAGCGAACTGCCGATTTGGTGTTCGCGAACACCGTTCGCGAACACCGGCAAAAAATGCGAACGTTCGCGGACAGTTCGCGAACTTCGAACACCCGCTAAAATCGTTTGATTCGAACGATCGAAGGATTTTAATCATTCGATCGAAGGATTTTCATTCGATCGAATGCTAAAATCATTCGAATCGAACGATCGAACATTTTAAGCATTCGAACGAATGAAAAATCATTCGATCGAACGTTTTAAAATCGCTCAATCGTTCGATTAGAACGATTTTTAGCGTTCGATTGATTGAAAATCATTCGATCGAATGCTTACAATCGTTCGAACGAATGGAAATCGTTCGATTTTTAGCGGTCAAAGGAATTGAATGGTCGAATGGTCGAACGATTTTTATTCGAATCGAACGCGAACTCAAAATGCGAACGTTCCCAAAAGTTTGCGAACATTCGGCGGACGCGAACGGTCGAAGTTCGCGCGAACTAGTTCGCAGCAGAACAGTCCGCTACATCCCTAATGAATAAGAGAAAGAGCCTAAATGGAAAGACTAGTAATAAAAAGTAGCGATAATAATACATTTGTAACCTTACAGAGCATTTTTTTTTTTAGACCCCAATTTTAAAGCTGAAAAGAGTCAAAAGAAGGCAATTAATTCAAAAACTATTAAAAAAAAAGGAAAAAAAGTAGACCAATTTAAAAGTTGCTTAGAATTAGCCGTTTTATAACATACTAAAAGTTAACGTAAACATAATGGACTTTAATTTACACAATGCATTTTGATAAATGGTCACCTAGGTATATTAATCAGTGTATATAAATCTACTTTAGGGGTCATTTATTTACAGCAAACATTTTTGCTTAACCGGAAGAGCCTTTCTGTTCAGGGTTTGTCTGTACTCTGCATCTCAGACCAGATAGAAAATGGAGGACATATGCCATGTTTTCTGACCTTTGTACCCTGCACTGCATTTCAAAGAATTATTCCAAAATGGAATCTTATTCTCATAAAGCAACTCTTTCTTCAGGGGTTCTTGAGTGGTTCCCCATCCATCACCAAAGGCAATTTGACTGCTGCAGTTCTACCAGGTGTATCAGAGATAGTTTAAGCAACTCCTAAACTCTGGAAGCAAATTATCTCTTTTTTAGTTGCCCCATTTAAACATACAGTACATACAGTAAAAGCAAACATGGACTGAAGGCAATAAATGCAGCCAGTGTGCTAAGGATAAACATTAGCAAATGACCCAGAATCATGGAAAGTATCACAATCTGTATGTAAACAACAGTAAGTGGAGTGTTTGGCCCATTGCAGCATTAATATCACAGGCCTGGCCAACCACAGAAGCCATAAGATAAACAACCCAGTCATATACATAATATGTTGTGTCTATATATGAAATATGTTTGATAGCATCTGTGTTTATGTATGGCCACTCCATTTATTTTCATTCTCTGGCTTTTGCTCTTACATCTGGTGCCTGTTATATAAATTGATTGTAATATGTTCATAACTGTGTTTGCTTTCTATGAGAATATACAGTTTGGAATGCTTGTGTATGCTATGTCATTGCTTGTCTCCTACTGTACAACAATTATGTGCTTTTCTGCCATTTGAATATATCTGAGACCCTGTAAATGCATAGCAAATACTTTCTAATGTATTTTTGATTAATGCACATGTGATCTCTCATCATGGCAGTTGTGTTTATCTTAAAAAAGATGGAAGGAATAATTAAGCAGTAAATATAGATTTGATTGGAAGGAGAACAGAATTCTACACAACACACGATAAACCACAATATGTGGCAATAAGGCAAGGAAGCAATCTTATTTACAAATGTAGAATTCTGTGCAATTCTGACATTTTTTTTATTCTTGGGTGGTGCAAATGAAGTGCTGTGATTGGCTATTGGTAGCCCCTATGTGGACTTGCAGCCTACAGGAAGCTCTGCTTGGCAAAACACCTGGTTTTTATACAACCAAAACGTGTCCCCAAACCTGGAATTGAAAAATAAGCACCGGCTTTGAGGCCACTGGGAGCAACATCCAAGGGGTTGGGGAGCAATATGTTGCTCACAAGCACTGGATGGGGATCACTGAGCTAACTACAATGCCAGGCTGGTGTTAGTTGTAGGGTTTCATTGTGTCCAAAGGTGCAATTGCATGCAATTTATTAGGGCAGACTTAATGGCTTCATGTAGAGGTACAACGTGTTTTTAAAACCTCTCAAAACACACTCGATGTTGTGTCCATTTAGTGGTTTCTACATGCGCTTGCTTTTGTAAATGAGCCCTAAGTAGTGATACAGATGAAGCCACTTTGATTTGTGAGTTAAATGCGTCGTGACTCAGGGGTAATTGAAGAAACTGTGTTATCTAAAGTCATCTTAACTCATTTAATGCATTTAACCTTTTCATTAGCATACCAAAGCTCCATTGTTCACAATGGTGAATGCTTTAATTAGATGGGATGTTGTGACACAGTTTTCTGTGTTAATTGAGATAAATGGGATATCTGTGTTTAGTTATTCTGTGTCAAACAGACAAACCAAAGTGGCTGCATCTGTAGGTGAATTTGTCCAGTTTCTGTTCGCTGAAAAATGTGCAAATTTACAGCAAAATTTGCAAAACATCTTATTATTTTGACACCCCAGTTAATTTTTATATGTGCGCCTATTTTGTCCAAATGCATTAAAGTCAATGGGCTTCTAAATAAACACATTTTTTTGATGCTGCATTTTTTTTTGTGGGCGAATTTTTGCCGCAGTTTTGCTAATTTATTCGCTGGGGTTGAAACGCGGAAATTGTAACGGGCCCGAAGGCACAGTAGTAGTAAGGACCAAAGAGGAGACCAACCAGGTTCAAGGTACAAGAGGTTTATCCGGAAGAATAGTCAGGGTACAGGCAATGTCGGTACAGGCAGCAATCAAACGGAGTCGGGAAAACAGGCAGGAATCGGTACACAGAGAAATCAGATAATATATATAACACACCCAGGAACACAAGGGAATGGAACCTATAATTGGGCAAGGACACAAAGGAAAATGGGGTTTAAATAGTCCAGCCTTTGGCGCCGAAACTTGACGCGCTGACGTCATGACGTTGACGCACATTTCTGACGCCGGCGTCCATTCTGACGCCGGCGTCCATCCTGACGCCGGCGTCCAATCCGAGGGCAACTCGTTTTTGACGCAGTCAAACCAAGGTCAGCAGGAACAGCATGGTGGAGCAGAGGGACGTCATCCAAGTCGCCATCTTGGACGCCAGGTAAGTCGGATTCCATTACAGTACCCCCCTCCTTAGGGGGGGCCTCAGGACCACCGAGACTAGGAGAAGAGGGAAAAAGTCTGTGGAACTTACGGACCAAGGCAGGAGCATGGACATCCGAATACTTTACCCAGGAGCACTCCTCTGGACCAAAACCCTTCCACTCGATTAGATATTGAAGAGTACCCCTGGAAAGACGAGAATCCAAAATCTGCTTAACCTCAAACTCTTGGTGACCGTCGATCAGGACAGGAGCTGGGGAAGAAGAAGAGGAACAGGGCACAGCAGGCTTAAGCAATGAGACATGAAAGACATTTGGAATCCGCATCTCAGGAGGGAGTTGTAACCGGACAGCAACAGGGTTGATGACTTCAATGACAGGAAAAGGACCGATGAATTTGGGACCAAGTTTGGGTGTTGGAACTTTAAGACGGATGTTTCGAGTGGAGAGCCAGACTTTATCTCCAGGAGCATATTGAGGGGAAGAAATTCTTCTTTTGTCAGCAAACCTTTTCTGCACCAGGGAACTTTTTTCCAGGTTAGAAGCCACAGCAAGCCAGATAGCCATCATGTGGGCAGCTTGATCGTTGGCAGCAGGGACATTGGTGAGAAGAAGGTCCTGAGGGAATGCCAAAGGATTCTGCCCGTAGACACAGAAGAAAGGAGACCTTTGGGAAGAAGAGTGCAAGGCGTTGTTATGGGCGAACTCAGCCCAAGGCAGCAGATCCGACCAATCATCCTGGCACAAGGAGACATGGCAGCGAAGAAACTGTTCCAAAGCCTGATTAACCCTCTCAGCAGCTCCGTTGGATTGGGGGTGGTAGGCAGAAGAAAATTGCAGCGAGATATTGAGGGTTTTACACAGGGATCTCCAGAATCTAGAAACGAATTGCGATCCCCGATCAGAGACAATTTCAGCTGGAAAACCATGGAGACGGAAAATATGGTGGATGAAAAGTTTGGAAAGTTCGGGAGCAGAGGGTAACTTGTGGAGGGGGATGAAATGAGCCATCTTGCTGAACCTGTCAATGACAACCCAGATGACGGTGTGTCCAGAAGAAACAGGGAGATCCACAATGAAGTCCATGGCAAGATGAGTCCAAGGGCATGATGGAATGGGTAATGGAAGAAGAAGACCTTTGGGAGGAGAATGTCCAGTCTTAGAAACCGCACAAATGGTACAAGAAGACACAAAATCCTTGACGTCCTTTCTCATGGAAGGCCACCACACCACACGAGAGAGGAGTTCGGTAGTTTTCTCAACTCCCGGATGACCTGCTTGTTTAGAACAGTGGACCTGAGACAATATGGACTGACGACAATCAGGAGGAACAAAGGCAACCCCCAGCGGAATATTATCCGGAGCGGCCGTCTGGGCGGAAAGAAGTTGTGAGGCCAAGGAAGGAAACAGAGCAGCGATGATCTTAGAAGGAGGCAGAATGGGTTCGGGGTCTTCGGAGCAAGGAATCTCGGGAACAAAGTTTCTGGACAGAGCATCAGCCTTCCGATTTCTAGAGCCAGGACGGAAGGTGATGATGAAGTTAAAACGGGAGAAGAATAATGACCATCTGGCTAGTCGAGGATTCAGGCGTTTGAGGGACTGGATAAATTCAAGGTTTTTATGATCAGTAAAGATGGTCACAGGAATAGAAGATCCTTCCAGCAAATGTCTCCATTCTTCCAGGGCTAATTTGACTGCCAATAACTCCCGGTTCCCAATATCATAATTCTGCTCAGAAGAGGAAAACTTTTTGGAGAAGAATGCACAAGGATGAAGCTTGCCATCCGAAGGGGACCTCTGTGACAAGACCGCACCGGCTCCAATATCAGAAGCGTCAACTTCGAGGAAGAAGGGTAGAAGGGGTTCAGGATGTCTGAGAATTGGAGCAGAAGAGAAGTCATTTTTCAAGGATTCGAAGGCTTCCAGGGCAAGAGAGGGCCAGTGCTGAGGTTTACCCCCCTTGCGGATGAGAGCAAGAATAGGAGAGATCTTGGAAGAAAAACCTTTAATAAATTGTCTGTAATAATTGGCAAAACCAATAAATCTCTGGATAGCCTTGACACTTGTAGGAAGGGGCCAATCGAGAATTGCAGAAACCTTGGCTGGATCCATCTTGAAGCCCTGTTGGGAGATGATGTACCCAAGGAAGGGAATGGATGACACCTCAAAAGAGCATTTCTCCAATTTGGCAAAAAGGTTGTTCTTCCTGAGACGAAGAAGAACTTCTTTCACTTGGGAACGATGTTCCTGGAGATTCTTGGAGAAAATAAGAATGTCATCTAGGTAGACGACCACACTTTGCCCCAATAAGTCCCTGAAAATGTCATTAACGAACTCCTGGAAGACCGCAGGGGCATTGCAGAGACCAAACGGCATTACTAGGTACTCGTAATGCCCATCTCGAGTATTGAAGGCGGTCTTCCATTCGTCCCCTTCACGGATTCGGATGAGATTATAGGCGCCCCGAAGATCCAGCTTGGTAAAAAGATTGGCGCCCCTTAACTGGTCGAAGAGTTCAGAAATTAAAGGGAGAGGGTAACGATTCTTAATGGTGATTTTATTTAACCCCCTATAGTCTATGCAAGGTCGCAGACTTCCATCCTTCTTTTCGACGAAGAAAAATCCAGCACCAGCAGGGGAGGAAGAAGGACGGATGAAGCCTTTCTGGAGATTCTCTTGGATATAAGATTTCATGGCTGCAGTCTCGGAAGGAGAAAGAGGATAGGTGCGACCACGGGGAGGCATGGAACCAGGAAGAAGCTCGATAGGGCAGTCGTAGGGTCGATGTGGGGGAAGAATCTCTGCAGAGCCTTTATTGAAGACGTCAGCGAATGCTTGATAAGTGGATGGCAGGGAGGAACTTGAAGAAATTGCAGCGACTTTGACAAGAGGCATAGCAGGCAAACAGTTCTGTTGACAGAAAGGACTCCAACGAGAAACTTGTGAGGAAGACCAATCAATGACTGGGTTATGTGTGCACAGCCATGGAAGTCCCAGTACAATTGGAGTGGAAGGGCAGTCAATAATAAGAAAAGACAGTCTCTCCAAATGCATAGTGCCCACCTTAAGAGAGAGTTCTTGTGTAGACTGGGAGATGATAGCTGAAGACAAGGGTCGGTCATCAATGGCAAGGGCCCGGAGAGGATTTGCCAGGGACTGAAGAGGAATGGCATGGTTGGAAGCGAAGACCTTGTCCATAAAGTTTCCAGCGGCCCCAGAATCAAGGAAAGCTTGTAAGGAAATCTGTCGAGGGCCCAGTTGGATCTGTACAGGGAGAAGAAAACGCTGAGCGGAGGAACGAAGAGTGTGGGTAATTCCACCCACGGAAGTCTCCCCAGGCTTGGCACCGGACTTTCTGGGCTTTATGGGGCATTCCAGAGCGGAGTGGGCCTTGCCCCCACAAAAAAGACAAAGTCCTGCAGGTTCTCTGCAAAGTTTCTCTGACTCGGACAGATGATCACGTCCAATCTGCACAAGCTTCTTGGCAAGTTGCGGAGGAGAAACAGGAGAAGAGGAAGTTGCCAGAGGAGAAAGGAAGGGTCTCTGAAAGCGAGGAGCTAAAGCAAGTTGAGGCCTTTGCAATTTCCAGGCCCGTTCGCAATCAGCTTGATGTTGCCTCTGCCGGGTGTCAATTTTCACCGCCAAGGAAACCAAATCTTCCCAGGAGGAAGGAATCTCACGGGACACGAGGTCGTTTTTGATCCGCATCGCCAGGCCGTTATAGAAGGCAGCATGATAACTGTCGTTGTTCCAGGATGTTTCGGCCAGCAAGGTACGAAACTCTATGGCGTATTCCGGCACAGAGCGAGTTCCTTGCTGTAACTGGAACAACCGAGCAGAAGCCGAGGCCGACCGACCTGGGGCGTCAAAAACTGTGCGGAGATCCCGGCAGAAAACTTTAGCATCATCTATGACTGGATCCTGCTTCTCCCAGAGTGGAGATGCCCATTCCAAAGCTTTCCCTTGCAGCCGGGAGATGATAAAGCCCACCTTGGCACGCTCTGTGACGTACTGGCCAGGAAGCAAAGAGAATTGGATTTCGCATTGGATGACGAATCCGCGACATGCTTCTGGATCGCCGAAATACAGAGGAGGTGCAGGGATACGGGGCTCAGAGACACATACCGGAGACACAGGAACCGGAGCAGGTGCTTGGACTACAGGCAAGAATACAGACAGCTTTTCCTGGATCGCCATGAGAACTTGGCCGAGATGGGCCTGCTGGGACTCATAGGAGAGCAAGACTTCAGACAGACCACGGACAGCTTGGCGGACTTCAGGCGAAGTTTGGGTCCCCTCCGCAGGGTCCATGGCCCAATTATACTGTAACGGGCCCGAAGGCACAGTAGTAGTAAGGACCAAAGAGGAGACCAACCAGGTTCAAGGTACAAGAGGTTTATCCGGAAGAATAGTCAGGGTACAGGCAATGTCGGTACAGGCAGCAATCAAACGGAGTCGGGAAAACAGGCAGGAATCGGTACACAGAGAAATCAGATAATATATATAACACACCCAGGAACACAAGGGAATGGAACCTATAATTGGGCAAGGACACAAAGGAAAATGGGGTTTAAATAGTCCAGCCTTTGGTGCCGAAACTTGACGCGCTGACGTCATGACGTTGACGCACATTTCTGACGCCGGCGTCCATTCTGACGCCGGCGTCCATCCTGACGCCGGCGTCCAATCCGAGGGCGACTCGTTTTTGACGCAGTCAAACCAAGGTCAGCAGGAACAGCATGGTGGAGCAGAGGGACGTCATCCAAGTCGCCATCTTGGACGCCAGGTAAGTCGGATTCCATTACAGAAATTCCCCGCAAATTTAAGCCTGCCGAATGTATTCGCCAATCACTAGCCCTAAGGTCTTTCTCCTGGCTCCCTCTCATAGTGTAGATTGGTGTACAGGAACTGTGGTAGGCAAACTCAAGAAAAGTCCAAACTAGCTTGGGGCCCATCAATAAGGATTAGCCTGCACAGAGTTAGATTCACTGCTGGGACATTAAACATAGAGGCAATGTAGTTACAGCTTGCTTTAACTCGGTGCAAAATCTCATGATGACATCATTGGAGTCACCAGGTTGGGATTTTTTTTCTAAAGACACTAGTCAGCAGCACCCTCTGCCCCTCACCCCTAGACAAGCTCCAACAGATACATTTGTGAGACAGAAGATTTTTAGTTTTTTTTCTTTTAATTTTCTTTAAATTTTTTAGGCAAACAGGTTTGGGAAGGCTTAGCCTCCCCAAGCCTTAATGAAAATCTGCCTATGATTACGTGCTGAGTTGTACTAGGCTGGCATGATACTGGGAACACCACCATGGGAACCCATGAAGTCACAAGGGGGCCCTTGACTTTGTGGGAAACCCCAGTCCAACGCTGATTACATGGAAGGTAATACTAAAGCATCAATAAATGAATGCTGGAATATTTCATCACAAGGAGCAGTAGAGTTGACTATTACATTGAAATTCAATCTTCCTCTCTCCAGCTCATCACTTCAACTGAATTCCATCTCTTGTTCTCCAAGTATTCGATCAGCACATCAGCTGACAAACTTACTTACATCTACATAACATTCAGTTCCTTTAGGATCCCCAGTGACTTGTGGTCTGTGTGGATTAGAACTATAAATGACATTCCTATAAATGCGCAATATCCAAGATTCTAAAATTAAGCAAACCTGTTTGAGCATTCTACGTCCATGACCTATGTTGTCCTATAATGTAAAATATCCCACAGAGATTTTCTCAGAAAGCAAGCTGGTTTGGGGAGAAAGAGAACATCTCTGTCGTACAGAATTAATATTACATACAAGTTACTTTAACAGATGTAAGTCAAATTCTGAGAATCCAGCTGACTTCCTATGTGACAAAACCCCTCAGACCATTTGGGATTTAAGAGCTTAATTGATCCTACATCCTGCATTCGTATTATCGCATGTTGCTGGGTGACTTGGTTTTCTCCTCTTTTCCCATGGAAAACAACCCCAGATATCTGTGCCACTACATTTCTCTTGAAATACCGCTTGTCCAACATGAGATATACTTCTTGGGCTACACAATTCAACTCTAATTTTCCACCTCTATTCTATGGAGATTATTTATGAACCAAAAAAAAAACACACACATAGGGGTTATTTACTAAACTCAGAATGCTGAAAATCCAAACCGATAAAATTGGAATTTTAAAAAAACACTTTTTCTTTTTCAGTATTTATTATACCCCGAGGATGGAAAAAGTCAATATCCGAAAATCCAGCATCTCACACCTGCCAAGGTTGCATAAAAGTCAATGAGAAAAGTCACAAAGATTTTTTGATCTGTGCTGGTTTTCGGGGGTTTCAGGCAAAAATCTAGAAATATCTGAGTTTTCGAGTGGAAATTCCTGAAAAATGCGGACTTTGATAAATAACCCTCTTTATATTTAATTTACAAAGTGCAGGGCAGGATGCAAAGTGCAAAGAACAGATACACCCCCACCCCCAATGAATAATATGAAATATTCTGATGGATTATTATTTGAAAACACAAGCATGTATAATATATATATGCTGTGCAAGTATTCTTAAATAGTGATGGGCGAATAAATTTGCTGGGAATGGATCGCCACCACGAAACTGCTGTGTAAATTCACAGGTGAAAAATCCACTGCGACAAAAAAAATTGTTGCGTATCAAATAGCCGAAATTATTCGGACGCCCATTGACTTTAATGCAAAATACAAAACAATACAAACACAACAAAATAGTCGCACGTATAAAAATTGTCACTCGTCTCAAAATTGTAATGCGTCAAAATTATTCTGACACCCATTGACTTCAATTCGAATCAGTAAATTTGCAAATTTTTGACCCATCATTATTCTTAAAGTTTCCAAAGTAACTTGCTGTGGGATGGGTACTGTTTTAGGGCCATGGCTGACGGGGAGATTTGTTGCCCACCATAAAAATGTACGACTGTGGGAGACAAGTTTCCTAAAAATTATTCTCCACCGGCAATAATTAAAATTGCTGGTGGCAAAACCTACACATCCCAAAGTCGCAAGGCAACTTTGAAAGAACTTTGAAAGAACAAAGCAGCACGTAGGTTTTACCATCAGCAATTTCCATGGAGAAGAATTGGAAGATTTGCCACCCGCAGTCGTGCATTTTTATTGCGGGTGACAAATCTCCTTGTCGCCCATCACCTATAATGCTGTTGCTGGATGTTATTTATTTTTTTTTTCTATGCACAAACAAGATGATCGATTTTTACTAAACTCTTAGGGGGGGTATTTACTAAATCTCAAATGAATCAAATTTTTTCATTAAAACAAAGTCAACCTAACTCCCATCCACGAATTTACTAATAATTTCTTCTTGAGAAAGTCATCGCGAAAAAACATTAATTTGAATCGTACAACTTTTTCAAATTGACACTCCGAAAACTCAACTTTATCGCCAAAACAACTCAATTTTTTCGGATTATCGAACAAAAACCAGCCCAGATCACAATGTCATGAAACATCTTCAGGGACATCTTCCATTGACTTCTACATGACCTCGACAGATTTTAGCTGGAGTATTTTCGGATTTCTAGCAGCTTTGGGGTATTATAAATCTATAAACATTTGAATTTTACCCTTTAAAAACTGAACCAGAAAAATGTGAGGTTTTATACATAGGCCCCTTATTTTTATTGGCTGATAGAAATGCAACCCTCTTTTATAAATACCCTATTTCCCTTCAATACATTCCTTTTGTTTTTGTTTCTGTGACTAATATTTAAAAGCCTGCATCCATATATAAGCAAAATTAAAACTAGTGTCCAGCTTTATGGCTCTTCTTTTTTATTATTTCAAAGAAACAATCATTCTTCTTCAAAATCTCCTGTCCCTGTACAGGTATGAACAAAAGAATGCTGGTGACTGGCAGTCAGGCCTGGACTGGCAATCTGTGGGTTCTGGCAAATGTCAGAGCAGCTGCTATAAGTTCCCATAGAAAGTCAGTATTTAGTGGGCTGGTGGAGGCTGTTTAGGCCTCTTTGTGGGCTGATTGGGACTCTGTGTACCTGAAATGCCAGGGCCTATTTTAATTCTCAGTCCGGACCTGCTGGCAGTGATTAGAGAAGGAAGGCAAAAGTACCTTTAAGTTTAAGGTCCACATTAGCTCTCAGCCAGGGGTAAATTCCATAGTTTGACATGTCATCAGGTATAGGATTTTCTTCTATCCATCCCCCACAGGCATACTCGAAGAAGTCCTCACAAGGGTCTATAGAAAGGTTCATTTTGGATCGAATACTCGCAGCTGTAAGAATAACACATATGTTATTGCTAGTATTATGTAGCTATTAATATCCTTTAAGTCAAGGCTGACCAAAATTGAATATTTAGAGGGGCCCCTTCCAGTTCAAAGCATAATAAAAATAAGTAACATAAATCACATTTAGGGCAATGATGCAAAGACATGTTAGATTACTGTACTTCTTTAGAAATGTGATGATATAAACAACCGCTGGCAGTCACTTCTCCTTCATACTCAGTGCTGCTGCCAGTAGGCACACGGCCCAGGGTATATTCAATTACGTCATTATAGATTATTGTCAGTGGCGAAAGTAGATCTTATTGGGACCCACAGCAAATTCATTTTAGGCCCCTTCTAAATATCCAGAGGTTTTCTGTTTTACTAATATATATTGAAATTGCTCATTTATTAGGGCCCCCCTGCAATCTGCTTCCTCTGTAGTTACGCCCCTGATTACTGTTCCCACAATTTAATTATTGAAAGGCCCCCCAAACCCAGTAAACTTTATGATTACAGGGGTAGTTCAACTTTTAGTATGTTACAAAAGGACTAATCCTAAGCAATGTTTAAACTGGCCTTCATTTTTCCTTTTTATAGTTTTTAAATTATTTGCCTTCTTCTGACTCTTTCCAGTTTTCAAATGGGGTTCACTGACCTCATTCAAAAACAAATGCGCTGTAAGGCTACAAATGTATTGTTACTGTTACCTTTAATTACTCATCTTTCTATTCAGACCTCTCCTTTTCATATTCCAGTCTCTTATTCAAATCAATGCATAGTTGCTAGGGTAATTTGGACCATATTATTATTATTATTATTATTATTATTAACATGTATTTATATAGCGCCAACATATTGCGTAGCACTGTGTAGCAACCAGATTGCTGGAATCGCAAACTAGAGAGCTGCAGAATAAAAAGCTGAGGGTAATTTGGACCATAGCAACCAGATTGCTGAAATCTCAAACTAGAGAGCTGCTGAATATAAAGCTAAATAACTCAAAAATCACTCTCTACATCATACAAAAAGTATGGTAAAGGTGAACAACCCCTTTAAGTTATTTTTCATAAACATATATGAACTATGGTTATACCCCAGCTTCTTACCCACCTTTTCTGGAAAAGAATATTTATATTTTATTTAATACATTACTTACTTCCAAAAGAATTGGGGGTGAAATTCAGACATGCTCTAGCAAAAATGCATGTTTCATATTCATAAGTTCTACATATGCACAAATAAGGGGGAAACGAGAATATTTGAATATTTGAAAAATCATTGACACAGCAAGTTGCTGGGCTGCCCTGGTTGCTAAATGACTGCATTTAAATTAAACAGAATTTGTGCAGCACGTCTACTTGGATTTTCTAGAAATAATAGTTGGGTTTAGTTGTCTGTAGGGATGTAATTTTTGAAAATCATACCAATTTCATGCTATTTGTAAACACAATACAGGCTACATACAAAACTCCATCGCCACTGAGCTGTTGGAGGGATCCTGCGAGTTGTAGTTTTATAACATATGGAAAGGAGAAAATAGTCACGTTTATTCCCATTAAGTGGGGCTGCTTTAAACATAAGGCCAACTGAGCATCTGCCCTGGGCCCATTAATTTGAGGGGGTGCACTGTGCAAATGTAATTTATTTGTCTTTAAATGCCCTTCTTACCCCCCGCTGCTTTCTGTTTTGCTCATTGGGCTGTGCGTTTCACTGTGGAATGCACGGCCATCTTGGTGTTTCCTGCAGTGTATTCAGCAGACAGAGAGATAGAGAGACAGAGCTTGCCAAGCAGCTGCGGGAGCACAAGGAGACAAGAAAACTTTGCTACTAGTAATCTGTTTGTGCATGTGTAAAGGTAATGTTTTCAATCTATCCACTGATCTTACTGGCATGTGTGAAGTTAATGGAGTGCTCATTGGACATTTTTCAGTGATCTTACTGGCCGTCTCAGATTGATGAATTGCTTATTGGCCATTTCTACGGTGATTATAATGGCACAGCTGGGGTTAATATGCTGATTATCGATTCTTTAATAACTGTACTAGCACATCTGGGGTAATTATGCTGAATATTTATTATTAATGATGATATTAACCCCAGCCTGTAGTATCATGATGGCACATTTAGGGTTAACATGCTTGTAATCCATTTTACTTTTGGGATTAAATTGGCAAATCTGGGGTTAATCTCATCATTATTCATTTTGTAGTAATGATACTGGTTTATCTGGGTTGTGTAGTAGTAAAAGTGGGCGCAACTTCAAAACACGCTGCACGTACAACACAGTAATGTGGACCCGCCATTTGGCTCTTTGCCCAAGGTCTTAATACATTGATCCACGTCTTGCTTAGGGATTTACTGTACACACGGCCCCCTGGAGTCCGATCCAAATTTGTGTGAGGATTCAATTGTAATTAATTTGATTTACGATTACATTCCTGATCTTGTGATATTTTAATTTTTAATGATTTTAGATTTTTGTCTTTCTCCGTTCTTGCGGGGCCTAATAAAAAGAAGCATGTGTTTAGTGCATTGTGAGTGAGTCGATTACATATGAAGCCACATAATATGTCACTTATTTGGCATGTGATATCAGGGTGCAGCTCACGCTGTAGGGGGTTCACATATGTTTTTGCTTGAAATGTTCTTTCCTAATCTCTGTACTCCGTCCATGACCTCTCCATGTGGTTAGTGGGATTATGAGTACATCCAAGTATTTTTGCAGTTCTGCCATACAGTATAACTGATGAAAGCCAGCCTCTCCACCACTGCAAGCTTGGCAAGGCAGAAACACAACTGATTACATTTTAATGAGCAAAATAACCAGATTAGATTTGTACAATATAAAACAAGAGGTGCAGTCCAGGTTCATAGTGAGAATGCTTACGGCTAAAACTAAACAGCTGCTCAAAGTTACAGAGAATTTCTCAAGGTTATGGGGAGCAGATCATTTGAAAAATCAGCTTTAATTAGCGATGTTATTGTTATGTTTCATGCTAAAAGTATTACCTTGGGACAAATGCAAGTTGTGAGCTGTATTTATAGCATTTTAATTAAACGTAACACGTGCATCCCTTATAGTCGGGTTTTGTAGAAGTGTCCCGGAGTTTTTGTATGATACAGTAACATTATTTAAGGAAGTTATGACAAGTTACAATATGTTGCATAGTGTTTAATTATTCGTGCATGGGACTAGTCAGAGCTACTCAGCCTATAGCAACACACTGTACATGAAGGCACATGATGTAGGCATTAGGCATTAAACAAACTGCTTATTTCTAGTTAGAGCACAAACCATCTTTTCCAGTAAATCCTCCTCAACTAGCAGACTTTATGGGACGGGAAAACTTGATCTGATGCTAAGAAGCAATTCTAATCTAATATTTTTTTGATTAAAAGATTAGTCAGGACAGATTATAATTTTGCTCATTTTGAACATACAATAGATGTGTATTACCTTATTAGATCTATATACGTATAGCGGTAGGGCAAGGGGATGCTAAAGTCTTAAAGAATAATAACAACAACCTGGTTTCTTCTAGCGATAACTAACAACCACTGGAAAGCAGTTGCTAAACATTTATACTAGAAGAAAACGACTTAAAGGGCATGTAAATTCTGAAATAGAATAAGGTTAGAAATGCTGTATTTTGTATACTAAACATGAACTTACTGCACCACAAGCCTAATCAAACAAATAATTTATGCTTTCAAAGTTGGCTACAGGGGGTCACCATCTTGTAACGTTGTTAAACATCTTTGCAAGACTAAGACTGTGCACATGCTCAGTGTGGTCTGGGCTGCTTAGGGATCATCATAAACAAAGCTGCTTGAGTTCTGCATGGCTGGGAAGTAAGGCTCCCCCTGCTGTTCATAAATATGATTGTTTCCCTGCAGAGCAGTTAGGGACCATCTGACAATTCCTATCCACAGCAGTAAATGAAGGGAGAATTTCACTGCATACAGTCAGGTTTCTTATAAAAAAGGTACACATTTTTTAATTAAAATATATTGGAGATAGGTTTCTTTATCTTTTTTTATTTACAAGAAAGTAAAAATGGGATTTTATTTTTTTGCCTTTGCATGCCTTTGCATGCCCTTTAATGGATAAATAGAGAGTCCTAATTTTAAAACCACATTTATACAAATACTTCCTGCTAGCCTTCTGTATATTAATTATCCTCAATGGGTCAAATGTAGAGGGGTTGTCTGAATGTCTGAGCCAGGAGTGTCAGAAATGGGTAATGCTAGGATTAGTTCAAGAATGGAATGGAGCCAAACAAGAGGATACAGTGATACCTCTTTATACCACCACCTAGGGATGTAATTGTACCATAAAGAGACTCTGCAACTGCTGAATGGCCATATAGAGGGCCCAGCTGACTAACAAGCATTTTCAATATATATTTATATATGTCATGTGTTTCATCTGTGTCTTATTAACAGAGCTTAGGGGGCCCTAAAATGAACTTGCTGTAGGGCCCACTAACTTCTAATTACGCCACTGGAACAGCCCTTAATTATTACCAGGTAACTGTTACAAATACACATGCAGTTAGTTCAGTTGAATGTCAAGCTTTTTATAAGACCATCATCTTCATCATTTTTAATAAAAGACATAACATATATACAGTACCTTCAGTATGAATATAAATATATATATAGGGATCCAAGCTGGTGCACTCCTCAATAAATGCCTGGGTGCCGGTAAAAACTTGCATATACTGTGTGAAAAAAGACTGCACTCACAGGACTTGTCATGAAAAAAAAGCAGCAGCCCTTGCGGCTTTTTTTTTTTCATGACAAGTCCCGAGCAAAGTGAGTAAAGTCTTCAGATGCAAAAAATGAATCGGTGAAATTTATTGAAAATAAATAACTGACGTTTCGGCTAATCCTATAGCCTTTCTCAAAGTGCAATTCTGCACTGAAATCCATTTCTCAAAAGAGCAAACAGAGTTTTTTATACTCAGTTTTGAAATCTGACATGGGGCTAGACATATTGTCAGTTTCCCCGCTGCCCCAGTCATGTGACTTGTGCTCTGATAAACTTTAGTCACTCTTTACTGCTGTACTGCAAATTGGAGTGATATCATCCCACCCCCACCCCCCCCCCAGCAGCCAAACAAAAGAACAATGGGAAGGTAACCAGATAGCAGCTCCCTAACACAAGATAACAGCTGCCTGGTAGATCTAAAAACAACACTCAATAGTAAAAGCCAAGTCCCACTGAGACTGATTCAGTTACATTAAGTAGCAGAAATAACAGCCTGCCAGAAAGTAGTTCCATCCTAAAGTGCAGGCACAAGTCACATGACTGGAGGCAGCTGGGAAACTGACAATATTTCTAGCCCCATGTCAGATTTAAAAATTGAATATAAAAAAATCTGTTTGTTCTTTTGAAAAATGGATTTCAGTGCAGAATTCTGCTGGAGCAGCACTATTAACTGATGCATTTTGAAAAAAACATGTTTTCCCACGACAGTGTATCCCTTTAATGAAAATTGCAAATTTTACTTTAATTCCTTTTGAGGGTTTACATTTCTTGTAAAAATGAGGGCAAAAAATATATTCGGCACAGGCCCATACATTGAGCCCATGTTTGAAAAGAGGTTATACTGCCCCTTTAACCTTAGAATTAGAATCCTAGAATTAGGATTATGACTTACCTGCTTCAATGCATTCTGGGGTTAAACAGTACTCTTCCTTTTGGAAGCTAATGAGTCCTTTACTGACTGAAAAAAGAACACAATGCAAAGACATTTATTAGTAATGGGTTTGCTATAAAACACCAAATACACAGATTAGTGAGTACAGTGTATTGCATAAGCATGTCTATTATACAGCCACTCCCATGTGGAAAGACTTTCTTTCGTTTACATGTTCATAGAAACATCTGTTACTAATGTTCCATACATGATACATCATATTACACTTTCATTTTAAACACATCCATTATACACATGCATTTAGTCTTTTTAACCTTGGGGTATTGCATGGGGTCCTGCTGTAGGTGCCTGCACTGGATTTATTCTGCTTTTATGATTAGCTATTTCAGTATCACACACGTTTTACTCTCAGTCGAATATTATTTCTATTTTGGTAACTGCAGACATTTCACATTTGCAGCAGATGTTCAAAGCCTTTCTTGATTTAAAGATTCATCCTTGAACTTTTATGAACCTGAAAATTTTCACTGTGAATTGCAAATCTTCCATAAATCATGATTTTTTGCTACAAATTGATTTGCTGGTTTTTAAATTGTTTTGCAAAACCACCTATTACATATTTATATATCCTTAATGGTCAGAGGGATACTATACTGGTCAGTTATAAATTCTGAAAGCAATACATGTTTTCAATTAAAGCGGTAGTTTGCCTTTAAGTTAACTTATAGGGGGTTATTTACTAAACTTTGAATGCAAAAATCGAAATTTTATGGAATTTATTAAACCCCAAGGATGGAAAAGTCCGAATCAGAAAATCCGGCATCTCATACCTGTCTAGGTTGCATATAAGTCAATAGGAGGAGTCCCAATGATTTTTTATGTGCGCTGGGTTTCGTGCAATACCCCGAAGTTTTCTGAATTTTCGGGAAAAAACCATAAGTAATCTGAGTTTTCGGGTGAAAAATCCGAAAAAAACGTGAAATTCAGATGAAAAATCTGAAAAAATTGTAAAAATCAGATTTTTTTGCTGCAAAGCAAATTTTCAGGAAAATGTAATAACAAATAAGCATAAAAACCCCAACCGTATTTTATTAGAGTTTGTAGCAGAAAATATTGAGATAAATTCGGACTTTGATAAATAACTCCCATAGTGTGATATCCAGTTCTTAGGAACTTATCATTTGGTCTTCAGTTTTTGCCATTTTTTAATTATTTGACATCTCTTTTCCAGCTTTCGGCTACAGTTTTATTGTTATTGTTACTTTTTATTACTTATCTTTCTTCTGTGCCCCTCTCTCATTCATCTTCCACTCTCTTTTAAAGTACAACCTGGTTGCTAGGGTAAACATACCCTACCAACCAGATAGCTGCTGAAATTAAAAACTAGAGAGCTACTAGATAAAAAGCAATTCCCCTTTTTAGATAATTTTTATTCATGGTAGGGCATTTAGTTAAAGCAGGAAACTGAAAACAACAACCGTGTCTTCTTTTCTAAAATTTATATATATATATATGTGTATATATATATATATGTGTGTATATATCATCATCATCATTTATTTATATAGCGCTGTCAAGATACGCAGTGCTTTACTGCAGTTATAGCAAACAGGGAATAAATGGTGGATAACAAACAAGGATTACAGAGTACAATAGGGTTAGAAGGACCTAGAGATTATATATATATATATATATATATATATATATATATATATATATATACACACAGTGTAGGATTATTCGTTGAGACAGTTAGTTATAGAAAGAAGGAGATAGCAGACAGAGACAGTGACTTTCTGATACAGATAGGGGATCTGGAAACCCATTATCTAGAAAATTCAGAATTACAGAAAGGTCACCTCCCATAGACTCCATTTTATCTAAATAATTCAAATTATGATTTTTAAAAAAATATTTCCTGTTTCTCTGTAATAATAAAACAGTAACTTATACTTGATCCCAACTAAGATATAATTAATCCTTACTGGAGGCAAGACCAGCCTATTGGGTTTATTTAATGTTTAAATAATTATTTTAGTAAACTTAGGTAAAAACCTCTGGTCCTGAGCATTTTGACTAACAGGTCACATACCTTTATATTCAGAATGGGATGATGTTCTAACACAGAATATATATGTACAGTTGTCCCAATCCATGGATACTCTTACATTACAGACAATACCGTACTTTCTCCCAAATGGAGCTGATTTTCTGAGCACAGATGTTTTCATCTCCATAAAAAACCAGTATTTCAATACAAAGGATGTAAACATGCAGACTAATAATGTTATACACATGTTTTGTCTCTGGTTTTACATGCCAGCCTAACCTAAAAAGAAAAAAACATATGTAGCGTATTCAACTACAATCCCATATGTTCTTTTTCTGTGGCTCTATTAAATTCTAGATATACTTACGCCATCACCTGCCTCCACAGCATGCATTTTGCAGCTTACAAAATTCGCCAATAGAAGCTATCACTTGCTTTACATTCCTGTTTTGATCAATGGCAAATACCATACAGCACTCTGTTATCAAGATTTCAGGACTTGAAACTGGCAGCGCTGAAATGCTGATGTTGAATCTCTATCCCTTTAATAGTTGTACAGTTCATTTATGGGTTATAAAGGTTTACTGCTAGTAGAAGTTGTTGATTTTTGTCTCCCCTTAGCATCCAAATTGCCAACCATAATCATGTTTTGGGGTTGTTACTGTGACATGAGATAACAAAACCCCTCACTGCCCATTAACGAAAACAATGGTTTTGCAAAGAAACTCTCCCCTGCTCTGAAATTTGGAATAGTAGGAAAAGCTGTGGTGGTTTGGATTTGGATATGTGTGTATATTTGTCTCTAAACTATTTATTATAATGTCTTCCCGCTGTGTGCTTGATAGGTAGTTAATATATATATAAAAAAAAAAAGGTTGAACTCGATGGACATGTGTCTTTTTTCAACCTTACTTACTATGTTACTATGTTACTATGTATTTATAGATGAGGAAGTTGGACACTTCCCAACACTCTAATCCATGTGGAATATTGTATAAACTTCCTTTGTTCTTTGCAAAACAAATGTTTGATTTTTTCCTTTTTTAGTTATTGGCACTTTGTAGGAGTCATTAACTAGTGCCACTAAGTGCAAAATAGTAGCCCTTTGTGTTCATTTACCCAGCACTTGTACCGGGTTCAAAGTGTAGAGGACATTGCTACTGGGTGCAAAGCCTGGTCCTTACCACTTAATACGCATGCCCTTCATGTAGCAATGATGCTTACGTGCATGGTCTAGATTCTAGAATAAAGGCACTACTTGTCCAATCCAATGGCTCAACCTTTGTGAACTTTGCTTTCCTATTTGTGCCTGTTTGTTATCCACCCACTTAGATTGTTAAGCTTTACAGCATGTATTGCTTCCCAATGTCTTGTACCACATGACATTTAATAACTATATATATATATTGAATAAAGTACCCCTTATTGTAAAATATAAGGATATTATAAGTCACCGAGGAGTTCCATGACTATATAAAAGGTCATGGAACTCCAAGTTTACTTCCAATATCCTCATATTTTCCAACAATGGGTACTTTATTTATTATAATACACACGTTTTAGTGAGTGGTATATGTATAACTGATGACATCACTAGTCACCAATTATAAGGATATCATTTACAGGATATTCAAGGCTTTTGTGTATTATATATATATATATATATATATATATATATATATATATATATATATATTATGTATTATAATGTGTTCCCTCTGTGTGCTTTTCTATATTTGTACAGTGTTGTGTATCGAAGAAGCACTTTATAAATAAAAAAATAAAAAATATCCACACAAGCAACACTGTACAGTATTCATCAAGATTCAAGGGTGCTCACACTGGAGCACATGGTGGAGAAGGGTGCACAGTAGGAAAAACATGGCTGTTGGAGCTTGTTTTTTTGGTTTTTTTGTTTGCACTTTTCATTACGTACCTCCCTTGCGAAACTAGCCCAGTTGTTTTTGCATGGGGGAACCTATTTCCTTGTCCGGTACTCACCTGACTATCTCTTTCCTCTTTATATAGAAAACATCTATAGAAGTATATCTTGCTTTAGCTAATATTGCATATAGTGCTTTTGCCACCAGTGTTTAGTACCACCTGATATCACTGTCACTTATGACATGGGGCAGAACTCAACCCAAAAATACTCATGGGGGCAGATTTACTAACCGGCAAAAATTTGCCAGCGTCCACTTCGCACCCAGTGCAAAACTTCGCCAGGCAAAAATTCGCTCAGACTACGCTAATTCACTAAAATGCAGAGTTTCATCGTGAGTGCAGAACGCTGGTGACTTTTCACTAGCGTTACTTCTGCAATGCGAGCATTTGAAAGTGAAGATGCGCTAGCGTTCATTTCTGCCTAGCGAAACTTCCCTAGGAATCTTGTGCTAAGGTCAATTTGAATAGGGCGGGAAATTTAAAGTTGTATAGACGTCTTTATGTTAAATGTTGGTACACATACTTACAAATTACACTTTTTAAAACACATGTCCAGAGAACCTTAATAAAGACAATAGAGTTATTCTAATGGCCCACACATGTGCCCACTGTAAAATTAATGTTGAAAATATGTTTGAAAATGTGTGGAGAAAACCAGTTACCCAAAAAAAGTTTAAGTTAGATCTGGCTGAAAAAAGGAAAAGACGTCAGGGTTTTTTGAACTTTGATGCATTTACAGCTCACAGAATATAATGTAAGTGACAGTTTTAGCTACTTTAATGCACTTCACCTGGTCTGAGTTGGCGATAGAGTGCGAATGACCGCTAGCGCCTGTCTCTTTCGCTAGAGAATTGGCGTCTGCGTTAGCCGCTTTGCCTTTGGTAAATCTGCCCCATGTACTTTTTTGGGCAGAAATCTTCTATGTGTGTGGAGTGACAGGTGGTATGATTTCATTTAGTATCAGATTGCATTGCTGGAACTTGGTGGTACTGATATCTAGTATAGGTCAATCTGGTGGTACTGAGCATTTGCCAGCAGAGAGAATGCCACACATTTATGGAAGCAATTTTAGATATATTCCCATAGTTGTTCTGTATTCCATATACAGTGGTGGGCTTTCCGGTTCATTTTGACTTGCCTTTCCGTATCCTTTCTGCTCCAGGACACTAAGGGGCACATTTACTTAGGGACGAATATCGAGGGTTATTAACCCTCGATATTCGACTGTCGAACTGTTTGAATATCGAAGTCGAAGGATTTACCGCAATTCGTTCGAACAAATGATTTTCTTTCGACCACAAATTTGTTAGAAAGCCTATGGGGACCTTCCCCATAAGCTAACATTGATGTTCGGTAGGTTTTAGTTGGCGAAGTAGGGGGTCGAAGTTTTTTTTAAAGAGACAGTACTTTTTTAGTTCGAATCAGTCGAAGTAGCCAAAAAAAACATTCGAAATTCGAAGTATTTTTTCTTCTATTAATTCACTCGAGCTAAGTAAATGTGCCCCTAAAAGTAACTGTTTTGCACTCCCTAAAGCTGGCCATAGATGTTGAGATTTTTAAAAAATCCGATTGTCATCGTGAGACCACGATTATCTCGGAACGATTGTACGATCGTATGAATTTACCATCAACTAAAAAGACCAATTTGCCAGGAAAACAAAGGGGAGCTTATGCTTTAATGGGTTTCGTAGCTTTGTAAAACATTTACACCATATATAATAGTGACATTAGATGAATGCTTACAACAATATTAACATCACCCTCTATATTCACCCTCTAGTGGTGAATATAGGAACTAACTTTGACCAGGGTTCACGATCTAGCTCAAACATACCTTAAAAAATTACCTTAACTTATAAAAACATATACAGCAGATTTCTTTTGTGGTTCGTTAATTGACTTCTGATAAATTTAGCTGTTAGAGTATTATTGGTCCTGTGGCTTGGAAATTTTTTAGTAATCTCCACTGGGGCAGGGACTGTTCACCCTAATTACCTTTTTATATGATCTGGACATTACTATTTTGAGACAATTTATTATCGGTTTTCATTTTTTTATGTTTTTTATATATCTGGTTGCTAGGTTATTGTTTACCCTAGCAACAGGCAGTGGTTTAAATGAGGGACTGGGATATGAATAGGGGTGTGACTGGATGGAAACATAAGTAATAAAAACTAACAATAATAACATTGTAAACTAACAGAGCAATAGGGTTTTTTTTACTGCTGGGGTCAGTGATAATGGGTCTATTTAAAAGTTGTAAAGATGTAGATGGGAAATAATTTGAAAACTATAATAAATAAATAATGAAGACCAGTTGCAAAGTTGCTAGGAATAGGACATTCCTGGATATAAAGCCACTTTTCCCTGCAGTCCGGCAGGCAGGCAAACACTGATGTCACTGGGTGGGATAGTTGCATCACAGAGGTGGGGCTATGACATGGCATCTGGTGATTGACCGATCACCGCATTAATATTGGAGAGTCCTGCCCTGGTTTCCTAATTTGGAAAACTGGAAATGCAGTTTTGACCCAGGCAGCCCTTCCAAAAACTGAGTTGTCCAAGTCAAAACTGAACAGGTGGCAACCAGGTCCGG
This sequence comes from Xenopus petersii, assembly GCA_038501925.1. NCBI lineage: Eukaryota > Metazoa > Chordata > Amphibia > Anura > Pipidae > Xenopus > Xenopus petersii. The sequence goes on from CM076674.1 coordinate 149,867,606, forward strand.
ACTGTGAATTAAAATAGGCCCTGCATTTCAGGTACACAGAGGCCCAATCAGCCCCCACCAGCCCACTAAATACTGACTTTCTATGGCACCTTATAGCAGCCCCTCTGGCATTTGCCAGAACCCACAGATTGCCAGTCCTGGCCTGGTGGCAACCCTACCTATATCAATAATAATAATCAGAATAAATATACCTAAACTGCAAAATAGGGTTTGTTGTATCATCAGACACCTCCTTTGACTTGCAAAATAACTCCACGCATGCAGGGTTACCCCCATAAACATTAGCAAGTATGCAACTCTCGGCACTAAGGGTTGCATGAGGCTCACGCTGTGTTTAATGTGATTTCTTAAGTGCACTTTTGCTGTGAGCTTTCTGTCCCAGAGTTAGATTATCTGGTACATTACCCCAGTAAGGGTCAGTCATGCTTCATGAGACTAAATAAATATTTTTACACCACACTGTAAAACCGATATGATGAAAAGGAAAGGTTTTGCCAGGCACAGACATTATCACAAAAGGCATTATTCATCAAAGTCCCCAAAGACTGCAACCTCAGTACTGGAGCTTTCAGTGAGCCCATGGCCGGGCTGAGCAAATTCTTTTGCTTTTCCCAAACAGATAAAAGGAAAATCTGGCTCTGGCTCTTATGACGTTCACAAATAATACTGATAGATTTGTCACTACATAAATAGCAAATCGTAGGAGCCTGGCCTCAGGTTATCATATCATCTGTCATGTTATGGTGCTACTAGTGATGGGCGAATCTGTGCCGCTGAAACGGCGAAAAATTCTCAAAATGCATTGAAGTCAATGGGCGTGGATTTTTTGCCAGAGAATTGTTGCCACAGTTTTGTGAATTAATTTGCTTGCTGCGAAATACGGAAACTCACCTCGAATTCGTGTCTGGTGAATTTATTTGCCCATCACTAGGTGCTACTGCTGCTACTGAAGAAACTTATGCTGATGCAGAATAATGCACATTATGCATGTTTGTATCCTATGATATTAAAGAAATTAAAGGAGAACTAAAGCTTAAATGGGTTGTTCACCAGTATGATGTAGAGAGTGATATTCTTTTTCACTCTCTTTCATTTTTTATTATATGTTGTTTTTGATTTATTTAGCTTTTTATTCAGCAGCTCTCCAGTTTGCCATTTCAGCACTCTGTTTGCTAGGGTCCAAATGGAACAATACCTGGTGGTCTAGTGGGGTGGTGGGGACACCCAGTGTCGGACTGGACTGGGACATCAGGGGCCCACCCAAAAATCTTAGACAAGGGGCCCACCATAAGACCTTAGATCAGGGGCCTACTCTCAGTACTATTATAATTCCTCTCCTTACGCAACCTCTATTCTGCTAGTCTCTTTTCTTTTCATGCTATTATTCAATCTATTTAGTCTCTTGGTTCTCATAGAAATAGGTAATGACCATGAAATAGGCCAAATGTTTTGAAGCAGGAGGGTCCACTGACACCTGGGCCCACCGGGAGTTTTCCTGGTATCCCGGTGGGCCAGTCCAACACTGGGGACACCTGCATTCTTTTGTGTAGTTGTGCTTGTGTTTTGGCGCATGCATCCTTTTATTCTGCGCGCTGCATCTGCCGTCATTGTGCTTGGCACGAAATGCAAATATTTAAAGGCGCCTTTTCTGTGTTTTCATTGCTCAATGTAGGTCTATTGTTAGATAGTTCCTGGGTGTGCATATTGTCTGGTTCCCTGTTCTTACCTGTCCCTGATCTCTGCTGAATCGCTGAATGTGTCGGTTACTGACTATTCAATGCAATTTCAGCAGTCTGGTTGCTAGGATCCAATTTACCGTAGCAAACATGCAGTGGTGTAACTAGATATTAATGGGCTCCACAGCAAATCATTTTTCAGGCCCCCAAAATGTCTAGAGGTTGAGCAGTTTTATTAATATTTATTGGAATTGTATATGAATAAGGGTCTCATGGGGTCTCTATTCCTCCTGGGCCCTCCCTGCAGCCGCAGGGGCTGCTTACTCTGTAGTTACACCCCTGCAACCATGCATTGACTTGAATGAGAGACTGGAATATGAACAGGAGAGACCTGAATAGAAACACGAGTAATAAAAAGTAGCAATAAAGATACATTTGTAGCCTTACTGATCATTGGTTTTTAGATGGGGTCAGTGACCTCCATTTGAAAGCTGGAAAGAGTCAGAAGAAGAAGGCAAATAATCCAAAAACTACAATAAAATAAATAATGAAGACTAATCGAAAAAGTTTCTTTAAATTGACCATTTTATAACACACTAAAAGTTAACTTAAAGGTAGACCACCCTTTAGCAAAGAAGGAAATGCTGTACATTATGTTTTGGGTTTCTGTATCAGTCTTTTAGCAGTAAAGATCTGTGTCTCCAAAGATGCCCCAGTAGCTCCTCATCTTCTTTTCTACTGATTCACTGCACATGCTCTGTGCTGCTGTCACTTGCTGAGCTTAGGGACCCACTCACAACATACTAAATGTATACAATATGAATGTTATGACAAGGCTAATTTATAACTAATTAGATTACATGGCAGCTCAGTGTAATTAGCATAGGGATTTTAATCAGCCCTGTAGCATCAGCTTCTAGGACGCACCTCATTTTCTGACAACCCCAAAGCTTAGCTTCTGAGCATGAGCACTGTCACACGATGAGGAGCTTCTGTGTGCAACTTGAAAAGCCGAGTGCCATTATTATTATAGGCAGGACTACATTTAGGTCCGATGCTGCACTATAATTTCAAAAATTATTTATAGGCACCCAAGGGCCACCCCCTGAAACCTACCGTCCTAGGCACAGGTCAAGGTCGGACTGGGGGGCCTGGGGCCCACCGGGACTACTGTCCAGGGCACCCTCTGACCCCCTACTGCGCGGCTCGACGTGCCTGCTTGAAAGGTGCTGCTCAGGGCTCTGTATGAATGTCAGGGCTCTGTATGAATGTCGCTGCGCGCATGCGTGACGCCTAAAGAAATCTTTTTTTTTTTTTAACAAACTGGTCGGGAGAGGGGTCTGGCCCGGCGGGGGCCCATTAAGGGTCGGAGGCCCACCGGGTTTTTTCCCGGTTTCCTGCCGGGCCAGTCCGACACTGGCACAGGTCCTTGGGTGCCCTAATATAAATACGGCCCTGATTATAGGGATGCTGAACATCTAGGCTGGTGCAATAAATTCAGAATAAAAATGAACGATGTTGGGTTTGGTGAGGGTCAGACTGTGGAAGTGCACTCCTCCACTGCTCCAAGTTGCACACAGATCAAGATCATCTGACAAAGGCTATAATCTGCACGTCTATGGCCAGCTTTAGTCTTACCACAGCCTGACCATTCACCTCCACTCTGTAATGTTTCTGCAACTGCTGGTACAGTGTTGGCCTGGGTGCAGTAACACGGAGCACATTTTGGCACAGAAGCACTAGTTTATCTACACGCCAAGAAAAAGCTACATGTAATTGTAGCCTAAATAGTGTTAATAATCATTTTTACACTTGAGTTAACAATGGCAGCTATCATAATCATAATCATAGACAAATTTGGCACATTGCACGCTAGTAAACATAAAGGGCTCCTCCTTTCACGTTGGGAGGAGCCCTTAGCTACTCAGATCCCGCCAGGTCTTAAAGTGAGAGAACCAAGGCGAGAGTTCTGGGCAGGCAAGGGAACAGGAACGTGTAATGGGGAAAGAGCTAATCATAGTTGTAGAACAGGCAGGGGTCAAAACCAATCAGTCAGCGCAGTACAGAGTCAGGATCCAGAAGAATAGTCAGTAACAGAGGACAGAGACAGGCAAGAACAGGAACTAGACAATAAGCACAACTAGGATTTATCTACAATAGACCTACATTGAGCAATGAAAAAATGGGCAAGGCGCCTTTAAGTATTTGTATTTCGTGCCAAGCACAATGACGTCCCACGCAGCGCGCAGAATAAAAGGATGCATGTGCCAAAACACAAGCATAAATACACAGAAGAATGCAGTTGTCCCCGCCGTCCCACTGGACCATTTGGACCCTAGCAGAGTGCTGAATGGCAAACTGGTGAGCTGTTGACTAAATAGATAACTCAAAAACTACAAATAATAAAAAATGAAAACCTATTGCAAATTGTCTCAGAATATCACTCTCTACACCATACTAAGGGCCGAAGTGAAAATTCAGAATTTTCTAATTTCTTTTTCATTTGGTCAAAGCTCTCAAATTCGAATTGTGAATTATCCAAAATCGATTCGAGTTTTAATCGAATTTCGAGATTTATCATACTCTGGCCCTATCTCGAATTCGACTATTCGCCACCTTAAACCTGCCAAATAGCTGTATAAGAGGGAGAGGTCCAGGGATAAATTTGGTGATGTTTGCAGCCTTCCTGACATTCAAGTTTTTTTCAGAGATTCTATTCGAGTTTATCTAATTTGAATTGAATTCCATTTGAGTTTTCAGATCGTTTCAATTCGTCCGTGCTGAGAAAATTCTATTTTATTAATACATTTCGATTGGTTGAATTTCCAGTTTAGGGGAGTTTTAGTTGCTTTCAAAGTTGGCTACAGGGGGTCACCATCTTGTAACTTTGTTAAACACATTTGCAAGACTAAGACTGTGCACATGCTCAGTGTGGTCTGGGCTGCTTAGGGATCGTCATAAACAAAGCTGCTTGAGTTCTGCATGGCTGGGAAGTAAGGCGGGGGGCTCCCCCTGCTGTTCATAAGTATGATTGTTTTCCTGCTCAGCAGTTAGGGACCGTCTGACAATTCTTATCCACAGCAGTAAATGAAGGGAGAATTTCACCGCATACAGTCAGGTTTCTTATAAAAACTGCACACATTTTTTAATTAAAGTATATTGGAGATAGGTTTCTTTTTCATTAAAGAAAGTAAAAATTGGATTTTATTTTTTTGCCTTTACATGCCCTTTAAAAGTTAACTGAAAGATGAACAACCCCTTTAATGTTCCCAAATATATGAGCACTTTAGCATTAATTCCCCCTATATTTCATGTTCTCCTTCCAGGCACTTGAGAGAATAATGTTTATTGCCCTCTCAACAAGATTTATATGATATGTATCGTGTTGTATATTGGTTTATTAAAACAAAATTCCTGCAGCTTAACTTACACATTCAATCAAAAGCTTTACAAAGGTTAATGCACGAGACCTGAACCCTTTTTAAAAACTGAACTAATTCAGTGATATTGACATCGGGGCTGGGTATGGAAGTTATTTGCAGATGTTTTCTTTCAAACACATGTGGCTCGACTACATTGCAAGGATTTATAAAATACTGTTTGTTTAGAGAGTGAAATCAACATTCACATTGTTCTGCCACATTGTCTTTACAACCAAAACTCAGTATATCACATAAGCTGCAGTCTGCTGTACAATATATTGGAGTATATTCTGTAACTCTGCTCAGTGCTCTTGCATATTATAAGGTTTAGAGCATTTGTTAAAGGGAAATGCTCCCATAAAATCCACTAAGTGGCTTGAGAACATATGAGATCATATGATCAGTGCAGTCTCAAGTGAAATACCCACTGTACTAATGGTTTTAATAGCAGTGCCCCGGACTGGGATGGTGCCACAAAGCTTCACCCAAAAACAATTCTTTTTGCATAATGTTATATGTATATTGGGGAGTTTTTTTTAGAAAATGTAATGGTAAGAAACTTTCCGTTCTGCATTCACCAAAAATGTTCAGTGGTTTTAAGGATATTTATAAATGTAATTGCTATTGAAATGGTATGTGTGTGGCGCTGTACATTCTCTGCACTGCTGGTTCTGGCTCCTGATAAGGCTAGTTTGTAAAGATAAAAACTGACTTTTGCTAATTGTTTTAAGAGTCAGACCCAAAGAAAGAAAAGGGATAAACAAATATTTTTGATTGCACTTTTCAAAAGAGCAAACAGATTTTTTTATATTCAATTTTGAAATCTGACATGGGGCTAGACATATGTTTAATTTCCCAGCTGCCCCAGTCATGTGACTTGTGCTATGATAAACTTCAATCACTCTTTACTGCTGTACTGCAAGTTGTAGTGATATCACCCCCCTCCCTTTCACCCCCCAGCAGCCAAACAAAAGAACAATGAGAAAGTAACCAGATAGCAGATCCTTAACACAAGATAACTGCTCCCTGGTAGATCTAAAAACAACACTCAGCAGTAAAAGCCAAGTCCCACTGAGACTGATTCAGTTACATTAAGTAGGAGAAATAACAGCCTGCCAGAAAGCATTTCTCTCCTGAAGTGCAGGCACAAGTCACATGACCAGGGGCAGCTGGGAAATTGACAATATGTCTAGCCCCATGTCAGATTTCAAAATAGAATATAAAAAAATCTGTTTGCTCTTTTGAGAAATGGATTTCAGTGCAGAATTCTACTGGAGCAGCAATATTAACTGATGTGTTTTGGAAAAAACATGTTTTTCCATGACAGTATCCCTTTAAGGTATGAAGATCCAAATTACGGAAATATCCATTATCCGTAAAACCCCAAGTCCCAGGCATTCTGGATAACAGGTTACATACCTGTATAGGGACAGATTTAATTCAATAAATAAAACCTTTATTTCAAAATTCCTTTTTTACTTATTCAGAGGAAAACATCTCTATCCCCAAGCTATATATCCCTATTCAATTCTGCATTCCCCCCATCCACTCTGTGTGTCTGCTGATAGGCTGATGATGTGCCTGTCAGGGCTGTTATAGTAATTGACACAGATACCCAATCACTGCTAGACAGCACCACTAGTAACCACTCAGCCTCCATATAAATGAGTATTATCCTCCTCTGTACTAAATGGGTTATATATTCATTTCAACCAGTGAAGCGCTTGCAAAATGACAACAGAATGTTCGTGTTTAGGAACCATATTCATATTACAAGGGTTGTTGACCTTAAAGATGTTATTTATCAAAGGTCGAATTTCGAATTCATGTGAATTTGTTTTTACTCTAATAAATTGAACGACTAAAATTCGATCGAATGGGAACGACCCGAAAGTTTGTTTCGTACTCGAATCGAATACGAACGAAACTCAAATGGGATTTTCCTCTGAAAAAAACTGGAATGTCAGGAAGGCTTTTAACATATTTAAAATAGGTCAATGGACCTTTGCCATTGACTTGTAAATGAATTCGGCAGGTTTTAGGTGGCAAATATTCGAATTAGAACTGTTTCCATGGTCGAGGTATGATAAATCTCACATTCTAATTTACATTCGAATTGGGGGATTAAATTTCGAATGTGTGAATTTTGACACCAAAAGAAATTCGTATTTACTATTCGACCATTGATAAATCTGCCCCTTAAAGAAGGCATATATGATAATGTATGATGCTGGTTTCATTAACTTTAAAATTGCCCTTTAATTGGAGCTCCCTTTAGATCTGATATGGTCCCTCTTTCAAACATACCTCCCAACATTTTGGAAATAAAAAGAGGGACGAAAAAGTTGGCGCATGAGCGCAGTGACATTTTTTGACCATGCCCATTTTTGTGGCCACACCCCCTAATTAATTTTTTTACAAAATTTGGCAGGTTATGAAAGTTGGAACATATTGCTGTGGGTTTTTTTTTCAGTTATTACAGTTTTGCTAATGAAGGTGAATTGCCCTTTAAGCTGCGAGTCTAACTTTTCCCAAGGGACCTGTTATCTTATATTGTTACAATTACTTATTTGCTTATCTCGAAAATTGATACAAATGTATCTTATCTGCTGCTGTGGATGTTCTGGGCTCTCTGCCAAAAGCCAATTAAATTGGAAACATTATTTCTTTTTCTTACTGTTCAGTGCAGAGAAAAGCGGGACTTTCCAGTACAAATGAGGGACTGCGGGTTGAGTTGTCAAAAGAGGGACTGTCCCTCTAAAAACGGGACAGTTGGGAGTTATGTTTAAAATAAGAGGTCGATGTGTCCTAAGGTCCCTGCCAGAAGCACAGTAGGAGGGGGACAGTCAATCACAGCCCTGCAGTCACCAAAACAAGACCGTTAACAGTTCCCTATCAGGTCAGCCTAGCTGCTGATTGGTTCCTATCCTACAATGCAGTGTTCTTAGTGCCGCTGGCTTTTCTGCACAGCCTGGGATAGAAGGCAGCAGGAAATGGAATAGATGGGCGGAACTAGCAGGGTTTTTACAGAACTGTTTGATAAATCAATCTGCATCACAACTTTTTTCAGCACATTCCTTCTATATTTAAATAGTATAATGCACTGGAACATTCTTGTTTTTCCCACAATAAAATTCAACTGTATCCTCACAGTGCAATTGCTGTTTTTCACTTCTGGGGTCAGTGACCCCCAACTGAAAGTTGGAAGAGTCAAAAGAAGAAGAAGGCAAATAATTCAAAAACTATAAAAAAAAATGAAGATCAACTGAAACATTGCAAAGTATTAGCAACAAACTACAAAAAAGTAAGACCAACTGAAACATTGCTAAGTATTAGCAACATACTAAAAGTTAACTAAAAAGTGAAATACCCCTTCTGTACTTAATATTGTAATTAGTAAAAAAAAAATTTGAATTCAGAGCTATTTTTTGTGTACTTTGATTAGGGGATAATCCAAATTTGATTTGAATTTGAAAAAAATGTACTGTCTCTTTAAAAATTCGACTTCGCCCATTTGCCATCTAAAACCTGCTGAATTGCTGTTTTAGACTATGGGGGACCTCCTAGAACCTATTTGGAGTCAATTGGTGGACTTTGAAAAAACTTTGAATCCAATTCGATCGAATACAATGTTACTTTCATCGGTACGATTCAAATTCCAACGAAAAGGCCTATTCACCCGACAAAAAAAAATTGATTTTTTTTTTTTAATAAATTTTGGTTGGTCAAAGTTACTACCATTACTTTGAAATTCGACCCTTGATAAATCTGCCCCTTTAGTATGTTATAGAATGGCTCATTCTGAGCAACTTTTCAACTGGTCTTCACTCTTTTTTTGTAATAGTTTTTGAATTATTTGCCTCCTTCTGACTCTTTCCAGCTTTCCCCCATCTAAAAACAAATGTCTGTAAGGCTACAAATTTATTGTTGCTTCTTTTTTTTTTTTTTTTTTCTTATCTCCTATTCATAGTCCAGTCTCTGATTTAAATAATTGCACGGTGGTCATTCGGACCCTAGCAACCAGATGGCTGAAAGTGCAAACTGGAGAGCTGCTGGATAAAAAGCTAAATAACTCATAAACAATGAAAACCAATTGCAAATTTATCACTTATCATACAATAAGTTAACTCAAAGGTGAACAAGCCCTTTAAATGAAGATGGTGCATGAAAGAGAGCAAGGAGCTTGCCAGTGAATGGTGCTATACACATTTCTAGAGTCTACTAGAGTCACTGTGCAGAAAGTTAACAGACTTACCTAGTACAAGTAAAACCAGGAGTATCCCTGTGATACAGACGAAGACTGCAAGGGCTACTTTAAAAGCATTATTTCCAGCCCTCCTGCTGCCTGACTTGGAATTTCCCATTCCTTCTGCTTCCATATTAACTCTTAGTGGAAAGTCTGCAGTCTGATGTACTTTAGTCTCTTACGTCCTCCCATTCACAAATCCATTAGGTAAATGAGCTCACTTCCCAATGCCTTCACTATACACTACACATTTTTATGAGTTTCTGTGACCAGACTCTCCCTCTCTCCTCCTTCCAAGAGGGGTGGAGAGAAATAAGGCACAAATAAAAACACTATTTTGGTTCCCCGCTCAGTACTCGAGTGGAGCAGAAAAGTGCTCACCGGCTGGAATGTGACACAACCAAGTCATGTCAAGTTCAGGAAGAACTTTTGTCCTCTGAGAAGTAGAAAACACAGCAAGTTCCTTGACACTGTCACAGGCTCACATTATCCACATGTTGCTTGTCAGCGAGTTGAAATCAAGCAGGGAAATGCCTTGGAAGCTGCTGTACAAATATCCCTGTACAAATTTCTAGTGTTCCTTATCAGTGATTATCCGCCAGGAAGCACATTATTAATCGGCATACTGTATACATATATAAATGTGTTCATATAAGTCGCTGCTTTGTATAAATCTCCAATAGAATACACAGCTTCCTACCATGTATTATTCTGGAATGTTTGTATAAGGAAATGAGCGGCTTGTTTCGTTCAGTACAGGCTTTTCAAATTAGGGTCAGTTTTTATGTCAAACTTTTTTGTTCCCCCTGGAAATACAGGTATGGCATTCGTTATCCAGAAACTATCCAGAAACTATCCGAATTACAGAAAGGCTGTCTCCCATAGACATTTTATCCAAATAACCCAAATGTTTTAAATTGATTTCCTTTTTCTCTCTATAATAATAAAACAGTACCTTAGTAGCGTAACTAGAGTGCGCCGGGTCTTCCTGCAAAAAAATCTTCAGAGGGGCCCACTCTGATCCCCATCCTCCCGCCCACTTCCTGTCCCACCTCCACCCCGCGTACATCCCACCTCTGCCCCGCCCAGGTTCCACCTCCGCCCACTCCCGCCCGACTTGCATCCCCCTTTTTCATCACAGGTAAGAAAGGGACTGGGGAGGAGGGCTTTATTTATTAGCTATAGAAGCAGACCCCACAGTCCGGCCCCCCTGTTCCCCCGCCTCCCTGCAGCTGCGGGGTCTGCTTACTCTATAGTTACACCACTGCAGTACTTTGTACTTGATCCAAACTAAGATATAATTAATCCTTATTGGAAGCAAAACCAGCCTATTGGGTTTAGTTAATGTTTACATGATTTTCCACAAAGACTTAAGCTATGAAGATCCAAATTATGAAAAGATGCATTATCCAGAAAACCCCAGCTCCCAAGCATTCTGGATAACACGTCCCATACCTGTATATAATATATATATATAATATGCTTAGTTACACCCCTAATTTTCCTACCATCCATACACTTGAAGTCCAAAGTTTGCAATGGCCCCTTTGTTAAAGGCAAAGTTATTTTAAATAATTTTCTTAAAAGATCCAATCCATATTGCCTCAGGCACTATTGTTACTTGATAATCGTGATTTCAACCACATACCCTGTACAATACACCATTGTAACAACAGAATCAGATTACTTCAATTAACTTTCAATAAACTCACTTATCATAAATAACGTTCCTTTCTTATCCATTCACTTCCCCGTGTGCCACCAGCCTTAGTAGACAAGTCAGCTATGTGATCTCTATCTGAAAGGGAGGCAATCAACCAGTTGCAAAATAGATTGTAAACCTAGGGTTTTGTTCATACCCATTGCCTCCATTGTGCCCAATCTTAAATTAAAATTGTTTCCCTATCACCTCCCGTCTCATTATCTTCATCTCATCCAGAACCTGCCATCTCATTGTTTCTGCTGTAGGTTTATGTAAATGAAAATGTTTACCCACCTGAGTACGAGAATCTTTTTCATGAGGATCATAAACTGTGACTGTATGGATTTATGAGTTATGAAGTCTGGTCAGGGGTGAGTTTACCTTCAGCTTTCAGAAGAACTTACCACTGCTGCATGATACAAATACAAGAGGTCCTCTGCACTCAACCCATTATCAATATATTAAGAACACTGAGACATTTTGTGCCTTGATTTGATTCTTTAAGAATTCTATTGCTTCATTATACATTTTACACATATTTACCCGCGATGTGTCTGTTTTCAAGTCCAGAGGATCTCTTGTGTTTGTCTGTATGAATTTTGTGGTCACAACCTCCCCCCATCTAATGGTTTAAAAATCAGTTTCCCGATTTCACTGCTGCAATGATACATTATACTCACTCTCGCTCTCTATCTGTTAAAAGTTTCCTGCACACAGGTGGACTTTGCTCCCCAAAAAACTTGCTGCCCTTGGCTTGTTCCTATGTGGTCTTCTTCCATTTGGGATGGACAGATTCTCTGATGTTCTCACAGATATAGACAAGTTACATAGCTTATCATATTAAATTCTGTTTTAGTCTGTCATTTCCAACTGGTGATGAAGAGCATTTCTCCAAAATATGTAGCATGCAATAAACAGACCTTAACCTCATTAAGCAAACACTGTAATATTTGGTTTTCTGGTCTTTGAGGTATAAGGGTTGTACAGTCACCTAGAAACCAAATTAGGAGTTAAGGGATTCTAATCTAAGTTTGCTTACCCAAGAAATACTTCTTAAATTCTCTAGCAAGACAGTCCTACCTTTTATAAATAATTAGGCTCCTCACAGCCCCCCACCTCTTATGAAAATGGCGCTGGTCACTCACGACGAGCATCAAACTCTTGGCTGGTGTTCTATTTTTCTATTTTTTAATCTAGGAAAAACACGATAAATTGGCTGACAATTTAAATCCCACCTAATCACTGAGGTTCTAGGAATGCGGGGAGGCCACATACACGTTATATCCAGACAACCGCAAATAGTGCTGTAGTGTTGTATAATTGAAGCCAAATGTTTGCTGAACGTCTAACTAACGTACTAAATATAATTATTTCAGCGACCCAAATTGCTAGGTTTTAGCCTTGAACTAAGCTTTAACTTCCCAAAGTGGAAAGGTGTCCAGGAAAATAAAAATAAGGAATGTGGATCATGGCTAGAAGTGGGTTAAGGTTGATTAAATTATTTTCAGCATTATTTAGCGACCACCAATGGTACTTTGCTTATAGTAACATAGTGACATAGTAAGTTAGGTTGAAAAAAGACACACGTCTTTTTTTTTAACCTGCCTAACTGCTAGTTTATCCAGAGGAAGGCAAAAAAAAAATCGGAAGCCTCTCCAATTTGCCTCAGAGGGGGGAAAAATTCCCTCCTGACTCCAAAATGGCAATCAGACCTGGAAATGTAAACAACCAAGAAAAATGTAGTATTAAAGGTACAGTTCACCTTACAATTATGATGTAGGTGGTAATTTCATAAAAAAATTTGCCTCAACCAAAACGATTATGGCAGAGACACACGCTCAGATTCGGGGAGATTAGTCGTCCAGCGACAAATCTCCCAGAACTGCCTGCCGGCTAGAATGTAAATCTCTGGCTAGAATGTAAATCTCTGGCAGGATGGCAATCGGTGTGCTTGTTTTCTGAAGTCCTCCAAAGTTGCCTCACAAGGTAAGCGAAGATCGCTGAACAGAAACGGAACTAGAGGGGGGCGGGCCTTGGCGCAGGACGCGCAGCCGGGCCCCCTGTACCCCTCCGTACACCCGGAACTGGCCAGGAATATGCGGTGCGTGGACTGCCGGGGGGCCCATGAGGGGGTGCGGGCCCTGACCCGCTCGCACCCCCTGCTCCCCCGGTAGTTCCGCCCCTGTCGCTGAACCCGCCCGGCGATTTACATTCTAGCCGGCAGGAGACAGTTTGGGGAGATTAGTCACCCGGAAGAAGAGCCGATTTATCACGGGTGACTAAATCTCCCCAAATCTGAGCGTGTGTCTCTGCCCTTAATCCTAATTTATTGTTATTCTGCCGTTATCACTATTGTATCAGTTTCTTTCAGTTCACACCTAGACTGCCATATAATAAGGTTATCAGAACACTTAGAGACCCTTGTGGAAAATCCAGACCAAAGGACTGCACCGACTGTTGCTAATCTAAGTCCATTACAATTAATTTAGCCCAGCAAATTACTTTTATTAGAAGAGACCCTCATTGTTTAAATGGTCTGGTGATCTGAAAATTAAGGATAAGATCATCAGAATGCCTTCAAAACATCGTGGAGCATTAGCAAGGCTGAAGGCAGATGATAATTAGATATGATCACCTTCCTGAGTCAATCTGGTCTGCCAAGGTGCCAAGGTATCTCCTGTAGGCCCCACTGCATGGCAGTTTTCACCATAGACATGTAATAGAGGCGTCCTTTAGCATGTTTTATATCTAACAGTTCTTAGACTGGGTCCTGGGTGGCAGGTACTTCAGTGGGTCATACATCTGCCACTGTTTACCCCAATAACTGTTCCACCTTTGGTATAGTGTCATTTTTTTAAATAGATTTTTAAGTGAAAAGTGTCATTGGTGAATATTGTAACATTGGAATGCCATGAAGAGGCCCCTTTAAGGAAGTGACCAGAATGGAGTGTTTTCTAAAATGAAGAAAATGACATGTTTATCCGGCATTGCATACTGTATGTTACAATTAAGGTAGTTTTCCATTGTATGAATAGTTTTCACTGGAACGTTTATCCAAATATTGAATTGTTTATTGCTTCTTTGGCCTTTGTTGGTTTGGCATCCAAAGTAAATCCCTAATTCCTTCCGTGCAATGTGTTTATGCAACTGAAGTATCTGTAAACCCATATTAAACATACGTCATTCAAGAGGCTCTTAACACAAAACTAGGACAAAGATAAATAAGTACCTTTGCATTAGCTCCACTACAGTCATATGTAAAAAAACAAAAGCTGAATTTAGATCCAGAGGAATGCAAAGAACCACATCAACTCCTATTTTTACTGCATGGTTGGTGGTGTTCCTCCCTGATCCGAAATTAGCAAATGGATAGAGCTTTTAGGTAAATCACTAAGGCATGTAGCTATATCATTCATAACTATAAATGCCTTGTCTTGACAAAAATGCCAATTATTCTTTAAACTAAGGACATCGTTTTACTGCCCCCCCACCAATTAGACAAATAAAAATGTATCCCCATTTCCCATTGTCTTTTCTCCTTTCTGGCAATGGGCCATTCTCTCTTTTCACTCCTCACATAGGGGCAAATTCACTAAAGGACGAAGTGCCTAACGCTAGCGTTAATTCGCCGATTTACTAACGGACACTGGCGTAAATTCGCTAGTGTGACTTCGCACCCTTACGCCTGGAGAATTTGCGCATTGGACGTAACTACGCAAATTCACTGACGCGCGCATTTTTCTGAACGCTACCTTTTACGCCAGACTTCCTTCGCCACCTCAGACAAGGCGAAGTGCAATAGAGTAGATAGGGATTGCTTCAAAAAAAGTTCAATTTTTTTATTTTTTTATGGGTGATAGGCTGAAAAAGATTGAAAATTATTTTGGGGCTACCCTCCTTACCCCCCTACATTTCCTAACTCATGGCAACTTAACTATACAGTGGGCACATGTGAAGGGCAAAATAAAAATTTTATTTGCTGTTTTGAAGGTTTCCCAGGCTTGTGTAGTGCTGCTACATATACCTCCATTGTAACTTCAATTTGGCGCGTATACAAATTAAGCATCGCTAGCGTAACTTCGCTTTGCTTGGCAAATTAACGCTAGTGCAACTTCGCAACCTTACGCTTCCCCTGAGCGTAACTTCGGATTTTAGTGAATTTGCGTAGCGCTGGCGAAACTACGCCTGGCGAAGTGCGGCAAAGCGGATGCTGGCGCAACTACGAATCTTAGTGAATTTGCCCCATAGTCTCCATCCTATTGTGCCTGGTTGGTTGGTTGAGCTGAGTGGGAGGGTGTCAGTTTTAACAGTCAGTAATGATCTAACCTCCTTTGTTTACAGATATTCAGACCCAATTTGCATTGTAGACACATATTTCTAAGGTGGTGCCCTGTTTTTCATTGGTAAATTTTGCTACAGAGGCAGAACCTTCAAGGGAGTCTACCAGTCCACTCCATTTTCTTCCACCACTATAGAAAGTTAATTTTGGGTAGCTGCTGTTTGAAACCAGATTTAAAACCTGATGGATTAACCATAACAGCACACCGCCACCATCGCTGCCCCTCCTTCTGCCAATGGATTACCCCCACAACTGCCGTCTGCCAACAATTTAACCAACCTCTATCCCTGCCAATGGAATTCACCCTCAATAACCCCTATGTCATTGTACTTGTTCTCCTCTCTGCATCAGTCTATTGGCTTCCCCACTTTCTGCCCTATAAATGAACCCCTTTCTCTGTCAACGGGAAGTACAGTAGCCCAGTGGGTACCAGTTCTGCTGCAGATCCTGAGTTTTCGGAACTTCTGTGATGGCATCAAGAATTAATCCACTATATAAAAGAAATCCAAAAGTATAGCTCACTACATTTGCAGAGGCTGAGGATTCTGTATGCATCAGTCTCTTTACCCTGATCCTGTCATTTAACACTGAACTGTTCCTTTAAGACATTCACATTTAATGATTTGCTAGGTCAGTTTGAGTAGGACACAAAATATACAATTAACAAAATGTTCTGTGAATATATCTGTATGCTTTTAGTTTTGGAGCCTGTTTTGATGTTTCTGATTTTACTAAGAATAATGCTCCTCTATAAAGTCCACATTCCTTTACTATAAAACACCTGATCAGAGGGGGTTTCATTTGATTTGTGCGTTGAACTGAACACTGGCAAAAGTGCAAGATTTTTACTGGTTTGAGCTCTGCCAAGATTGCTTTTAGTTATGCAGAACACTTTCTGGCCATAACTTTTTCTGCTTTATGGCTGGACTAGGATTTTCTAACTTCAGCAAAATGTTTATATTTATATAATACACAAGAGCCATGAATATCCTGTAAATTATCTACTTATACATGGTGCTTAGTGATGTCATCAGTTATAATCGATGCTTAGTGATGTCATTTCTGTTACACGACTCACTGAAACCTGTGTATTATAGTAATGTACCACATGTTGTAAAATATGAGTGTATTAGAAGTCACCTTAGCGTTCCATGACCTGTATAAAAGCAATCTTCCTTCAGCCTCGTACCTTTATATGGTTATGGAACTCATTGGTGACTTATAATATCTTTATATTTTATAATAGGGGTAAGTTATTCCCTATATTATGTGTATGAGTACTATACAATGGCAGTATATGACATCTGACATCAGTAGAGGAAATTTAATAACCAGCTTTTGCACAAAATACCCAGAAAATATATAAGGGTTACAACTAGGGTTGCCACCTAGCCAGCATTTTACTGGCCTGTAAAAATGATGGTTGATCCCAATGTTATTAATAGGGAAAACAGATAAATATATAGGAAGGCTGGTATTTTTTTCCAGAAAAGGTGGCAACCCTAGCTACAACCACAATTGCATTGAGCAAAGTGCAATTTTGAGCACAATCTCCATGATTTTCCCCCACAATGCAGTGTTAATTTTCCCCAGAATTCCAGCATTATTTCAGAGTTGTGACGCAATTGTGCCCCCCACTTTGACATAAGTCTGACGCAATTACACTGAAAGGTTTCAAAGTCCAGCTGGATCATTTCCAGATCTGGAGGTTGCAGTCAGACTGGGGGTCCCAGGATCCACCAGGGCCGCTGTCTAAAGGCCCCTCCGCGGTGCTCTGTGATTGTGTGCGTTTACCGGGTCTTGCCACAACTGAAGATCCTTTTTGCAGGGAATGGGTCTGGGCTGGCAGGACATTGGGAAAAAACCTGGTGGGCCCCGCTAACCCAGACAAGTCCAACCCTGGCTCCAAGGTTCCTCTGCACCAATAGGCGCAACTACACTTGATTCAGAACGAGAGGCAAGTCAGAGTGAGTGGCACCTAATTCAATTATATGGAAGTTCAAATAGCGCTCTTTGACACAAGTACCTTTAATGAATAGGGTTTTATACACAACTGGGAAATTTGTGGAAACTCAACTATGCTTATGGTCCATCACTTGACATATGAAGGGCATGGTGACAAGTTAAAAAAAAAAAGGGGCAGAATCTGCCATGTTGTTTTGCACTTCATGCTCTGCCCTGTACATAATATTTATGTGCCCTGATTTATTGCAAAGTCTATATGTATGGATACCGCAAGGCAGTTGGGGTGGAACAGTAAGAACATGGTACAGTACCTGCAAATAGGTTTCTCTCCAAGCTGAGCACTCTCAAGATCTGGTCTCTACTGATAACATCATTCTTAAACCAGCTTTCATTACACAAATTAAATATTGTCACAGTTAGAAGAATGGACTACTAATCCTCTCACATCCATCCAACAGTGTATAATGGATAAGGTTCTCACAGCTTTTGATGAAGGGATTATAGACAAAAATCTCAAAACCTTTCTCATTAAAGACAATCCAATCAGACCAGTTTTTACGCACTACACAAAACACACAAAAATGCACAAACACCCCCGGGCAGACCAATTGTTCCCCCCAGTTGTGTTTTTGGATTAAATTTTGCAACCTCTAGTACAGTCCACTATATCTTATGTGAAAGATACTACACACTGTTTGATATAAAGATTTCACTTTACCTGAATGCGAAATGTTTCTTGTAAACTTCGATGGTACCAGTCTATACACTTCCATACAACATTAATCTGGAATTAAAGCCATAAAACGCTTTATTGATTTCAAAGACCATACAGATTCACTAAAATCATTTTTACTTGATTTCCTAGAAATTGTATTGCACCAGACATTTTTTATTTGGGGGCACATTTTACATACAACAGAGAGTGACAGCAATGGGCAGTACTATGGCACCAACCTAAGCCAACTTATACATGGCACACATTATAAACACCAACACTGAATTTACCATAAAACACTGCCTATTGTACCTCCGCTTTATTGGTGATCTATTAGTCATATGGGATGGACAACTATATAGCCTGATTCATTCCCAACAATTACATTGAGAAGACACTACAAATTACCATGAGTCTGACCTATGATGTAAATGTAAGGAGAGATAAACAAGCTATACAGAAAAGAAATAGGAACAATTTGTTACACTTTGATCGTTTCCACCCCTATCATTTAAAATGTTCATTACCCAAATCCCAGTTTACACAATTTAAAAGAGTAAAGGTCTATATAAATACACCAGTAAACCCTCAGAGTAATGCTGCTCTGAGTCCTCTGTCAAAAGAAACACAGCATTTCTTTCCTTCTTTTGTGTATACTTGGGCTTCTGTATCAGACTTCCTGTTTTCAGCATAACCTCCAGGCCTTGGGCTTGAGCATGCTCAGTTTGCTTCTCTCCCCCTCCCTCCTCCCATCCCTGCAGTAATCTGAGCTCAGAGCTTTAAGTTAGCAGGAAGAGACTCATGCAGGAAGTGATGTCACACCAACCTTATATGGCAACGTCCATCGTAAACAAAGAGAGAGTGTCTATAGCCGTTTACCCAGGCATGGTAAAGCATTCTGCAGAATAAATATAGTATTCTGCAGAATAAATATAGTGTTTCTAGCTTGCACTATTGTGGCTAATCTGTTGGCAATAAACTGTCTTGGAGCTTTCCTTCTCCTTTAACTTACCTTTTATTATATTAAAAAATGGCTAATTCTAAACAAATTTTCAATTGGCCTTCCTTATTAATTTTTTAATATTTTCTGCTATTCATATTTCAGTCTCTCAAACCACTGTCTGGTTGCTAGGGTAAAGTGGACCCTAGCAACCAAAAACCCTCTAAACAAAGATAAACACATAAATAAAAAATAACAACCAATTGTATATTGTACTGCCTCTCTCATACTACAGAATAATTTAAAGGTGACCTTTGCCTTGAAGGACTGTGAGACCATTCTATGTCACAATATTTTTTAAAAGAACTGTAAATACTAAAGGAGTTTCTGGCAAAATGGACCTCATGAACGCGACTTTATACCCCTTGATCCACAGCCATCCCAGATTAAAGTAGACGTAGTTGAGTTTTTCAATAGAGTGCAAATCTATTATAATGCCAAAATCATTGTTTTCTTTTTCCCATTTATTATTTGAATTTCTTCTTTTAAACTTTTGCTTTGTGTTCTTTTTTCCTTTTACTAAAAGTGAAGTCTTCTTACAGTTTTGGCTGTAATAAAATATCATGCTCTGTACACTTTATATTTTATCAGAAGTGGTTCGCAAGAGTGGCCAACTATAATCCTGTTCTGAGTGAAGAATGGTTTAAAAAGATAGACAATCGCTTACATTGGGCTTGAAAGGGCTGTACTTTAAAGCTAAATAAGCTCTTGTGCTTGTAGAAGGCAATGTCCCTTCAGTAAACATACTGCAGATCAGTTAAATGCCACATTTTCCTTCCCTATGATTGACTCTTTTGCACCCTCTAGCTTTCCGAAGAAGCTGAATTACAAATAAATGATAATTATCCATTGAGAATCATCCTCACACACCATTTCATGGAATACCCACTTTTTAATGCAGGTTTATCAACCTTTTAGATTTTTAATTTTAAATTCAAAAAAGGTCTTTAGGCTACTATAGCAAACAATGGATAGAAGTGTTCAAATATGGGACCATAGGTAGGGGCAGAATTACAGAGAAGGCAGACCCTGCCAATAGACCCAACCAATAGAAATACACCGTCTCTCTTCTGTAAATTAAGCATCACAGATGGTTTGGACTTAACTATATAAATTGTCTCCACTCAACTGTGTGATGTTTACAGGCTTACCTGACTTTTTCCCATCTGTTATTATAGGAGGGTAAATCTATGAGTTTCAACTTTACTAACTGCCACCTCACTATAGAACCAGACTGGCTGACCCTTTGATGCAAAGTTAAACTGCTTCTATAATCATATATCTATAATCACGTTTATCCCATGGCTCTCTAGCGAGGGGGAGCTGTCCCAAGGCTCCTCCACTGTTTGTTCAGCCATAAGGTGAACAAAAAATACAATTACACACATATAAACATCAGAGTTGTGTTGTCAGTAAGAATATGAATCACATAAAGGGACACTCATCAAGACAGGTGATGCATGTATAGAGGCATGCCTCTCTCTATTCAGTTTTAAAGATTTTTAGGTTTGTATTTATCAGTGGGATAAAGTGAGTTTACCATTTGAAAAATATGCTTCTGAAAATCCATTACAAGTGAATAGAGTTGTGCAAATTCTCTCTGGCAGACAGCGGAACTATATTTAAAAAATAGACTCTCCATGCGCCATCTGTATACTTAAAATGCCTCCATTTTGTGTGGTTGAACCAAAGCTTACTACTTTGTCATGCGCAATGTGAAACATAACAGCTTAAATTCTGGTATGGGGGCTTAAAGAAATAAAAATGACTGCCCAGAACACGAGAAGGCAAACTGTATAGGGAATGCAAACCTAAGCATTAGTTCACTCTTCATAATAACAGTCAATGCATTGTGGTAACTGGAGTCTGGGCTAGAATAAAGCAAACTACCGATATATTGTTTCAGTGGAAAGTGTATTTAGAAAATAGCAAATGGCAGACAGATACTGGTTTGTATAGCAATTACACTTGTAAATAACTTTAAAATCACTGGAAATCTGTTTACATGGGAGGTCACTTATAATTACATTTTCTTTTTTTTATTCCAAATACCGCATAAGTTAATTTTGGGGTGTGAATGGCTCAGCGGCAGGCCAAGCCAACTGGGAGCCCTAGTTAACCCAAACGGCCACCTCAACCCTCCAAACCTGTGTGCGTTCGGAAACGTGTGTGCACCTGCACAGTAACAAAGCTAAAAGCGAGGGGGAGCTGCAACAGGGGTAAGACAGCCTGGACTAGGGGTAGGCAGAAGACTCTTCAAGAAGTACCTGCTCAATGCCCCCCACATTTTTTGTACCCTAGGAAGGTGCCTCTTCTGCCTACACCTATTCTGGCCCTGGTATGGCTCATCAAAAATCTTTGGAAAAAAACCTTTGTACCAGAGATTTTTCCACTGAATGAGACCCAAATAGTTTACACAGGAAATCGTATATCCATTATTTGTTAGCAGCTTAAAAGTCCAGTCTAATATAGAACACAGTTACAAAGTGAGGTTCTGAGCTGTTTACAGTGAAGGGACGACAGATGACCAGACAAAGGTTGGGGTGCCGGTGAGCATGGATCTATTATATTTAAAAGGTTGTTTGGCATTCATTTAATGAATAGGGTATGGGCTGAGCATACTTTTTTTGTTTTAACCATAAAAAGAACCTTTTTTTAATTTTTTGAGCTAAACAGGGCAAATGGGGTAACTGAAGTTACTCCATATTTATTTCTGTCGATGTTAATAATCCCCTGCATAACTGAAAAATATGAAGTAGCTTCAGTTTCCCTGTTTGTCTTGTTTGCTCATGAAATAACAAATACCTTAGTTTTTTATGATTACAAAAATAGGCAAAAAGTATGTTCAGCCTAATCCCTCATTATTGCACTCAAGTTGAACAATATAGTGTCCCCAATAAAAACAAACACTGTATGGATAAACGTATGGGCACCCTCCTTATCTAAAATCGTATTCCAGAACCTAAGGTATTAAAATGGACTTAGTTCTTTCTTTGCTAAACCAACCTTTACCCTCTACTCTTCTGCAAAGTCTTTCTACTGGATCTAGGATCATTGTGGGAGAGGATTGGCTTCCAATAACATGTAAGAGGATCATATAAGCCAGTCAAGTTCTACCATCCCAGCTTAGCAAATGAATTCTGTATGGACCTTGATTTGTACATTTGGGTGTTCTGGTGCTGAAATGTCAAAGGACCTTCTTCAACCTTCTACAAAACAACAAACACTTAAAACAGTTTCACTTGAACAGCCAATTCCAATGATTAGAAGAGGTGTCCAGCTTTTGGCCATATGGTGTTTGTTGATGGCATATGCTGACATTCAATAGAAAAACAGTAAAGGTTTACCTCCAATATTCTTCCTGTAGTCCTGTCTTCTTTCTCCATTGTTCATTAGTATCAATAACCCCTCCCCTTCAGGAATGTACTTTAACCCTTTCAGATATTCACCTCTGGATTGTAAAATTCTACACAGAATTCTACACAGAAGACGAGTTATTTACAGCTGGCAGAGTACGAGGAGCAACTACAAAAGGGAAAAGATAAATAAAGAGAGACACGCGACTAATAACAGTGTACCTTTATTTAAACATAGGTACAGCACAGTCGCAGGAGATGCAAGTCAAGCATTCTTGTTGTTCTCGTTCTTGAGTCAAATCAATAACAATTTTTTATTACATAGACATCTCATTTCCAGGTGGAAGCGGGGGGGGGGGGTTTAGTGCAAACAATGAAAGAAAAACATGTCTATCAGCACTTTCTGCGCACACGTGAACTCAAATGTCCTGTCTAATTTACCAACCAGACTAACAGAGCTGGGATTACATCCATATGTACTAAACAAACTTGCAATGGGGTTTCTACCTCTGCCTGTTACTCACACGTCCCTACGGCCACTCGCAAGAATTCCGCTTTTCGTTCAGCACTTTTAAGGACAGCTGTAACTTATCTGGACATTCCTTGGAAACAGGACGTTTTAAAAACTATAAAATAAAGATCGGTGTTTGTTAAATGTGTGTGTCCGGCCAATGTAAACACAACTCTTGCTTTTGCAGCATTAAATCTTTAATAAATAAAGGTTAAAAAAAAAGCATTAACTAATGATGAGTTTGGGCACCATGCTAGCCTAGCAATCATAATGGAAACTGCGGACAGGCCACATTTATGGCTGAATCTGAGAGCAAAGTCTATTGCATCTGAATATGCATACTGAGCAAGATTGTAACACAGACTTATAAATGAGATGCTGGCACAAGAGTTTTTCTGACATATTGTATCATTACGGGATACTGTCATAACATAATGACCCCCTTTATCATCATTTTTAGCCCAACTGTTAATGGTGCTGTGCTAGTTTCTGCCTCGTTACAGGTTCAGATATTAATGCATTTTAAATGTCTACTAATTTACCTGTCCTTCATCAGCCAGACCTCTTATCAATCCGACTTCCATAGCTCAGTTAGACTAAGACCTCCCCAGACACAGTGTCAGACTGGACAACCCAGAAAACCTAACACTGAGGGCCTACTCTCAAAAAAAAAATATGTTAATGTAGTGCAAATTTTTATAGGCATTATATAAACCTATGATGAGAATTGGAAAGGCTTAGGAATTATTATCCTTAGGACCACTGGGGTCTCGGCCCACCAGGAGATCACCTGGTGCTTTCATAGGCCAGTCCAATCTAAACAAACCTTTCAAATAAAGGGTAAATAGTTCTGCTCTTTGTCTTGAAAAGGCAAGTGCCCCAGATCCTGAGTGTAACTCCTTGTCATAAAGAAAGACAAAGTTGCCAGAGAAGAAACAGAAATAGTTATACTAGTACCAAAACAAATTCAATTCCTTGTGGAAGCACATTTCAATATAACTTTCATAAATAAACGAAAAAAAAGTCCCCCCCCCCCCGAAAAATACAATTCTTTACAAATTATATAATATTTTTGTCATAATGAACATATTTTATTGTATGACGCTATCCCTTTAATAATGAAGAAATGCTACCATAGCAAATGGCATACTGGGTATTTGTATCTTCTACATGTAAATAGCCTCTTTTATTACAGTGTTTTCAGCCATCTTTATCTGCGGTCTCACCTGCTGCTGGGTTCAATGGAATATTAGAAATGCTTTGTAGATAAAATGAAATATAAGAAATGCTTCCTAGATATAATGCATATAATTTTATATATATATAGTTTTTTACCAATACATGGATTTTTTTTTACCAAGTGTGAAGCACCCAATCAGTGTAAATGATAAAAGGCTATTTAATTTACAGAACTGAAAAAGCAAAGCAAATCCTCGGCTACTCTACCCAGCAGCCCATTTCATTATTTTTTCTGGATCAGCAATAAAAAGGTCGGGTTACATTCCTCTACAGCAGCTGGTCCATTTAAAACTTTATGTTTATCTACTTTGAATTCTAAACTTGGGGCAGGGTTGAGGCTACACGTCCATTTAAGCATTATGCACAGTTAGGTCCCTTGCAAAGGTACATATTTTATTGGTATGTCCCCGGAAGATTGTGTGTTCTGAAGTCATTTCTCCAAATCAGGCTATTTCAGTTCATAAAACAACAGTTACTAGGGATAAAAAGAGCATTAACGCTATTTTACCATCTGAAAATGATTTAGCAATTTGTACTTTATGGCATTGTACTTTGTACCTTATAACCACATTTGGCAAGATCCCAGTGGCAATTAAACAGTGGGGAAAAAATGATTTGTGAATGTCTGGACCACACAAGAAAAAGTGGGTGTCATGACTTGAGTAAGGGAATGGGCTAGGTAATGACCCTGAATGATATTCTGGTCTAAGGGTAATGGTACTCACTAAGCTAATTATTTCTGGCATGTCTGTGTTCCTGGCAAGCTCAACAAAGTGCTGTCTATTTTATTCCTTGCAATGGGCCAACGGTTCTATTTATAAAATATACCAGTGGATTGGATTATAGTACAATAAGGTTGACACACAAGGAAGTCTAAAGACATCCCTGGGGCCATAGGTAGAGCCTTTTTCAGGTCACATGAAAATGTTGCTGAGAAAATTTATGTATGATATAATCACTTCTGTAGTCAGGCAAAATGACCACAGACTAGATGATTCCAAATGTGTAGGGACACAAAAGCTACAAGGAAACCTGTTGAAATCCAGCTATAGGTAACCTGTAAATGTAGCCCATGTGACCCTAGCCTTCAGAACCCATTATACTGGAAATAAAATATAAACATTTCTGGACCGTTCAGTTTTTTTTAAGAGGTGTTACAGGTGTACATCTAAAAACAAACAAATCGTGCCTAGAAAAAAAGCAACACAATAGTACAAGTCACCGCTGCAATCTGAACAACTGTTGTTTCAGGTTTTCTAATAAATTTAGCCTCCATTAAGTTCTAAATTCTACATTTCCAACCTTTTCAATCGAGTGCAAATAACTAGATCGCCACACACAGACTGCAAACCAAATAAATGGGCTTAAGGTGGATACACGGGCAGATTTAAGCTGCTGATTGGGGTCCATCAGATCGATTCGACATCTTATCTGCTCGTGTAGAGGGCCACCGACAAGCCTCCCGACCGATATCTGGTCAAAACTCAGGCAGATGTCCCATCCAATCGAGGACCGTGTCAGTTGATGTGGACCTCGTCCCGTTAGTGCCTATTCCCGTCATTGTAATCCAATCGTTTGGCCCTAAGGCCGAATAAAGAATTAGCTCAATATTAATTGCTTTTAGTGGGCATATCGGGGAAAGATACACTCGTTTGGTGACCATAACAAACAAGCAAATCTTATAGTGTATAAACATCTTTAGGGAGTTGTTCATCTTTCGCCAAAAGGATTTCCAGAGATCTCAATTCCTTTCTAACAAGACTTTCGTGACTATCATTAGAGAGTTAACGAATTGACGCATTGACCAGATATTTGTTGAATTGCCAGAACACAATAATTTCATTGGACGTCGTTTCTCACTGCTGCTCAGCAGCAGCCCTGAGCACTAACACTTGCCAATCAATCCTTGATTCAGACCAGTATTTTGCATGCTGCATGCAATGGTTACAGAGGGAAAAATACATTGTTAAACAGAAAAAAGAGTAGCATATGTATGGTTTCCACTCATAAATCAACCCTTAAGTTGTTTCTATCAAGTGTGAAACATTATGTGGCGATGACATCCCTTTTACTATCTATTTGTAATGGACAAAATGACAAAGATAAGCGTATTGTAACTCTTAAGTGTAAAGCCATTACAGATGCAATGTTAAAGCCTTTGCCTAGGCTATGCACCAAACAAAAGTTGTGCAATAATACTGATGGAACCCAAAAAACTCAACTACAGTCCCTATTAATAACTAAAAACAAAGTACTGTTTCTATACATTCACATATTTACTTCTATCCAGTGTTATAGCTGCAGAAAGGCCTGTTTTGTATTTATGCTGCTTTAAGTTAAAATGGTAACTGGACGTTACATTGAGGCCTGATGTTTACTGTTATTATAATTGTTTTATTACTTATCTTACTAAACAGCCTAACTCCTTTGTTCCAATCAATCATTCAAACCTCAGTCTGGTTGCTAGTGCAACTGCACCCCTAGTAACCAGATAACAAAGTAAAAAAAACTACAAAGATTAAAAAAAACAAACAAAAAGAAAGTACATTTGCAAACGGTCTCTGAATGCCACTGTCTAAGGCAACCCTAATCTGCAGACTGTCTTGACTGGCATTTCACCATCACAATTCTCCGCCTCAGTAGTTTAAAAAAATATTCCAGATTGCATGCTGGTTATTTGCTTTGCAAACGGAGTCCCAATGCCTTTTATTGTTTCCTGTTGAATGAAAGTAAAGCTTATTCTTGATTTCCCTTTATTTATAATGCAAAATATGGAGGCATAGCCATGAAGCCGGCTCTAACAGTGGACTTTCCACAGACTGCATTACACCACTCGGTGACGGTTACTAGTGTAGCTGTCTACGGAGAATGCCTCAGTTAATAATGGCAAACACATAAATGTTATATGAGCATAACTAGGTAAACTCTAATTATAAACGGGTTATATTTGTTCTTTCAGTCAAAGGTTTATATGCCCTACTATTATATATTGAGTAGAGCAACTCATTTTTATTTTGATACTCTTAGAACAAAACCAAACTGGGGTGACCAATGAACTGGCCTAGAAAGTTATGTGCAAAAAAAAAAAAGGCCAACCATAATGTAGCAACCATTGCCAAAGAAGATCTCTGGATGTTCTCATAGAAGCGCTTCCACGCTGTAGTGCAATCAAAAGTGGCAAAATAATACTTTACTTCTATCTTCTAGCAAATTCTCTAATGATTTACTAGAGCTACTGTCCTCTGGAATACAGTATTATAGCAACCAAATGCAACATTTCCACTACGGTTATGAAGCTAGAGAGTTTACTCTACAAAGAAAAAAAAAAACACAATTGTCTACCTATGCCAAATAAAAAAAAAAAGAGAAATTTTAGAGGAGCATATTAAAAATGGGATTTAGACACAAGGGTCCTTACTAGTGTCTAGAACGGAAGCACTCAGATAAAACAATCTCATAGCACCAAACAACGTGAATAGGACACAAAACCCGCAATGTGTGCAGCCATAAGCAAGCTGTCTTTGAACTTCAAGTCCAGGCAATAATGTGCAGCCTCAATGCTGGCAGCTCGGTAACCATCCCCTGCTCTACCGTGTTAATATGGCTCACGACATATCAAATGAGACTCATACACACGGAGTTATTGCCTGCAAACCTCTATATGTATCTACATTACACAACACTGCACTTCAGCAAGTATAATCAACCGGCAGTGCTCTGCTATCTCTCATGGTAGGACTCTACACGTTCACTTGCTCTAGGTAGAAGAGTTACTATAAGGTAGCCTGCAGGCAGCAGAATTAACCATACTCCAGTTGTACTGATAGGCATTGTGGCCACGTGTGAAATAAACGTCAACGTCTCTAATATCAATCAAGTGCAAATAACAATAAAACAGTGGATCTGGGCAAAACATAAAATTAGAGACAGATTTTACAACGTCATTGCATTCCGTCTGGACAAACCTGCAGCGTTATCTGGTTATATATATATATATATATATATATATATATATATATATATATATATGACTAAAAACGATCACATTGTTTAGGTTCAGTGCATTCAGCAGCGCAAAGGACACTGCCAATCTCTAAGATGATTTTTGAGAATAAAAACACAACAAGAAATTAAAAAAAATAAAACAAAAACAAATCCACCTCATCAATATTTTCATTTTAACCCCACTCTCCGAGGAACTTAAATAATATCCAAAATGCCTATGCACATTTAGGATTATCTACAACGTATAATTGAAGGATTTCACAATGCTGACATGCAGCACGTGCAAAGCCTTTATGCTTCATGCAGCGTGGAAGAATTTGATCTTTTTAGAGGATTAGGAGCCGGATCTCTTCTTCCAAATGGTGTAAAACACCCATCTGAAATGATGAAGTCAAGGAGAAATGAATGTAAAAATGGACATACATCGTTAGAGTACAGAGAGTCTGTTGGTTCCTGTGTCCATCATAAAAAGTAATACAAATAGTTGTGTTTGCAAGAATATTGTCTTAATGCTTACAAATAGCAGGTAAAAATCTAAAAAAAAAAAAAATAATTTCTACTTTCTTCTAGTGCTATGTACACTTTACCATTGGGATGTTTAAACCTGGATTTAGAGGTACACACAAGCAGGTACAATATGATTAAGTATTGTTGATATAGAATGAATAAACCCCAACAAATATTCTACCCATATGCACGCACTTTAATAAATAGTATTTTTGGAAAATGTCATAGAAAATATTTTAACTTTGATATAAGTCCTCAAAATGTAGTATTTTTTACTTTAATAAATAGTATTTTAGAAAATGTCATAGAAAATATTTTAACTTTGAACTGAAAACCTCTTCTATAAAAGGGATTGTTCACCTTTAAATTACCTTTTAGTATGATATAGAAAGTCTTGTTGCGAGAGAGTTTGCAATTGGTCTTCATTTTTTGTGTTTTTGATTTAGCTTTTGTACTTTTTTGACAGCTCTCTGGTTTGGAATTTCAGCATTGCTAGGGTGCAATTTACCCTAGCAACCAGGCAGCAGTTTGAATGAGAAGCTGGAATATGAATAGGAAAGGTCTGGATAGAAAGACAAATAATAAAAAGTAACAATAACATTAAAATTGTAGCATCACAGAGCAATAGTTTTTGGCTGCCAGGGCCAGTGACCCCCATTTAAAAGCTGGAAAGACTCAGAAGAGGAAAGCAAATAACTTAAAAACTATACAAAAATCAATAAAATGAAAATCAGTTTAAAAGTTGTGAGTTGGCCATTCTAGAACATACTAAGGGGCACATTTACTTAGGGTCGAATATCGAGGGTTAATTAACCCTCGATATTCAACTGTCGAAGTAAAATCCTTTAACTTCGAATATCAAAGTCGAAGGATTTACCGCAAATGCTTTGATCGAATGATCGAAGGAAAAGAACGATTAAATCCTTCGAATCGAACGATTCAAAGGATTTTAATCCAGCAATCGAAGGATTTTCCTTCAATCAAAAAAAACTTAGAAAGCTTATGGGGAAGGTCCCCATAGGCTAATATTGGTGCTCGGTAGGTTTTAGGTGGCGAAGTAGGTAGTGAAAGCTTTTTTTAAAGAGACAGTACTTAAGACTATCGAATGGTCGAATAGTCAAAGGATTTTTAGTTCGAAACATTCGATTCAAAGTCGTAGTCGAAGTAGCCAATTCGATGGTCGAAGTAGCCAAAAAAAACTTCGAAATTCAAAGTATTTTTCATTCTAATCCTTCAATTGAGCTAAATAAATGTGCCCCCACAAGTTAACTAAAAGGTAAACTACCCCTTTAAGAAAGCAAGTTGAACTAATGAATTTTGTTTATGGAGTCGATCACACTGAGCTAGTTAGTTAGTTGGGCTAGTGTTAGATGAGGATAAAAGTCACACATTTGTGATGCCCCTATATATATCAAAAATTACCACAAAGGATAAATAACCACCTTGAGGAGACCTCAAGTACGACTTTATTTTAATCTTCATGAAGAAGGAATGTAAAATATAAGATTGTTATTCTCGAAAGACAAGAAATCACAAGGAAATCAGATAACTGAATCATGTCCTTGACCCTCTACAATAGTTCAGGACCATGGGAGTCACGTGTCCTAACATAACCCAGAAATGACTATTAATTTTAAAAGCTAGACAGATTATTATCACATATTTGAATTGAAAAAAAAGGCCTTCAAATAACCGCAAAAAAAACAAGAACACCAACAGGAATTAAAATATTTCCAGTACATCTAGTAGTGTTGCTCCAGTGTTGTCATACATGGGCCAAGGTCTAATGACTGACCAGTTTGGCTACAGCATCATCCAGTCATCCTGCAGTCACGTGGAAAATTGGATAATGCAGGAGGACCATCCTTCAACTTAGCTGATGATCCTACACATGTGCTCATAGCAGAACTGGTTTAATACACTAAGCAAAGTGACCAGTCTTCTTAATTACAAATAAAATCTACTAACATGGTGGGGGAGGGGGGTTCCATTCACTAATGTTAGATGTGCAGAAAAGGCATTATGTCCACCATGTTTTTGGAGTATGGCTTACTAACTCCATGGACACTTTTATAAGGTGCTTTTATAGGTTAGTGTGTTATCCACTCAGGAAGCTCCATTTACCAGTTTCTATTTGGGGATGGAGATAGACACGACAACTGCACCCATGCTCTGGGGAACAAATAACTTTAGTTCACAATCCAACATGCTGTGCATACATGATACTTTAGATAGCAATGGTAGTCACTGGAAACACAGGTCTTCACACCTACTTTTTCACAAATACCCAGGCTCTCTAGTTACTCTCCTGGTTCAGTTATGTCCTTAAATATTTGGACAGACAATTTTTTTCTAATTTTGGTTCTGTACATTACCACAATGAAGTTTCAATGAAACAACTCAGATGCAGTTGAACTGCAGACTTTCAGCTTTAATTCAGTGGGTTGAACAAAAATATTGCGTAAAAATGTGAGGAACTAAAGCCTTTTTTAACACAATCACTTCATTTCAGGGGCTCAAAAGTAACTGGACAAATTAAAAAACTGAAAATTAAATGTTAATTTCTAATACTTGTTTGAAAACCCTTTGCTGGCAATGACAGCCTGAAGTCTTGAACTCATGGACATCACCAGATTCTGGGTTTCCTCTTTTTTAATGATCTGCCAGGCCTTTACTGCAGTCGCTGTTTGTTTGTGGGCCTTTCTATCCGAAGTTTAGTCTTCAACAAGTGAAATACATGCTCAATTGGGTTCAGATCAGGTGACTGACTTGGCCATTCAAGAATATTCCACTTCTTTGCTTTAATAAACTCCTGGGTTGCTTTGGTTGTATGTTTTGGGTCATTATGAAATGCCTCACATTAAGAGACAGTGTCTCTGAACACCTCAGAATTTATTTGGCTGCTTCTGTCCTGTGTCACATAATGGATAAACTCTAATGTCCCAGTGCCAATGGCAGCCATGCACGCCCAAGCCATCACACTGCCTCCGCCATGTTCTATAGATGATGTGGTATGCTTTGGCTCATGAGCTGTTCCACACTTTCTCCATAATTTTTTCTTGCCATCATTCTGGTAGAGGTTGATCTTTATTTCATCTGTCCAAAGAATGTTTTTACAGAACTGTGCAGGCTTTTTTAGATGTTTTTAGCAACGTAAACCAATTTAGCCTTTCTATTCTGGATGCTTATGAGTGGCTTACACCTTGCAGTGCACCCTCTGTTTTTACTTTCATGCAGTCTTCTCTTTATGGTAGACTTGATATCGATACACCTACCTCCTGGAGAGTGTTGTTCACTTGTTTGGCTGTTGTGAAGGGTTTTCTCTTCACCATGGAAATTATTTTGTAATCATCCACCACTGTTGTCTTCCGTGGACGTCCAGGTCTTTTTGCGTTGCTGAGTTCACCAGTGCTTTCTTTCTTTCTCAGGATGTACCAAACTGTAGGTTTTGCCACTCCTAAAATTGTAGCAATTTCTCGGATGGGGTTTCTTCTGTTTTTGCAGCTTAAGGATGGCTTGTTTCACCTGCATGGAGAGCTTCTTTGACCGCATGTTGTATGTTCACACTTCACAGCAAAATCTTCGACATACAAGCACCCCCCCCCGCAATCAACTCCAGGGCTTTTATCTGCTTCATTGATAATGACATAACAAAGGAATTGCCCACACTTGAGTCAATTGTCCAATTACTTTTGAACTCCTGGTTCAATTACTTTTCAGCCCCTGAAATGAAGTGACTGTTTAAAAAAAAAAAAAAGGCTTTAGTTTCTTACATTTGTATGCAATCTTTTTGTTCAACCCACTGAATTAAAGCTGAATTAAAGCTGAAAGTCTGCAGTTCAACTGCATCTGAGAAGTTTCATTTAAAATTCATTGTGGTAATGTACAGAACCAAAATTAGAAAAAAAAGTTGTCTGTCCAAATATTTATGGACCTAACTGTATATATAGTAGAATGTTGGAATGTGTCCTTCCACCAGCATTTATTTGCAGTGCTTCTCTTGGGTATGAGAGCATGCAGGAATGCTTTAGCCACAGTTACATGGATAAATGCCTCCAGGTACAAAATGTTTCATTTCCTGTTTTTGGAACATATTCAGCATCTAATGGCTGCGAGATCCTTTACATGTGTTGGAGAGACTTAAGTCACTTCAGATGTACCTTAATATATGTAAAACATGTGCCTAGGTCAGGAGACACATACCAAGAAATGCTACCATGCAGGGAGGTGCAGCCTTTGATTACTATGACTGGAGGTAAATGGTTAGGGTCCACCATATGGGGTTTATCTTGACATGGTATGGTGGCATAACTTTGTAACAAAAAACCCAGTTTTTGTAAATACATGCACATGCATAGATATTAAATTACTTATGAGACAGGGGACCAGGGAATGTACAGTGATCAATCACCCCTTTTTCTGCCATTATAGAACATACCATTAAATATGTTCTAAATGTAAAATATAATGTATGTAACATGTAAACAATGATCAACACTACTCTAAATCATTCACAAATTCTGTTTTAATGTATATAACGGGGCTGAATATATCCTAATATTCTGTCCCCCCCATAAGTCAAGGTTGCAATTTAACACTATTTGCTGCTCTCTCCTATTTTATTTTACAAGTATTTGGTAACACTCTAGACCAGTGATCCTCAACCAGTGGCTCGCGAGCAACATGTTACTCACCAAGCCCTAGGATGTTGATCGCAGTGGCCTCAAAGCAGGTGCTTATTTTTGGATTTCAGGCTTGGCAGGTTTAGTGTACTGCCAAACAGAGCCTCCTGTGGGCTGACAGTGCATGTGCTACCAATAGCCAATCACAGCCCTATATTTGTCACCTTCAGGAACATTTTGCCTGCTTGTGTTGCTCCTCAACCTTTGTTTAAAATCTAAATATGGCTGTAATTTTTACATTTCAAACCAAATGTTAAGTAGTTATTGACTAAGGGTCACGTATTATGAAGCCATATTGCCGTGTTTTTTCTAGGATCTGTAAATGTGTTACTTGAAGATTCAGTCTTGTCTAAATTTCTATTGTCTCAGGATGGCTACCTGTAAACTTTGTATTTTCCTACCTGTTATGTCCTTTGGGTCTATCATTATAGACCTAAAGGTTGCCGTTATCAGTCCAGGCATAGTATATGAACAGGAATAAAATTTGCTCACAGCCCGTCTATAGAATACCATGGTACAATGCAACAGAACATTTTTATGGTATGGTTGTGCTCTGAAAAAGACTGAAGATCATTTTATCTATAATGCTGTAAACATGACTATAGACCAGTGATGTTTTGTGAGCATGTTGCTCTCCAGCCCCATGGATGTTGCTCTTAGTGGCCTGAAGCAGGTACAGCCAATACTATGTACTCTTCACAGAGTTATGTAGAACTCTAGACCTTCTTAGACTGCCACCTGATCATAATGAATGTCAGCACACCTATATCAAAATATATTGATAATGGGTTGAGTGCAGAGGACTCTTGTATTTGTCTATATGTATTTTGTGGTCACACCCTCATTGCACCCCCGTCTAATGGTTTTGAAAATTAATGGTGAGCACAACTTTCCCTATCTATCTATCTATCTATCTATCTATCTATCTATCTATCTATCTATCTATCTATCTATCTATCTATCTATCTATCTATCTATCTATACACACACACACACATTATTGAATCCCATTCACATATTTCTGATGCCTAGTCTTCATTTTTTAGAAAGGATACAGTTCCATGTAGGAGGGAACGCACACAACCTCCTTAGAGAATTGCACAGGGCAGGAAAGCATATTCAGCTGTTCTTCATAGAGAGTCAAAGCTTCAGTCAGGTTTACACAGTTTCCCTGTGGGAGGAAGCAGAAGAGGAAAGAAAAGGTGAATAAGAAGTTTATTGACAAGTATTATTAATGATGGGCTTAAGACAGCAACTAAAGCAAAATAGGAAGCCACCATTCATCACAGGAGCTGATCTCAGATACCAGTTTGAGCATTACATATTGTTGCAATGTTGTTACAGTAAGGCTGGAGATGAAAGCTTGTTTAAAGAGGCCCTGATTGTTTATTTCAGCCTTCCCACAGATCACATAAATGGAAGATAGGTCCCTAAAAAACAAAACAACAATATACTTTAAAATCAGGGATACAGTGTAATGGTAGTATTAAGATATGTAATGATATCCCATTACAGGAATATTTTGCCTTCTAGATAGGGTTAAAAATTCTGCTTGCATATTTTATATTGCATATCTCATATTCTTAGCTATTGTCTGTAAACTCCCCCCTTCCCTGGTTAGGCATTGTGGCAAACAAAAATGAACCGCAACATACTATGGGTCATTTACTACTTGGAATGCAGTGTGCAATTGGGTTGTTAGGTCATTTTGACCCTAGCAACCAGATTGCTGAAATTGCAAACTGGAAAGTTGCTGAATAAAAAGCTAAATAACTCAAAAAACACAAATAATAATAAATGAAAACCAATTGCAAATTGCTGCAGAGTAATACTCTCTATGTTATACTAAAAGTTAATTAAAGGTGAACCACCACAAGGAGTGCTACCACAAACAATGCTGGATACCACTCCACAGTTTTCCTTAAAACATGGAAAATACCAATAGCCCCCCCTACTACTCTCACATATTGCAACGGTAAGATTATTCCTGATTGATGGCAAATTAATGTAAATGAAATCAAGTACATTTCAGAAACAATTCAAAGCTTCTTGCAATCAGAAGCTCAAAGCACACATTCTCCGGTGGAACATTTCTCACTATGTATTTGCACATTTTCAGTCCTAGCTCCCAGACTGTAAAGTGTCAGGATATGATTTGCCATGTGTCATTCCCCATGACTGGGTTTAAGTGTGCTTTTTTCTAATATTCAGTGTATTCTATTCCACACAGTCTGACAGGTAATGGAATGCAATTATTACTCACACATTTCAGTGCAATATATATATATATATATATATCTGTATTGAGAAATGAAAAGAAAAGTTTTACTCAGACAGAAGCAGACCGAATGGAGAGAGGTACACAGCAACAGAAGATGTTCTTTGTTACTGATTTCAGTGAGGAATACAGTCAAATTTGTAAAATTGTCAAAAAGTATTTACCGATACTAGAAGGAGACACTAAGATGACCGAAATTTTGGCCCAAATGGACATAAAGTTTGTCCCAAGAAAGGCCCCTACTCTTGGAAAAATTCTGGCCCCTAGTCAAGT
Organism: Xenopus petersii; assembly: GCA_038501925.1. Lineage (NCBI taxonomy): Eukaryota > Metazoa > Chordata > Amphibia > Anura > Pipidae > Xenopus > Xenopus petersii. The sequence goes on from CM076674.1 coordinate 149,903,522, forward strand.
ATCATCGGTCTTTTGTAATTCAGCCGAGAATTGGCTAACTATGAAAGGTACATACAGGTGTGGGGCGAATACTTGTAAGACGTGTCAGGTCATTTCGGCTGGTCCCGACTTTAAATCCAACAAAACAGGACAGATCTTCAAAAATAGAGGGTTCTATAATTGTAACACTAAAAATGTCGTATACCTCCTTGAGTGCAACCAGTGTAATAAACAGTATGTTGGTCGTACATCCCGCATGTTGAAAGCGAGAATTAGGGAGCACATTAGGAACATAACCAACAGGGAGGAGACCACCCCGGTTGGTAGACATTTTAAAACGTGTTCACCTAGTGGGATTAAGAACCTAAATGTAAATGTAAAAGTAATAGCGAAAGTACCTAGCAGAGGAGGGGATATTATCCATAGACTAAATCTTAGAGAGGCCTTTTGGATCCTTAAATTGGACACCAGAATCCCTATCGGACTAAATTCCAGACACGATATTAGCTATTTATACTAGATCCAAGTCTCCTTGGCAATTCAAGCAGGTTAGGGTGACCCACGTAGAACAGTCTGGAGCCAATGTACCTCTAGACCGTCCTGGATTTTGTAATGCACCTCTTGACACATACTCCCCCCAGTCTTCAATAATACATACATAATTAATTGCAGTTTGTCTGGTTTTAATTTTTTACAGAAAAAGTTTTTAGATATTTTTAAATAAATAAAGTGGTTTTATTATTGCCCACTAGGGGTCACTGCTATTTTCTGTATAAGTACCCAGCTGTTGACAATGATCTGTTACCTATGACTAAGGGATTTACTCCCGAAACGCGTTAGGTTTTGCAGCAGCAACCCCAATAAACCCCTTTCCAGAAGTGCCGTCTGCTGGTTTTGTTTCTGTCGTATATATATATATATATATATATATATATATATATATATATCTATATCTATATCTATATCTATATCTATATCTATATATATATATATATATACCTCTCAACATTATTTCAGTGCCAAAATACCAACAGATACAATTCTTTCGTTATATCAGAGACAAAACATATGTGCTAGTTTACTCTGAGGCCAACATAATCATCAACTTTTAAGGGAGAAGTAAATCCTAAAAATGAATAGGGCTAAAAATTTCATATTTTATCAACTGAACTTATTGCACCAGCCTAAAGTGTCAGCTTGTCAATAGCAGCAATGATCCAGGACTTCAAACTTGTCACAGGGGGTCACCAACTTGGAAAGTGTCTGTGACACTCACATGCTCAGTGGGCTCTGAGAAGCTATTGAGAAGCTAAGCTTAGGGGTCATCTCAAATTATCAAGCAGAAAATGAGGTTGGCCTGTAATATAAGCTGATGCTACAGGACTGATTTTTAATTTCTGATGCTAGTTGCACTGGTTTCTGTGCTGCCATGTAGTAATTATCTGTATTAATGATTAATGAGCCTTATATTGTGACATTTATATTCTTTGTGAGTGGGTGCCTAAGCTCAGTAAGTGACAGCAGCACAGAGCAGGTGCAGTGAATCAGCAGAAAATAAGATGAGGAGCTACTGGGGCATCTTTGGAGACACAGATCTTTACTACTAAAAGGCTGTGTTTGCTTTGGAGTGGTACAGAAGCCCAAAACATAATATACAACATTTCTAGCCTACTTTTTTATTTAGTCTGTAGTTTTCCTTTAAATAACAATACCATATTTCATACTTACTGCAACATGGAGGCAGCGCACACTATTAATTGTTATTAGATTTCCATTAATACATTTTGTTTCTTCCCTTTAAGTTTAGAATAAGTTACTTAATTGTGCGCACAACATTTAATTTTCCCATACAGGTATTGAACCTGTAAAACAGAATGCTCAGGACCTGGGGTTTTCCGTAATTTAGATCTCTATTCCTTAAGTATGCTAAAAAACATGTTAATTAATCCCAATAGGATCATTTTGCCACCAAAATGGATAAATTATATCTTAGTTTGGATCAAGTACAAGCTACTGTTTAATTATTAGAGGGAAAAGGGAAATCATTTTTACAAATTTGAATTATTTAAGTCTATGGAAGATGGCCTTTCTGGATATCGGGTTTCCAGATAATGGATCCCATACCTGTAGAGGGAAAACACTTAACCAAAGTGAAAACACTTTAACCAAACAAATCTAAGTAATGACCCTTGAAGCATGAAGTATTCAGATGTGCACATGCTTACATATCGTCTAAATTACTGTGGATTAAGTGTAATAAAGGAGAATTTTCTAATTGCTGTGCTAGCCGTCTGGCTGGAATAATTGCATACTGCAGAAAAAGCAGACAGGACTATATGAAGGAATGAGAAGAATTTCCAAGTGCTACGGTCAGTAAGAATGTGCAGTCAGCATTTCTATTAAGGTATTTAAATGCTCATCAGTGAGCATGAGTCTTAAAGGAGAAGGAAAGGTTAAAACTAAGTAAGCCTTATTAGAAAGGTCCATCTAAATATACCAGTAAACCCCCAAAGTAATGTTGCTCTGAGTCCTCTGTCAAAAGAAACACAGCATTTCTTTCCTTCTATTGTGTACACATGGGCTTCTGTATCAGACTTCCTGCCTTCAGCTTAAACCTCATTGCCCTGGGCAAGAGCATGCTCAGTTTGCTCCTCTCCCCCCACCCCTCCCTTCTCTACTGTAATCTGAGCCCAGAGCAGGGAGAGACTCAGACAGGAAGTGATGTCACACCACATTAATACTGCAGCTCCTATTCTAAACAAACAGAGAGTTTCTAGAGCTTTTTGCTCAGGTATGGTAAAACATTCTACAGAATAAATATAGCATTCTAGATTGCACTATTGCAGCTAATCTATTGGCAATAAAATGGCTCTGTAGTTTTCCTTCTCCTTTAAATGCCCTAATATATTCAAATAGTGAGAGGCACTGTAAGGACTTGGATTTTAAGGCATTCCTGTGGTGTATGAACCAAACTGAAATAATTTCTTACAAATGTGTTTTGCTGTAATTTCTTTGCGAAATCAACGTCCCAGGACAAAATAAAATCTGCCAAGGGATATTGGTTTGTATTGAGCAATGCATATAAACTCAGTGGACACTCGTCTTTATACATTTAAACCTTATACACCATAAAGTTGTGATCGACAGGGATGGGCGAATTTGACCCGTTTCGTTTCGCCAAAAATTCGCCGCCGGCAAAATGTCGCAGACGCCCATTAAAGTCTATGGGCGTCAAAAAAAATTTGTCGCGCGTCTTTTTTTTTTTTTGATGCGCGTCTCCATACAAGTCTATGGGCGTCATTTTTTCGGCGAAACGAGGCAAAAAAATTTGCCCATCCCTAGTGATCGACTCCTAAAGCTGCAATCGTTATTCTGAAATTTGCACGGCACTAAAATTCTATAACCACTGTTTGGCCTTTAGTTTATGTTTCTGCTCTTTTTTTGTTTTGGAACTTAATTTTTATTGTTTTTAAAGGAGAAGGAAAGGTTAAAACCAAGTAAGCTTTATCAGAAAGGTCTATATAAATACACCAGTAAACCCTCAAAGTAATGCTGCTCTCTGTCAAAAGAAACACAGCATTTTTTTCCTTCTATTGTGTACACATGGGCTTCTGTATCAGACTTCCTGTTTTTATCTTAAACCTTCAGGGCTTGGGCTTGAGCATGCTCAGTTTGCTCCTCTCGCCCTCCCTTCTCCCCTTCCTGCTGTAAGCAAAGCCCAGAGTTATGAGTGAACAGGGAGAGACTTGGGCAGGAAGTGATGTCACACCAAGCTAATATGGCAGCTGCTATCCTAAACAAACGGAGAGTTTCTAGAGCTGTTTGCTCAGGTAAGGCAAAGTATTCTGCAGAATAAATATAGAGTTAAAGCTTGCACTTTTGTATTGGCAATAAACTACTTCAGTAGCTTTCCTTCTCCTTTAATACATCAGATCAGAGTTTGTAGGCACCACATTGGCTATCCTTTACAGAATAATGTTGGCTGACAGAAAGAGCTAAAAGAAGGAACAATCACATATACTGTAAGTAATTTAAGTAGAAATTCCAGCTGCATGTGGTATTTTTAGACAATTTGCAATTGGTTTTCATTTTTTATTATTTGTGTTTTGTTGAGTTATTTAGCTTTTCAATTAGCTGCTTTCTTTTTGCAATCTCAGCTGTCTGGTTGGTCCAAATGACCTAGCAACCATGCATTCATTTGGATAAAAGACTGGAATATGAATAGGAGAGAGCCGGAATAGAAAGACGAGTAATAAAAAATAGCAATAACAATACATTTGTAGCCTTGCAGATCATTTCAGAAGAAGGTGGCATACAATCAAAAAACTATGAAAAAAATAAAATCAGTATTAAGGAATTGAAAAGTTCCTTAGAACTAGCCATTCTATAACAAACTAAAATTCAACTTTAAGGTTAACCACCCCTTTAAAAAAATGTTTAAAAAGGCTATGATTCAGCTTTTTTCATCTATCATCACCTAAACCAAAATTCTGTATATTCAGTATATTCCCTTTCACATCTGCTCCCCACCCATTCCTATCAGTTTGTCCCCTTCAGATGATATATATTTTTCCAAATTATTGTTTACATGTGTATTGTTTTCCACTTTTAGTTGTCTGCTCATTTCAGCCCTGTTTCCCTAACCCTGTCTGCACTGCCTCTGTCTGTCTGTTCCACATTCAACTTTTTCGATGCCAGAGAAGCAAGGAGAATAAACAACGTATCCTTGACCATCAAGAACTGATGAACAAATTATTGTGAGTGACAAAGCCACTGAATAATTTTCAGCACAAATAGGTTGTCTTGTACATACAGCATGCAAAGATAGTTTCTCCCCTGCAGCCTGCTTGTTTAAATCAATAATATTCAGAGAGCTTTAGCTTAAAAAAGACCTTTATGAATGTGTAGGAGCCAATGTTGAAAACATGAAGCAAGCATAGCAAGTGCCTGAACTGTCCTTAAACTCACAAACACAGGGACACACAGACAGCAAGAAGAATAATGTGACAGATTGGGGTGGGGTGGACAAGGGCAGAGCCTTGGCATTGCAGAATCTAAACCATTATTCAGATTCCAGTGTATTGTCAGGTCAGGGGCCATATTAACTTTGTTTGGCCCCAAGAAGTAAATCTCTGTTATGTGTATGTTTCCATTTTATAATATGCTTATTATAAAATAAGAAAGGCCTCAACGTCATTTTCGCATGTTACAATAAAACTTTTTTTTAGATCTATATAAGACCTGAGAAAGCGGATCCCCTTTGCTGGTTATTTATTCAAATTTTGATACTGCACCCAGGCAATTTACAGTATACTTATATACGAGGATGATACAAAATGTGATAAAACCAAACATTAAATAACCATGTGCTTCATACCAGACCAATCTGTGTCCTCGTGCATAATCCACCCTTAATTGGTTTATTGGTTCCATACCAAATCTTTGGACAATTCAAGTGTAAAACATTTTTCTAAAAAAACATTTTTTTAAAAAACAATTTTTAGTGCAAATTTTTTGTGTGCAAATGATGTAACCAACATCTTAAAATGTGTTATAAAATAGCAGATATTCAATAAATACTTTTTTTTAAAAATTATCTGTGCCTGTGTCCAAGTAAAAAAAAGTATTTATTGAATATCTGCTATTTCATAACACATATTAAGATGTTGGTTATATCATTTGCACACAAAAAATTTACCAATTAAGGGTGGATTATACACAAGGACACAGATTGGTCTGGTATGAAGCACATGGTTATTTAAAGTTTGGTTTTATCACATTTTGAATCATCCTTGAAAAAGGTCCCAATAGGGACCGAAATGTTGGAGAAAGATGCAATAAAAGATTATTTATCTTATATCAAAGGGAGTGCTGGTCTATAAAACATTGGTGTATCCCCTGCGTTCATTAAAATTGATTTTGGAGTGCGGATACTCACCTGGAATATATAGTGATGCACTGAATCCAGGATTTGGCCATTTTCAGCAGGATTCAGGATCGGTATAATTTAAGTGCCTGCCTGAACCAAACAAATCCTTACAATCATGTGGCTTTGCGTCACACAAACAAAAAAGTTGAAGATTTTTCACAGTGTGCTGTGCGCGTGGTTCTCTTTTCCTTACCTAGATTTGCATATGCAAATTAGGGTTTGGATTCAGTTTAGCATACCGACAAATTTTTCATGAAGGATTCAGAATTTGGAGCATTCCTACTATCGGTTTTTCAGGCATTTTCAGTTCAATCTCCCCTGGAAGGCTACTGTATTAGCAATCTAGAACAGTAAATAAGTGTAACCACAAACCTAAGGGCAGTGGGCGACGGGAAGACTTGCCACCCACGATTATTTATACACAACTGCAAGCAACAAATCTCCCAAAAATGTGTCTCCATTGGAAACAACTTAAATCGCTAGCAGTAAAACCAACTTATCAAAAAGGTCTCGGACTTTGCGAAATGTCTGTTTTACCTGCAGCGATTTCAGTTATTTACAATGGAGATGCATGTTCGGGAGACAGGATAGGACGCCCGCAGTCAGGCATAAATAATGGTGGGATGACAAATCTCCCCTTCGGCCACTGCCCTAGCCTGAAATGGCCTAATCCCGAGATTAGAAGGGCCAATAGTCTCACCAACAACATCAGGGCTTCAGAATGTCCATCCTTCTAGCAACAACTATAGATTAGCCCCACACTTTGGAAACTGCTGCTTTAGGCAACAACTTGTGTAAACAAATACTTAAAGTTGCGTTATTAAACTTCTAGGAAACACTTTTTGAACACAGTTTTGTTGATGTGCTGAAATCAGCGACTTTTTGTACCTGCATTTAAAATGATGGTTTCCATATGTGTGTGTGTATACAGCTGAGCAGAGTGAAGATCAGCTTCAAAATGTCTGCTTTCATGTTTCCCGAACAGCTCTCCATTTTGAGTAGATAAATGCAGATACAGTAGCCACTGATTTCACTGCATCCGCTTCTCTTCTCCATATCACGAGGAGAGAAGAGCTCAATACGCCAGTATTCCTTTGCCCTTAAATTTTCCCATAAATTGAACGTGTTAAAGATGATTATCTTAAGTGTGTTTGGTATATTTGTCAGCTTTCATATATTCACAGCTGGGCATAGAACTGTAAAAATATTGTAATTAAAGTATTTAATTTCCTTTTAAATCAAATACAAGTAGCCATTTTCTCCTATTTATACCTACTGGGTACGTGCAAGTTGGTGTGTCAGCAAATCACCCTGCTAATGTCTCCCTTGTGATTGCATGCAGCGGTGGAAAGGGGTAATCCAAGGATATCACCATGGGTGTAATATTTATTACTTTTTTAAAAAAAGCAAGGTTTCTCTGGCTCATGGTCCATACGTGTGGTAGGACCACAAATACAAACATCACAGAGTTGGCATAGTTACTGCAGCTAAACATGTGTTCTACTCCAAACAGCCGTTTATTTCTGGGACAGTTTGTTTTTCTTCTACGCACAGAACCAAATATAGTTCCGGATTTAAAATTGCTGAAAATTTACAACAGCTTCCGTGGATCAGAGAAGCCACAAACATCTTCTGTAGGATGCAGCCGGATGGACAAGAATAAACGTGCCTAGCCAGGTAATTTTTCTTCTTGGAATAGACAGAGGAAAACACTGCATATAATTTAGAGTGATATCACTCAAGGTTGCAACTCTCTCTCAGTTCACGGCAAGCTCCTTACTGACATTTACTCCCCAACTCTTCTGGACACAGCTTAATCTTATCTACGGAGAAGGACTTTATCACACAATCTAATCAGTTAGTTTAGGGACAAATGGAAAACTTTTTTCCTTTAAAAAAAGAAAAAAAAGTTTTCCATGTGTCCCTAAACTAACTGATTAGATTGTGTGATAAAGTCCTTCTCCGTAGATAAGATTAAAGAGTCCAGAAGAGTTGGGGAGTATTATGTATTATGAAAGGCAATATATTGTCTCCAAAATGCACAATCTGCAAGGAGACATTTTCTTAGATAGTTATCATATAACCCATAACTTTTTTATAAATTTTACCCCATTGCTTCACACATTCTTGATGGTATAGGTAATGGATCCATTATCCGGAAACCTGTTATCCAGGAAGCTCAGAATTACAGAAAGGCCCCCCTCCCATAGACTCCATTTTATCAAAATCTTAAAAAATGATTTCATTTTTCTCTGTAATAATAAAACAGTACATTGTACTTGAACCAAACTAAGATATAATTAATCCTTATTGGAAGCAGAGCCAGCCTATTGGGCTTATTTCCTGTTATCCAGAAAATCCCAGGTCTCAAGCATTCTGATAACAGATTCCATACCTGTACTACAAATTTTGATTAGTTATTACTAATGTGTGTTTGTATGATTACTTTATACTCTGTCTGTTAGGATAGGAACTGCTTGGTATTTTAACCAGGGTCATGTTGCTTGTCTTTAAGCACTGGATAGCAGAGCTGGGTGAAGCTGATCTGGTGGTCTAGGCAACGAGGCTGGCCACTTTGCGTACGTCCCCTGCATGGTGATACAGGTGATAGCGATGGAAGGAAGGAGTGGGAGAGCGACAGAGGGGAGGAGAGCAAACACAGACTAGGGGTAGGCAGAATTCTCTTTAATAGGTCCCAGCTCAGCACCCCTCTATCAATTGTGAACTAGGCAGGTGTCTCTTCTGCCTACCCCTAGTTCTGGTCATGCTGAATAGAAATGCAGTGAAAAGGTATTATTGTAAGTGAACTGTAATGTATTGTTTGCTATGCCCGTAGTGTGTAACGAATCTCAGCTGCCCAATTACCAATACATGTAAAGTCTATTTAAACCATTACCTCTCCTACTCTGAAGCTAAAGCATTGCATTCCCATCTCTAATCACAATGTGTACTTGTTGTCCAAACCTGGTATCCTACTGTGCCCGTTCTGGATCCTTGCCATGCTCTGTTGCTCTGGATCAGGGATACCCAAACTTTTTTACCCATGAGGCACATTCAAAAGTAAAAAAAGTTGGAGAGAAACACAAGTATGCAAAAAGTTCCTCGGGGTGCCAATTATGGTCTGTGACTATCTTTTAGTAGCCCATATGTTGACCCTCTGTCTACAGGAGGCTTTGTCTGGCAGTACAATTGTTTTTTATGCAACAAAAACTTGCCTCCAAACTAGGAATTCAAAAATAAGCACCTGCTTTGAGGTCACTGGAAGCAACACCCAAGGGGTTAGTGAGCAACATGTTGCTTGCGAGCTACTGGTAGGGGATCACTGTTCTGGATCCTTGTTCAATTTATGGCCATTAGTTCTCTCCCAGTCCCTGACTAGCTTCTAGTTGTATAAGTCTTAATTATTTTTCCATTCCATTATCCAGACTGCACCATTCCTACCAACCTTTTCCTACTTCATCCTTTTCTAACTACCTATTCTGACCATTGGTTGATCTATGCCTTTTCAGCTACTCAAACCTTTGCCCACTCTGCCCCTTTCCAATATCCTCTGCATCACCTTTGTGTTTGTGACTATTTTTTTTAAGAACTTTATATCTCTATATTGTGCTACTGTTGTTGCCAAAGGACTAATTTCTTATCCCAGCTTAGTCATATTGCCCCACTATAAAACACACAGGCAGGTTATTTGGCTCCTGATACAACTGGCCAATGTGTGTGAGTAAATCTGATAGGGACCTTTGATTGTAAGCTACACTGAAGCAGGGACTGCTATAAAAAATACACAAAATAACTACAAAGTGTGATATGGTAATACATTTTGGTTTCAAAGGACCAAACTAGGTAAAATTAGTCTTTTACAGTATATCTCAACTGACCATTGTAACTATCCAAGGTCAAGTCGTATAGGACTTATTTGCTTAGGAATGAAAATCCTGTTGGTCAAGGGCGTAGGATATTATTCACCAAAAGGAAACAGCAGGAAGTCTACCTCCTCCCAAATTGCATGTGATCTCTGAAATAGTCATGCCTTATGGCCAAACTGTCCTGTAGCAAACCATGGAATTACTGAACCTGTTCCTGTTATGCTGGAACTACACTATTATTACTATTACATTTTGAAATGTGGATGAATTTCGCACAGTACTACTGCACATGTTCTGGCTATCATCATTCATTTGCATGCTATTTATCACAAGTATAAATTATGCTATGCAAATGAGTGAGAGATGAAAAAAAATGAAACCACTCTATTCTTACTGGCTCTCACTCGCTGTTCCTGCTGTCCATCTCTGCTGTATTTTCCAGAGGACATATCCTAAAACTGGGGCTCGCCCATGTTTGTTTATTATCCAGATATTTCCTTCAGGCTGCTAAAAAAAACTTTTAAACTATAGTTTAAACCTGACTGTCGGTTTATTGCAAGAAATAACAGTAGGTATTTCTAAATTTAAACTAGCAATGAATCTATTTAGCATTTCCCCTATTTTTAGAACTCTTGTTGAGCAAGGTTGATCATACCCCTTCAAAATAATCTGCCATTTAGTCCCAAGCAGCTTTCCATCTACCCACATGTTTTCTTTCAAACCAAATTAGATATCTATGCCCAGGTTGATCAAACCACATACAGTACACATCTAATAATGTCATAACCATGACTGTTCTCCAGCCACATACACATACTGTATCATCAGCAGTTAGATGCAGGACCGGACTGAGAATTAAAATAGGCCCTGGCATTTCAGGTACACAGAGGCACAAACAGCCCACTCCAGCCCACTAAATACTGACTTTCTATGACACCTTATAGCAGCCCCTGTGGCATTTGCCAGAACCGACAGATTGCCAGTCCGGGCCTGGTCAGACGTATGTCTGGAGTTTAACAGTTAACCCCATACTTCTGATTATATACACTGGAATCCTTCTTGTTTAGTAGGACACATTTCTGTGTTAGATTTAGAGGGGATACAAACTGTAAATATTAAAATACATTTCATAATTATATTTTCTAAAATAATTATATTTGCCCCCTACACCTATTAGAAAATAATGAAGTAAAAAGCTATTTTTTTTTTTAGCATTCACATATACCGTTTGACCCTTTCGTGTTCTAAGTGGTCATTTTTTTCTAGTTCTTAGGTAGGATGCAGATCATACATCTAAGCAAACCTCCACACGGCTTGAGATCCAGCCAACAGTAAAACAGCAGGCATTTTCTCATATTTCCTTCCTGCTTTGCTATTGTCTGGTACGAATTTAAAAGTGAAATCCAGGGACACTTCTAAAAGTCCTGCTCACAAAGTAAGTTGAAAAAATTTGCATTTAGGCCATGCCTATTTCTTTTTTTTACTAGTCCCCTTAACCAAACCAATTTAAGGTCAAGGCCACAAAGGCCACAAAATATATAGCACAATCATACGGCGGGCGAGACAAAAAATGGGGACATTCTCTAAGACCAAGTTTCTAATATGAAAAAATGAATGGAGGACGCTGGGGTAACAGAACTCTGCTGCAAATCTTCTTTATTAGGAGTGTAACAAACACTACATGTTTCGGGCAGACATGCCCTTTGTCAAGTGTACAACCCCTTATCACACACCACCTTAAATCACAGTAATAATCACCCAAAGCCCCACCTCTCGGTGTCCATTGGTGCAATCAAAAGATCAAGACTTGCCACCGTAGTTGGGCCTGATTATGCTTTGCTTCATAAAAGTTTCTAGACACTACTATATCAGTGCTGGTTTTATCTTTAAAATTTGTATGTCTCCCTTATATTCCTGTATCCTAGTTTTCACCGGCCTCATGGTTTGGCCTATATACATACACAAGTCATTAAGTAAATAAATGACCTGTTTTATATCACAGGTTGCAAAATGCCTAAATGCAATTTTATGTCCTTTAGTAGGATGGTGGATTTTATCCCCCTTTATCACTCCAGAACAGCAAACACAGTTTAGACATGGTGCTGTACCATATTTTGGCTTACCCATAAATGTTTGTAAACCTTCACTTTTGTTTTGTTCATCGGGGCTAAGCTCATCTCTCAATGTTTTCCCTCTTTTATAACTAAACATCGGGGGAGCTAGAAAACATTTGCCAAATTCTTTATCATCTTGTAAGATCGGCCAGTATTGATTAACTACCTTTTCAACTTTCTTACTAAAATTCCCATATTGATTTACAAATACAGGGCGATTATTATGCCTTATATTTTTTTACAGTTTTACGATCTACTAAAACTGTTTTCTAGGGATTTTTGCCACTTCCCTATTTATTTTAGTAAGATAGTGTCCATCATATCCCTTTTCTAGAAATCTTGATTCTAGTGACCTAGCTGCTAGGTTATAATTTTCTTCTCTAGAGGCTATTCTGCGAGTCCACAGAAATTGCCCTTTGGGGATCGCTACAGTTGTTAGTAGATCGTAAAACTATAAAAAAAATATAAAGCATAACACTTTGTTTTGGGATAGGCCTTTTTTAGATGATATTATGGCTAATGAGCAGTTTCCCAAATGCTTTTTAACCTAAAATTTTAATATTTATTGTAGGTTCGAAATAACTGGATTTTTTGATTGCACCAATGGACACCGAGAGGTGGGGCTTCGGGTGATTATTACTGTGATTTAAGGTGTTGTGTGATAAGGGGTTGTACACTTGACAAAGGGCATGTCTGCCAGAAACATGTAGGGGCCGATTCACTAACTTCGAGTGAAGGATTCGAAGGTAAAAAACTTCGAATTTCGAAGTTTTTTTTGGGCTACTTCGACCATCGAATGGGCTACTTCGACCACGAAGGATTCAAAGTAAAAATCGTTCGACTTTTAGACCATTCGATAGTCGAAGTACTGTCTCTTTAAAAAAACTTCGACCTCCTAGTTCGCCATCTAAAAGCCACCAAAGTCAATGTTAGCCTATGGGGAAGGTCCCCATAGGCTTGGCTAACTTTTTTTGATCGAAGGATATTCCTTTGATCGTTGTATTTAAATCCTTCGAATTGTTCGATTCGAAGGATTTAATCGTTCGATCGAAGGAATTATCCTTCGATCGTACTATCTGCACTAAATCCTTCGACTTCGATATTCGAAGTCGAAGGATTTTAGTTCCTAGTCGAATATCGAGGGTTAATTAACCCTCGATATTCGACCCTTAGTGAATCGGCCCCGTAGTGTTTGTTACACTCCTAATAATGCAGCATCCTCCATTCATTTTTTCATTACTCAGTCATTGGTGCCTGGGCAGGAGCACAGGAGGTACATGTAATGAGGGTGTACATCTTTTGCCAAAACCTGCTAAACCTGTTTCATTGAATTGGAAAGTTTCTAATATGGGTCCTGTCCACCTGAAATGAGGACTGATGGGAACACTAGTCTGTTATATTTACCTTCTGCATTTCAATTGGCTGGCAGTCACATGTATGTCAAAGAGAAAGGCCCTGGAGGGGAGTGAAACGTCAGTCTGTGATTGAACAATACATTTTTATTATTTTTAAGACCTGAGAGTGCGGATCTTATTCGCTGGATTTAATATATATATATATATATATATATATATATATATATATATATATATATATATATATATTTCAAAAAATTGAGAAATTACTTTTAGTGGCTGTACTACAAACAGGATTATTCTAGTGAGCATTATAAAAGGATTTCTAAACCTTTGACTCTCAATCACTTTAATAATTATGCCATTCAACCAAGCATCAATGAGGCTAGCAGTTATGAGTGTGTCTGTAACAGCTTACTTTCACCATTAGTCTCAAAAGCGTTAAATTAGCCATTAGTAAATAAAACTGATGGCCAGTGAAATGCATAATTAGTATGACAAGTGAGGTCTGAGCTGCAGCTCACGTAAGGTAAGGGGTTCTGACTCCTGCCAACAAACACTCGACAGTTGTACAAATACACATTTTTAATCTAAAAGAAGAAGCAATTAAACGTGTCTGAAACATCAGAACAGCGTGTACTCAAATGCTCTGCAAGGCTGAAGAAACTGGAAAAAATGAATTAAAAGACAGAAAAGAAGGGAGAAATTTAAAGGAGAAGTCTTTTCTTTTAACTGGGAGTGTCAAAAGTTAGGCTCCCCCAAGTAATTGTATTTGCTTACTTGATACCCTGGGCTGGTGCTCCTATCAGAAGAAAACTGCACAGACTCAGGGTTATTCCAGTGAGCGTCATGAAGACTGTACATGTGTCTGCCCAGGAAAATCTGAAGCAAGAAGAAATGGAAAAGAGGATCGCTCCGTGGTGCTCGCTGATAGAATACTAGGCCAGTGCAGTTGTTCTGCTGATAGGAGCACTGGCCTGGGGTATTAGGTAAGTATATAAAAGTTCCTAACTTTTGGCACCACAATTAAAAATACTTAGCAAAATAATTTTTAAAACCATTCTATGAAACACACCTCATTACATCTCGTGTCTCCACCCATTCCTCACAGACCCCCCCCCCCCGTTTTACCCACTACTGCCATTTCTCACCTCCCAATATTGATTTAGCCTTTTGCACAATTTTGTGTTACCCATGTCAATTTAAGATACGGTCAATTCTGTGTTCCTAAATAATAGTATATATATATATATATCTTAATAAATGGACCCGCAATCCTTCATTTTGGTGAAATAAATCAATGTGCTTTATTTACAAATTCATCTCCAATGTTTCGGTTCTCTCTGGGACCTTTTTCAAGCATCTTTATTGTATTATGAAAATTTGACCAACGCACAACCCTCTATATTCTAAATCTGGAAAGAGTGTGCTCGCTGTACTGACATTATATATATATATATATATATATATATATATATTAGGGATGCAGCGAATTCACGATTTGGTTCGAGATTTGGCTAGGATTCGGCCTTTTTAAGCAGGATTCGGATCCGGCGAAATTCCTCTGCCCGGCCGAACCAAATCCTAATTTGCATATGCAATTTAGGGGCGAGAAGGGAAATCACGTGACTTTTTGTCACAAAACAAGGGATAAAAAATGTTTTTCAGATTCGGTTTGGTATTCGGCCTAATGTTTTGCGAAGGATTCGTGGGTTCTGCCGAATCCAAAATAGTGGCTTCGGTGCATCCCTATGTATATATAAATGTATATATATATATATATATATATATATATATATATATATATATATATATATATATATATATATATATATATATATATATATATATATAAATAAATGTATATATATATGCACCAATATAATGGGTAAAAAGTAAATAATCTACAGTTAGTTAGTAAAATAACATAATATATGTTAAAAATAGAATTAGGAAACTGAATTTGACTGCTCAAAGCAGCTGATTTCATTTTTATGAACTGTCATAAATATAGATTCACAAGTAACATGCAATACAGCAGAGCTGCTGGGACTCCACAGTTTGATTTTGTGTCCCATTGTTTTGCTTAGAAAATAAAAGTACAGAACAAAAAGTACTACCCAAGAACCGAACAATGCATGGACATGCTTTGGACTGGCGATGCCTTGCAAAATATGAAGATCTTGTAGCGTGTAAAAATGTAAAAGTGCACATCTGCCTTACAACATAATGATCTGATTACATTATGAGGTTAGAAAAACAAGATTTACAGTATCCAGGCACCTTAGCTGTAGCTTTAAATGTAATTGGCACTGTATGGTGAAGGCTATGAAAAGGCTGCAAATGTGGATTTCATTAAAGGTTTGCATCACACTTGCTGGCTTAAGGTTTTTGTTACACTGGTGCAGAAACTATACATGGAATATTGACAGCCTATTGTTTATTGGAATTGTATGAAACAACATCCCACCATTCCAAGAACATTTTTCTTTCCTTATAGCACATTAATCACATGCAGGGGCATTTTAGGACAATGCATGGAATTGTAGGACAATTAAATACGGAATCTGAAAACAATAAAAGTTTGAATCGTTTTTAAAGGACTAAAAGGTAGGTCTGCTTATTTCACAAAGTGTTCCTACAGTTATTTGCAGGAAATATCAATGTGTTTTTCACAAAATTGCTTTTTGAAAAAGCAATGCGGCAAACGCACATCATTATTTCCTGCAAATAAATGTTTTATATGATTGGCCCACAGACTGCTTGCCTTCCCTTCTGCATAATGGTATCCTAGGCTTGGTTATAGACAGAAGAGAGAAATCAGTAGCTGGAATATTGGTTCACTCTCATGCCCCAGCCAAGTACTATTCAGAATCATTGCGGAAGACAAAAGTAATTTTAACAGGGGGGTCGGCAGTCAAAAGGGGGCAGAGGATAAAAAATTAGTTAAATTCAGTGGGTAGGCAGTTTTGTAAATAGCAGCTCTTGTCTGGAAATGAGGGAGGTAAATTGTGTCTAAACTTGGATGCCTATGAAAGTGTAAAAGTACATGCCTTTCTGTACCCAGTGTTCTCCGGCTTTCCACTAATGAAGGACAATTACAACTTGAACACAACTTTTTAGAATTAAATACTGGGTGGTTATAATGATTGGAAGAGACTGACTTCATCCATTGTCAAATGATTAGAAATGCAAATGTAGGGCATTAATGGGGTCATGTAATAAAAAGCACTAAGTTTGCCCAGGTGCAGTACCTTTTATTACATTTGGGGTATATCTCCTCAGGAGGTCCTGTAATAAACATAGTTCACAGAAAAATATTAGCACTGTGAAAATGAAATACAGCTTTTGGGAATGTGGATAGAAAGATTGCATATGCTATAGTTTGTGCCAGTGTGCAGTGTAAGCAATAAACCTTCTTACTGAAAAAACAAGAGTATGCCACTTTCAAGCATTCCTTAGAAGTTGTGCTACACGCAATTAACATTCGCAATAACGATCTAGATTGTCAAGACTATTGCAAAATGCTTATTTGTTCAATTTTTTTTTCTTTTATTACATTTCTTCCCCATGCTTTTTACCCACTATTTAATATATATCCCCTATCCACTATTACCCCATCAATTGGGACTGGTATCATGCCCTGTGCAGTGCACATAATTAAAGGGTGGTTCACCTTTCAGTATGTTATAGAATGGCCAATTCTATTGGTCTTCATTATTTTTTTTTCCGTAGATTTTTCAGTATTTGTCCCTTTTCTTCCAGTTTTCAAATGGGGGTCAGTGACCCTATCTATGCTCAGTAAGGCTACACATTTAATGTTAATGCTACTTTTTATTCCTCATTCCTCTATTCATATTCCAGGGTAATTTGGACCCTAGCAACTAGATTGCTGAAATTGCAAACTGGAGAGCTGCTGAATAAAAATCTGAAAAAAAAAAAAAAAAAACCTCTATGTCCTACTAAAATTAACTCAAAGGTGAACACCCCCTTTAACAATGTTCTCCAGATCTTCAACTTGGCATTATTTCTAAGCTGCCTGGAAGATTCCACCTCTGCCATTTTAGTCACTCGATACTCTGATTACCAATGTATTTGTATTTTTCCCCCCAACTGGCTACATTTTCAGCCCACCCAGCTGGAAAATCTATAACACTGCATTAGCTTCCATTTCACTTGCCAGAAGTCAGTAGCATGGACAACCCTGGGGTTACCAGCAGATCCAAGTTGACATTAATTCCAGGATCTGTTGCATTAATAAATGCTCTTTCATGTTATTTAGGCTGGATGGGTGCATTGATGCCCTTTACAATTTTAAAGGAGGAAAATATGGCTGCAAATACTTTTATGAATAGAGTACATGCACGTAAACCTTTACACACAGTGCTTGTGAGTGGAAATGAGGCTAAGGAAGCATTTTGTACTTGTTTTAATTTAACTCATCTATAAAAAAAAATCCATATAAACAGCAATACATTACTACTAGTATTTAATGTTTTCAGTGGGAAAGCAACAGTTGAAGCCTCTCACATAAGGCATTGCATACTTTTACTGCGTGACTGCTAATGCAGGCCTGATCACTCTGTAGGAGGAAAGTGTATTATTTATTGCAGAATTCTCATTACTTCTTGCATAAGCCCATTAGAGTCCAACTCCCTAGCAGATATGTAAAGCTGATAACTTGCAGACTGCTGACAAGTGACAAATGCTTATTAGTGTTAGTTCAGCTGGGGTGAATTTTACAGATGTTGAGCTCTTATCTATCAGCATATACATCCTTATACCATAGTATCCAATACTCATGGAAAAGGAAAATATTTCCTCTTTTCAGGGTTTTTTAAAAAAAACAAGAAGACATGGAAACATGGCTTTCCTTCAAACATATAGTTACATAGTTAGATCGGGTTGAAATCCCCAGCATCCATACACACACCCCTCCATACTTTCAAATAAATTCTATATACCCATAACTATACTAACTATAAAGTTTAGTATCACAATAGCCTTTGATATTATGTCTGTCCAAGAAATCATCCAAGCCATTCTTAAAGGCATTAACTGAATCAGCCATCACATCACCCGGCAGTGCATTCCACAACCTCACTGTCCTCACTGTGAAGAACCCCCTACCTTGCTTCAAATGAAAGTTCTTTTCTTCTAGTCTGAGGGGGTGGCCTCTGGTGCAGGAATCCTCTTTATGGGTAAAAAGGTCCCCTGCTATTTGTCTATAATGTCCTCTAATGTACTTGTAAAGTGTAATCATGTCCCCTCGCAAGTGCCTTTTTCCAGAGAAAACAACCCCAACCTGACAGTCTACCCTCATAATTTAAGTCTTCCATCCCTCTAACAAGTTTAGTTGCACATCTCTACACTCACAAGAAGATGACATGCTGATTTCCTTTGCACAGATTTTTTGCCATAGTCGAGTCCCCTGCTACTTCTCTAATAAGAATCTTTTGGCTGTGGCAGCTACCTAAGTGTTGCTTATCATAGATATGAACACATGTATTTTGGTGAAAATTTAAAGAAACTGAAAGTATGTTTACACTATACAGGTATTGCGACCTGACACCCAGATTGCTCGGGATCTGCGGATTTCTGAATAATGGATTCTTCCATGATTTGATCTTCATACCTTAAATCTACTAGAAAATCATTTAAATGTTAAATAAACCCAATAGGCTGGTTTTGCTTCCAATAAGGATTAATTATACCTTAGTTGGGATCAAGTACAAGGTACTGTTTTATTATTACAGAGGAAAAAGAAAATACTTTTGAAAAATCTGGATTATTTGTATAAAATGTAATCTATGGGAGATGGCCATCCCATAATTTGGAGCTTTCTGGATAACTGATCACATACCTGCATTAGGCATTCTGACATTCACCCTATACCTCTTAGCAGACATTAGGCTTATGTCATACAGGCATAAAACATAAAAAGTATATTCGCCCCTACAGAAAACAATGCTAGTTATTTGTAATCTGCTACCTTGGCACCAGTCTCATGGAGCCCAGGGTGTTTTGACCATCACAGTCCTCTCCAGCGGAACCCACAGGGACTACAGTTCACACTTCTGCAACTATCACTTGCCATTGCCTTCAATGTGAAATTAAAATTGCCTGAGCAGTCACAGCCCTTTATAATGCAGCCCAAAAAGCAGGACTCTGTAACTATAAGAGTGCACGAAGAAGGGCACGACCTGCAGCTAATTCAGTCATAGCCACAACATGTCTAAAACTGCCCATACACTACTAGGTCCACTGATTTGGTAAAGCTGTAAATCT
Source organism: Xenopus petersii (assembly GCA_038501925.1). Lineage (NCBI taxonomy): Eukaryota > Metazoa > Chordata > Amphibia > Anura > Pipidae > Xenopus > Xenopus petersii. Next base: position 149,923,053 of record CM076674.1, read on the forward strand.
TTGGCCCAGACAGAGACATCTCAGGGGCAAGTGATATAATAATAACTACACAGTGTATAAATCATTTATTCCATCGGTTTCATCACAAGGGAACATGCATATGGCACAATTTTCAAGAACACACTTGATGACAAAATCGCCTGTGTAATAAACACTTCACTATATACATTATATCTCCAATTGCTTTTGAAGGTGGTCCTTACCATATAGTTCCTACACTAGAGTCCTGCCTCAGGTCAGGTTCCCAAGGAATACCCACGAAGTGGTCTGTTTCTGGCAAAAAGTCGCTGATTCCTTATCTGTACGGCCAGTCCGCGGGTAACCCAACAAAGGTGCATACTTGATCCCTCCCACCCACTCTTGTGGTTCTTACATTTTTTAATTTTTTGGGGGGAGATTCAGCCCCAAAGTGATGTCACTTCCAGGCAAATGTGATGTAACTGGTTTTGTGTGTCCCCCTATAGCGGGTTGGGTAGCGGAAACATGCGGGTTAAACAGTGGGTTGCAGGTTCGGGTTGTGGGTACAGGTTTCAAAAAATGGACCCGCGTAGGACTCTATCCTACACCCCTAGAATCTGAGATAGATTGCATTCCATCGGTATTATAAATTAATTCTTGTACACTACTAAGGCATGTTTAAAGAACAGATACTTGCTGTATTGCCTGGATAATTATGTAAGCATTTAGCAAGCAAAAAGTTGGAATTAGAATAAAAACCGAAGTCATTTACTTTACCTTATAACATGGAGCATGATGATTCAAATATAATATATCTCTGAAAACAGAACCAAACATGCTGCACAAATGTACACAGTATTTGAAGCAAACGTACAATCTTCTCATTAATGAATTTCATTGGTATGTTTCTAACGAGTCTGCTCCCCAGCAGGCACTGGATTTCAATCAAATGTTCCTGAGACGAGTGGCTCTGCTATATGCAATTCTCTGGCGTGACATGGCTAAGAACAGAGCTTATTTGTGCCTTCTGCAAATGTGCCCATTAGAATACAGTGATATCAGCAACGGCTTCTCATTTAAACACAAATAATTGGGGCACAAAGAATGAGCCTAGAATGCATCAGGGCTTCTAGTGATATGCCAATTTTCATTTATATATTGTATCTGTATGGCTGAACATTAAAACAATATATTATATTATAAAATAATAGAAAATAAATACATTAGCATTCATGATTTAAGTTCTAAGGAGTTAAGAGATTGCACTCCCATGGAGCTTACAGTCTGTGCAATGGTTTGTACACACACAGCTTGTTACACACACACAAGTGCAAAACATCCCCATCGTATTTTTCCCATACAATTGTAGTGGGAGATTTTACACCATAAAAAATTATATACATGATATAAAGTGAGATATTAGAATGATGACACAGATAAAAAAAGTTGCAAAAACTGATGCTCTGGTAGTTTGTCCTTGCAAAATTCCTCTTGGCTAATTGTTTGGAGAATTTTCATCTTTAGCAAACATACTCCAAAATGTAACTTTGATCCTTTAGCAAATATGCCCCAAAATGTCAAAGCTAATACTGTTGTTCTATTACCCACAAGTGCTATCGAAATGAATACCTGATCAATGAATAAGGATGGCTCTGAACCTAATGATATGCCACAACATCATATTTTTTATAGTCAGCTGCAGGTAATAGCATATTAATATGCTCCATTTAAAATAAACCAATAGACCCACTCCTTAAAATAAAAAAGAAAAACATGTTTTAAGGCACAATTATTCTCACTGAAGCCAAGAAAAATGTTTGCAAACACGAAATGTCATAACATGGCTCTCTAAATGTAAACAAGTCTTTTCTGTTTTTTTTTAGGAAGAAGCCTATGTGCTTCTGGGGACCTCTTGTGGCCACACTGCACAAAATACATAATGTTTACATTGTGACTAAATTACATTTACAGTAGTAAAGCATTGCCATCCATGGCTGCCCAGGTTGCAAATAATTTCAGTTCATGGAGAGACAAATTGGGCTGAACCTATTGCTGTCCAAAGATCAGATTACATAGTATTTTCATCCAAATATCATTTGGGATAAGATTAAAGTGCCCCATACATAGGCAGTGGTGATGTGCGGGTCTGGAAGAAGTCAAACCACACCCGAACCTAGCCCGTAAAATGTTTATATAGTCGGACCTGTACCTGCGTCTTCATGCTCTTTATGCTACTGCTGTGCTTATCTCTGGTTCCAAGACAGATACGGAATCTTCGGGGGTTAGGGGAGGAGTGTACTTCCCAAGTGTGACTCCGCAGCCAATCGTAACCCGCAGTGGTTTGCCAAATTTCAACCTGAACCTGCCCAACCAGTGGTCAGCCCATGGGTCACCATGGGTTTCAGGTCAACCTACACATCACTAACAGGCACATATGCAGGACACTCAGCCAGAGGGGCTGAATCAGTATCTGCAATGTTTAAGGGGGTTATTTATTAAAGTCTGAATGCCAAAAAACCCAAAAATTCATGTTTTTTTACAATAAAATGCACATTTTTAGTGGGGAAATTTTTTTTTTTTACAATTTTCGGGATTTATTATACCCAGAGGATATAAAAAGTCAGAATCTGAAAATCCGGCATCTCAGAAGTGCCAGGGTTGCATGTAACTAAATGGGAGAAGTCCCGAAGAGGTCTTGATCTGCACCGGATATCATGGAATAATCCGAAGATTGCGTGGTTTTTGGGCAAAAAGTTTTTGGGTGGAAAATCAGAAAAATTCATACAATTCATTTTTTTCACGATTTTTTCCTGCACAAAAACATTTCGGGAAAATGTATTGATATATAAAGGGGAAAAAAACTCTCATATGGTCAGAGTATTTTTCAGAAAATAATGAGATACATTCGGACTCTGATAAATTGGCCTCTACACGTGTTTAGTAGTAGATTTTAGGCTTGAACATGGAAGTCATGGAAAACCCTTGGCCCAAGCATTGGACACCAAGGGGGGGATGTAATATTGGTCGTTAGCGCAAACATTTTTGAACCCGTGAGCAACTTTCAGAAGTAAAAGTAGCTAGTGTTAAATAAAGGCACTCTGCAGCAGAATCTCTGCGCTGTTTTGTATCGACACCTATAATTTTTGAACCACTATTGATGACTTTGGATGGAAGCAAGGTGCCGCGATACCTAAACTAAACCACAGAGGAACAAGTACCAGTTTATTACATTTACTACAGAAGTAAAAGTAGTTGGGGAGCAACACTAGCGTGAAAAATGTTCTTGGGGTGCCAAATAAGTGCTGTGATTGGCCATTTGGTAGCCCCTATGCGGATTGTCAACCTACATTGAGGCTCTGTTTGGCAGTGCACCTGGTTTTTATACAACCAAAACTTGCCTCCAAGCCCGGAATACAAAAATAAGCACCTACTTTGAGGCCACTGGGAGCAACATCCAAGGGGTTAGAGAGCAACATGTTGCTCACAAGCTACTGGTTGGGGACCACTGGCATAGACTATAAAGCTCCTTAGCAGAGGTACTTACGCAGACAGACACAGACTTATTGTCGAACTTATTGACAACTACAGTATATGTACTTTAGATTGATATTGTCACACTATAATCATGCTACTTCCAAATGCAAAGATCGCTCACATAGGACCCTGCTGGTCTTTTGTTCAGAAAACTGGAATACTGGAATAGGGTAATTGTTTACCTGAGTGAAATATTTCCCATCATCCTTTAAGACTTTCATGGAAAGATCCAATATCAAGTGCAAAAATTCCCAAGTAGAATCTGCAAATTGCAAACAGACATTTTAAAGATTAGGTGATGCCAAAGGAATATGGTCATGGAATTCCTCTGCAACCTTCTTATATAGAACTGGGGCTATATTATTGCTTGGAAGTTTAAGTCCTAGTGATGGGACATTCAATTTGCTAGAATAGTTAATAACTGATATTGATAATGGATAATAATAATGGATGATCACTAATCAATACGGGTGAAGTACAACACTGCAAAAAAGTGTCATATTGGGTAAAAAATGCCATACATCTTAGGATACTTTAGCAGTAAGAGTCAGAAAAGAACTGTAAGAATGCTCTGTGATAGCTACAATCCAAAGTGAATATTTTTAAGTGTGGTATGTCAGTATCAAACCTTCTTCTGGAGATGTGGAGATTGGGACAGCAGTGAGATCATTAATTACATAATCAAACGTCCTCCCTTCTTTGGCATACATCTTCAAAACTGGTACGCAGTCTTCTACCAAAACCTGAGGATAACAAGCATGTAGCAGTCATTATCATTTATGTATTTAGCTCCAGCAATGTATGCAGCACTTTTCATTTATTTATAACAAACAGGGATCTTCCCACAATTTAACAAACAATCGTTACAGAATAAAAATGGTATCCGAGATTACAGAAAAGATTACAATCAGTTTGAGGTCTTGTAGCCCATAGCCTTCAACCGTCTTTGCTTTTCAGACAGGTGGCCTTTACATTATACTGCCGATTGGATGCTCTAGGTTACTTGACTGATTAAACCTTTTCAACTTTTATTACATGATCCTTAAAAAATTGTCACCAACATTCATACAGATAAAAACAGCTCTGCATACTGAGAGATGAGGAAATGGACTCCTACTCTGCACCAGACATATTGCTAAACATTTATCAACATTTCTATTGGTTATTCAGGCTCCCAGGAGATATACAGAAAATGCATGCATGTAATAACTAGTCATGGGTAGAAGGATATACAGAGAATGCATGGTAAATGCTAATTCAGCCTGCAGGGAGATATACAGAGAACTTGTGCAATGGTTATTCCAGCTGTCTGAGAGAATAGAGTACATACATTACTGCAGCTGTATGTACGAGGGATGGACAGAACCGACCATTTTTGCATTCAGCTGAATACAGAATTCTCTACAAATATTAACTGTTAACCCTAGGGTTACGGATTCAGACTGTCATGAACAGCTGTTGAGTCAAAGGTTTACGGGGGAATGTAATAAAAATCGCTAATGGAAAAACTATTCGCAATGCGAAAAGTTATGCCTTTGCGCGAACAAATTTTGCTTTGTGCGAATTTAATAAAGCTTTTGCGAGCCCGGAAACTGTTTAGCGACCACTTCCGACAGTGAAAGACCGTTTGCGAATGTTATCGTTTGCGCCAATGCGCAGTCAATGTAATAAAACTTCTTACTGAAAAAGTCGTTATGTTTGCTCCAAAAGATTACGACACCTTCAAGCACTTCTTATGAGTGCGCAATTAAAATTCGCAATGCAATAACAGTTTAAGGAACAATATTACATTGCAAGATGGATTTTTAGTCTTATTGGTGTGAATTGTTTTGCTCTTTGCGACTTTTATTACATTCCCCTGATAGTGTTATAAGTCTAAACCTACAGATATCTCAGAAACCCCTAAAACTGAAATAAATGAAAATTGCAAAAGTGCTACGAGAAGCACCCAGAGTTTGTTTACAGCAGTTTGTGTTATGGGTCAAGAACTTCTTTTATTTGCATCTACCGGTAAATATATATTTGCACCTTTACGTAACAGTAGTATTTTCCTTTGGAACAGATATATTGACTGCACATTCTGGAAATCCCATCCCTGACACAGGTTTATCACTATTCTTCATAGAAAGAAACTGTTTGAGGCAGGCATATTGTAAATCCATATATAATGGCAACACCTGATCCTGCTACAGGTATACAAGAAATCCATATATAATGGGAGTTTAGAGTGAAGAAAAAGACATACCTGATAGCAGTCACCTTTGAGATTGTCTAACACATCCCCACAAGTTTTGCGCATGTATTCTCTACATCCATCAATCACCATCTGGTCTATGTTTAAAGAGTGTTAAGGTGAACTCATTGTAGGTTATTTGTTATTTCTATTTTTTAAAATATACACTGAATAGTCTTAGTATGAACCTAAATTATCAGTATAAAGCATGATTGAGCTTCTCACCATAATAACAGAAATAATATCATCATAAACCAGAAGTCCCATTAAGATAAACCTAGGACTTGATGCCATCAAGCAGGGTAATATAAGAAATAAGACAGAAAATACTATTCTGTAACCCACATCTGCATTTGATACTCACAATAAACCAGCATTACTGTGGGTAACTTAGCTGCTTTTACAGTCATATGAAAAAGTCTGGGAACCCCTCTCAGCCTGCATAATAATTACTCCACTATCAACAAAAAAGATAACAGTGGTATGTCTTGCGTTTCCCAGGAACATCTGAGTACTGGGGTGTTTTCTGAACAAAGATTTTTAGTGAAGCAGTATTCAGTGGTATGAAATTAAATGTGAAAAGCTGGCTGTGCAAAAATTTGGGTACCCTTGTAATTTTGCTAATGTGAATGCATGGCAGGGTGATGAGAAAGAAGCCCTTTCTACACTCACGCCACAAACAGAATTGCTTGTTGTATGCAAAAGCTCATTTAGACAAGCCCCAGTCATTTTGGAATTTATGGAGTGCTTTGGACTGATGAGACAAAAATTGAGTTATTTGGTCATAACAAGTGCTTTGCATGGCGGAATAAGAACACTGCATTCCAAGAAAAACACCTGCTACCTACTGTCAAATTTGGTGGAGGTTCCATCATGCTGTGGGGCTGTGTGGCTCGTTCAGGGACTTGGGCCCTTGTTAAAGTCGAGGGTCGGATGAATTCAACCCGATATCAACAAATTCTTCAGGATAAATGTTAAAGCATCAGTCACAAAGTTGAAGTTACGCAGGGGTTGGATATACCAACAAGACAATCACCCTGAACACACTTCGAAATCTACAAAGGCATTTATGCAGAGGGAGAAGTACAATCCCCCGAATTGAATATCGAAAATCTATGGGATGATTTGAAGCAGGCTGTCCATGCTCAGCAGCCATCAAATTTAACTGAACTGGAGAGATTTTGTATGGACAAATGGTCAAAAATACTGCCATCCAGAATCCAGACACTCATCAAAGGCTATAGGAGGCATCTAGAGCAGGCATGTCCAAAGTCAGGCACCGGGTCCAATTGCGGCCCGTTTTCAAATTTACACCGGCCCTCAATCATGAAATTAATAATAATGTGGCCTGCCAGCACAGTGCAATCAGGAATCACATAGCCATAGCAGTCATATTTGGGCACATTAGTGAAATGATCTGCCACTTGGTCTATACTGCTGTCTGTGTGCTGAATGTGTTAGTAATAGACACATACTGGCACAGAGTGACGCGCTGCTGTCACATACTTCTTTAGGGCTGAAGGTGTCAATAGCCGTACTGACGTGCCAGTACAGTAAACTGAAGACGTATGTGAGAGTGGCGCATCACTACATACCAGTACGTGTCTATTACTAACACCTTCAGCACACAGACAGCAGTATAGACCAAATGGCAGATCATTTATAACGGCTATGCAATTCCTTGTTTAAATGGGTTAAATTATATTAATGGTTCAAAGAATGTCAGGCTGAATAGTCAGCCCCCACACATTTTCACCTCACAAAATCTGGCCCTTGTTGCAAAAAGTTTGGACACCCCTTGTCTAGAGACTGTTACATTTGCAAAAGGAGGTTCAACTAAGTATTGATGTAATATATCTGTTGGGGTGCCCACATTTATGCACATGTCTAATTTTGTTATGATGCATATTCCATATTTTCCATCCAATAAACTTTATGTCACTGCTGAAATACTACTATTTCCATAATGCATGTTATATATATTAAAAGGAAGTTGCTACTTTATCAGCTCAGCCAATGATAAACAAATCTACAAAGAATTAAGAGGGGTTCCCAAACATTTTCATATGACTGTATCCTATGGGAAGTAGACCCTTTAACTGAGCATTTTAAGAAGCTTTAATGGTATGTATCAATTGGCTGTTGTGCAGCTAAATTCAGCTGTGTAACGTGTGTACTTTGTCAGTCCTCATACAGCAAGGTTTGGCCTGCAAATCAGTTACAGGCAGATGTGAAAGGTGCCCAGAGGGAAATCTATGCCGGGAACAGGCTTTGAAAATGGTTGCCAAGAAAGGCAATGACACTTGAGAGCAGGAAAGCCTAGAGGGTTTGAACATCTAAAATATGCTAAATAAAAAATAAAGGGTCTCCCTAAGTGCTTTAAACTCTAGGTTATTAGTGCAAACCTAAAAGAAATCTCTCCTTCACAACTATAACGGAAATCACTTTTATCATCTTCATGGCCTTTCTGAATAAATTAGCACTGGCCCAAAGAAATCTGAAAACTGCACATCCGTCTACTACTCAAGGGTAGTTATTTTGTGCAATGTATGGGTAAGGATATCTCCACCATGGTGACCATCTTTGGATTCAGTTTGACAAGCTCATACAGTATGCCTCCATCTCCTCCACCCAGAATCAGCACTTCCTTCCCATAGTAGTCTTCCTTGCCACTGCCCATAATTGCGTGGGTGTATGCGAGGTCACTTTCTGCCAAGTCTGCAACAACAAGGGAAAAACAGGTGGTTGGTATTTAGATTAGCTGTGAGTTCATGCTTTCTAAATAAGAGAGGAGACATATAAACAATTGCTTCTCTTAGTAATGGTTTTATAAACACTAGGGTCTGGCTCTGCACCTAGCACCTGTGGGCACAAGCCCAAGTACAGGGCCCTGTAGCAGCCCTCTCTCACCGGTGTTCCCTAACTTGCAGGTCTGAATGATGCACAAGTTAAAGGGGTGGTTCCCGTTTAAGTTAACTTTTCATATGTTATAGAATGGCCAATTCCAAGCAACTTTTCAATTGGTCTTCATTATTTTTTTTTTTAATAGTCTTTTAATTATTTGTCATCTTCTTCTGACTCTTTCCAACTTTCAAATGGGGGTCACTGACCCCCATCTAAAAACGACTGCTCTGTAAGGCTGCAAAATGTATTGTTACTGCTGTTTTTTATTAATCACCTGTCTATTCAGGCCCTCTCCTATTCATATTCCAATCTCTTCTTCAATTCAATCCATGGTTGCTAGGGAACTTTGGACCATAGCAACCAGATTGATAAAATTGCTCAAAAGCCATAAATAATAAAAAATGAAAACCAATTGCAAATTGTGTCACAATATCATTCTCTACATCATAATAAAAGTGATCTTAAAGGAGAACAACCTCTTTAAGGAATGGGATGGGGGTTGCCATTTCAAAGTGATGAAACCTGTGGCAATTCTTAAATTTTCCTAAATGTGCCTTTAAGTGTCTAATATGGGATTTGCAGTATAAAGTCAGGGAACAGGCATTGCAACATTAAAGTGAGTATAATAAATATATAGCTTATAAAAGTCAACTGCTTAATTTAGAGGACTCAAAGGTCTACCAAGAGACCAGCAGCATTGGCTCATATATTGAAGTCTGTAGTTCTGTACAAAGCCATAGAACACAGCATGTCTCAGGTATGGGAGGATCACCCAACTTCGACGCCATGCAGGTCATAATAGATAGATAGAGAAGAGTGTATAACTTTGTGACAAGTATTTGATTGGATGCAAATGTTGCCTTTTAGCTACTTTGTTTCCTCTATTGCTGATAAAGGTATGGGACCTGTTATCCAGAATGATCAGGGACTTCTTTATACCTTAAGTCTACTAGAGAATCATTTAAACATTAAATAAACCCAATAGGCTGGTTTTGCTTCCATTAAGGATTAATTATATCTTAGTTGGGATCAAGTACAAGCTACTGTTTTATTATTATAAAGAACAATTTAATAATTTTTAAAAATGTGGGTTATTTGGATAAAATGGAGTTGGGAGATGAGAGATTTCTGGATAACGGGTTTGCGGATAACGTATCCAATACCTGTACAGTCTTTACCAAAAATTAAATTACATATCTGTTAATGTAGTTTACACTTGATATTAATTTTACATCCAGTGAGTTACCATTTGCTTTTGAGTATAATTGCTGCACTGTACTTACTAACATCTCCATTGAGAATAAGAATATTTCCAAACTGCTTTGAGTGCATTATTTTTATATTCTGATAAGGCGATTCTTTACTGTAAACAACTTCATCTATGTCGTACTCAACCAGGCGTCCGTCAGCAGTGGGCCAGTATCTGTCTACCGGGGCACCTCGAACAAGAGCTGGTAATCTGCAAGAGAGAAAAAAACACATAAAAGAAAAAAAAAAGAGAAATACTTATTCTTATTATAATGTCTAAGCATTTAAAGGAACCAATATATAAAGACCAACACATGCATTTCATATAAAAAGTTGTATAGGACTCTGCATGCTATAGTTTACTGTAAAGTCATTAGACAAAAGCAGCACGACTGAAGTCCTATTACACCACTATGTTCCTCTGAGACTATATGTTCGTATAGAACAGACAGAGCCGGGCCAGACCGGCCTGGTGACCTAGGCAACCTGGCCAGCCGCGGCGCCGGCTGAGCGTGTGCATGCGCGAATTGACGCTGTCTAGTAGACACCGATGCACATGCGTGTGCTGACGCCGGTGCTCATGCGCAGAAGCGTCAAATGATGTGTGCGAATGCACGGAAGCGCAAGAAGACGGGAAAAGAGGGGACCAGACAAGGGGTAGGCCTACCCCTAGTTCCAGCCCTGAGAACAGATACAAAAGGATGCAGATGGTGAATGGAGCTGCTAAGGTAATTCATACACTACAATCACCACAATCAATTAACAACTTAACAAGCACTGATGCCACCCAAAAGTCAACGAGGTTCTTTACTGTGTACCACCATCATCATGTGGCTCCATTTTACATTGTATCATTGACCTCGTTTTACTTAGGGTTGACATGTTTTCACCAAAAACAAATATTGGCTGTCCTATATGTGAAATTTATCTTTGCCACAATAACATTGTTGTAATGTATCATTATGACAGGTCAGGTGCCAACCCGAACTCCACTTCCATGTTTCTTGATGATACCATTCACGGCAAAGTCAAGATCAAAGTTGCTACAGCTATTTCAAGTGACCTAGTGGTTTAACTCTGTTCTCCACCTGACGCTTATGCCCAGTGGACATAAGTACATTCCCTCATTTTACATTGCTGTTTTGCGGTCCCACCTATATATTATGCATAATACATTTCCCTGATTTTACATTTTCCTGGATTTTACACCATTTTTTTCTGGTCCCCTGAAAAACGTAAAATGGGGGTTCTACTGTAATGAAGGGAGATCTTGAGAATGCATACTTTGGCAAGCTGTCAGAAAAATCACAGTTCCTTTCTTAAATAGGAAATTCTTCTTTTTTCAGTAGGCATCCAATAATATTCCAGTTCCACATAAAAAAATCTAAATTATAGAGGTTTCACCACAAGGGGGCACAAGAGGTTAAGAAATCCAAAGAATATAATCACTATACAGAGCTTGGGCATTCAGACATTACTAGCCTATTAGAAATGCTTGCACCTTGACAGCTTTCTGCAATTTTGACAATAAACAGAATATAAACTGACTAGACCTCCTTTATTTCCACCATAAATGCTCAATAAAGAATTACTTTCCTTGCACTGCTGTTTATGGATCTCTGAAGCACCTTTTTTCTGTGCTTTCTATTATTTTAACCTAGATCATTGTCGGCCTCTGAAATTAAGCATGACAGTGTCAAACTGTCACTAGTGGCTTCACTGAAAGCATTAGTGAATGGTTGAGTATTGGCCTGTGGGAGCAGGGACAATATAGTGCTGCAGCATGTTTCAGTTCTGAATATCTGACTTACAAATGTGAAAAGTCGCATTTTGTTTTAAAGGAATGTGCCAATAAGCCTAAACCTGCCCAGAGCTGAAAGCTTGCTCCTTGCAAAGGTATTTATCATTAACCCTATTTATCATTAACCCCTTACTTAAGTAGAGTCTACAGTTTTCATTATTTGATTCACCTTCAACAAATTCCCTGTAGACAGGCCCTGTCCTATATTTATTGTTTTACATGCAGGAACTAGGCCGAAATTCATTTGAGTGATATGTTACAAACAAAAAACAAATCTGTCCACTCTGCGCGCATTACATAGGCAAGCTCATATATAAGAAAGTCAGAAGAAGGTGCTATTCCTTAAAGGGCATATAAAGGCAAAAAAATAAAATCCAATATTTACTTTCTTTAATGAAAAAGAAACCTATCTCCAATATATTTTAATTAAAAAATGTGTACCGTTTTTATAAGAAACCTGACTGTATGCAGTGAAATTCTCCCTTCATGTGCTGCTGTGGATTGTTAGATGGTCCCTAACTGCTGAGCAGGGAAACAATCATACTTATGAACAGCAGGGGGAGCCCCCGCCTTACTTCCCAGCCATGCAGAACTCAAGCAGCTTTGTTTGTGACGATCCCTAAGCAGCCCAGACCACACTGAGCATGTGCACAGTCTTAGTTTTGCAAAGATGTTTAACAAAGTTACAAGATGGTGACCCCCTGTAGCCAACTTTGAAAGCATAAATTATTTGTTTGATTAGGCTTGTGGTGCAGTAAGTTCATGTTTATATTTAGGATACAAAATACAGCATTTCTAGCCTTATTCTATTTTAGACTTGACATGCCCTTTAAAAGGATTCTGTCATGATTTTTATGTCATCGTTTTTTATTTCTATATTACACTGTTTACACTGCCAATAATTCACTCCACAATATAAAATCTCATTCCTGAACCAGCAAATATATTTTTTTTAGTTGTAGTATTTGTGTAGGCAGCCATCTCAGGTCATTTTGCCTCGTCATGTGCTTTCTGAAAGAGATGGAACTGCTTTCTGGCAGGCTGTTGTTTCTCCTACTCAATGTATCTGAATGCATCACAGTGGGACCTGGATTTTACTATGGAGTGATGTTCCTAGATCTACCAGGCAGCTGTTAAACTGGCCATAGATGTAAAGATCTTTAAAAGATCTTTTCGTTATCGTGAGACCACGATTATCTCGAAACGATCGCTTAAATGTACGATTTGTCCATCAACTAAAAAGACCATTTCATGCGATATTGCCAGGAAAACTGAGGGTAGCTGCCTGCTTGGCCCTGTAAACATAGATAGAATGCCCTGGGACCGATAGATTTTTTTTAACATGGCTGATCAATTTTCTGACAGATGTCTGAGGAAAAATCGCAAGATGTACGTTCGATTCCCACTAACTTCACAATAATTTTGTTGGATTTCGCTAAAATCGGTTGTTCACCAAAGAAATATCTTTGCATCTATAGCAGGAGTGCCCATACTTTACTAATGCGAGGTCTACTTTTAGTGATATTGTCCCATTATGATCTACATCCATAAAAGCATTATTAGTATTCTGTTCCATGGAAAGTATTACTTAAATATTATATTGATTTATGAGAGAATTTATATTGCTAAATCTAATTAACTACTATTTCTTATGTAACCTTAGCATAATAATTATCTGAATGAAAAGCATGAAATAGGAGGGTGATTTAGACAAACTGTTTGTTTACAGTGTCTTGAGATCTACTGATCACCAGCTAAAGGTCTACTGGCAGGGGCGTAACTATAGAGGAAGCAGACCCTGCAGTTGCAGGGGGGCCCAGGAGTGTAGGGGGCCCAGTGAGACCCTAATTAATTAGCAATTTTAATATATCTTGGTAAAAGAGGCCAACTTATAAATTTTTTGGGGCCCTAAATTGAATTTGCTATGGGGCCCAGTAACAACTAGTTACGCCACTGTCTACTGGTAGATCCCTATGTACCGTTTGGGCACCCCTGGTCTATGGGGACCTTTATTGTGTGTTATCTTGTCAGCTGCTATCTGGTTACCTTCCCATTGTTCTGCTGATGGGCCGCTGAGGAGGAAAGGGAGGGGTGATATCACTCCAAATTGCAGTGCAGCAGTAAAAAATGACTGAAGTTTACCAGAGCACAAGTCACATGACTGGGGTCAGTTGGGAAACTGACAATATGTCTAGCCCCATGTCAGATTTCAAAATCAAATAACATTTTCCCATGACAGTATCCCTTCAAGTGTTATAAAATCAGACAATAAGAAAACTTACCTCTTCACCTGCCTGATACTATTGTGCAGAATTTCTTGCATCTTTTCTTCTATCTTGTTTAATATCTGCAGGGAAACATAAAAATACCTCTCCATAAACACATACTGATAAAGTAGCAGTAGCAGTGAGGCAGGTTATATATATATAAACTTAAAAGATTAAACTTGATGGATGGATGTCTTTTTTCAACCTTACTTACTATGTAACTATCTATGGGTCAAATTTTCTAAAATGTTGCATTATTTCCAGTTAAAGATTGAATAAAACTGGCACTTTTACCCACGAAAATTTTTCCCCTTTTAAGGTAAATAAGACAATAGCAACCACATAGCTTCTGAAATAACTGGGGCGCTGCCAAACAAAAAGCAAAATGACTTAAAGAGCATATAAAGGCAAAAAAATAAAATCCCATTTTTACTTTCTTTAATGAAAAAGAAACCTATCTTCAATATACTTTAATTAAAAAATGTGTACCGTTTTTATAAGAAACCTGACTGTATGCAGTGAAATTCTCCCTCCATTTACTGCTGTGGATAGGAATTGTCAGACAGTCCTTAACTGCTGAGCGGGGGAAAACAATCATACTTATGAACAGCAGGGGGAGCCCCCGCCTTACTTCTCAGCCATGCAGAACTCAAGCAGCTTTGTTTATGATGATCCCTAAGCAGCCCAGCCCCAGACCACACTGAGCATGTGCACAGTCTTAGTCCTGCAAAGATGTTTAACAAAGTTACAAGATGGTGACCCCCTGTAGCCAACTTTGAAAGCATAAATCATTTGTTTGATTAGGCTTGTGGTGCAGTAAGTTCATGATTATATTTAGTATACAAAATACAGCATTTCTAGCCTTATTCTATTTTAGACTTTAAATGCCCTTTAAGAATAAAACATAAAGACCAATTGCAAATATCAACATCTGCATCACACTAAAAGTTAAAGGGGTGGTTCACCTTGAAGGTAACTTTATGTTATAGAACGGTCAATTCTAAGCAACTTTTCAATTGGTCTTCACAATTTTTTTTTTTTATATATAGTTTTATAGTTATTTGCCTTTTTCTTCTAAATCTTTGCAGCTATCAAATGGGCTTCACTGACTCCCTTCCAAAGAAATGCTCTGTAAGGCTACAAATGTATTCTTATTGTTACTTTTTATAACTGATCCTTCTATTCAGGACTCTCCTATTCATATTCCAGTCTCTTATTCAAATCAATGCATGGTTGCTAGGGTAATTTGGACCCTAGTTACCAGATTGGTTAAGATGCAAATTGAATAAAAAGTTAAATAACTCAAAAAACACAAAATGATAAAAAATTAAAAGCAATTGCAAATTATCTCAGAATATCACTCTCTACATCATACTAAGGGCCAAAGTGAAATTTAATTTAAATTTAATTTTAATTTAATTTAAGTTAATTTAAAGGTAAACAACCCCTTTAATGATGAAATACCCCTTTTAGAAGAAAACAGCAGGTTTAAGGACAATATATACGTACCTGATGGGCAGATGCCTTCTCCTGCGGCTCATCGCTGCACTGCACATCTATCAGCACTAAGCCACGAGGGTAGATTCGTACAGTAGCAAAGCTGCACAACAGAAAAGTCACACTTGTATGATTTGTTTTCATTAGACAATACAGCAGTAAACATACAATATATATAATACGCTGCATAAATGTAACATGCTCTAAAATTATCATCATGGATTTAAATACTTTCAAAAAAGCATAAAACTCCAGCAACTTGCAGTTCTCTGGATGTCAGAAAACAAGCCTCCGAGCTTAACAACAAACAGAGCAATGCTGTTCAGTGTGTTCACACATTCCTGCTCAAACATCATATAGTAGCTTGAGCAAAACATACTTTCCACCAGTTTTTTTATTGTCTATGGTTTGTGTTATTTCTTGTACTAAACAAGGCAAAGACTGAAAGTGAAAGTCATATTTTACTTCCAGTTCTGCCAAGGGAGGAGAGGATAAATCAGCAATCTACTGAGCGGCCCCTATTCACTGAAAAAAGAGGGTATAATGCCACTAAAAGGAAAATTATACCCCCCGAACAATGTAGGTCTCTATAAAAATATATTGCATAAAACAGCTCATATGTAAAACCCTGCTTCATGTAAATAAACCATTTTCATAATAATATACTTTATTATAAGTATGTGCCATTGGCTAATCATAAACGCTCAATAGTAAAATCCAGGTCCCACTGCGACACATGCAGATTCATTGAGTTGGAGACTGCAAGAAACAACAGCCTGCCAGAAAGCAGTTCCATCCTAAAGTGCTGACCCTATTTGAAAGCACATGACCAGGCAAAATGGCTGTCTACACACCAATATTACAACTAAAAAAAAATACACTTGCTGGTTCAGGAATGAAATTGTATATTGTAGAGTGAATTATTTGCAGTGTAAACAGTATAATTTAGAAATAAAAAGCATGGCAGAATCCCTTTAAATGAATTGCATAAAAAAAATTGGCACTTTTTTCTGTGATCTGTAAAAAAAAATGATGCTCCATGTATTAAATGACATTTCCCCTCTAAACAATGCAATACCAGTAATATTGTGTTCTGTACAATGCTATTTACAAGGGAACAGGAACAATATAACAATGGCTTAACTTCATCCAAATGACCCAGACATCACTTTACTGTGAAATAAAAGTAAATGTAAACAGAGAAATATCCGTTAGTGAATGTACATTGCAAGAACTCGGATCATGTTTTGCTAAGGACTGCTTGCCAAGACTAAAGGTTAAATCTATAACGGTGCAGATGCCAGTCTGATTATTTATGGCAGTGTTCCAGATTTCACTATATCAGACATTAATTGGCCTTTGCAGTTACTCAAAACTCCATTTTGTTTTTGATACTGTATCTTTATTGCCGAGCAATCTGGAGGCCATACACAATGTCGCCAAAGGAGCTGATCTCTCCCAGATATGCCCACAATGAGGTGGGCGATATCGAGCTGATCCGATTGTGGGTCCTAGGGCCCAACATACGGATCAGAATGGAGGTAATACGGGCGGTCAGATCACGGGATTGCATCAACAAACAGAAGCGGCCACGATTCGACAGGATTTATAACCCTGCCCGATCGAGATCTGGCCAACTTTCAGCCAGATATCGATCAGGGAAGCACGTTGGAGGACCCCCACACACGGGCCAATAAGCTGCAGACTCGGCAGCTTTTATTGGCCCGTGTATGTGGGCCTTTAGGCTAATGTCACACAAGGCAGAAACTTGGCCTACTAAAAAATCCAGGCTGAGTTTCAGCCCCTACACTGGAATAAGCCCATTACTCAGCTTGCAACCGGATTCACTGCATCGCCCGGATGCAGGGAAACACAGCAGATTTTGGAGCTGAAAAGCAAACTTGTGTTTTGGCACCAAAATCTACCACGTGTACCCGATTCCAGGCAAACACAATGGATCCGGGTGCAGGTAAGGTAAGGGGCTGATTCTCAGCCTGTGTTTTTTCGCCAAAAGAATGGACTGATTGTGCTGCTTAAAGGTTAAAATGCATACTGTCACTTAAATGGGATCTTAACCCCAAAATGAGTGGTCTTCAGCACACTTTTGCAAAATACATTCATTTTCTATGTTATGTGATTTCTGAGAAATCAGCAGCCAAAAATGTCTGCCACCTGGGGTCATTTTTTCAAGTTTTTTTCTCATTTAAAAAACAAAAAAAACAAAACGACTTTCCTGTAAAAGCACCTGGGTACATTTGCATGAGGACTGTCATCTTTATTGTGGCTGTTATATGCACAATATAGTAAAACTTCTAATTTCTGCACTCCAAATTCCAATAATAAGAGGTTCATGCACATGGTCTGAGAGAGCTGCAAGGGATCACTAGACAATGATGGCAGCATGGAGCTCAGGCAGCTGCGTTTTTTTAACCCCAGAGGTTAAAAAATATATCCAGAGGTTGCCCTGTTCTACCAATAGATATTGAAATATTGGGGGAAAATTATTTGGGCCTCATGGGTCCTATACCTTTTGGGTCCCCCTGCAACCCCAGGGTCTGCTTCCTCTGTAATTATGCCCCTCCCCTAACAATTGGCACCCACCAGTGTACACTGCATTCCCTGTCTTTAATGATGCAGAGAAAGCCCAACGAAGAGCAAGCAAAACGGATGGTAAAGGGTTTGGAAGGGCTCAGTTCTAAAGAAAGGCTGGCCAAATTGGAAATTGCACACTAGCGAAGAAGTAGAATTTGTCAGAATCCTATTATGAATCTTGGTCTCAGTGTATGTATAATGACTATGGATGATACTTATGGATTCCAAATCTATGGCTATACCAACAGGCAAGTATACCTAAGTATAACCTGAAGAGCCAGAGTTTAGCCAGATAGATTTTCCATTCTACAGCAACATATTCACAAGCATGAAAGAAAGAACAACCCTTAATTGCCTATCACACCAAATCCTTCTCCCTAATTTCAGCACAATTTGGATGCCACTGTGCAAAATAATCACATTCTTTGCATGCCTGATGTGGTGCCACGGAGAGGTTTAGTTAATGAAGCCCAACTCCAATAAAATCACAGGGTATATAATGCAGGAGCCTGAGGCCTGATTAAATAAACCGAAAAGCCTAACAAACTCTCTCTACTCTCTCTAGCAAGGTCAGAAAAATCATATGACAGCAGCTGACTTATATGCTCTGCTGAAGGTTAGAAACACACACAGAGAAATTGTGTTTATGAATTTGGAAAGGAAACATTTCAAGTGTCACTATGTGACACTCTTTCAGCGTGTTTGCTGAAGAATGGAATGCAGACATGCCAAAGTCAGACAGTGATGATTATTCTGATGTGGGTTGCCCTTCGGTACTACTCTTTGATACCTACACTGGTAAGAAAAGCCAATGGGTAGAACATATCCCATACATTGCTATCAGAAGGGGAGAATGTCATAAACGGGATGTAAAAGCAAAAAATAAAATCCCATTTTTTACTTTCTTTACTGAAAAAGGAACCTATTCCCAATATACTTCAGCTAAAAAATCGGTAGCGTTTTTATAAAAAACCCAATTGTATGCAGTGCAATTCCTTCTTTGTTTACTTGCTGTGACTGCTGGGAATCTCTACATGATTGCCGGCTGCTCTTCAGGGAAACAAACAGAGCTACCAGAGTTCTGCAGGGCTGGGAAGTAAGGTGCAGGGCTGTTTCATATAGAGATTAGCTAAGGCTAGCCAGGTTAAGCAAACAAAACATAAAATAACCCTGCACATTACAGTAAGATCATCCTGCAGAGAAGTTAGGGACCATCTGGAGTTTCCTATCCACAGCAGTCAGAGCAAGTAAAACAAAGGGGGGATTTCACTGCATACAATCAGATTTCTTATAAAAACAGTACAACATTTTAAAATAAAGTATATTGGAGATAGGTTTCTTTTTCATTAAAGGGCATGTAAAGGCAAAAAAATAAAATCCCATTTTTACTTTCTTTAATTGTCAGACGGCCCCTAACTGCTCTGCAGGGAAACAATCATACTTATGAACAGCAGGGTGGGCCACCGCCTTACTTCCCAGCCATGCAGAACTCAAGCAGCTTTGTTTTTTCCCCTGTAGAGCAGTCGGCGACTGTGTAGAGATTAATATTGGATTATATGTTTGCCTTTTACACGCCTTTAATATTTCCAACTCCAGCTGCAGGGACAAAGATCATGGAGCCAGATTTAAACAGATAAACTGGGATTCTATTTGGAAGATTATTTTGCTGCAGCCACTGGTTCTGCAGAGTTGGAGAAAGTTTGTATTAAACAATACAAAAACTTTAAAATCCACATTAGATTACATGACAACACAGGACCCAGTGCAGTCTGTATATTCTGATTATTAATCAGTCTTGCGGTATTGGCTTCTGGCAGATATTATTTGACTTGTGCTGTTTTGATAATTTATGATGATCCCCAAGAAGCCCAGACCACACTGAGCATGCACAGATGTTTAACAAAGTTACAAGATGACAGTCCCCTGTGGCCAACTTTGAAAGCATAAATCATTTGTTTGATTAGGCTTGTGGTGCAGTTAGTTCATGTTTAGGTTTAGTATAGAAAAAAAGCTTTTTTAGCTATTTTAGACTTTAGTTACCCTAAGGGTATTTTGAATGCCACAGACCTTACAATTTTACATATCTTCTGAAGTGCAAGGGGTAAATTGCAATTAACAGCGAGATGTCAGATCAGATTAGTCAGAGGATCCCTGTTACTGGGGGTCCTGGCAGTATTTTACGATCCCCCACCCTTACACCAACCCCCAATTTTTGCTTTTTTTTTTTTTTAATCTACTTGCAAATGCAATCAAATCTATCTACATACAGTACTTCTATTTATAAACTAATTTAACATAACAGAAATAAACTAAACTATGCAAAGTAATTCCTTATACTGCATTTAAATATTTTTTCAAAATCACTTTTTTTTCAAAAAATCATTCCATGTTATGCTACTGCTATGATGGAATTCAAGCGGCTGCCCTTCTTTGCCTAAAATCCAACCAAAACAGTTGCCTAATCCACGTCACTGAAAATACTGCCAGTTAAAATAGTTTCATCTGAGCAGTACAACACGTAAACTCTCCAGCACAGCGAATGCTTGAGTCAAACTTTACTGAGAGTGGTGCTCTATTTAGTACCAGTATCAGTACTGCAAATCATATACCCAACGACTGCAATGTTACTTTTATTGAGATCCCAGCAAATGTGTCAGGGTTAAAAAGTAGATACGGTAGGTTACTAATTCTAACCTAAATCTTGGTACCAAGGCAGAATTCAAGATTTAGGGGTCCGTTTACTAAAGTGCGTTAAAAATATTCGCACAATATATAGACAGAATTTTCGCCAAATATGTTATCGCCAGTTTACTAACCTGCGGTAAATATTAATTTGCGAATTTTCTTGCGCAAGAATAATTGTTTGCCAGTTATCGCATTCGCTGAAAATAACGCTACGTACACATTAACGCCCGGTTTACTAAACAGCGAAATGTGCTAAAGACAAAACTAACGCCAGAATATTCGCAAACTTTTACCGCCACCTATGTAGTGGCGTAAAAGTATTTTTTTCGCCAGAAAATTCTCAAGGGGCAGTAAATATCCCATAATACAGTTTTTTTTACCCATCATTCTTTGCTGACAGGAGACAGATCTGTAGCTATTGCTGACAGGATGTTTTGGCTTCTGCTTCTATCTGTTGCAACAGCAGCAGTTTCAGCTCAGAGGCGTATTATTGGCAGCGGCATCACAGTCCAAGGATTCGTCAGCCTCTACGTTTTTTTGGTTTCATTGTGATTGGCTACATTAAACTGTGCATTGCTATGAAGCAAAGAGATTGACTGGTATCATTTCTTGTTCCTATGATTCTATTGGCAGAAGGGTTTATATGATGCAGACATGTTTGATTGGTGTTACTCTGGTGATGTTGTTGGATTGTATAATCATCAGTCAATAATGTTTATGAGTTTTGAAGATGCATTTCTGGCCATAAATGTCACAGTAAAAATTGCCATAATAACCGCCATAAAACAAGACTATTTTATAGCATAAATATTCGCAAAAACTTAATTTTTCGTCAGAAAATTCGCAACTCGCTAAAATTACCGCTAACGTAAGCTGGTTCCCTTAACGTAGTTACCGCAAGTGATCGCAATGACTTCTGAGCACATCGCTGTTTAGTAAACATAGTCGCTGCGAATATTCTGGCGTAAAAATATTCTCAGCGATAACATGCGGAAACTTAAAGTCAGATTTACCGCACTTTAGTAAACGGACCCCTTAATCTGGGTCCTATAAAAAAAAAACACAAGTTTTGCTGGCAGGCTTGGAAAATAAGAAATGGCACTATGTGTAATTCAAAAGACCCACAAACTGAGCCTGATTACACCTTACACCACAGTGGCCTCCATCACTATAATAATCAATTTCAATCAATTATTTTTATTTTAAATGACAATAAATACAATTTTAGTACTAATGGACTAATAAATCTATCAATATTAATATTCATATAACTACAGCTTAATCTAAATCTGCTGGATCTCTTCAGCACAGCTCATCAAGTGCATGGCCTTTAATAATGTATCTCCATGATATCTAGCTTGGATTAAGGACCCTCTTAATATCCTCAATAGTTTATGGCCATTATTTCTTAGCATGCTATATGGGTTATAGTATCTATCTCCCTTTATTGGTTCTCAAACATTTCTAGAGATTTCAGTATCATTATGAAACATGGTCCCTGTAGGTATAGGGTATGCAGCATCAAAGTCTCATAAATAATGGATGGCTCACTTCCTATTTATATAGTTCCAGTTTAGCTTTCATTGGTCAGCACTATTTTTGTTGTTCACTCCAAGATTACATCATCCAGGATTTACTGTTGTATCCATGAAATATTCAATAAGATTATAAGGAAGAGCTAGGGCCAGATGGGGTAGAAATCAGCCTGACAAAATGCGTGGGTTGATTTCTGCCTGTCTATCTCTAGCCTTAAGTACTGCAGTATTAATAACCATCCAGTAAAGCGGTAGATGAAAAATGTTTGTGTAAACAAATTCCAGCCCTTGCGCCAAGGACAGAACAATGCACTGGAAAAGTCTATTATGAAGGGCAGAGACACACGTCGAGATTTAGTCGCCCATCGTCAAATCGCCTCTTCTTCGGGTGACTCTCTGAACTGCCTTCCTCCCGGCTAAAATCGGAATCGCCAGTTGGATGGCACTCGGATCGCTTAGTTTTCCTCGTGAGGCAATTTCAGGCGACTTCGGAAAACAAATCGATCCGAGTGCCATCCCGCCGGGGATTTCGATTCTAGCTGTCGGGAAGGCAGTTCGGGGAGTTTAGTCGCCCAAAGAAGAAGAGGCAATTTGTCGCCGGGCAACTAATCTCCCCGAATCTCCACTTGTGTCTCTGCCCTTATGGTTGCAGAGTTTAGTATGGTCAAAACAAATGTATAACAGGACTAGAGGGTTAAGTATTATTCTCTCTAAGCATATCTGCAAAATGTGCTTCTGCTTTGAATTTTGTGACATTCCTCAACGGCATTCACCATCAATAAAAGCTAGTACAGGTATGGGATCCGTTATCCGGGAACCAGTTATTGAGAAATCTCCGAATTAAGGAAAGGCTGTCTCCCATAGAGTCCATTTTATCAAAATAATACAGTTTTTTTTTTTTAAAAGGAATTCCTTTTTTTCCTTTAAGATGTAATTAATCCTTATTGGAAGCACAACCAGTGACTGAAGTTTATCACATAAGTGACATTACTGGGAGTACCTGGGAAATTGACAATATGTCTAGCCCCATGTCAGATTTCAAAATTAAATATTAAAAAATCAGTTTGCTCTTTTGAAATTGGATTTCAGTGCAGAAGTCTGCTGGAGCAGCACTATTAACTAATGCAGTTTGGGGGGAAAAAAAACATGTTTTCCCATGACAGTATCTCTTTAAAATCACGTGACTTTTTTAAAAAACAAGGAAGTAAAAATATTTTACCCGCATGTTCATCGGTTCTCTTTTTTCCTTCCTGAACTTTGTGCATGCATATTATGATTTGAATTTAGTATTCAACTGAATTCCAAAATAGTGGATTTGGTGCATCCCTAATATATACCGTATTTTACCGTATCTAGTTAAGCTTGATTTGCCGTGGCTATTATGAACTATGTGTATGCTGCTTAATACTTTATATTAGTTCTCAAGTATCTGGGACACTACTCATTAAAACCATAATAAAATGTCAGTATTTTTAAAGGAATGTTAAAACATTGTTATATTTTCAAAGGACTAGGAAGGGTACTGGGTAGGGAGTTTTATTAGCAGGGGGTTGAGTTCTCCTTTAAAGAGGAAAAAGTTAAAACACCCTTGCCTTAATCAATCTGACTCTGCAATGATCTCTGATCTGCGCATGCGCCAAAACTCATAAAAGTTGACGAAGCGCCGGAAAAGACACGAATACCCAGAAGATGGCTGCGTGGAACTCCGACACCAGAATCTGCGCTGAGGGGTAAGTATAAAGTTAGGGGCATTTCCCCGGGGGGCAGCTATACTGGGGGGAGGAGGAGGGTCTACGTGGGGTGGGGGGTAGGGGTTTTCTTGAAAATGGTTGAATTCTCCTTTAAAGGTAAACAACCCCTTTAAACATACTCTACTGCTGAAGGCCTTTTTTATGTTTAGTTGCGTTTTGATGACATGTTGGAGAACACACCAGACAATGCAATGCAGTTTTGCTTACCTCCCATTCTTTCCTGTATAAGTAGCCAAATAACCATGATCTTCCCAAGCATGGACTGTTTCTGTCATATCCTGCTCTTGAAATATAGGCTGTAGATCTTTAATAATGGTGTTCCCGTCAGCTACAGAGAAAAAATGGAGAGAACTGAATACATTTACAAATGCAAGATGCAGTCAAAGCTACAATAAATAATGCCCATGTTTATTAAAGTAAGAGAAAACAATCTGTGGATAAACACAAACTTATTTCTTACAAATGTCCTCAATACCACATGTATGAATGAGGCCTTGGTACATTTTCTAAGAAATACATATTGACATATTTTATAAGATGGCAACAAACTATGTGCTAGAGATAAATGCAATACATGATAATTGTAAATATTTTGCAAGTTTTCAGTGCTTGCAGCTCCTTCTTTCAATGGTACCTCAATCTATTCTAAAACTTCATGAAAATAATCCATGGAAGCATGCAGATCATGTACAGTAAATGAAAGAATGAGTGCAAAAGGAATCTGCTTCCCTCAATGTGCAATTTATAATGCATTTCAATGGGTGATGTTCCCTGATTTTACACCACATTTTGTCCTGATGATCCCAAAAAATGACGTCTTTGAATGTTATTACAGGTATGGGTCCAGTATCTGGAAACCCATTATTAAGAAAGCTCAGAATTATGGGATGGCCATCTCACATAGACTACATTGCAGTCAAACTATTCAAATTTTTTATAATTATTTCCCTTTTCTCTGTAATAATAAAACAGTACCTTGTACTTGATCTCAAGATACAATTAATCCTTACTGGAGGCAGAGCAATCCTATTGTGAATAATTAATGTTTAAATGAGTAGTAGACTTAAGATATGGAGATCCAAATTATGGAAAGACCCCTTATGTGGAAAACCCCAGATCCTGTGCATTCCTGGTAACAGGCCCCATACCTGTATTAGTGAAATTAAGAGGTTTAAAATACTATATGCATATTTTGCTTGGGTTCTGTCTGTAAACAATCAAGTCCAATTAGTCTGCACCTCATACAGTCATGCACAAATCCCTTATTGCTTTAGGTTGTACAGGTATAGGATCCGTTATCCATAAACCCAAATTACAGAAAGGCTGTCTCTCGAAGACTCCATTTTATCCAAATCTTTACCAAAAAAATGTTAGGCTGTTTTATAAATAAATTATAAATCATCAAGACCTTGCTTTAGTAAAAAAAATGTTAAAGGCTTTTATATTCTAATATCCCACTTATGTTGTAATATTGAATATACAAGTATAGGATCAGTTACGTGGCAACCCATTTTCCAAAAAGTTCTGAATTACGGGAAGGCCATCTCCCACTGTAATTAAATAATCTGAATTTTTAAAAATAATTTCCTTTATAATTATAATAATAAAACAGTACCATGCATTTGATTAATATATAATTAATCCTTGGGATGTCTGGTATGCTCTAGCACATTGAGCCCCAACCAGTGGCTAGTGAGCAACATGTTGCTCTCCAACCCCTTGGATGTTGCTCCCAGTGGCCTCAAAGCAGGTGCTTATTTTTAAATTCCTGGCTTGAAGGCAAGTTTTAGATACATAAAAAACATGTGTATTGCCAAACAGAGCCTCCTCTAGGCTGCAAGTCCTCATAGGGTCTACCAATAGCCAATCACAGCCCATATTTGGCACCCCCAGGAACTTTTTGCACGTTTGTGTTGCTCCCCAACTTATTTTTACATTTAATGTGGCTCACTGGTAAAAAAAAAATGTTGGGGACCCCTGTTCTTTGTAGGGTAATGCAAGGTATGATTTTAGGCATTAGGAATTTCCTTAGACAAATCAATGAATGTGGGCAGGTGGCAAACTGGTATTTATACACTAATGCGAGTTGCAGTCATGTACATTCCAATGCTGAAGGGGGACTGTGAGAATATTAATTTTCACATCTAACTGAACTGTCCTTAAACCATAAGTACATCGGATGTACCAATTGCAATTTAAAACTAAGCAAAACCAAGTAGAAAAAAAAAGAAACAATAGTTGCGGCCTCTATAACACAAGTGTGGGAATCCAGGCAAGGAGGGCGGCAGATAAAAATGTTCACATTAAACTAACAAACAGAAGTGTGAGCCAAATGATAATATGATGCCAGCATTGTTCAACATAGTTGCTTGGATGCTTTCCACGGGAAAGAAATGACAGAAATAATAACATTTATCACCAATTTATCACCAACCCTTGTCATAATACACAAACCAAGCTAGGAAAAGATTTTGTAGCTAATCCTAGAAACAAGAATACTTTAATAGAAATGTAACATAAAAAGCGCACATTTGATCCTTCCTCCACATGAATATTTTTCTATAAAGTAGTATTCACAGGCACATATGATCATAAACAATTCATTGATAAAGGGGAGGCCTGCTGGCCAAATGTTGCCTTCCGAAAAACTCTGATGCCCCCGAGCCTTCCCAAGGTCTCCAAAGACATCTTCTTAAAACAATGTAACTTGATTGTATAATACACCATTATGTGGGTGGAGATTTACATATTAAGCAGTTTTATTCACAAGGAACACAATCAGTTTTTGCTATATATAACTTTATATCATTCCATCCCTTGGGTACCCCAGGGTCATTCTTAAAGGAACAGTAACACCAAAAATTTAAAGTGTTTTAAAGTAATGAAAATATAAAGTTCCGTTCTCTTGCACTGGTGCAACTGGTGTGTTTGCTTTGGAAACTCTACTATAGCTTATATAAACAAGCTGCTGTGTAGTCACTGAGGCAGCCATTCAAAGTTGAAAATGGAGAAAAGGCACGGGATATACAGTTGATAACTAAGCTCTGTAGCATACAATGGGATTCTTCAGAACTTATCTAATATCTACTGTGTATGCTGTGCTTGATAGCTGTCCCCATTGTTATACCACAGCTCGCTTATATAAACTATATAAAGTACACGTGTAAGGTTCCTTGTGCTTAATGGCCTCCACAGTCCCATTGCTTTTTCAACCATGCCTAGCATGATTAGTATAGGTAAATAAGCAATAAGCATATTATTATTAACAGGCTAAGGGGGTACTGGTGTTTTCTCTTCCATCAGCCATTTGCATGTTGTTCACCTTCCAACACTTTTTTCAGTTCAGTTGTTTTTCATTTACTTTCTATTTTGTATCTGTGAACGTTGGTCTAATATTATAGTGGAAAGCTTCATTTTTCACCTTCTTATGGCTTGGGGAGCTGCAGACTTTGTAAACTGTTCTAAATTGATAAATTTAGATGATCCTGAGTTTCATTAAAGGGGGCATTCACCTTCAAGTTAACTTTAAGTATGATATAGACAATCGTACAGTGAGACAATTTGCAATTGGTTTCATTTTTTATCATTTGTTGTTTTTGATTTATCCAACTTTTTATTCAGCAGCTCTCCAGTTTATAATTTTGGCTACAATTTCTGGTTGCTAGGACCCAAATTAGCCTGGAAAACATGCAATGCTTTGAAAAAGAGCCTGCAATATGAATAGGAGAGGGTCGGAATAGAAAGGACTAATAAAAAGTAGCAATCATAATAAATTTGTAGTTTTACACTGTATTTGTTAAAGATGGGGTCATTGACCGCTATCTGAAAGCTGGAACAGCCTGTTCTTCCAGTTAATCTGGAGGAACAGGTTGAATCCAGTAAAAAGGGGCATTATTTACCTGCAGAGAAAAGAGGGAGGGTTGGTCATGGCATATTATGCCCAGTGGCTTTCTTTGGATCCATTTTCTTGAAGTTCAACTACGGGAGTCTGGGCCAAAGAACTGATTTCTTGTGGGGAATGTTGCATTAGGAATTAGGTCTTGCCTCTGGTAGATGAATAGATTACCATTATAACCACATCCTTGCCCATTTGTTGAGATTGTTTTATTAGCAGGGGTGCATTATGCAGGAGGGTTATTTGACACTGATAATCTCATTATCTTCCAAGGACATGGAGTAGCTTTAGTTACCCTGTTTGGCCTGTTTAGTTCAAGAAATAACAAAAACCTTAGAAACAGGCAAGTCCAGCCAAACCCAGAAAATTAAACCAATGCTGAATGAGGGGTATATTGTACCAGTTAGGGTAGGGGCACACGGGGAGATTAGTTGTCTGCATTTTTTGAAAAGGAAGTCGCTGCAACAAGGTGATCGTCTTTGTGCAGGAAAGATTTTGCACAACTTTTGATTCCAAGAGATTTATATGCCATAGTGCTTCACGCTACGGTCTCCTCCCACGCAAGAGCCGGGAGTCATCTCGCCGTTCATTCCCTCGGCGTGTTGTCTCCATGTCATTACGCCAGCGCAAGAATTGAAATACTATCGCGGCTATTGATCTGTGTGTGTGTGCGTGCTTGTAGGACATTTCAGTCCATCTCTATGTACATGTTATTTCTGACAAATCGCTCCAAAAAGGGTCTCGGTGCGTTTTGGAGCTACAGGCGATCTCAAATCGCGATGTGTGCACAATAGCTGGCGATTTGCATGTAGCTGCATGCAAAGTCAAAACGAACGACTTGTTGCCAGAACTCACTTTTAAAAATCACGGGCAACTAATCTCCCCATGTGCCCTTACTCTAAAGGTCAAGGAATGCTAATAAAGGACTTTTTCATAATTCTACTTATATAAATGAAAGCCCCGTAGGGTCACCTTTAAATGGCAGATAACAGATAAGCTATTTAGAATATAATGACTTAAACATGTAAGTGCTGATAAACACAGGTCATATGCCAGACAATTTTTCCCCCCACCTTTTTGTGTGCTAGAAGTTGTCGTGCCATGATGCTCTAAGGGTCACTTCAACACTTTCATGCACCACAAAACTTCCAACTGTAAGGGGGTTATTTATAAAAGGTTGAATCTGTGAGCTTTTTTAAACCTCGAATGAACTTACAACTCGAATGGTTTCTGATTTAAGAAAAAACTCGAATGGAAAAAACTTGAATATCAACTTCAGGGGTTAAATACCAGAAAACTCGTATTGATCGAGTTTTCGGCAAAAAACCCTTGAATTGTTTGAGTTTTCAAGCAAAACCCACTGAAAAAAACTGGAGCATCATGAAGCTATTAACATTTTCAAATGGCTCAAGGGACCTCTGCCATTGACTTCTAGATGACCTCAACGGGTTTTAGATGGTGTATTTTTAAATTCACGCTATTTCAGGGTATAATAAATCTAATAAAGTTCAAGTTTTATAAAAAAAAATATTTATTTTTTAACCCGAAAAATAGATTTTGACTAAAATCTAATTTTTCATGGAAAAAAACAACTTGACCTTTAATAAATCTGCCCCTATGTGTTCAGCAAATGGGAGCACCAAAAACTAAAAATAACACAAATACACGAGCTTAACTGGGGCATCAGCAGACACCTTTAAATGGCATCCCACAAAATGAATGGCAAACCAAGAATACGCACCATGAAATCTCGCTAAGCTGAATTTACAAGTGCAAGCTACTGTTTTATTAATACACCGAAAAAAATAAAACACGATTCAAAATTTTAATTATTTGATTAAAATGGTGTCTAAGGGAGATGATATTCCACTAATTCGGAGCTTTCTGTAAAACGGATAGTGGCTCCTATACCTGTGTATCAATACTGACAAATTAATTTTTTAAACCGGATCTTAATTAACGGTTTCATTTTTTCACTTGATTTAGGGATTATGCGAGGTGTAAAATAATTGCGGCATTTTGACGACCTAAAATAAGAAGCACACCTTGATAAATTTGCCATTAAGAGTGGAACCCCCCATTTAAGGTTTTTCAGGGGACTATTAAAAAATGGTGTGGAATCTGGGAAAATGCATTATGAATTTTACACTGTTGGGCCGAAAAAAAAAAGGGTGTAAAATGTAGGAAAACTTGAAGGGGACCTACCACCTTATAAAAAAATTCCAAATCTTATCTTTATTAAGATACTCAAGCAAAATGAACTTTTATTACACTATATACATTATTTGAATCTTGTTTCCTTCGGTATAGGAATTCATAATTATAGCAAGCAGGCAGGAGCCATTTTGTGGACACTGTTATTAAGACAAGCCTTCCATCATCTCAGAATCTTGTTTGTATACCAGAATGGGGAATCTGATGTTAATTCCCATGCACTGGTTACACAATTAAATGGAAACGAGAGAGGGGGGATGTGGGGAGTGCAGTGACATCTAGTAAGTGCTGAATGGAAAGTGAAAGTAATTGCCTGCCCCGCCTCTATGCTTAAGGCATAGAGGAGGGGCAGGCAATATTTGATTGACAGCAGAGATTTTTAAATGTGTTTACAATTGTTATGAATTGTTTACTAAAAAAAAGAATTTGGATTTCATGTTTAATTTGAAAATGGCTTTTATTATACAGCTTTTTATGTCTGGGTGACAGGTCCACTTTAAAATTGGGGGATATAAAATTGCAGTTTCACTGTTTTTTTTTTCACAGCTTTTTTTTTTCCTGAGTTACACAGCATGATAAATAGGCCCCTCTGGCAATGAGAAGGCTTCAGCAAAGTACAGTAATTTTCCCAAGTAAAATTACAGTTGTGCTGCCAGGTGGATTAAATATTGTAGGGAATGTTAACTAGAATTCAAGCACATTCATTCAGTTGGACATCCTTATTCTGTCACCAAATTAAAGCAGTAACTGAAATATAAGTTGCCTTTAAACACCAATTCAATGCAGTTGCCTTCATTCATGCTGTGCTTAAAAGAGGGGTAATATGGGGTTTGCAAAGGGAACATTAGCTCAGTTGTCTGTACCAAGAAAAAATATTAAACTGATGTGCTTGTAAATAAATTAGAAATCATCAAGACCTTGCTTTAGTAAAAAAATGTTTAAGGCTTCTATATTCTAATATCCCACTTATGTTATAATATTGAATATATAAGCATAGGATCAGTTATGTGGAAACCCATTTTCCAAAAGTTCCGAATTACAGGAAGGCCATCTCCCATAGAGTTCACTGTATTTAAATAATTGAAATTTTTAAAAATGATTTCCTTTTTCTCTGTAATAATAAAACAGTACCTTGTACTTGATCCAAACTAAGATATAATTAATCCTTATTGGAGAAAAAACAATCCTGTTGCATATAATAAAGGTTTAAATGATTTTTCAGTAGACTTAAAGGGGAACTCCACACAATTATAAATTAAGCTTTTTGAAAAGTAAACATAATTTCAAGCAACTTTTCAATATACATCAATTAAAACATGTGCATACTTTTAATGATTTTCAATGGTTTCTGACAGTTCCCTAAGCCTAGCCCCCTGCTCTCCTGACTACTTTGCTGAGCTGGCTGACTACCGTATCAGCAGCCATCTGTCCTCAGCCTGAATCCTACAAACCCCACAATTCCCTGCACACGTGATTTCAATAAGGAAGAGAACATCATAGTGCAATGCATTGTGGGGTATGTAGTTCCTGCATATATATATATATTATGTATATTAGGGGTTTCTGTGTTATGTGGGCCTCTTTATCAAGTTTTGGTTTGGAAGCCGGAGTTCCCCTTTAAGGCATAATTCAAATTATGGAAATATCCCTCAACTAGGAAACCCCAGGTCCCGAGCATTCTGCATAACAGGTCCCATACAATTTGAACCAATGAGCACAGCATAGGTTTATAATTCAGATATGTATTACTTCACCTACTCGAGGAGTCTCAACTTTTGAAATGATAGAAGTCTATGGGGACCATATGCAACTCATGAAAAACATAATAGGGAATATATTTTCTGACAGACCTGACATAAGGGGAGCAGAATGTACTTTTTATTTTAATTATTATTTAGCTGTGCTTAAGGGTTTACAATGTTCACACAGAATATTACAGAGATTTAGG
Organism: Xenopus petersii; assembly: GCA_038501925.1. Classification (NCBI taxonomy): domain Eukaryota; kingdom Metazoa; phylum Chordata; class Amphibia; order Anura; family Pipidae; genus Xenopus; species Xenopus petersii. Next base: position 149,955,115 of record CM076674.1, read on the forward strand.
GCACTCTGCCAGCAAAAATAAAAATCACAAATTAAATCTGGATTTGTGATAATCCCTGCATAAATTTCCACTGCATAAATGGGAAGATGGTGTGGAAGAGAAAAAAAACGTATCCACAACGAAAGTACACAATAGCAACACAAAAGCCAACATTTGTAGCAGCCAATATAAAGTCATGTAGGCAGAAAACAGTAACCATAACAGTGTCAAGCTCCCAAGGAGACACCTGGAGGAATATTTATCAAGGATCGAATTTTGAATTCATGGGAGTTTTTTTAAAACTCCCATGAACTCGAAATTCGACTAATTAAAATTTATTATAATAACCTAATTTTTTTAAACACGTGTGAATAGGATCACCCCGAAAACTCTAATCAAATTAGATTCAAATTTCTCCTTGGAAGTCTCCCATTGACTTAAACAGCAATTTTGGCAGGTTTTAGGTGGCGAATAGTCAAATTTGAGTTCTAGAGTATGATAAATCTCGAAAACCGAATTCGAATGTTTTGAAAAACTCAAATCGAATTTGTATAACTCCCTAGTTATGACAGTTTTGACCATAAAAAAACATTCAATGCGACCCTTGCTAAATCTGTCCCCTACTGTTTTTTAAGTATTTGCAGTGGTTCCACAGGGATAGTTACAACTGATATTAGTTGCCAATACCTGGTGGTCTTTGCCTTAAAACAAAGAGATATTTCCAACACAACTTTCGAGAGCTGCCACTAAAATGTTCCCATTTGGTTGCATGTCTTACTGCATTCTGTAACTCATTCAGTTTACTGGATATATCTATACTGTATATGAATAATTAACAACAACATGAAAGAGAAGTAATGTAAGCTAGCCCATAGTCAAAATGTACTTGTATAGGGACAATATATATTGTTTCTAATTAAAGGCTGACTCTTGCCTCAGAAAAGCAAATTAGCATAGGTTGTTCTGTTTGCTCACTGAGCCCTACTTATCTCTGCAAATATATTCGTATAATTGAAAGCAGCCATGATTGCTAGGATAAAGCATCCTCATCACTCTACAGGTATGGGACCAGTTATCCAGAATGCTCGGGACATGGGGTTTTCCGGATAACGGATCTTTCCATAATTTGGATCTTCATGCCTTAAATCTACTAGAAAATCCTGTAAACATTAAATAAACCCAATATTTCATATAAGGATTAATTATATCTAAGTTTGGATCAAGTACAAACTATGGTTTTATTATTACTGAGAAAAAGGAAGTTATTTCTAAAGATTTGGATTATTTGGATAAAATGGAGAAGGCCTTTTCGTAATTCTGAGATATCTGTACTCAATACCTGTACTCAAAGTAAAATACAGTAAATACAAAGAAACAGAATGGCTTTTAGAGCAATAACTGCATGGGTGTATGTTTGTTTTGCTTATGCAACATTATTTACTTCCAGACTGCTATTAAATTAAAAGGTAAACATGGATTCAACTATGATACAAACTAATTATTTTGCCCTTTACTAGTTCATTGTGTTCAGATTCAGAATGACAGCAATCTTCCATTGTAAAACAGTAAACAGCCCAAATTCTCAGTGTTATGAGAAACAGCTGAGCGTCCTCTTCCGTGTCTTTTAATCGCCCTCTAAAGCATTTACGAGACTACTTCCGTACCCTACAGAATACATACGATTGCACATACATTGCAATTTCAGCATTCACGCTTACTGACTAAATATAGAGAATACCACTACTGCCTTTGCCCAAAGGCCAACTCAGCTCTCCCTTACCACGATTGTATCTATATCCACATGCTTGCTGAACCAAAATCAATATGCTCTAATGTACGGGAACTGAATATTCCAGTCATAGTATCCTCTTTGGTTCTCAAAGGCTTCACTGTTCAGCATCATTAAATATTCATCCTCACCCAAGAAACTATTGCATGGCAATAGCGACGGTAATGCCTTGTGGGGGACACATGGTAACCAGGTATATCACTATACAACTGTATTCAAAATTAAAACAGTTCATATTACATAATTTCATCTATGAATTTTTATCTGCTTTGCACAGCAAGGAAATTACATGGAGCTGAAGGGTGACTCGATTATACCACTGAAACACTGTCACATGTTTGGGATCCACACCCAGTGCTCTAAGGGCACCCAAACTCTATTTACACATGCCGAATCCCAAATCTCATGTGATAAGCATAAGCACATTGCACGCCACTAAAAGCATTCAAGTTCCAATTTCAGTTCACATATTTGAGATACAAAATATGTCCTGTATATATTTATATGAACAATGAGACTGAACTACAGGTAAGGTCTTTGGAATCCTATAATCAGAAAACAAAATTCAATACAATGCATTTTTTTTTAAAGAAGGGCCCATTAAGTATGTGTTTTAAGAAAAAAAAATTGATGTATAATTTGGTTTAAAATGAATGTTTGCCAGTTATTATAGCATCATACTGCGGGGGCTGCTTTTCATCAGCAGGCACAACGATCCCAAACAAAGAGGCAAAGTAACAATGAAGTGGCTCAGGAATAATATGTCCTGCAATCAGGGTCAGACTGGGGGGTACGAGGCACACTGGGGCTATTACCCCGTGGCCCCCAACACCCCCTCAGGAGCCTCTGCCTGCCTGTACACTCGCTCATCCACTGCCAGCCCCTTCCCCCTACCATGTACGTACCTTGTACTTTTTTTTGCAGCGATCGGGGGAGGCAGGGCTGCAGAGGAATGAAGGCACAGGAGGGGCGAAAGAAACAGAAAAGCAGATGGGGATCGGTTCTGGGTTGGCGGGGCCCACCAGGTTTTTTTCCCGGTGCCCCATCAGTCCAGTCCAATCCTGCCTGCAATGGCCTAGTCACAGCCCTTATCTTCATCCAGCTGGTAATCAGTGGGGTTGTTTGAAAAATCGAGGTGAACAAGTGTCATCTGAATAATAAAAATGGAGGCAAACAAGTGTCATGTGAATAATGATCGGCTCTGGGTTGGCGGGGCCCACCAGGTTTTTTCCCGGTGCCCCACCAGTCCAGTCCTGCCTGCAATGGCCCAGTCACAGCCCTGATCTTCATCCAGCTGGCAACCTGTGGGGCTGTTTGAAAATGGAGGTGAACAAGTGTCATCTGAATAAGATGGAGAATGGTAAAAATGTCAAACCTATCATACCAAACTTGAACCTGTACTCTAGCTGGGGGAAACAATACAATGCAGCCATCTTTGGTCACATGCATGCACATAATTAACAGACCTGGCTCACTCATTATGCACATCTGTGTAAAGTAAAAACAGGGATTAGAGTCTCAACATGGCTGCCTAAACCAGCAACTCCCTCCGAGTGCGGGTATATCGCTCGCTAGGAGCATTTTCTGCCCAAAATAGCCCAGAGTGGGCTCTATTAGCTGGCACCACAATTGGGGGAAATACATGTACAATAATAGATGTCCTTTAACATCAGGTTGTTGATGAGAAAAATACTATACATTAAAGATTCACTAGTGCAATGGAGTGCAAAGAGAAATGGTCAATGCTATGATTACAAGATTATATTCTATAAAAAAAAGACCAGCACTCTCACTTATGTATCTGCGTATAGAGACATAAATAGCAAAGGTTCAACACAGAGAACAAGCAGAAAGATACATTTGTGTTGACCTGCTACAACATCAACATTACCTCTGAGCGGCCTCATTGAGGCTGTCCAAAAATGATATTTATAATAAAATAGATGGGTTTCACGTGTTACTGTCCTGGAGAAATGGCTAAGCTATCAACACAGGATCTTTTCTTAAGTCACAAGCCAAGCCAAATAATGGCCAGCAGGACTGCAAGTCTATTTACATTCCACTAGTCTTCTCATTCTGTATTCAGTATCAACAAGATACCCAGAGAATCTCTTTTAAAATAGAGAGAAAATAGCAATATATTGCCAAGACCATCAAGCACTTAAGCATTGTGGGACAAATGTTCCAACTATGTACAGACAAAAACAACCCAATTTCCAGTAATACTAAATGGCTCTTTTTGGCTCTAATAGAATGTAGTTTTACACTCAACAACTTTGCTTTTATATAAATTAGCAATAGTGACCCATGAATGGAACAGCTAATATTCTCTTCTTTTTATTCTGTTGCTTTTGCCATTTTACACTCTAATATGTTTCCCTTTATTTCATATTCTCTCCAGTAGATTATCCCTTTCACATTCCTTTTTATTGCTCAATTTTCTGTAACCCGCTTTTCTCTTGCATCCTATTCCAATCAATTTCTCTTCTTCTTTTCTCTCATTTTATTTTGCCTTCCTTACCTTCACTTTTCCTGGCTATTTGGCATATCCCCTGTGCTTTTTACCCTGATGGTAGTGTGTATGCAGAATTTCCAAGCCCAGAGTCTTTTCTGCCAACCTCGCCCTCCCTATATTACTGGTGTACTTGTAAAGTGTAGAGAAACTGCAAATTCTCTTTCCAGATCACCAAATCCTCATTTGTCCAGGGTTTTGGATCATCTCCTTTGATTATCCATCTATTATTGGAAAAAACAATGATGATTACAAAGCCAGCCCACCCATTTCTGTGCACATGTATTCACATGCCCTTTAGTTGTAGTCAGTGTTGGATTAGGGGCCTGGGGCCAGCCAGTGCTTCTGAGCCAATCTGCACATTTCAGTTCCTTTCAAACAATTAATACTGGTGGTTGCAAAACACTCATATTTGCCTTCTGTGAATCCCAGCAATTTATAGAGAGATAAGAGTCTGAAGGGCATCGCACTCCCCCTAAAAAAGGCAAAAAAGCCCAGGTGCTGCCACAATAAAGTAATATCAGCATGAAGAACACGGAGCACTCACGGGACTTAATTTATGTGCAAAACTTTAATGGTGAAAGTCAACATTTCACTGGAGGAAGACTAGAACAGACCAACATGTCTCTAAGATTGCGTCCTTTGCAAAACCTATGCCCAGATAGGACATGATCTATTTTGCTATCATATTGTTATGATGCATTCCACTTAGGATTTGCCCAGCCATTGCCTTTTCTTGATTTACCTCTGACAAGTTAATATGTCCATGGCCCTGTTATTAGTTTATTCTCTTCAATTTCATCCTTTTTTTCTTTCTCCTTTTTTCTCCCCGTTCTCTTTCTGTCTGACCCCACTAGTTACCCTGCCATAAACACATCATCCTAGCCTCAGATTGTCTATTTCTGATGGTGAGCAACTATAACTCCCTTCATGCTATCAGCTCACTATTGCTCTTTACTTGGCAGCTCATATAACCACGATTTGCCTCCAGTGATAGGATAACTTGTCTCTCATTTGCTGCTTTTTATCTCTCTGTGAAACAGTTTCTTTTTTATTATACATTCTACTAATGTGCTGGGACATTGCCTCATGTCTAAGCCATGAGTATGCCACTTTATATGGACATTGAAATTCTACCCATGCTGTGGTTGTTGGCCCCAGGGTCCCTGTTTTGTGAAACCCTTGTCATGCAAAGCAACCTGTGCTCTGTGGCGCCCCCCACTGTTCAGCATGGGTAGCCATTATAAATATACAGTCTTGTGACACCAGGTTTAGTGCAGCTCTTTGCCCTTGTGGCGATTTCCTTTTATATTAACATATTTGGGTTCCTAGGCTAACTGCACGACACTGTAGTGTTACATATGCTGCCACTCTGCTAACCTATGGCTGTGCTGAAGGCTCAGAAAGTCACAATGTCTTGAGAAAGGTCAGAAATGGAATCGAAACATTGACAATAAATTCTTGTTTACTTTTCACTGCATTTGGTAGTCCTAGAGCGAATCTATTGTTGGACTCTCTCTCTCTAATACACAAGAGCCATGAATATCCTGCAAATAATATCGTTGTAAATGGTGCTTGATGATGCTTGATGATGTCATCAGTTATAATCTGCGCTTAGTGATGTAATTTCTGTCACATGACTCGCTGAAACTTGTGCATTCTAATATATAAACTACCCCCTGTTGTAAAATATGAGAATATTAGAAGTCATCTCTGATTTCCATGACCTGTATAACGGAACTCCTCTGTGACTTATAATAACATTACATTTTACAATTAGGATTGCCACCTTTTTCCTAAGCCCTTACCAACCAGTGATGTGGGGTGAGCGGGTGGGGTATGTAGGGGTGGGGTTTTGACATTTTTGGGGGCTGCCTTGTGATGTTCTTGGGGGCAGGGAGATGACATTTAGGGGCTGGCTGGGCCAGGACAGGACTGAGGCAGGCAGGGTTTGGAGGAAGAGAGGGTTTTGCAGGCAGATCTGAAGTGGGCCGGGTCAGAACAATTAGGGATTCCAAATTAACCGGTAAATTTGTAATACTAGCTGCTATTTACTGGCTAGGCCGGTGAAATGCAGGTTAGGTGTCAATTCTATTTACACTAGGGGGAGCATTATTCACTATATATATATATATATATATATATATATATATATATATATATATATATATATATATTTAGAGAGAGAGAGTCAACAATGTATGCATATATATTATATCATATTGGGTGAACAATATTTGTCATGCTGTGAGTTAAGAACAGGGAGAAGCTGCTGCAAGGAAGTCATTATGACAGTATACCATACCTGCTAATAGATTGCACACCTATGTAAAAATACACATATGCACAATGTTTTTTTTAATATGCCAATGATTCCTTGAGATATATAGCACCACAATTATGTGGGGTTACAATGTGCACTGTTGTAACCCCACATAATGTATTGCATGGATAGATGCCCAGAGCATTGCTGTCATTCCTGGCTGTAAGAAAGTTGCAGTGCTGTCTAAATCAAAGCCCATAGGTCTCCAGGGTGTTTATACAGCTATACATGTATCTAGCTATATATCTATGGGTATATAAGCAGTAAGGCAGCACTTTGCACACAATAGCTCCACTCTGCATCTACAGCCCAGAAGCACAAAGGTCGCGTGAGATCAAACACACCAATGCCTAATAAATCTCCCAGATCCGCATTAAGGATCCATGACTCCAGCAGAGCTGTCACTGGGCCCGGGCATTGCTACCAACTGCTGTTCCATTTCTTTTGATAAAGCTTACAAATAACGGACAGAAATCTAGGTCTAATCCCCGAGCAGAGCCTGTGCCTGTCATGAAGGCCTTCCAGAGAAGAAGTGGGGGGGGGGGGGCGTTCTACCCGCCTGCACGTTTTAGCCAGTCGTGAACCTAAACAAACAAAGCAGTGGTTTTGTAACAGTCTCAGTCAGTGGAACCTGCACCAAACTGACCCAACCTGCTGCTGCCGAAATGCAAATACCTACTCCCTCCCCGGTGCCTCTCTGCACCCCTGTGACTCCTTGTTGCACGTTACCTGTGACACTGAGCTGGAAGTCAAGGGTATTCTGTTGCACTGCTGCCATAGTGAGCTCTGTGCCATGCCTGGGGAGGCGGCTGCTGCACTGCCCTGTGTGTGCACTGCTTGTCACAGACAGACTGTGTGGTGTTGTTGCTGCTGCTGCTGTTGTTGCTGCTGCTGCTGCTGCTGCAAGTGATGGTGGGGCCGGGCTCGCAGAGCCGAGGGGAGGAAGAGCAGCCCGCCCAGCCTGTATAGGCTCTAATTCATTCAGCTCTGCAAGGAGCACTGAGGAGGGAGGAGCAGGCAACACTGCTGGCAAACCAATCATTACGGTGGCCATATTAGGACATCCTCAGGATAAATCACTCTCCAGCATGTAGTCTCCACTGGCAACAGAATGCAGCCTCAGTGGGGATTTCACTCAGACGTCGCAAAAAGCTGTAGTCACTCCTCCGTCCTGCCCACATATCATGTTCCAATCTCCCTCCTCCTGTCTCAGTGCTCATTGCTCCTTCCTTCCCCCCTCCGTGTGGTCTTTTACCATCTCTCCTTCCTCAAATCTCCCTCCTTCCCTCTCCCTCCATGTAATTTAGTGCTCCTGTGTAAATTGCATAGTTTATTTCCATGCTCCTTCCTCCCACCTCCCCCCTCAGTCATTGTACTTTTCTTTCTCCTCCCACTGACTTCAACCTTATTTACTACTATTTTTTCACTGCTCATTTTACATGTGGTGCTATTTTACTCATCTTTCTATTCAGGCCTCTACTCTTCATATTCCAGTCTCTTATTCAATCAATGTGTGGCAACCAGATTGCTGAAATTGCAAACTGAAGAGCTGCTGAATAAAAAGCAAAATAATGCAAAAACCGCAAATAATAAAAAATTAAAATCAAATGCAAATTGTCTCAGAATATCACTCTCTACATTGTACTAAGGTTAATGTAAGGGCACCTGTTGCCAAAAGGTGTGGGCTAATAGAGTCCATGTTCCGGTTGGGGGTATTAGTATTATTTTTTTTTAATTGCCCCCTGCCAGTGCTAGGACATAGGTGGGAGCTCCCAGTCCGACTGTAGGGTTGCCACCCGGCCGGTATTTTACACCTGCCAAGGCCGGGGCCGGTATTACAAATTTACCGGCAATGTAGTCGCTGGTAAATTTGTAATATCCCTAAACTAAAGCCCTTGGCCCGCCCCAATCTGCTCAAAATGTACCTTGTCTTCACCGCCTGGCCAATTGCACGCCGCGACCCCGCCCCCTTTGATATCACGCCCCACCTCTTTTTTACCGCCCCCACTTTTTATTGAAAGGTGGCAACCCTAAGTGTTGGGGCACACATAGTGATGTGCGGGTCGGTATTTCCCGACCTGCACCCACCCGATATCCGACTGCCCGAGCCCAACTTCCAGGTTCCTTTTATAGACCCCCGCTGACCCGCCCTGCCGATGATGTCATAAAAGGGGCAGGTACATGCCTATAAAACCGGAAGCCGACAGTGTAGCTGCCCCAAAACAACAAAAAATGCAAATGGGGTGCGGGGTCGTCCCAGGGTGGGTGTCCTAGCACTGGCAGGGGGCAATTTTTATAAAAAAGCTACTTTTGGCACCAGCTGCCTTTTAAGGGTAATATGAATGCATTTTATTATAACAGTACCACCTGTTGATCAGTTTCCAAATACAAACTAGTTGAGGACCTTGTTCAGGAAGCTATTGGCACAAAATAAGAGGGCTGATAAGAAGTTCTTCTGGTTATTAAAAAATAATTATAAACTTTAGATACATTTTCTCATGTATTTCCTATCCAAAACATCATCAGATCAGCCCCCCCATCTCTTTCTTTTTAAAATCTGATCAACAATATCTTTGACTATTTTATGTATGTTAACCAACCAACAAGTGGTGAAGTTGTTACAAACTGCGTTACTATTACCCTTCATATATAGAAATAAACAAGGGGTGTTATTTACTCAACTTTCTCCTATTTTTTTCATAAAGCAAACTAAACCTAACTACCATCCACAAATTTTAGTCATAAGTCAGTTTGAAAAAAACATTTTGTTGTATTGTTACCTGTTCAAAAAATAATTGACGTTTTCTTCTTACATATTTTGTGTAATTAAAAATTATGTTTTTTCTGTCCTGCTCAGTATTTCCCATAGTTATTTATAAACCACATAAAATGCATTAAATATGCTGTTGTTGTATTGTCTTATAAGATAGCCTGTCATGTTTGGAGGAGGTACCCTCTAGCTTTTGGTGTAGGGGCCCAGTTTATCTGCCTACCCAAAACTACTGTACATGGCAATTTGTGTCTCTAGATCAGTGACCCCAACCAGTAGCTTGTGAGCAACATGTTGCTCTCCAACCCCTTGGATGTTGCTCCCAATGGCCTCAAAGCAGGTGCTTATTTTTGAATTCCAGTCTTGGACGCAAGTTTTGGTTGCATAAAAAACAGGTGTACTGCCGAAGAGAGCCTCAATGTAGGTTGACAATCCACATAGGAGCTACTAAATGGCCAATCACAGCACTTATTTGGCACCCCAGGAACATTTTTTATGGTTGTGTTGCTCCCCAACTCCTTTTACTTCTGAATGTTGCTCATGGGTTGTAAAGGTTGGGGATCTCTCTAGATAAAGCACTCTGCATGTATTGCAATACTGCCTTCTATAGGAGATAGCCAAGGAGGAGAAATTGAGCGCCGCACAATGGATCGTCGCCCTGTCGCCATTTCTGAAGAGGAGCGCAAGCGGAGAATCGTTAAGTTATTTCTTAATAAAGACTTTAAAGTGTATTTAAAGTTAAAAGTGTTTTTTTTCTTTTCGATTAGTAGAAACGAATTTATGTTACTGGTCCTTTAAGTCATAGTATTCTAAATAGCTTATCTGTTATCTGCTATTTAAATGTGACCCTACAGGACCATTTTGTCATGTTTACATTTATAAGTAGAAAGTTCTTTACTATTCTAGCATTCCTTGACCTTACACTGGGACAGTATACCCCTCATTCAACATTGGTTTAATCAACAGGGCTTGGCTGGACTTGCCTGTTTCTAAGAATTTTGTTATTTTTTGAGCTAAACATGCCAAACTGTGTAACTGAAGCTACTTCATGTTTTTGGAAGATAATGAGATTATCTGTGCAAAAATAACCCCCTACATAATGCACCCCTGCTAATAAAACAACCCCAACAAATGGGAAAGGATGGGGGTATAATGGTAATCCTATTATCTACCTTACAAGGACCAAACATGGAGTGGCTTCAGTTTCCTGGTTTGACCTGTTTAAGGGTAGGACTACATGGACGATTTTGGGGCAACGTGATGTGACAAAACTCCTGCAACAAATCGCATGCGACGAAAATAAAGTAAGTGAATGCTTTGTGGCATAGTGTCGCAGCGTTGATCCGACACGACTGTCTGATGTTCAAAACAATGTTCAAAAACTCAGAATAGTGCTCTGATATGCAAAGTAATTTTTAAACTCATCCACCCCTTTAACCTGTAGGTGGTTATTTATCAACGGTCAAATGTTTTTTATACCTCAAATGAACTCATAATTTGAATGGTTTGTTAATTAAGAAAAAACCCGAATGGAAAAAACTTGATTCTGCGAAACCCAAAAAACTCAAATTGATCAAGTTTTCGGGCAAAACCCTCCAAAAAAACCCCCTCTAACATCACACAGGCTATAAACATCTTCAAATGGTTCAAGGGATCTCTGCCATTGACTCCTACATGACTTCGATAGGTTTTAGTATTTTTGGATTCAAGCTATTTCTAGGGGTGGAGTTATAATAAATCTCAAAGAAATTCTAGTTTTTATTTTAGACCCAAAAATGTGAGTTTTGACCTTGAAAACTCGAATTTTAGTAATAAATTTAGTGATAAAACACAACTTGAACCTTAAAGGAGGAAGAAAGTCTGTTAGTACTTGGGGGTGCCAAATGTTAGGCCCAAGTGACTGACTTACCTGAAAACCCGGGGTTTTTCTAGCAAGCAGCACAGAGCGAACCTCTTCCGGCATCTTCTTTCTTCAAATTTCCCCAGGCAAACGCATAAGCAGTAGAACAGAATAGCCAAATTATTCGTTAAAGTTCGGCTTTTCGCTGTACTGAGCATGCGCAACCGCGCGAAGAAAGAGAAAGCAGGAAGAAGATCTCTCGGTGGTGCTCCCTGGTATAACCCCGGGCTAGTGCAGTTTTCTGCCGATAGGAGCAACGGCTGGGGTTTCAGGTAAGTCATTAAAATCACTTGGCATTATTAGTAACACAATATTTTCTTACCTAAAGCTATTGTTCATCTATAAAATTTTTACTATGATGTATACATATTCTAAGACAATTTAGCATTTATCTTCACGTTTTTATTTGCGTTTTTTTTTAACAATTTGACATATTGATAAGCTGCTGTTCATTTTTAATTTTTCTCCAGCTGTTTGTTTACAGTTTTCCAAATTAACCTAACAACCAGGTTGTGGTTTACCTGTCAAATTAAAAGATGAATAGGAAGTGGTCTAGATTAGCATAATTAATAATCAATATTGATAATAGAACTGTAGCATTACATAGCAATAGTTTTTCTGCTTTAGGTTCATTGACTATTAGGGATGCACCAAATCCAGCATTCGGTTCGGGATTCGGCCAGGATTCTGCCTTTTTCAGCAGGATTCAGATACGGCCGAATCCTTCTGCCAGGCCAAACCGAATCCAAATCAATTAGGGGCGGGGAGGTAAATCGAATTACTTTTTTTTACAAAACAAGAAAGTAAAAAGTTTTTCCCCTTCCCACCCCTAATTTGCATATGTAAATTATGATTCAGATTCGGTATTCGGCGGAATCTTTTGCCAAGTATTCGGGGGTTCGGCGAATCCAAGTGGATTTGGTGCATCCCTATTGACTATATTGAATGCTGGAAGCAGAAGTCAAGTAATTCAGTAACTGTAAATTAAATACTCATCATTTGTCCCTTATAGCCATTTCATTTTTAAATCTGCAGGTCTTAGAAGAAAATGATTTCCATAATCAAAGTAAAACACCGTTCACTAAGCCCAATATACAGGATATACAATGATTTATTAGAAAAAATGTCCCCCGTCAGGTCCAGGGCCGTATTTACATTTGAGAGCCTGTAGCTACGGCAGTAGCAGGCAGGGATATATGATAAAATTAACACAAAAAAAACCTCTTCCCCTGCCGCTGGATAACTTCATTTGAAATCTGGTGGCAGAGGTGGGGGTTAGGGGGTACCGTGGCAAAAGAGTGGAAGTGATGTAACATTGTATCGTGCCATCTTATCTGCTGAGGGCACTGTGCATGCACACGGGTACGAACTGAACCAAAATACAGCACTGGTCAGGTGCTCAAGATCTTTGTGATAAAGTGTATTAGACAGAGGCATAGCAGTTAAAATCACAGACCCAGTAGTGGCTGGGGACCCATGTGATTATCTTTCCTATGCATTAAGTGGCTTGAGCCCTTTTATTGCCCTTGTGACTAGTAACACCACAAAGGCCAGGGCAAGAACTGGCATGCCGTCCAGCCGCATTTGTCTCTGTACTGGAGCATGGGCGCCTGGGTTCCGAAGATTTTGATAGCTCTTATAGTCCAGTCCCCAGTCGTGGAAGGAAACTAAAGAATGGATAGGCAGACATGCATAGGAAGGGGCACATTGGGGGCTGGACAGCAGAACCTACACCAAACTAGTCAATGTACACCCAATCCCCCCACTACTGAATCATGCACCATAGTGATAAGTGGGCCGGCTCGAAGCTGAAGGAGGGTTCAGGCCAACAATCACACAAAATATTCAGGCCCGCAACCTAACTGTACCCCACTTCCATTGCTAATTGTGTCTATTTACAGCTGCTACTCAGTGACATCAGAGTTGGGTCTGGCACGGGTATATAAATAAATGCTTAAGCACTGGTCAGTTTGAATTCTAATCAGTTGGGTTAGGTTCAGAATTTCTCAACCCGCACATCACTAGTGCACCGACTCACGCCTAAAAGATTCCCTCCCTTTACCCTGCCTCCAGCATTAGTATTTATTGCAGCTCTGGTTGGCTCCAAGGGGGTTCAGGTCAGGGTGCAATCGCACCGCCCGGTAGTAACACCACTAGCTCTGTGTTTGGGAAACAATAAACAGCCGGTACATTGATATGCTGTAAAGCGGGGAGACGCCCCTGTGTTTATTATGTCAATCAATCAATCAAGAACACTACATATTGGGGACATTTCTTTGTCAATCTTTGTGTTTGGTATCACCGACATCATAGCTGATTGTATGCTGCTGAGCTCTCTTGCTCTATTTCCCCTGTATTTTGCACCATTTATTTTGCACCATTCATTATTCCTTCTATTTTCTGGCATCATCTCCCATTTTCAACATGAGTAGGGCTTGTGCTGAACATACTTGTTGCCTATTGTTTTTTTTTTAATAAGGAACTATTTATGGGTTTTTGGCATTTCTTGCATTAAACAGGTCAAAATCTGAAATTGGCTGTAAAGTCACATTCTACTGCCTGGCTTGGCCACATTCAAGAGGACTTGCCTGCTGTAACTTTTCTTATTAATTACAGAACTGCCAAGCAGGATCATTTAAATCTTGTATGAGCAAAAATAAGTGTAACGTGATTAGTACCTTTATAATCATTCTTAAACTAGAATTTCTGGTTTGAATGACCCTGATCCCCTCAACTAAGAATATTGTCAGGACCTGTGTCTCCGCTTCTTCACTGACTGATGTTATTTACTTGCCCAGCAGCATTCACCTTTAGCAAGTTCATGCGCTCACTGCTTATCCCTTTATCTTACTCTGGGAATGCATGATAATGCATAATATTATGTTTTTGAAACCTGAGAGTGTGTTTCCAACCAACAAAGCGTCATAATAAGTTTGTGGCATTTGGTTGTAGTAACAACTCTGCTTGAGGCATTGGTGGCAATTCTCCCTTGCTTAAAGATCCAATAAGGTAAAAATGAAACAAAGAAATACGTTTATTAAGCGTAACGAGTCTAAAACTTGTTCTCAAGGAGATAGAGTTGCAACAAGCTTTACAAAGAAGGATGTTAAATGCAATGATGTATATCCAGTACTTACACAACGGAGCAGCTAATGGAATTGCCATGGATTGGTTCACCTTTAAGTTAACTTTTAGTACAATATGTTATAGAATGGCCAGTTTTAAGCAACTTTTCATTTCATTTTTTCTTTTTTTATAGTATATTAAATTATTTGATTCGTTCCTTTTTATTACTTGTCTTTCTATTCAGGCCCTCTCTTATTCATATTCCAGTCTCTTATTCAAATCAATGCATGGTTGCTTGGGTCATTTGGACCATAGAAACCAGATCACTAACATTGCAAACTGGAGAGCTGCTGAATAAAAAAAGCTAAATAACTCAAAAAACCCTTTAAGGGTCCTTACACACAGGCCTTTCACCCTGTGTTCTCCTGCGGTGGATTTTTCCTGCGTTCCACCACAAGGGAGTGCAGGCTGAAACACGGCTCATTCTTCCTTATCGCTGTTTCCATACATGTGCAGCCAAGTGCCAAATGCAGGTGCATTAAATGCCCATTTGTAAGCGTCCTAAAGGCTCTAGTACACACATAGGATTTCTGCAGAAGTGGAGAGTATATAAGAACTATTGTGAAAAAGTCTCATGACCCATAAATGATCAGTTCATTTGGAATGATCCCATGAGAAGGACCCAAGATGGTAGAAGTTTTTAATATATATTGTTAAAATTGTGTGTGTGTGTATTGGTAATATCAGGATACACTTTGATTTTTTTTTTGTCAAGTAAATGAGTTGCCTAGCAGATGCTGCACTGTAGGACAGATGGCATTTATTAATAGTCCAAACAAGCCTTGCACCTCCATAACGTTTCTTCTGCTGAATTGTGGGCAAGTGCACCTATCGGCACTGTGGAACTCTGCAGCTACCAGCACCCTGAGCACAGTGGTAAATAACAGGGTTCACACTGTGGGTTGCATGTGTGCAGCATACTTTGCTACCACACACACACAATTGGATTCATTATGACACGTGGGGTACTACAGCGGTGGGCACAACGCCCTGTGTGGCCAAAATTACATTGGAGTTTTGTAAAGCTGCATTGTGGTTAAAAAAAAGAAAAAACAGGGTGATTTAATGGAAAATTGAACTTTGTATGCTGCACTTATTACAGTTGAAAATGATCCCTTATAGGAGTAGGAAAGTTCCAATACAGTTTATTGGCAACAGATAAGCCACAATAGTGCAAGCTAGAACACTATATTTATTCTGCAGAATGCTTTACCATACCTGAGTAAACAGCACTAGACACTGTCTCTGTTTGTTTAGGATAGAAGCTGCCATATAAACTTGGTGTGACATCACTTCCTGCCTGAGTCTCTCCCTGCTCACTTACAGCTCTGAGCTCAGATTACAGCAGGGATGGGAGGAGGGAGGAGCAAACTGAGCATGCTCAAGCCCTGCCCTGGAGGTTTATGCTAAAAACAGGAAGTCTGGTACAGAAGCCCATGTGTACACAATAGAAGGAAAGAAATACTGTGTTTCTTTTGACAGAGGACTCAGAGCAGCATTACTTTGAGGGTTTACTGGTGTATTTATATAGACCTTTCTGAAAAAGTTTACTTAATTTTAGCCTTTCCTTCTCCTTTAAAAGATCCAAATATAAAAAGTACAAACGAAAACAAAAATGGTGTGCTCAAAAATTAAGAAAACAAGTTTTAGTTCTTCGTACTACTGAAAAAAATCCTAAAACTTCAGTCAGAATGGCTAAAAAAAACGGTCCAATAGGATCAGTGCAGCACCCATTGACTTCTATAGGACCTCAACTGCTTTTACTTGGAGAAGTTTTGCATTCGATTTTTTTTTGTGGTTTTTACACTTTATAAATCTCAAATTTTTAGAGAGAGAAATTTAAAAAAACACTTAGGGGCCGATTCACTATGGGTCAAATATCGAGGGTTAATTAACCCTCGATATTCGACTAGGAACTAAAATCGTTCGACTTCGAATATCGAAGTTGAACGACTTAGCGCAAATCCTGCGATCGAACGATCAAAGGATTATTCCTTCGATCGAACGATTAAATCTTTAGAATTGAACGATTCGAAGGATTTTAATCAAACGATCGAAGGAATATCCTTCGATCAAAAAATCTCAGGCAAGCCTATGGGGACCTTCCCCATAGGCTAACATTGACTACGGTAGCTTTTAGCTGCCAAAGTAGGGGGTCAAAGTTTTTCTTAAAGAGACAGTACTTCGACTATCGAATGGTCGAACGATTTTTAGTTCGAATCGTTCGATTCGAAGTCGAAGTAGTAGTCGAAGGTCGAAGTAGCCCATTCGATGGTCGAAGTAGCCCAAAAAACACTTCGAAATTCGAATCCTTCACTCGAGCTTCATGAATCGGCCCCTAAGTTTTAGAGAAAAATTTGGATTCATGAAAAAAAATAAAATTCAAATGTTAGTAAATAGGCTTAGACTGTAAGCTCTTCTCAGCAAGGCCTCCCCCATACGCAATGTGTTACAATGTGTACGTGCTTCAGTAAATTGTCATTGTGTACGTAAACCAATATGTCTTGTGTTTGTATCCCCATGCTGAGCAACAGTCTGCAGGAGACAAAGGTGCTACATAAATAATGAGAGGTGAGGATGAAGGCGAAGTTCCGATGTAGTGTGTGACTATGAGGGACGACAGGTGGAGAGCTTGAGTCCTGTAACATTTAATCCTAATTTCAGAACTGCCAAGCACAATTATTATGATATTATTATTATGATATAGGCAGAGGCAGAATTATGTGATAGTATCTATAATTTACCCTCTACTGGAAATATCACGAGTCTATAATAAGAACAAACATCTAATAAGAATTTAAAATCACTCTAGAATTATCATACCAGAACATCCAGCAGTGGCTGAAATAAAGCAGCTTTTAAATGCATGAGAAATCCATGGAGAGAGGATTATTTATTGCCCAAAAGGCTTATTAAGGCGCCATTTATATACATGACACACAAATAAACCCGTGGATCTGTCAAATACTTCACAAGACTATAACACCACTTTGGGGGGAATTTACAAAAATGTCTGTAGAGAAAAATGTGCAGATAAATTACATCAGAGCAAACTTTTCTGCTATTGTCATTAATTCTGCAAAATTCTTGTTAAAATTAAGGGGAATAACTATCTTTTTTTAATCCTAGAGATATTTTTGAGAATTTCATGTAGCTACAACATTTTAAACATATTTTTTATGTAGAAATTTGCCACGGCAACAAAAATGTTAGGGGAAAATTCCACTGCATTATTTATTTTATGTTAAAGTCATGCAGTAGATCAATACCCATAGAATACCTGCAAAAAGGTTGGGATTTGAACATGGTCTCCAACCCATGATGTGACAACACTTTGGGTCACTAGTAAACACCAGGGGACAATTCAGCTCCATCTTGATCTTGATTGGCACAGGGTCGTGAAGCCTGGCAATGATGTAGTAGTGTAGGTTGACAGGTCAGGAGTGGGTCTGTCAACCCAGAACCGCACAGAACTCAAGCTTATGAGAAGACTTTTGGGCAAATAAACACAACCAAAATGACCATTCACTACTTCAAGTGCAGTGAGCAAAGTAGAGTGCAAGTAATTTTTTCCCATAATGCAGTGTTTTCCCCCACAATTCTAGCAGTTCAAGTTCATTGCACTTGACGCAATACATCAATATTAACGCACTTGCACATCTCCAAGACGCAACTGCAAATATAGGTTTCTAAGTCTGGTTGACCTTACTTCCAGAGTTTGTTGCTCATGGAGTAATGTGTACTTAGGAATGTTTAGACACAAGTGAGCAAGACAAGGCCAGGGACAGGCAGGGTAACACAAGAATCACACCCAGGAACTACTAACCTTTACATTTGGCAATGCAGGAAGACACCTGCGCCTTTAAATGTTTGAATTTCGCGCCAGTGTGATGACATCAGATGTGCCGAATAAATCCGGAAATAACCGAGCGACGCGAACCCGGAAGAACAGTACCTATCCGGACCTCGCTAAAGGAGACGAACACGGTGGCGTCCCCACTGGACCACCAAAATTCTTACAACACCACATGATGAAAAGCCCAAATGACATTCAAATAGATATTTCTAAGCAATATGACATGCCCAACATCTCATTAACCAGTGGTTTTACTTACAGGATTCCATTCAATAAGATTAACTCATTTCCTAAATGTACCATCTGGAGGTAGTTTTGTTGAATAAAGGAATGCAACGATCTCTCTTCTGTAATACAGTTAGGTCCATAAATATTTGGACAGACAACTTTTTCTCTAATTTTGGTTCTGTACATTACCACAATGAATTTTAAATGAAACAACTCAGATGCAGTTGAACTGCAGACTTTCAGCTTTAATTCAGTGGGTTGAACAAAAAGATTGCATAAAAATGTGAGGAACTAAAGCCTTTTTTTAACACGATCACTTCATTTAAACTTACAATAAAAAAAAAAAAAAAACTTATTGGTGCCTAGTTACTCCGACATTTCAAGCATGACTCCTAAAGGGCAACAGAAAGCAACAATGATCACCATATCTTCTTAATACATATGCAAACTTTATATCTGGAATGTTATGAATATTAACGGATAGAAAGCTTCCAACTGGCACTGCAAACGAGACCAGACAGCTTTTTATTTCTTTTTGTCTAGAATACCACCCAGCCACAATAAAGCTCAGTGACACTCAATATCCTTCTTCATTTCATGTGTCCTACTTCATTTAAATTAGTGCTTAAATAGCTCTCAAATTCTTTGAAAAGAATGCAACCGGTAACATTGTATGTTTGTGTCTGGGCCAAAGCACAGAATGTGAGGAACTGATAAGAAACATAACTGGGTGTCTCCTCCAATGCTACTAAATTCAATATACACTGTCTGAAAGGGAACAACTATATGTGCATGTTGGGAGTAACCTAACCCTTTACTAACCAGCCCGGTGCATATATTTTGCATATGTAAGCACAAGGTAATGATTACATCTCTGCAAACACAATTCATGATGCTTATCTCTAATGGTGGAAATAATTGCAGCAACCATAAGTATGAACATTAATGCAAAGTGTACATCTCTGCTCTATCACTAACTAAATTTTACTTTTGATGTCACGTACCATGTATAATTATATTTATTAAATCGATATTCAATTTGTACCTTGTCACATGGATTGTACATTATACAATTACTAAGGGGGTTATTTACTAAGCTCCGAATCCCCGAAATCCGAAAAATTCGTGATTTTTTTTTTTTTATAAAATCGGACTTTTAAAAACAAAATCACAAATTTTGCGGAATTTTCCCCAAAATCTCACCCGAAAGATCAGAAAACATTGTGAAATTGCCCGAGACCCCCAACACAACCAAAAATCAATGGGACTGCTCCTATTTTTTTTATGCAACCTCAACAGGTTTGAGATGCCGTGTTTTTATTTTTAGCTATAAAGCCCGAATATAAAAACACGGCATTTCAAACCTGTCGAGGTTGTAGAAAAGTCAATGGGAACAGTCCCATTGATTTTTGGTAGTGTTGGGGGTCTTGGTCTTTTCGGAGCTTTCGGGTAAAAACTCTGAAAAATTTTGGGGGAAATTCACGAAAAAATGTTGAAAATCTGAGCTTTTCCCACAAAGCAAATTTTCTGGAAAATGTAATAATAAATAGGCGTTAAAACCCCGAGCTGGTTAGATCGGAGTTTGTAGCAGCCGATATTGAGATAAATTCGGACCTTGATAAATAACCCCCTAAGTGTTTCTAAATAAGTGAGCCAATGGCCCAGGCTCTAATTGATGATATATACAATATGTGTTGGACTGTGATTGGTTTTTAATTGTGGGCGGGTCTATCAGAGATGGTATTTAAGCATTAGAAAGTATTTGACATATCAGAGATTGCCTTTGACTAAGTGCTAGGTAAGCATGAAACGCGTTAGGCTCCATGTGAGGATTGTTTGATATTTTAAAATGATCTAATAAAATAATTTTTTATCATAACAGCATGCTTGTGGGATTTTTTGGAAATATTGAGTACATTTCTGCTGCCTTGTGAATACCTTGTAAAAGTCAAGTCTTGCCTTTTGTGTTGATCATGGGCAGTTATGAGCTATGACAGGTAGGAGGCACTGTTGTGTTCAGATGGCAATGCTCTCATATATCAGGTCTGTGTAACTGCCAGTGCAAAAGAGAAAATTCTTCTACATTAAAGGAACAGTAACACCAAAAAATGAAAGTGTTTTATTGGAATGACAATTTAATGTACTGTTGCCCTGCACTGATAACAGAAACTCTACTATAGTTTATATAAACAAGCTGCGATGTAGTCATGGGGGCAGTCATTCAAGCACAGTATAAACAGTAGATAACAGATAAGTTCTTAAGAATCCCATTGTATTCTACAGAGCGTATCGGTTATCTGCTATGTAACCTGTGCCCTTTCTCCTTTTTAAGCTTTGAATGGCTGCACACTGGACGAGTGTCAAGGTTACAAAGTATGTTACATCAAAGTTACAAGTTACGTTATGTCATGGATAAAATGTTGCCTTTAGACGTCTCAATATCAAATTATAGTCCAATTATGGGACCCATTATGCAGAATGCTCTGGACCTGGGGATTTATAATGTATCTTTCCGTGATTTGGATCGTCATATCTTTAGTCTACTATACAATCATGTAAACATCAAATAAACCCAGTAGGCTGGTTTAACTTCCAATAAGGATTAATTATGACTCTGTTTGGATCATGTACAAGGTATTGTTTCATTATTAGAGAGAAAAGTAATCGTTTTTGAAAATCTGGATTATTTGGATAAGATGGAGTCTATGGGAGATGGTCTCTCGGTCTCTCTCTCTCTCTCTCTCTCTCTCTCCTGATTAATTGAATGCAGTAAAAGGGCAACACAGTCTGGTCCCTTCCAGCTGGACCCTATCTACAAATGTATGTATATGTTCTCCGCATGTGTGGTTTTATTAGAGTACTCGGTTTCCTTCCAAAAACATGGCCAAATTTATTATCTCCAGATAACAAGACTTTCAAAGACCAAAAGGATATTTACTTTCCACTGACTCACATGAAATTCACAATTATCAAGTTCAGTGATGCAAATTTTCATAGTTAGAGTATGCAGGTGTTATTGCTATAATGGGTGCCTTTTGCGGGATATAATTGGCCTCCGCAAGTACTTGAGGTCTCTTTCCGTTCAAATGCTTTCTGAATTCAGACCTATTTACTAAATGCCTGAATATATGCCACAAAACCTCAATATGACTACTCTCATCTATGCCTAGTTCAGATTATGAAGCAATAACAGTCTGACAAGAGCAAAGATTAAAAAACATTAGCAATATAGGTACATTGTAGAATAGTGATTTGCGGGTTGGGATTTCCCCGGTCACTTTTATAGACCCGCGAGCCTTGCCGATGACGTCACAAAAGGGGCGAGGCGAGCAGGCGCAGCGTCTATAAAAGCAGAACCCGAAAGTTGGAAGCCGGCATTTGACTGTGGAGGGCGGGGAGAGCGGGAGAAGAGCTTTATTTAGACTGTGCAAAATAAAAAATGTTTCTAATATAGTTAGTTAGCCAAAAATGTAATGTTTAAGACTGGAGTGACTGGATGTTTAATATAACAGAACATTACTTCCTGCTTTGCAGGTCTCTTGGTTTCCACTGATTAGTTACCAGGCAGTAACCATTCAATGACTTGAGGGGAAGGGGGGCACATGGGTCACAACCGTATGATTTTGAATCTGAGCTGCATGCTGTCGATAAACTGCAAACTCATTGAACAGTTATGTCCCATGTGATCCCCCTTAAAGTCGTTGACTAAATCTAAGTAAGAGAGCTGAAAAGCAGGAAGTAGTGTTCTGGCTATTATGATAGACATCCAGTCACTCCAGTCTTTATACATTACATTATTCTTTATACATTAATATAGCTATATTAGAAACATTTTTTATTTTGCACATACTATCTATTTAACCAGTTTTTATTTGTACACTGAACTGTTCCTTTAAAGGAGAAACAAACCCTTTACAAAAAAAACCCTACCCCCCTCCCCACGTAGACCCCCCTCCATCCCAGCCTAGCTGCCCCCTGGGGAAAATCCCCTAACTTTTTACTTACCCCTCGTGCAGAGTCACAGCATCGGAGTTCACCGCAGCCATCTTCTGGGTCTTCGGTAAGCTGAGACAGAGACCAGTGAAGCGGCGCTTATGCAGTTGGAGCAATTTATCTGTTTGCAACAACTGCGGAATGGACGGAAATTGCTGAAGCGCTGGAAGAAGACACGAATACCCATAAGATGGCTCTGGTGAATTCCCGATGCTGTGCCTCTGCACCAAGGGATAAGTAAAAAGTTATGGGCATTTCCCGGGGGGAGGGGTCTACGTGGGGGGGCTAGGGGTTTTTAGTAAATATTTCTCTCTCCTTTAAGGTCAAACTAAAAATGTACATTTCTTATAACTATGTCCCAGTTGATTAATCAACCGTTTAACTACTGCTTCCACAGCAGGACTTGTGCCTTTATTGGGGAAGATCATGTTTTTGACAGTTTACGTTAGAATTTAGTAAGATCCATATATATAATAGTATAAAAGAAAAATACTTTTGCAGTTAGAGAATGGTTCCGTGCAAGACAGTGGAAGCACATGATATAATTTGCTTTCTGTTCTTTCAATATACCTTTATGACATTATAAACCCCCATTTAGCGTTTCCAACAGAAGGAAAGAGTGCAACAGAATTCCAGTTAGGGAAGTCTCATTGTTATAAATTACTGCTTCTTTACTTCAGCCACTGTTGAATTACACTGTAATTGGTGCATCAGAATTTTCAATAAACAAAGTACAAAACAAATAACTGAATTACATTTTCTGCTGTTTCAGGACTGCGGAACAACAACAACAAAAAAAAAGCTACCGTGCTGTAACCATCCAGAGTCCCAGTACTACATTGGCAGTTAGAAGTGCACTGCCTGCTAAGAGGATAAAAAAGGCCAAAAGCTCTCGGTTTTGTTTTTCGGCTATTACGGAACTCAGGGTGGCTTCAATGAAAGCGTTTAAAATCCATTGTCCATCAAGTGCAAAACAAGGGACAGCGTTGATCACAGCCAGAGCACCGGACAGAGAGATGAGATATCTGGGATGAAGTATAAAGGAATACAACTGAAAGAAAGCAGTCACACATTACAAATGAAGCATAACATTATTCAACTGAATATATTTAATATAATTCATATACTACATGTATTACTACACACGCCCTCTTGATATCAATTAGGCACCTTTTACTTGGCTTATTGAGTCTCACGATCCCATTACCTGTACCGAATCCATCACTGCTGGATTCAGCCAAAGAACAAATTCTCCACTACTATTGACTTAGAACTTAAAGGAAAACTATACCCCCCAAACAACGTAGGTCTCTATAAAAAGAGATTGCATAAAACAGCTCATATGTAAAACCCTGCTTCATGTAAATAAACCATTTTCATAATAATATACTTTTCTAGTAGTATGTGCCATTGGGTAATCATAAATAGAAAATTGCCATTTTAAAAAATAAGGGCCGCCCCCTGGGATCGTACGATTCACTGTACTCACAAACATACCAACAAACAATACATGTTAGGTCACATGAGCCAATTAACAGACAGAGTTCTGTCTTTTGCTTCCACACTTCTTCCTGTTACAGTTAGAGTTGTAGTATTTCTGGTCAGGTGATCTCTGAGACAGCACACAGACCATCACGAAATGGTGGCTCAAGGCAAGAGATGTAAAAGGGCAATATTTACTTAAATATATATTCCAGTTTGGTAAGATTCTTTAATATGTCACTTAATTTGATATGGACTATCTGTTGCTTAAGTGTTCATTTTGGGGGTATAGTTTTCCTTTAACAATAATGTGCATTTCAAATATGAGTGAAATTTATAAAATTGTGTCATCTTTAAAAAAAAAAAAAAAAAAATCGGTCTATACAATTTTAGAGAGCCTTGAAGGAACATTAGATTAAAACTTTGTCTGGAAATTAAAGGAGTGGTTCACCTTCAGGTTAACTTTGAGTATTTGAGTATATTATAGAATGGTGAATTTTAAGCAATTTTTCAATTGGTCTTCATTTCTTTCTTTTTAATAGTTTTTGAGTGATTTGCCTTTTTCTTCTGAATCTTTACAGTTTTCAAATGAGGGTCACTGACCCCATATAAAAAAAACAAATGCCTTATAAGGCGACACATTTATTGTTATGGCTACTTTATATTACTCATCTTTATATTCAGGCCCTCTCCTACTTAAATTCCAGTCTCTCATTCAAATCAATGCATGGTTGCTATGGTAATTAGGACCCTAGCAACCCGATTGCTGAAAATGCAAACTGGAGAGCTGCTGAATAAAAATAAATAACTCAAAAACCACAGATAATAAAAAAGGAAAACCCATCACATATTGTCTCAGAATATCGCTACCTACATCATACTAAAAGTTAACTCAAAGGTGAACAACCCCTTTAAAGGAGAACTAAACCCCCCACAATGTTAAGTCCCCCTCCCTGTCTCCCCTCTGCGAAGTCTTACCCCCCGAAGACTCCCGTCACTATTTCAAGAGGGGTAAGACTGTGCAGGGGGGAAGCAAGGAGGGGGGCCAGTGGGGACTTAACATCGCAGGGGGTTTAGTTCTCCTTTAAGGATTTGTAATAATGCAAGAAGTCTCACAACCTAAAATATCCACTGCTTTGATGGTTAATTCAATTTTACAATAATAACCTTGGAATTCACTTTATTCCCTAAACAATGTAGGCTCTGAGATTACCAAACAAGATTTCTATTTATATAACTGTTTTATAATGATTACAATCTCAGATTTGTGCAGTTAGCAATGCTGTTAACCTGACACTTGCATATATCCTAAAGAGGTTAATTTTTATCCAGTGCAAGAATATGAATTCTTGTTGCTCCTGCATTACATATGTACCCATCAATTCATACAAGCTGTACTTTTGCTCCCCCCCCAAAAAAAAATCAAGGTTTAGTAAATAACCACCTAAATGTCAAACATGACAACATATCATTTCAGAAGAGGTAAAATACAGACATTGGTATACAGGCTGTAGGATTTATTTTGGTATGCCTTCATACAATAAAAGGTCAAGTAAAGCCCCAGGATAATAACTTATTTCTTAGTATGAGGACATAAAACTAGTGTGTTTCCCTTAACCTGCATCTCTGTGCTTCTTTGTTTACAGCATCAAAACAACCTTATTGTAACAGATTGACAGGTTTTAACTTCAAACCGACATAGCATAGCCCCCTGAATACATACCTCCCAACATTTTAGATGTAGAAGGGACAAAAAGGTTTGCCGAGCGGAGTATGGCAAATTTTCTTTGACCAAGCTCATGTTTGTGGCCAAACCCCCTAATTCTGTTCAAAAACACTGCAACTTGGAGGGTGTACCCCCCCCCAAAACGTTCATATTTGTGGTGTTATATAATAAAGAAATGGGCACTTTCCCTGCTGCAGAAATAGTGTGCGTACAAACCCATGAACTACAATGGTCACACCCCCTAATTACCATGTTTACTTTACAAAATTTGGCAGATTATGAAAGTTTGAACACATTTCTGTAGTTTTTATGTGTTATGAAATGAAGGTGAATTGCCCTTTAAACTGCAAGTCAGTTTGCCCAAGAGACCTGCTTATCTTAAATTGTTATAATTGCTTCTTTGCTTATCCAAAATTGTTACACAAGTATCTAAGTGCACCTGAACCATATTCTTGGCTCTCTGCCAAAAGCCAATACAAGTGGACCTGTCATTCAGACACAAAAGTCTGTATAAAAAAAGTCCTTTTCAAATTAAACATGAAATCCAATTTCTATTTTTATTAAAGCATTCATAGCAGTTGTAAGCTCATTTAAAAATCTCAGCTGTCAATCATATATTGTCTGCCCCTCCTCTATGCCAGTGGCATAGAGGCAGGGCAGACAATTACTTTCACTTTCAATTCAGCACTTCCTAGATGTCACTGCTCTCCCCACATTCCCCCAGTTCTCTTTACCATTTATTTGTGTAGCCAGTGCATGGGGATGGACATCAGGTCCCCCATTCTGGTGCACAAACAAGATTCTGAGATGATGCAAGGCTTGCCTTAATAACAGTGTCCACAAAATGGCTGCTTCCTGCTTGCTATAATTATGAATGCCCAGACTGAAGGAAACAAGATTCAAATAATTTATATAGTGTAATGTAAGTTCATTTTGCTTGACTAATGTGATAAAATAGGATTTGGAATTTTTTTTTGGGTGAAGGGTCCCCTTTAAGTTTTAGAAACTTTGTATCTTTTTCTGGCTGTTCAGTACAGGAGATCAAAGAGAAAGCCGGGTTTTAGTAACAATCCGGGACTACGTGTTGAGCTGTCAAAATCGGGACTGTCCAGCAAAAAATGGGAGGTATGTGAATAGCTGCCCAGATATCTTTAATTCTATACACTGATATGTGAAAGGTGCTTGAACTGGTTTCATATAGGAACTATGTGTATTAATGTGCCTTTATATTTCTGCTTTCCTAAAAAGAGTAGTTGTACCAAAGGATACTTGCAAAAAGTCTCAATAACCACAGGAAGACTTATGCCGAAAATGTTGTGCCGTGGAATAAAGCTGCTCAGGCTCACTGTAGAAAGAAAAAGTAAACCATTAAGTAATCAAAACATACCATCTTTTAATTAAAGCTGTTTAGATCCAATTGTGTGGCTGGGAGGGGGGGGGGCAAACAAGCACATCTATGTCCCATTTGCCCTGCCAAAGTGGTGTGCAGCCATTATTTTTGAATGCTCAGCAACACTATTGAAATATTTAATTTTAAGAGAAAAACTTGCAGTTTGACCTTAGATATAACCATGTTATCAAAGACAGAGAGAAAGGTGGGAGGAACTCGTCTATTTTATTTCTGGGGGAGGAATAGCTCCATTCAACTAGATATCACATACATTTTCAGTTCAGCCAACAGTGCTTCCTAAGTGATTCAATTTAAAATGCTTCATACATGCAGTGTAACCTGATTCATATGGGCTGCATTATGGGGGACAAAATACCTGCTTAGGGTGTCATTGGCTTTGGGAGAGGTTTGGGCAGACTGCTGGCAGGCTTTGGGTAATAAATCTGTTTCAGTACAGCTAGAATATTGTATCTGCTTACAGTATATAAAGCTAGAAATCTGCTTTCATGACTCCTACAGCATTTACTCACCTGCATACTGTAAGTGCACAGGGTATCCAATGAATAACATATCTAATTGAGGGGAATGTTTCACTCGGATCAAGCGAGTTTGGTTCTCAATGGAAGGTACAGCACAGACGCTGGCAGCATCGGTCTTCTGACAATCTATATTTGATCGACATTCTTGGCTGCTGTGCATAGACTTTCTTGCTGGTAGGCAAGCAAACTGCAATTGAATCACAGCGGCCAATCAATTTTTACCATTTCAATGACTACATTCGTTTTATAGACTGCCTAGTTAAACTAGTGATTACAATAACTTAAATTCTGTTTTAAAAAAAAAAAAAAAGGGACTCAATTAGAATTTTTGATTTGAAATGTTTTTCTCAAATTGACTAAAAATGTAGTCAATTGAAGAGGTTAGTACACCCAGTTAAAATAATGGAGTAGTACCTCCACACATGTATGTATATGCACATTTTTTCCATAAAGAATATCTTCCCCAGGGACAGAAGAGAGTGAGTGTGTGGGGTTTTTTTTTTCTTGAGGAAGATGACAAAGATGTGATCGAAACATTGGAATTTCTTTTGTCTCTTTATTAAATAAATTAAATCAGTTACTTTAACTGAGCCTGATAATAAATATAAATATATATATATATATATATATATATATATATAAAACAGCGTGGAGTCGGTGCACTCAGAGCACAAAATGGATGCCTCGGTGCTGGAACCAAACAACAATAGTATGCAAGTTTCAAAAAAGGTCCGCACACACAGGACTTAGGTAAAAAAGAAAAAAATCTTTATTCAACGTTTCGGCTCAGTCACTTGAGCCGTCCTTCCTGAGGACGGCTCAAGTGACTGAGCCGAAACGTTGAATAAAGATTTTTTTCTTTTTTACCTAAGTCCTGTGTGTGCGGACCTTTTTTGAAACTTGTGTATATATATATATATATATATATATATATATATATATATATATATATATATATATATATATATATATATATGTGTGTGTAATTTGGATCTTCATACCTTAAGTCTACTAAAAAATCATGTAAACATTAAATAAACCCAATAGACTAGTTTTGCTTCCAATAAGGATTAATTTGGATCAAGTACAAGGTATTGTTTTATTATTACAGAGAAAAAGGAAATCAATTTGAAAAGGCCCAGAACGGGACCAAAACGTTGACAATAAATTTTCTTTTCTAAACTGCATTATGAAGCCCTGGAGTGCGTCAATCTTGGGGAACTACTATATATATATATATATATATATATATATATATATATATATACACACATGAATATCTTGCAAATTATATCCTTATAAACGGTGAGTTCTGATGTCATCAGTTATAAATGTTCTGATGTAATTTCTGTCACATGACTCACTGAAACCTGTGTATTATAATAAATAAAGTACCCCCAGTTGCAAAATATGAGGATATTAGAAGTTACTTCGGAGTTCCATGAACTGTATAAAAACACTCGGCCTTCTGCTTTGTGTTTTTAAATAGTCATGAAACTCCTTGGTAACTTATAATATCCTTATATTTTACAAGAGGGGGTACTTTATTCACTATATAAATATATATATTGAGTCAAAACCTCCATTATATATTACCGTATATACTCGAGTATAAGCCGAGTTTTTCAGCCCCCAAAATATGCTGAAAAACTCTACCTCAGCTTATACTCGGGTTAAGCTCAAAAACGGTCTAAGTATAGTCGCCAGCGTTCAAGAATAGTCTCCAAGAATATTCTCCGGCGTCCAAGAATGGTCGCCGGCATCCAAAAATGAGATGCCGGCACCTCCAATGGGAGCAGAAACCCTCAATTTTTTGATTGAAGCTTAGCAGAAGCTGCTGCATTTCTCACCCTAGGCTTATACTCGAGTCAATAAGCTTTCCCAGTTTTTGGAGGTAAAATTAGGTACCTCGGCTCATACTCGGGGCGGCTTATACTCGAGTATATACGGTATATTTTTTCCTGTGTGTTTAGGGCTGAAGTGTTTGTATGAGACACAAATAATGTTGTTATGTTAACAGTCTCTCCTGGGAAAACTGCCACGTTTGATAAAAACAAGCCAACCAATTAAGTTTCCTAACATCTCAACCAAATAATGACATCTCAGCAAAGATTAACAAAGCAATAGAGAGGATTAGTGAAGAATTGTGTGGAGGGAATAAAATTGCACATTAGCGCTTTTGCAGCATCCATCCTACTTCTTGCTGGTCTATACTTTGCTGGGTGCTTGGACACAAGAGATCGGTACACAGACACAGCTGATTTAAGTGTTGGTAAGATAGAAAGGATTAGTGCTTTGCATTTGAAATACGCAACAAAGCTTTATAAAAAAAACCTGCAATTTATCAAGGCAAGGTAATGGTTTGCAATACAGCAGTAGAAACAACAGTTAGATCTGACAGATAAATCAATGAAAACCACACACAAACCAGCAAACTGAGTAATTCCATATTGTATAGTCACAAGAGCATTTAAATTTTATAAAATTATAAAAAAAAATACAGGCATCAGAGACCAAAATATGGGCTGACACATCCTGTGCACTATAGGCACAAAAATACAAATGCTCACTAGAGCTAGGAACTAGATAAGGAAAGGAAAGCAATAGCTTAAAAAAAAAATCAACCAGAAATTCTAAACTGAAGAGTTGCTGAACAAAAAGCTAAATAATTTAAAAAAATACAAAAAAATGTAAGACCAGCTGTAAATTGTCCTCCTGGCCTAATGCCAGTTCATTCGTACTGCAATTCCTTGAAAAACAATAAATTCTATTTCCATTACTTCCAGTACAGTACAAAACGGGTCATGCAATAATTCACTCTAAGATACCCGGTTAGGATAGCTATACAGGTATGGGATCTGTTATCAGGAAACTTGTTATCCAGAAAGCTCAGAATTATGGAAAGGCTGTCTCCCATAGATTCCATTTTATACAAATAATCCAAATAAATAATTAAACAGTACATTGTAATTGATCCAAACTAAGATATAATTAATCCTTATTGGAAGAAGCAAAACCAGCCTATTGGGTTTATTAAATGTTTAAATGATTATTTTAGCACGCTTATGATATGAAGACCCAAATTATGGAAAGATTCATTATCCGGAAAACCCCAGGTTCTGAGCATTCTGGATAACAGGTCCCATACCTGTATGGCTATAGCTTCAAGCATCCTTCATCATATAATGCCTAAATGGGACTGCACATTTACACCTGGTCTGTAATCCATAGCTTTCAATCACATTTTTGCTTTCATAGTTCTACCTGCTGCAGCTAGCTGAAAAAAAGCTCAAGAGTGATTAGTTGCTATGGGTTGCTATATGTTCCCTGGTGAATATCATGAATGTAGCTCTTTTATTGATATTTAATATGCTCATATAGAATTTAAGGGGGGTCAAAGGTTGAATTTTAGACCTTTGTGAGCTTTTTTAGATCTCGAATGAAATCACAACTCAAATGGTTTCTAATTTAAGAAAAAAACTCAAATGTAAAAAAACTCGAATCAGTGAATTCAAGTGGCAAAACCCAAATACTCGAATCGAGTTTTCGGAGGTAAAAAACTTGAATCTCTCGAATGTAAAAAAACTGGAACATTATGAAGGCTATTAACATCTTCAAATGGTTCAAGGGACCTCTGCCATTGACTTCTACGTGACCTTGACAGGTTTTAGATGGTGTATTTTTGGATTCAAGCAATTTCCAGGTTCGGGGTATAATAAATCTTGAAAAATTCAAGGTTTTTCTTTTAAAAAAAAACGAAAAAAATTAAATTTCTTTTACCAAAAAAATCTATTTCTGACCAAAGAATACCCTCGCAAACTCAACCTTTGATAAATAACCCCCTAAGAGTTATACAGGTAAACATATCCGGAAACCCATTATGCAGAAATTATTATCCAGAAAGCTCTGAATTACGGAAAGGCCGTCTCCCATAGGGGTAAATTTATCAAAGAGTGAAGTTCCGCCACTAGAGTGAAATTCCGCAGCTCTCCATTCATTTCTATGGAATTTTAAAAGCCGTATTTATCAATGGGTGAAAGTAAAATTTCACCCTTTGATAAATACGCCTTTAAAAACCCCATAGAAAATAGAAATAGTGGCGGAACTTCACTATTAACTTCACTCTTTGATAAATATACCCCATCGACTCTATTTTATCAAAATAAATCCAAATTTTTAAAATGTATTTCCTTTTTCTCTGTAATGATAAAACAGTACCTTGTACTTGATCCAAACTAAGATATAATTAATCATTATTGGAAGCAAAACCAGCCTACTTTATTTAAGAGCACTTTCTGTACTAGTAGAGCCGAATTTCGAGTTTGACAACCGGAAATCAGGCTATTAAATTTACTAGGAGCCGCTTTTTAAAGAAAAAAAAACCCTTCTGAATTCTCTCCGATTTGCCTCGGAAGCCATTTAACTTAAAATAAACATAAGTCTCAATGGCATAAATGTCAACTCTTACCTGCTGTTGATTGCTGTTACTGTTATATGAGAAACATATGTCAGAAAGGCTATTGTTACTGCAGCATTCAATGGAACCATCCAGTCGCTTGTACACTAGAAGATGAAAAATGGTATCATTGCAGAACATACATACTGCACTTCATATAACCCCAGCAAACAGAGAATGATATGGGCATTTGTTAGATAAACCATACACTGAATATACATATTCTGTACCTCTGCTAGGAAAGTGAAGTTGCTGAAGGGTGACTGTGTTTATACAATAACCGATCTGTGGCATCTGTGAGATCTCTGTAAGACATGCATGCCAGTCATCCACACCAGTCACCTGGCAGTCTTGCACTTGGGTGATCAGGTCTTCAACAAAGAGTCCTCTTGGTCCACTTGCAGGAGAGTCCTGTGCATAAATAACAATAAAGTATCATAAGGGTCAGGGCACAAGCTCAGATTCCGCCCGGCGACAACAATTAGTCTAAATATCCAAGACATCAAATGTTTAGGGGCTGAATTATCGGATCATTCCGATAAAGACATACAAATATCTAGGGAGACCTTGGACAGTCTGAGTCAGGCCTCCAGACAGACAGCACTGGCTGGTAATATAAAAATCTATTATATTAGTCAGCAAAATGTATCAGTTCTATTACTTTTATCATGTCTGCGAACACCTAATAAAAACACAGGGTGCAGGTAAAGCAGTTTCGTTCTCTCGGTCCTATGTGTAACTTATAGGGATGCACCGAATCCAGGATTCGGTTCGGGATTCGGCCTTTTTCAGCAGGATTCGGCCGAATCCTTCTGCCCGGCCGAACCAAATCCTAATTTGCATATGCAAATTAGGGGCGGGGAGGGAAATCACGTGACTTTTTGTCACAAAACAAGGAAGTAAAAAATATTTTCCCCTTTCAACCCCTAATTTGCATATGTAAATTAGGGTTCGGATTCGGTTCGGTATTCGGCCGGATCTTTCACGAAGGATTCGGGGGGTCGGCCGAATCCAAAATAGTGGATTCGGTGCATCCCTAGTAACTTATTTATAGAGAAGAGTACAAAAGAGCACCTTCAATACCTTCTGGGTTGAACTACAAACCCACCTTTGCACCAGGGAATTGTGTTTTTCTATATGTTGTGATTGAGGGATACGAGCATACTAGGTATATAGATAAAAAGAGCAATTGCATGCTTATAAAATGGGCAGGAATGGCATCAAATAGATCTGACTTTTCTCCAATATCCAGGTGATTTATTAAATTGTGTAGCAATGGTTATCATTGCTGGCTTCATTCAACCTTGTATTTAGGTGGGTGTCCAGCTTTAGTTTCCTAAATTCATAATGGAAGGCTATTTGGCTTCTTATCAAATTGAATAGTGTGCATGCATGTCAAGAATGTAGTATAGATGTTGTATATAAATATATCTGAATATCTGCCTGTAAGTCACTAATTATATAGTACTGGCTCCATCCCTTTATTAGTAAAATATAATTAAAATGTATGCAATGCTTTCTTTTTATGGGGTGACATCATAATAAGTATTACAAAATGAAGCAGGTGAATGGATTTGAGTGCTGTGCAGAGGTATTACTGGTAGCTTTTATTTCTTTCTTGTAATAAACAGGAGAGCTTTAGCAAGGAGTTGCTAAGCAATCGTTAAGTATGTCCCTGGGGTTGCCGGGTACTCTGGTTAATTAAATATAGATTAAAACAAAAAGGGAAAAGGGAAAAAAAAGAAAATGTTTTAATATCCTGGTTTTATTTACAATCTTCCATAATGTTTATGAATATACAGGTATGGGACCAGTTATCCAGAATTCTACTAGAAAATAATTTAAACATTAAATAAACCCAATAGGCTGGTTTTGCTTCCAATAAGGATTCATTATATCTTAGTTTGGATCAAATAAAATGAACTGATTTATTATTATTACAGAGAAAAAGTAAATCATTTTTAAAAATCTGAGTCTATGGGAAGGGTGGCCTTGCCGTAATTTGGATCTTTCGGGATAACAGATTTCTGAATATCAGATCCCATACCTGTATTTCCTAAAATATCTGTTATGGAGGGGCCTCAAAAAGCCATTATCACCATAATCACAAAGGACTGACTCTACTGCTGCATTTTTAATCCTGCCCTATAGTTATTCAGCAGATCTAAAGGCAGATATTGATGCACCAGGCTGACATTTTTGTCCTTTAAAAGGGCCAATAAGACTTGTTATGAAGGGTCCAAATCAGCAGCTAATGGCTTGTATCTGACCAGTTTAAGAGGAAGCATAACAATCTTTGTAAAATACATCATACTGGGTGCCTTCGCAGTAGTGAAATTGTCCATACAATTGCCGCAAGACTTCTATAACGAATCCCAGCTCTCTGGGGGCTCCCCCTAGTCATAACCCAGAATATTTCACTGGGGTTTGATGGACAGGGGCAGTTTCATTATGGTTGCAAATGTGTGTTAATCCAATTCCAAAAAAGGTGGCCTCTGTCGTCTCAATTTCTGCCTTTAAACGACTGTATGTGCTACTTAGGAGATATTCTGTGTAGCACCACGGAACAGACATAGATGTTAAATCAATAACATTGTATTAGGAGAAACAGTTAAATCAGTAAAACATTAAACCCCGATTTGCCTACAAGTATAATTTCAATTTGCTAAATGATCTCTTGCCTTTAGACGTCAGGTCAAAGACTGAAAACACCCCTATTGGTCTGTCATTTCTCCCAGAAAATATTAGTGAAAGATGTGTTGCACACATAGTGGTTGGCACTCATAACACTGCTCAAAAACCCCCAACCGAAGGAGCACCTGTCATTGCTACGGCTGCTTTAGGCATAAATCACTACTGGAAGTGGTGACAAGTATTTGCCAATTAAGGCAGTGGCAAACACACCTAAAGCCCTACAGTCATAACAATAACAAGTTCCTCAAGTAACAGGGAATATTATGCACAAACAGAACCAACAATGCCCCAGGGATTTACAGTCAGGAGAGAAATTCTCCTTCTCTCGTGTTGTTTTTTGATATCTAAAAACAAATGTTTAGTAAATTCGGCCGACTTCCAGTGTTTACAGATAAACATTGTCATCAGACTGTACGGTTTTATCTCACATCATGGTATGAAGGTGAGTGCTACTGCATACATAGCCTGCTGCTTATGATATGTTTATATATGTATATGTTTATATGTGTATATATCTTAGTTTGGATCACATACAAGGCACTGTTTTATTATTACAGAGAAAAAGTAAATAATTCTTAAAAATTTGTACTATTTTGATAAAATGGAGTCATGGGGGGACGGTATTTTGTTGTACTTTGAGGGTTTTTTGGATAACGGGTTTCCGAATAAGGGACCCCATACCTGTAGTAGTATTAACAACAAGAATTAGTTTTATATACGATAGAGGTCACGTTAGAATCAGAGTGGACTGAGGTTTAGGTGCAGAAGATGGTGTAGAAAACTACAAGACCAGAGCATAAGACCTATCTCTAAATAGCAAGTTGTTTAATACTTTTCCTTCTCATTTAAGGACAAAATTGCAGCCCTTAGAACGCCATATGCAAAACCAATCATCCAGCAGAGCTAACTGCAGGCTGCTAATGAGTCGATTCTGGCACTTGAAGTCCATTATCGTCGTTCCACCACGTAGGCCAGAATAAATCCGGCCCTCGGTATCACGGAAGTTAAACAGCACTGTTCTAAAGCATTAAAAAAGTATTTTTGTAGTTTATTTTTAAATTCAGTTTTGTAATATTGATTTATGGCTGCGTCCATAATGCAAGCATGACAGAGAGCAGTTGTATCGGCAATCTGACAGCCGCCCTACACTCTTATTAATGTATATATAGATCTGTTTTCTTTTCAGTTTCAGATTAGTATACATGGTATTGTGATAGCTTTCTCATTCAGGTTTGGGTAGCTTGTACCCATCCAAAACCAAAAGAGTATCAGGTTGCAAGCATCCAAATCATCATTCTCTAGCGCAGTTATTCTGAATCCTTTTCAGTTTATGACCCCATTTTAGGTTCAAAATCTGTCCCTTAGCTTATGATAACAGTACAGATCTACAGCATTATATCAGCCATTAAGACATACGGGGGAATGTAATAAAAGTCGGTAACAGAAAAACTATTCGCAATGCAAAAAGCTATGCCTTTGCGCAAACAAATTCTGCTTTGCGTGAATTTAATATAGCTTTTGAGAACCCGGAAACTGTTTTGCAACCACTTCCGACAATTTGCAGTAAATGTAATAAAACTTCTTACTGAAAAAGTCGCTATGTTTGCGCCAAAAGATTACGACACCTTCAATTAAAATTCGCAATGCAATAACAGTTTAAGGAACAATATAACATTGTGAGATGTGGATTTTTATTCTTATTGGTGCGAATTGTTTTGCTCTTTGCGACTTTAATTACAATTTCCCCCCATAGTTCCAGAAATAAAAAAATAAAATAATTTTTTATCTGAAATTGAAAAATAATGGACATTCAAACTTAGAGTTCAGGAGTACTTAGTAGAGCAAGTAGGCCTTCCCCCCCAAACCTCACCCTAACTGGACTTCAGGTTCAGCTGCCCCAACACCAGACCAACCTAGGAGGCAGTGACGTAACTAGAGAGGGGCGGGCCCTGGTGCGGGACGCGCTGCCGGGCCCCCCGCCCCTCTCTGTACACCCGGAACCGCCCGGGAATCGTGGTGCGTGAGCTGCCGGGGGGCCCTGAGGGGATGCGGGCCCTGGCCCAATCACACCCCCTACTCCCTCGGTAGTTACACCACTGCTAGGAGGATCAGCCCCATAGTTTGCAAACAACTTCTCTACAGTAGCTGTTTTCAGACTTTTTGGGTTCACATCCTATAATTTATTCAGAGCCCTCCTTATCTCATAAATATGTTACAGACAAATGAAAAGATTACTGTATCAGTCATGGATATCTAGGACAGAATGTCCCTCCAGTGTGGAACTTAATTAACCTTTATGCTAGGGTCCCAGGAGAATCTAGAACAGAAGCATTTCCCCTGCTTCTCAGACCATCCCCACTGTTCCAAAGGCTGCTTATTTTCTTTTGTCTTCCTCCCCTGAGAAAACCCTTAATGGTTGGAACATGTCTGTGCTAAATAAATTACCTTTTTTTTACA
Source organism: Xenopus petersii (assembly GCA_038501925.1). Lineage (NCBI taxonomy): Eukaryota > Metazoa > Chordata > Amphibia > Anura > Pipidae > Xenopus > Xenopus petersii. The sequence continues at coordinate 149,992,335 of CM076674.1, forward strand.
TTAGGAGTACCCTGCTCTTGTTAAATATGTATAGGACCACAGATCTTGCTAGGAACCATCCCCCCTGTAGTGAGAACCCAGAGTTGTATTCATTTTTGTGATTAATGCTTCTCCAACAAACTCTATCATTACTTTGAGCCATAAAAGGATTTACATTAGCACTGCAATTTGATATTACAGCATATTCTTCTCTCTGTATGTATGTTTTCAGAACAGTTTATCTATAAAGTTTTATGCATACAATATTAGCATCACAGAATAGCAACGTCATAGCAGACATCAGCAGGTCCCAAAAGGCTGTAAAGTAACCCTAGCAAGCATGAAATGAAAGATTATGTGATTGAAAAAAGATTAGTCAGTTAATATGACTGACCATCTGCATGACCTTTGGTAAATTCATCTGCGTTCAAGGAAGGATAATCTTAAATCCAGGCCTTTTAGGGGTCCTTGACTCGTTTATAGATTAAGTGTAGGAGCTGTCTGTTACATGGTTACTGAATATATCATACTGCTGAAATAGCTTTCCAGATACTGCACAAAATGAACCCAAAACATAGCAAAAAACAAACAAAACCATAATTATAAAAGCATGCATCCTAATATTTGTGTGTGAGACTGAGAGAGGAGAAATACATAACAGAGTCAATGTGTACTGTATATACAGTTATTTATTAGACGTACAGACTAGGGATGCACCGAATCCACTTTTTTGGATTCGGCCGAACCCCCGAATCCTTCACGAAGGATTCGGCCGAATACCGAACCAAATCCGAACCCTAATTTGCATATGCAAATTAGGGGTGGGAAGGTGAAAACATTTTTTACTTCCTTGTTTTCTGACAAAAAGTCACGCAATTTCCCTCCCTGCCCCTAATTTGCATATGCAAATTAGGATTCAGATTCGGTTCGGCCGGGCAGAAGGATTTGGCCGAATCCTGCTGAAAAAGGCCGAATCCTGGCCGAATCCCGAACCGAATCCTGGATTCGGTGCATCCCTAGTACAGACATGGCATGTGTTATCCAGAATGCTCGGGATCTGGGGTTTTCCGGATAACAGATCTTTCCGTAATTTGGATCTTAAGTCTACTAGAAAATCATGTGAACATCAAATAAACCCAATAGGCTGGTTTTGCTTCCAATCAGGATTAATTATATCTTAATTTGGATCAAGTACAAGGTACTGTTTTATTATTACTATTACTAGTAATAATTACTACTATTTTAAAAATCAGGATTATTTGGATAAAATGGAGTCTATGGAAGATGGCCCTTCCGTAATTTTTGGATAACGGGTTTCTAGACAACAGATCCAATACCTGTATAGCATTTTACTTTTGTTTCTTTATTCTTCTACAGGTGTTGGATCCGTTATCCTGAAAGCAGTTTCCCAGAAATCGACAAATTACGGAAAGGTTATCTCCTAATGAAATATTGATATTTTTTTCAAAAATTATTTTTTTCTCTGTACAGGTATAGGATCCCTTATCCGGAAACCCGATATCCAGAAAGCTCTGAATTACAGAATGGCTGCCTCCAACAGACTCCATTTTATCCAAATAATCCAAATTTTGAAAATTGATTTCCTTTTTCTCTGTAATAATAAAACAGTAGCTTGTACTTGATCCCAACTAAGATATCATTAATCCTTACTGGAAGCAAAACCAGCCTATTTGGTTTATTTAATGTTTAAATTAATTCGTAGTAGATTTAAGACCCATATTATGGAAAGATCCGTTATCCGGAAAACCCCAGGTCACGAGCATTCTGGATAACAGGTCCCATACCTGTAATAATAAAATAGCTCCTTGTACTTGATCCCAACTAAGATACTGTATATAATGTCATTGGATTTATTTTATGTTTATTCAATGATTTTTTGTAGACTTAAGTTACGGAAACCAAAATTACAGAAAGGCCCCCTTATCTGGAAAACCCCAGGTCCTGAGCATTCTTGATAACAGGTCCCATACCTGTATAATACACAAGAGCCATGAATATCCTGTACATTATATCCTTAAAAACGGTGCTTAGTGACGCCATCAATTATAATTGCCGCTAAGCCATGTCATTTGTCACATGACTCACTAAAACTTGAGTAACGGTATGGGATCCATTATCTGGAAACCCGTTATCCAGAAACCTCTGAATTATGGAAAGGCTGTATCCCATAGATTTCATTATAAGCAAATTATTCAAATTTTTAAAAACAATTTTCTTTTTCTCTGTAATAATAAAACCGTACCTTGTAGTTGATCCAAACTAAGATATAATGAATCCTTATTGGAAGCAAAGCCAGCCTACTGAGTTTATTTAATGTTTACATGATTTTCTAGTAGACATAAGATACAAATTACGGAAAGATCTGTTATCTGGAAAACCTCAGGTTCTGAGAATTCTGGAGGTCCCATACCTGTACTATTATACATAAGTTTCAGTAAGGTTTGCCTTTATATGCTCATGGAAGTCATCAGTGACTTATAATATCACTATATTACAATAATGGGGCATTATCCACTATATAATGCTGATCATGCGGCTTATACACTGTAATATTTTTAGACATAGTCTGCCCCTTTCATAACAAACAAAACAACTTGTGTCCTGTCTGTGTTTTAAGAGCTTTGGGGGGCCCTGAGTATATTTTCTCTTACTGAGCCAGTTGCTGTGCAATAATTTGATTAATCTTCAAGCCTGTTTTTGTTACAGTCCTAAGATTTATGAGTCAGATATTGATCTTGCTTGCACAGTGAGAAGCATTCTTCATATGCAAGCGCACAGTTCAGCAGACCTGTCACCCGGACATAAAAATCTGTATCATAAAAGTCCTTTTCAAATTAAACAATTCATAGCTATTGTAAAAACATTTAAAAATCTCAGCTGTCAATCAAATATTTCCAGCCCCTCCTCTATGCCTTAGAGGTATAGAGGCGGGGCAGACAATTACTTTCACTTTCCATTCAGCACTTACTAGATGTCACTACACTCCCCACTAGAGTCCAGCGAGGAACCAATTTCTAAGACCTGGACCCGACCCCGCAGTCCGCGACCGAACCGCAACCCACATATTAACCCACTTTGATCCGCTACCTGACCCGGACCTGCAACTGCCTTATCTGTAACCTGACCCGCAACCCACAGACCGCCATCAAACAGGAAGTGATGGTGCTGCAAACCGGATGTGACTTCATCAAAAGTGGGCGGGCAGAAACCTGTTTTGTAAAACTTTAAAAGGAGTAAAATATAGACAATATTACATAATATAAGACATTTCGATGTGACCCGCAGCTATACCCGCACCTGAAAATCCTCCCCTCATTCCGCAATGTGCCTGCTTTTTTTGCAGGTAACCCGTGGGTACCTGACCTGCTGAAGGACTCTACTCCCCACATTCCCCCTCTCCGTTACCATTTAATTGTGTAGCCAGGGCATGGGGATGGACATCATCAGGTTCCCCATTCTGGCACACAAGAAAGATTTTGAGATGATGCAAGGCTTTCCTTAATTCTGAATTCCCATACTGAAGGAAACAAGATTCAAATTAGGAGTTGGAATATTTTTTTCAGGTGACAGGTCCCCTTTAACATAGCTATAGCTAACAGTTATCTACCCAAATGTACGAGGGAACAGCTTAATGTTTGCACACAACATTTCATCTCAGTGTGTTTGCATTTGTGCATGTGACCAAACTAGATTTTGCTGCTTTATTAAAGAATGGCTCTACAGTCAATAAGCCAACCCTTCAGGCACTATTCAAGTAAATGAAATACATATGTGACAACAAATGAATAATACTATATAAGGAAATAATAGCAGACAAGAAGCAAAAAACACAAGGCCTTTGGAAGTCTGGTGCAATCCTGTAAACTTAAATGGGACACAGCATACTTGTTAGAAGCCTCAGAAGCTGTCCTTAAATATATTCTAAGTCCTATTAAATTGGGGAAACTGTATTTAAGGTTTGATTAATGCAGCAATGGAGTGTAGCTGCATTTAATCCATTGTACTGCATTAGTGGCATATACATTCTGCTGGACAAACCTAAATTTAAATGGAATAGTGGGAGGCTAGATAAACTGTAAATATGCAGCCATTCCAATATATTTATTTAACCAGATGTGCACACAGACATTTGGAATTACAATGTAGCAAGAAGAAAACTAGGTGTCCAAATTATTTATTGTTTCTTTCATTCATATTCGTGTTCCAAACACTTCTATAATATTTAAAGAATTGATCTGTTTTCTTTGTTATTATGGTGCTTTTATCAGTCCTCTCCTCCTGTTTATGTGCCATTCTCATTTATTAGATGCACCCACAGTTGAATTACAAATAAATTATACTCTATTCAAGTATGGATGTGTTTCAGGACTCGAACTAGAGGCTGACAGATGCCTTGTACACAGCTTGGGGGAGCGTGTTCTTGGGGGGGGGTTTGTATGGTTTCCATCTGCTCCCACCTCATTGAGAATATGGCGAACTGCAGATGAACAAGGGGTGCTGGCGGGAAGACAACTCGGTTGTCTCAAACGATTGTCTCTGATGTGCTTTAACCCTAACCTGTTGAGTTGAGCAGGATTTTTTTTGCCATCATAACAGAGAGATGCATTATGTACGTTTTAAAGGCAAACCGAGCGCTGGGAAATGTTCTCTTTTTTTAACCAATCAGCAATTAGCTTTGGTCAGTTGATAATAAAGTACATGTTTTGTCTCCATGGGTTACTTCGCTGGTCTGGTGCAAATTTGCCCAGTCTTAGCAGACAAGCCCCAAAATTATTTTACAATTTCAGTTCTATTTCAAACAAAAAAAAAGCTGCCTGCTTACCTCTACAACTTCTGTGACAAGAGCACCAACTCCTGTGTAGTAGAATGGAAACAGAAGAGCAGGGAGAGGTAACAGAATTAAGATTCCTAAAATGCCAAGAACGAAGTTGTGCCAGACTCCTGCAAAATAAAATCACAGTGATAATAATTAGAATCATCTTGTAATAAAGTTATACTGATATAAAGGGACAGAAATGCTGCCGCTTCAGACCAATGCAATCACCCTGGCGTCCATATGGAAACTACATCAGATCAATCAGGGGTTTTTAAATGAGGATTCATTTTCAGTGCTCCCAGAATTGGATTAATGCAGAATTAGTTATATTTCAAATGGGAACGAGGCCTAGAAAATAAACAGAATAAAGCATATCCAGAGGCTTTAAGCTTACATCTTCTCTGAATCCACTTAAAACCATTGAAATGATTATGCACTCACTAATTAGTGAAACATGACCTATTCCAAAAGGAAATGTGTATGATAAGCTTCCAAAGCCATTCTCCATGGGCCAAGGGTGATTTTTGTGTTTGGGGAGACTACTTAACCCCTTACTTACCCAGACACTTTGAGCATACCTCTCTGCTTATTTCACATATACACAGAAAGAGCAATTATTGTGCTGGCAGTTAGGTCCCTGGTAGTGAATGCTCTAGAATTGAATATCCGGGGCAGGTATATGAGTGACGGAAGCTGTTTTTATGATGAGCCTCTGGTTGTAGCCAGTAATAAATAAACAAAATGCCAAGGAATTTCTTTGCCTATGGCTAGTGGCAAGATGGGTAAGTGTAGGGCTCATTTCCCCTGCATAAGAGACTGTTGCTTTGAAAACACTGACAACAAAGGGGAAACTTGGAATCTAATTATCTACCTTGCAAGGACCAGACATGGAGTAGCTTCAATTTTCCCTCTTAATATCCATTTTATTCAAATAAAACCCACTATATGGCTTTGCCTTTCTAGGGATATTGAGAGGTGTAGTTGAACACTAAGGGGCAAATTCACTAAGATGCGAAGTTGCGCCAGGCGCAACTTCGCCACACTTCGCCAAGCGTATTTTCGCCAGCGCTCCACAAATTCACTAAGATCCGAAGTTGCGCACAGGGGTAGTGTAAGGTTGCAAAGTTGCGCTAGCATTGATTTGCTATATAAAGCGAAGTTACGCTAGCGAAGGCTAATTTGCATACGGCACGAAATTCAAATTTCAATGGAGGAACATGTATCAGCACTACAAATGCCTAGAAAACCTTCAAATCAGCAAATAAAAATTTTATTTTGCCCTACACATTTGCCCACTGTCTAGGTAAGTTGCCATGAGTCAGGAAATGTAGGGGGGGAAGGAGGGGAGCCCCAAAAAAAATTTAGATCTTTTTCAGCCTATCACCCATCATGTAGAAAACACGCCAGCGTTTTTTTGGGACTTAGAAAAAAATTTGACTTTTTTGGAAACAATCCCTATCTACTCTATTGCACTTTGCCAGGTCTGAGGTGGCGAAGGAAGTCTAGCGTAAAAGGTAGCGTTCAGTACACTGTGCAAGTTAGTGAATTTGCGTAGTTACATCGCTGGCGTAAGGATGCGAAGTAACACTAGCGAAAATACGCCAGCGTTCGTTAGTGAATTTGTGCAGTAGCGAAAATGCCAAATGCTAGCGAATTGACGCTAGAGTTTGGCGCTTCGCATCTTAGTGAATTTGCCCCTAGATGGGGCTGCAGGATGAATCTTGTAAGTACATAAATTAGAATGAGGCAGTATACAGTGCACATTGAGGGTGAGGGGTAAAGGCATATAATCCCTACCATATAATAATGTGACATCAGTTATCATTTTAGGACATTATTCAACAAAAAGCACTGGATATAGGCACCACAAGGACAGAGTGGCTACTGACTGCCCAAGTGTACCCAAGACACATTGTGTTGCAGCTATCCTATCCTATGGAGAACCCTCCTGTCTGAGCTTGTATACTTAGAAGTATATCTAGTATAGGTCAATCTAAAAACAACTGGACTTGCTGAGTAATCAATGAAGACGTTTCACTACTCATCCGAGCAGCTTCTTCAGTTCAACTGACTGGTGTGGGAAGTTCTCGGCATATAAACTCTTCCACTAATCCATTTACAATGGCACATTGTAACTCTTCAAAGAGGTGACATCTGAAGAAACTCACAGAGGTGTTGATTCTGTGTAGTTGTGATAGGATTATCCAATGTGTCATGCAACTCCTAGATACAGGTGTTACTTGTGAGAGTTGCATGAATGGATGTGTGAAGTGTTCTGAATCCGCCGGGGTACAGATGTTAGAACAGCATTGTATGTAGCAGACAGGTGGTGTCGGAGGCCCCCACCTCTGTTCAGAGATGGTCTCTCCACCTTGACATGAATCGCCTCTTTCATGCCTCGTTCAAACCAGCGGTCTTCTTTATCCAAGATTTGGACCTTGCTGTCTTCAAAGGAGTGTCCCTTGTCTTTTAAGTGTAGAAAGACAGCTGAGTTTTGCCCTGTAGAGTTCTCCCTCCTGTGCTGAGCCATTCGCTTGGAGAGCAGTTGTTTTGTCTCCCCGATGTATAGATCTGTGCACTCCTCGCTACACTGGACTCCGTATACCACATTGCTTTGTTTTTCTTTTGGTGTTGGATCCTTTGGGTGTACCAGTTTTTGTCTCAGTGTGTTGCTAGGTTTGAAAAACACAGGGACATGGTGTTTGTTGAAAATCCTCCCGAGTTTCTCTGACACTCCAGCTACATATGGGATGACTATGTTTCGCCTACTATGTGTCTCAGGGCGGTTATTTCTATTGGTGTTCCTGTCGGCTTGGTTGCTGCTGTTTTGACAAAGGCCCAGTCTGGGTAGCCACACGCTTTCAAAGCTCCTCTGAGATGTTTTTGCTCTTTGTCTTTGGACTCTGTATCAGTTGCCACACATTCCGCCCGGTGGTGCAGGGTTCGAATGACCGCTGGTTTGAACGAGGCGTGAAAGACGCGATTCATGTCAAGGTGGAGAGACCATCTCTGAACAGAGGTGGTGGCCTCCGACACCACCTGTCTGCTACATACAATGCTGTTCTAACATCTGTACCCCGGCGGATTCAGAACACTTCACACATCCATTCATGCAACTCTCACAAGTAACACCTGTATCTAGGAGTTGCATGACACATTGGATAATCCTATCACAACTACACAGAATCAACACCTCTGTGAGTTTCTTCAGATGTCATCTCTTTGAAGAATTACAATGTGCCATTGTAAATGGATTAGTGGAAGAGTTTATATGCCGAGAACTTCCCACACCAGTCAGTTGAACTGAAGAAGCTGCTCGGATGAGTAGTGAAACGTCTTCATTGATTACTCAGCAAGTCCAGTTGTTTTTAGATTGACCTATATTAGATATACTATGACCTGGATGAATGAAAATCTTCATAGTTATACTTAGAAGTGCTTCAGCAACCAGGCTGGCCATTTATTGGCTCTGGGAGACAAGCAGGGTATGCTAGCTAAACCAACCAATCCTAAACTGCCGCCTTACCATCCCTAACCTAATGCTTATCTTATTTTATTTAATCTTACCAGCCTACCTAGCTGTTTGTTATTGGATTCTGAGTGGGAACTCACACAAGCACCGACAGAACATAAAACTCCTTACAGAAAGGGCCCAGGTTGGAACTGAACCCAGGACTACCATCTGGTTATCTCTCCTCATACTATGACATCATCATGATAATGTCACATGACACTTTCAATGCTGCTTTAATGTTGCCTCAACAGCACAAACCGCTTTACATTTGCGTAAACAGCTCTGAGGCTGAGAGAATCCCAAAATACAGTATTAAAGGAGACACGAGGAGACCTATTTATCAAAATTCGAAATTGTGAATATTAGAGTTTTTTTGTTCATTTGAATAAACTTTAAATTGTAGCAAACTTGATTATGTACTGTATGATGAGAAAAATGTAAATCTAAAAAACATGATCAAATAAAATCCATGGGGGAAAAAAAATTAATAAATCTTGCAGTAATCACAGGAGACATAGGGCAGTATTCAGTCAGGTTGGGAGCAGAGACAGGGCGGGACTAAATCACACTCTCTGTCCTGGGTTGATGTTTAAATGCTCTAATTCCATTTATCTTCTGTTATTCTCAGCACCCTGGCTGCTCCTAGAGAAAAAAATCTAGATGGCCATGCGTTCCACTGTGGAATGCACAACCATCTTAAAGGAAAACTATACCCCCAAACAATGTAGGTCTCTATAAAAAGATATTACATAAAACAGCTCTTATGTAAAATCCTGCTTCATGTAAATAAACCATTTTCATAATAATATACTTTTCTAGTAGTATGTGCCATTGGGTAATCATAAATAGAAAATTGCCATTTTAAAAAATAAGGGCCGCCCCCTGGGATCGTAGGATTCACAGTGCACGCAAACATACCTACAAACCATACATGTTAGGTCACATGAGCCAATTAACAGACAGAGTTGTGTCTTTTGCTTCCACACTTCTTCCTGTTACAGTTAGCGTTGTAGTATTTCTGGTCAGGTGATCTCTGAGACAGCACACAGACCATCCCGAAATGGTGGCTCATGGCAAGAGATGTAAGGGCAATATTTACTTAAATATATATTCCAGTTTGGTAAGATTCTTTAATATGACACTTAATATGATATGAACTATCTGTTGCTTAAGTGTTCATTTTGGGGGTATAGTTTTCCTTTAAGACTTTTTTTTTTTTTTTTTTTTTTTTACAGGAGCCAGGCAGAGGGAGAGTGAGAGACAAGCAGCATATGAGCAGCAAGAGGAAGAATTTTGGTGTTGGTATTCTGCTTGTGCAAGTGTAGGTGAGGTAATGCTTTCAATCTGTCCATTTCTACATTCATCTTACTGGCATGTCTGGAACTAATGGAGTGATCCAAAGTAAAAGGGTTTTTGTTGGTCTGTACAGCTCAACGAAGTTGTATGTTGTATTTCCATATAAGCTGCTCTGTGCTAACAACTCCACAGTGCCAATAAATCAGAAAATAGTAAAAAAAGGAAGGAGAAATCCAGCAAAACTTTTATTCCAGATTGTGGTTCTCCTTCCCTTTTTACTATTTTCTGATTTACTGGCTAATTGAGTGATCATTGGCTATTACTTCAATAATTATACTGCCTACTGGAGTTAATGGGGTGCTTATTGGACATTTTTCAGTGATCTTACTGGCATGTCTGGGGTTAATGAAGTGCTCATTGGTCATTGATTACACTAGCATATCTTGGAGTTAATATGCTGTTTTTCAATTTTCTGTAGTAATTCTAGCACTTTATGGAATAGAATGTGCATTGTCCATTTTCTGTAGTCATTATACTGACACATCTGGAGTTAATATGCCAATTTCCCATTTTTTTTTGTATTATGAAAAAGGGCTCAACTGGGGTTAATATGCTGATTATCTATGTAATGTGGTAATTATACTGGCACGTCTGGGGTTAATATGCTGATTATCCACACTGCTGTCTGCCTGAATGTATTATGCTGACTGTAAATTCTGGTGTAGGAAGAAGAATGGTCAGGGTTTCTATGTTTTGGGCCAGGGCCCCTGGTTACATTAAAAGCCAACTTTAATGCTACAGCGTACAATCACATTCTTGACTGTTTCCTGCTTCCTGCATTGTGTTCACAGTTCAGGGAAGATTTTTTTCTAATAATAACAACAATAATGCCTCTACATAGAACGACTGATTCCAAACATCTCACTGAACTGTAAGAAAACAGATCTTGCTTGCCCTCTAATGGATACATGCTTGAACTGCAGGGACAATACACTCAAACTACAAAAATATATGTATTTTTATGGCATTATTTGTATGTGACTTACAGGTGATTTATACTCAAACTGCAAAAATATATGTATTTTTATTTATGTGGCATTATTTGTATGTGACTTACAGGTGATTTACACTCAAACTACAAAAATATATGTATTTTTATGGCATTATTTGTATGTGACTTACAGGTGATTTATACTCAAACTGCAAAAATATATGTATTTTTATTTATGTGGCATTATTTGTATGTGACTTACAGGTTTGTAACACAAACATACAAGTGTATCATTTTGAGCACACCACTGCAAGAAGACATATAAAAGGGCTCATACATGTACACAAGTTCAGTTGTGGTCTCAGCTGCACATAAAACCACTTCATTAAAAGCACTTGAGTCAAAATGTGTTTTTTGAACTTCCGTAAAGTTGTGGTCAGCACCACTCGCACACCGATAGAAAGAGGGACAAAAAGATGTTTTGACCATGCCCATTTTTGTGGCCACACCCCTAATTACCATGTTCATTTCACAAAATTTGTCAGGTTATGAAAGTTTGAACATATTTCTGTGGTTTTTATGTGTTATTACATTTTGCTAATGAAGGTGATGAAATTGCCCTTTAGGGAACACGCTAAGATTCGGGGGGAGATTTAGTCGCTGGCGACAAATCGCCTCTTCTCGGGCAGCTAAGCTCTCTGAAAAGGCTTCCTGCTGGCTAGAATCGAAATTGCCAGCAGGATGGCTTTGTTTTCCAAAGCTGCCTAACGAGCAAACTTTGGGCGACGTCGGAAAACGAATCGCGATTTAGATTCTAGCCGGCGGGAAGGCTTTTCGGGGAGAAGGCCCGTAGAAGAGGCGACTAATAGCTTAACTAAAGTATGGAATCTTTACTTTCACGCATTTCCAGAATACAGGTTCTAGGATATTATTCAGACATGCATTCCTTAAATCAGTTATTTAAAGAAATATTGAGTAAATAAAGAAGAGAGAATTATAATCTACCTGCACAAAATATCCGCAACTGTTGCACAGGAGAAACCAGTTGTAGGTGAGTCGTGAAAAGATCAACAAACGCTCCAGGGTACACGATGAAGATAAACATGCCAAAGCCATTAAAACGCACGGTTTCTCTTAAAAGAAAATTACATAGATGAATATCAATTGCCAAGTACATTGTAACAAAGAATACACCAATGCAGGATTACTTTTAGATCCAATACCACCCTCAAATTTTAAATGAGAGCATCATTATTACTTCTAGGGTCCAAATTTAACCATGCTGTTGCAAATGAAAAAGAGGAGGAGGATGACCCGATTGCAGAAATCAACAGCAAATGCTTTTTATATCGTTTACGCAACATGTTTCAGGCAACAGAAAAACTGCACTACAGTCCGAAACATAAAAGCACTTACCGTTTAATCCTGCTATCGGGTCTTCCACTCTATTTTATCTATCTATGAGGGCCTGGACGGAGACAACCTGGGAGGAAGAGAACCTAAAAGGTATATGAAGTAGGTGGCAGCTGGGATTCAGTTTGAACACTGTTGGCAAGTCATCAAATATACAACAGAATCTTACACTGTCACATAATATTCTTTGAAATAATACAAAAGATTATGGAGATCATGGCCCCTTGGGTTTAGTATGTGATTAATGGGCCTCTAGTTGGGTAGAAAAATCTGTCTCTCGCACACCCTTGTGTGAGATAATATTAGTGCTGTCTGGTGCACAATGGTAGAGGTCCGGCAACCCCAAATCCGGCAACTCGATAAAGGGCCCTGACCCCTAAACGTTGCACTGCTATATCGCAATAAATGTGCAAAGTGCTTGCATCAGTTCTGTGTGCCTCTGGATTGCTTGACCTCTAGTTGGGTAGAACAGACCTGCTCACTTATCACAAAGAAAAGATGACTGAAGTTTATTATGAAGGTACAGGTATGGGACCTGTTATCCATAATGCTTGGGACCTGGGGTTTTCATGATAGATCTTTCTATAATTTGGATCTTCATACCCTAAGCCTACAAGAAAATCATGTAAACATTAAATAAACCCAATAGGCTGGTTTTGTTTCCAATAAGGATTTATTATATCTTAGTTTGGGTCAATTACAAGGTACTGTTTTATTTTTTCAGAGAAAATTTATTTTTAAAAATTCAGATTATATGGATAAAATGGAGTCTATGGGAGATAGGCTTTTCATTATTCAGCGCTTTCTGGATACTGGGTTTCCAGATAACGTATCCCATAACTGTACTTTTAACCTAAAGAGAAGGCACTACCGTTGCTAGCTTTTTTAATTGATAAGGTTATAGGTGAGTTTGCATGATGCGGTCTTAATGTAAGTTGCACTGTATTGGCAACAGTGTAAATATTAATATTGTGTGTTGGATGAATTGTGTATTGTGTCTGATACAATTGGAAGATGAACATACTCCACATGATTTGTGTTAACGGATATTGCGTAACAAATGAGTGTTTTGATAAACTTTATCAGTCCATTGCACTTGAGGTGTATGTTATAACACTTCTACCTCTTAATACTACTGAGTAGAATGCCCTGTTACAGTAGCCATGTACCGAGGGACATTGTACCTTTATTTGGACCATCAGTTTTACCCCCTCATAATGGGATAACAAATACATTAGTGATTGATACTTAGCTGATAATTAGCTTGTGGCTCGTCTGCTGTGAGTGGAAAAGCTAAAATTGGAACCCGAGACAGAGATACTTTCATAGAAGCTTAACGGAAATAAAGTAAACTGATAATATACATTTTTATACATAATTATTTCCATTAGATTTCCATTAGACAAACATATAGGGAGCATTTACATTCTTCAATACTGATGTAAAAAAGAGCACTGTTTGAGTACTGGTGGATACAGAATGAACTGAATAAAATAGTATCCAGTTACCTTACGGCTGCTACTCCATGTCCCATTTCATGTAGAACTCCACTGATGAAGATCGCAGAGAAGAAATATGACAGCTGGCTGATGGGCAGATTTACACCAGGCACCTGTTTCAGTAGGCATGACAACAGAACCAAATACAGGATCAGAGACACTTCTCAACAAACGCAATATATCAACCTGGGCACCAGCTGTAAGGTAATATGAGCTTGACCGTCTAGGCAAGGCCATCTCTTTCTCTACCTATTTAATATACTGCTTATGCTTTCTAATCAGGAATCATTTTCAGTATAGGGACTAATTTTTTTTCTAGTGAAGACAAATCCCAAACGTTTTCTTCATATTTACTACAGGCAAAATGACAATTATTCAGATCTCCCTTGAGCCTACCAGAATACATTACCCCTCAAAGAAGAATGTGAGTTGTAATCACTGAAGGGTGATAATGAAAGGCACCCCCCCCCCCAGTGTCCCTAGGGCAGGCAGTAAAGACATAGCCCCATTGAGGCCTGCACCTTTCTAACTGCACATCTTAACTGACGGAGATTTTTAGCGGATGGGAGGTGGATGCCTATGTGCCTCCCCCGCTTCATCTTGGACAGAGTGCAGCTCTCTATTTAGGGGGTTAGTAGCAGGTCTCTGTGCTCTGAAACAGAGTTTGCCCAGGAGCAATAACCCATAGCACCCAATCAATGGGTAGAATATACTAGTCATCTGTTTAAAAGCAAGCATCATATTGGTTGCTGTGGGTTACTGCTACTGGGCAAACGTAATACTTTTAATTAGGTATAATGTCTCACCACAACTTGCAGCATGCGATCATTCTGGGAGGCTGGGCTCTCAGCCATCATCTGATTCAGAGTCTGCACGAGTGTTTTACCCAGAAGAAACATGGAACCAAACATTGCGATGATTCCAAACACCATACCTAATGTAAACCTGAAAATAAACAGGACAATATAGATCATAAAATAGTCTGGCACAAAGAGCCTAGCACCAAGGTGGCAGTGCAGTAGACTATAAGATGACAGACACAGAAAACGGTATGCAACCCTATAGGCAGCAAGCACAGAAAGGCACAGTCCTAAGTTGCTAATGCTTCTATGGTTCTTGTTTGCCTTGCCTGAACCTGCTGGCCATCTGCCTGTTTTTACGCACAAAATACATACTTTTTTCAGCTCTGACAGATATTCTGGGATAAGTAAACCTTCAAAATAATGAATTAAGTTACAATAACACCATCTGCTGGTTGATTTCAGACCATTCTGACCACCAAGTAGTCAAGAAAGTTGTCAGAAGAAAGAAAGCGGCTGCTCTGATGTTCTTCTGCTTAAGAAACAGATGAGAAAGGGTTCTAATTGTATTTCCTAAGCAGAAGGACACCAGAGCAGCCTCTTTCTTTCTCCTGACAACTTTCTTGACTACTGGGTGGTCAGAATGGTTGGAAACTGACCAGCAGGTGGCACTGTTGTAACAAAATTCATTAATTTTAACAGTACACATATCCCTTAATATCTTGGTATAAAAACAAAATAAATAATGAATGCACATTACAAAAGTGCTTAGAATAGCACAATCATATGTCACTAAGTACACAATCACTTCATTTAAAGGTTTACTTATCCTTTAACAATTTTTTTTGCTTTGTGTTAAGTATGTGTTCTTGCCTTTAAAAAAATCAATGTAAGTTATTAGTGGAACAGGTATTTTGGCCCCTTTTTGATTATGTTTTTATTACATTTACATTATGTATTTTAGACTGCTTAGTGTGTGGATTTTGCAAAAAATACTTCTGCAAAGACTTGTGTTCAGAAATCTGCATATAGAAAACAAGGATAGCTCAAAATGAAAACCTGAAAATGTATGTTTTTGTGGGGTGTCTTGGGGTAAAGGTATCTTAGTTAGAAAAACTGCATGCAGAATATCCAGAACCATCCCATAAATTTTCAGTTATACCCTGTATTTTGTACGTTTTCTTCCACCCGAGACCCTACAATGACCCAATTCCACTTCCATTAGACTGTATTTATAGTCACACTCCCACCCATTGCCATCACAGATGGGCTGGTTGTGAGCGGGTTTATAGAAACAGCTGATCCACTGGGTCAGGTTGGGCACAGGTTGGGAGCTGGTGGTTTAGGTTTGGGTGCAGTTCGAAAAAAAAGTTAACCTGTGCATCACTAGAAGGTACGTTTTTTATTACGGTATTTAATATTCTTTGTAGGGGTATATCACAAGGACTGATAAACTGAAAGGTGTACACTAAGGGGGTTATTTATTCAACTCTGAATGCAAAAATCCCGAAAAAATCGTTATTTTTTTTTTATAAAAAAAATAAGACTTTTTAAAATGTTTTCAGAATTTATTAAACCCCGAGGATGGAAAAGTCTTTATCTGAAAATCCGGCATTTCAGACCTGTCGAGGTTGCATATAAGTCAATGGGAAAAGTCCCAGTGATTTTTTGATGTGCGCTGGGTTTTGGGCAATACCTCAGAGTTTTCTGAGTTTTCGGGTGAAAATTATGAAAAAACTGTGAAAATCGTATGAAAAAGTCCGAAATATTTATGAAAATCAGATTTTTTCTCACAAAGCAAATTGTCAGAAAAATGTAATAATAAATAAGCGTAAAAAAACTGGCAGATTTGATCCGAGTTTGTAGCAGAACATTTTGAGATAAATTCGGACTTTGTTAAATAACCCCCTAAGAGGTTCCCCCTTCAAATTCTTATTTGGAATTGCCATTATGCACTGCTTTTTTTAGGGGTAATAGGTGATTGCACATTTATATACACCCAAACCATTTGCTTTATAATTCTATTTAGAAGTTGCAGATTTATATTTCATGATTTATAATGGGGATTACAGTGTGTAAATTTAGCAGACTTCTTCAATGACGTACATACTACATAATTTAAAAAAGTTATAATTTGTCAAATGGAGGGGGGGTAGAGACAGATAAGCTTCAAGACAGGCATTTAACATTCAACTACAATTGCCCTTATGCTTTGCTCCAGTTTTTTTTTTTTTTGGTGGTTGCACCTTTAAAGGAATAGTTCAGTGTGAAAATAAAAACTGGGTAAATAGATAGGCTGTGCAAAATAAAAAATGTTTCTAATATAGTTAGTTAGCCAAAAATGTAATGTATAAAGGCTGGAGTGAACAGATGTCTAATAAAACAGCCAGGATCCAACTTCCTGCTTTTCAGCTCTATAACTCTGAGTTAGTCAGCGACTTGAAGGGGGGCCACATGGTACATTTCTGTTCAGTGAGTTTGTAATTGATCCTCAGCATTCAGCTCAGATTCAAAAGCAACAGATATGACCCATGTGGCCCCCCCTCAAGTCTCTGATTGGTTACTGCCTGGTAACCAGGGTAACCAGTCAGTGTAAACCAAGAGAGCTGAAAAGTAGTGTTCTGACTGACATGTTATACATCAAATCACTCCAGCCTTTATACATTACATTTTTGGCTAACTAACTATATTAGAAACATTTTTTATTTTACACAGCCTATCTATTTACCCAGTTTTTATTTTTACACTGAACAATTCCTTTAAGTGCGCCCAGACATGCTGGGATTTGTATTCAGGAAAAGATGCAGATTTATATTTAGCTTAAAAAGAATTCTACATGTAGAAAAGCAAAGATAGAATAGCTCAAGGAGCGCATACAAAGAAAATATACATTTTGTTGGGGTATGCTTGGACTGATAATCCACAAAAGTGCAATAAAAGTGACATTGTATGCACCAGATCAAGTAGAAAAGGAGAGTGAAGGTAGCATTTACTGGTCACCTAATTTAAAGAAAACCTTTAATTTACTTTTAGATACAGGGTAAAGAAAATACCGTTCTACAAAATCATGTAGCTAGGAGAGGCATTAAATGATTTTTTTTTTTATAATAAAATATGTAAAGTTGTATATTTTCTGCCCTCTACATTGCAAAAATCACAACTTAACTGGAAATATTTTCCACAAAAACAGAATTAAAACATACCATATATACAGGAAATTAGGCTTCCAACGGCCCCACTTATAAAAGAGGCGATTGAAAAGTGTGGTTTGCCAGCGTATATGAAATGGCAAAATACTGAGCCCGTGAGACGCCAGCCATTCTTCATAGGAGTTCTTCAGTGACTGAGATGACTGAAAGACAAAGGACTAGGATGTTAGTGCATTTTTACTAGTATTATAGGTGTCATAAACATAAAAAAACACAGTTGCAATGTTATTTACCTATTAAAATATTAATGTTTTGCTTACAAGTAGTGCTGTGCACTGTCTAATGTTTAAAGGAGAACTAAAACGGTAGCTAGAAATGTTGTACATTATGTTATGCGCTTCTGTACCAGCCCAAGGCTACCACAACCCTTTAGTAGTAAAGATTTTGTCTCTGAAGATGCCCCAGTAGCTCCCCATATTCTTTTCTGCTGACTCACTGCACATGCTCTGTGCTGCTGTCACTTACTGAGCTTAGAGACGCACAATATACCGTACACATAGAATAGAAATGTCACCATATAAAGCTGATGAATACAGATAATTACTACGTCACCAGTGCATCAGAATTTAATAATCAGACCTGTAGAATCAGCTTATATTACAGTCAAACATAATTTTCTGCTTGATAATTTATGATGACCCCTAAGCTTAGCTTCTCAACAACTGCTCAGAGCCCACTGAGCATGTGAGTGTCACAGACACTTTCCAAGATGGTGACCCCCTGTGACAAGTTTGAAGTCCTGGATCATTGCTGCTATTGACAAGCTGAAACTTTAGGCTGGTGCAATAAGTGCAGTATATAAAATATGGCATTTTTAACCATATTAATTTTTAGGAATTAGTTCTCCTTTAAGGATATTACATCTGATTTTGTTTCCCCTAAATTTATTACTAATTATTATTATTTGCACTCTCCGCGCTAGAAGAATTTTGTCTCTAAAAGTTACCAGGACCAGCTTTTTGTTACCCCCAGTTATATTGGCTGGGTGGCCACCACAGCTGCAACCTTCTGAAGAAAAGCAGGAAATATGGGTATATGAGTACCAGGAAATATACCTTCCAATGCATTATAGACTATAAAGATATATATAAATATATATGGTATATATATCAAAATTTTAATACTGTTATGGGACCTGTTATCCACAATGCTTGGGACCAGTGGGTTTTCCAATTAACAAATCTTTCCATAATTTGGATCATCACACCTTAAGTCTACTAGAAAAACATGTAAACATTAAATAACGCCATTATTGGAGTCACCCGAAAATTGAGTTGTATTCTACTTTCCTAAAGCTACAACTGTACAAAGAGAGGACAGTATTTAGTGCTGAGTGCAATATACGATTTATCTGCACAAAGTAGTATTGCCACCTTGATCCTTCAATAAATAGGCACATATACAGTTAGGACCATAAATATTTGGACAGAGACAACTTTTTTTCTAATTTTGGATTCTGTACATTACCACAATGAAATTTAAATGACACAACTCAGACTTTCAACTTTAATTCAGTGGGTTGAACAAAAAGATGGCATAAAAATATGAGGAACTAAGACCTTTTTTTTTTTTATTTACACAATCACTCCATTTCAGGGGCTTACAAGTAATTGGACAAATATAAAAAAAACTGAAAATAAAATGTTCATTTCTAATACTTGGTTGAAAACCCTTTGCTGACAATGACAGCCTGAAGTCTTGAACTCATGGACATCACCAGATTCTGGGTTTCTTCTTTTTTAATGCTCTGCCAGGCCTTTACTGCAGCGGCTTTCTATTGCTGTTTGTTTGTGGGCCTTTCTTTCTGAAGTTTAGTCTTCAACAAGTGAAATGAATGCTCAGTTGGGTTCAGATCAGGTGACTGACTTGGCCATTCAAGAATATTCCACTTCTTTGCTTTAATAAACTCCTGGGTTGCATGGCTGTATGTTTTGGGTCATTGTCGATCAATTTGACTACATTTAGCTGGATTTGAGCAGACAGTGTCTCTGAACACCTCAGAATTCATTTTACTGCTTCTGTCCTGTGTCACATTATGGATAAACACTAGTGTCCCAGTGCCACTGGCAGCCATGCACGCCCAAGCCATCACACTGCCTCCGCCATGTTTTATAGACATGTGGTATGCTTTGGATCATGAGCTGTTCCACATCTTCTTCATACTTTTTTCTTGTCATCATTCTGGTAGAGGTTGATCTTGGTTTCATCTGTCCAAAGAATGTTTTTCCAGAACTGTGCAGGCTTTTTAGATGTTGTTTAGCAAAGTCCAATCTAGCCTTTCTATTCTTGATGCTTATGAGTGGCTTGCACCTTGCAGTGCACCCTCTGTATTTACTTTCATGCAGTCTTTTCTTTATGGTAGACTTGGATATCGATATGCCTTGTGGATATCGATAAATGATTCTGCAATCATCCACCACTGTTGTTTTCCATGGACGTACAGGTCTTTTTGTGTTGCTGAGTTCACCAGTGCTTTCTTTCTTTCTCAGGATGTACCAAAATGTAGATTTTGCCACTCCTAATATTGTAGTAATGTTTCAGATGTTTTTTTTTCTGTTTTTGCAGCTTAAGGATGGCTTGTTTCGCCTGCATGGAGAGCTCCTTTGACCACGTTTGTTCACAGCAAAATCTTCCACATACAAGCACCCCCCCCCCCTCAAATCAACTCCAGGGTTTTTATCTGCTTCATTGATAATGACATAACAAAGGAATTGCCCACACTTGCCCATGATATAGCCTTTGAGTTAATGTCCAATTACTTTTGAGCCCCTGGTCCAATTACTTTTGAGCCCCTGAAATGAAGTGATTGTGTTAAAAAAAAGGCTTTAGTTCCTCCCATTTTTATGCAATCTTTTTGTTCAACCCACTGAATTAAAGCTGAAAGTCTGCAGTTCAACTGCATCTGAGTTGTTTCATTTAAAATTCATTGTGGTAATGTACAGAACCAAATTTAGAAAAAAGTTGTCTCTGTCCAAATATTTATGGGCCTAACTATATAATCCATCGCTGAATGGCTAAGTACGTACACATTCTGCTTGGATACCAAGTAATAGAGTAATCTGCAGAATGCAGCCACATTAATTGGCAATGAGCTTTACGGAATTTTTTTAAAGATATCCAGGGCTGCTTTGATTAATGAACATTTGCCCAGGTCCATCATCATAAACTTCGTTCAGATACAGCAAACCCTTATTTAAAAATCAACTGGAAAATCTCTATCATATTACCTTTTTAGAAAAAAATACTTACTCAGAGCTCTGCATTATTAACCTTGAGCACAAAGAGCATGCAGTCTAACTAGAGTTTGTACATTGACAGTGCTATAAAATGTCTAACAATGCAAATAAAAAATAAATCCAATGAATTCTAGACCTTTAACCCCTCCCATATTTATTGCAGGACACCCTGAATTATACCCCCAACAGGGTGGACAAGGACAGTGGAATGGACAGAATGGGTTTCATATGCTAAAATATTATCTGAAAATATGACAAACTACATTATGTAACAAAAAAAATCCTAAAGAAAAGAGAACCAATCATAAAACGTAAATTTCATGTGATAGATTCCTGGCAGACAGTCATCAAAACTAAAATGTGTATTAAGTGAGGTTTGAACAGAACTGCTACAATTTTGAGGGGTGGGGGAGCCTGCTGGGACTCAGAGAGATGTCAACTAACCCCCATGTCCTATTCATAATGGTGATAATGATCCTGTCTTATTTTATACAGTGTCCTATGGCAAGTAGATTATCCTACCTGTGTCAGGTCTCAGTTACGAGAACATGTGCACTTGATTCTTAACTAGTGGCATAACTATGTTAATGAGCCCCACAGCAAATTAGTTTTAGGGTCCCCAACATAACCAGAGGTTGTCCTTTTTTTTACCAGTATATGTTGAAATTGCTCATTATTCAGGGCCTCATGGGGCCCCTATATTCCTGGCTCCCCTGCAGCGACACGGTCTGCTTCCTCTGTAGTTAATAGTCATGATTTTATGCAAACATTGTGATCCATTCTGCTTCTGTTTTAGGTAGGGATGCACCGAATCCACTATTTTGGATTTTGCCGAACCCCTGAATCCTTTGTGAAAGATTCGGCCAATACCGAGCTGAATCCAAAACCTAATTTGCATATGCAAATTAGGAGTGGGAAGGGGAAAACAATTTTACTTCCTTGTTTTGTGACAAAAAGTCACTGCTGAAAAAGGCCGAATCCTGGATTTGGTGCTTCCCTAGTTTAAGGCATCAGTTGTCAGCACTCCTCTGACCTCCATGCTCCTTACTCCATTATCTGTCACCTAGTCTTCATCATCCACCATTACCTGGATCACTAACCATAAGATTGCACTTTTAAAGTTGGGTTCAGAGAGAGCATTAGTGTAAGGGGAAGAATGCACGCAGGAGGAGGCCTGAAAGATCATGGAGGAGGTATGAGCACACATGCAGCCCCAACAACTAAGGCCTTATTACTGGGAGGGACCAGAATGGATAAGGTTTAGGTACACATGTTCTAATAAGCAAGACCTAAACTGGACACTGTCCTTTTAAAGTTAAAAATGGTCACCCTAATGGCATGAGGTCAGTACATAAAAGCCATCTCTGCCAGTGCCAGGGGCCCACCATAGCCATGATGTGTGTTTGGATATGAAGGAGTGAGGTACAGTCCCCTAGAATGAAGTTGCCTTATGTTGCTAAACTGCAACTACCAGATTTTCCAAATAAGTCAGATGTAGGAAAATAACACAGCCAGCAGGTTCATGAAACACTTGTCCAAAGACTATATACTTGTCCATAGACTATATACTTGATTATGTCCATAGACTATACACTTGACTATATACTTGTCCATAAACTATCTACTTGATTATATACTTGTCCATAGACTATATACTTGCCCATAGACTATATACTTGATTATATACTTGTCCATAGACTATATACTTGTACATAGACTATACACTTGACTATATACTTGTACATAGACTATATACTTGACTATATACTTGTCCATAAACTATATACTTAATTATATACTTGTCCATAGACTATATACTTGATTATATACTTGTCCATAGACTATATACTTGTACATAGACTATACACTTGACTATATACTTGTCCATAGACTATATACTTGATTATATACTTGTCCATAGACTATATACTTGTACATAGACTATACACTTGACTATATACTTGTCCATAAACTAAATACTTGATTATATACTTGTCCATAGACTTCATGGGGTCAACTGCCAGTCTGCCCCCAAGGAAGCACATTTCGGTCATGACAATTGTCCATGAGGAGGAGGTATTTACAGCCTTTTGCACTGTTGTCACCCTAAAGTTGATAAACCCGCGTGTGACACCATGAATACCTCCCCGCCTCTCATTATACGTGGAACAGTCCGGCCTTTAAATGTCTCACCGTCAGAAAGGTGTCAGCCAAGTAAATTGCGCACCATCCCCCGAGAACCACCACAACCAGCGATATCGGAATCATTGCGGAAGAACCAGAAGCAGAGCCATTGAGAATATTCAGATTCTATAGCAGCGGAACGAAAACTCCCGGTATCCTCCTGATCTATGTGTTTGTTCCACATGGGACGTTTCCGGACATAGTACCTATCAGAATGCTTCTCTTATTGGCTGTCAGCGAAAACCGCATTCTTCCATGTTTGTTACTGGCGGAAGAGAATGTTCCGGCTAAAGCCAGCCTCAGCCTAATATAAATACAAGTGACTGCTACTGTATCCGTTTGTAAGAAAGCGGATGTATTTTGCAAGTCTTGTATTATTTATGGTTAATAAAGAATACATTCTGATATGTGCTGGAATCTAGCAACAGTTTGCCATCTACCTGCTAATAACATTAGCTATAGTGGATGCAGGCTCTGTGACTGATGGGGAAGGAACCCATGGAGTTTAGGGCGCCCAAAGGGGAATTGAGTTATTAAAACATTAGGTTTATTACAGCGCTTGAAATCAGGGTATTTTTGCCTCATAGTATACTCAAGTGTGGAGGGAAGTAGATACCGGCACAAAGGTTGTACACTGCATAATAGAGGTTGCAAAATGTTACTATATGATCCCCCTGTGGCATGCCAGAGGGGGATCAAGGGCAAAAATGTATCTGAAAAATACATTGTTGACACAGCGCTGCGTTTTGTGCTGTAAAGGGCAGAAATCACACTACGTCACTCAGGTGATGTTTCTGGACACGGAATGTGAAAAAGCTCACACAGCTAGGTGGCACTTGGTTAAAGACTGGGCAAACAATGCCTGCAAGGGCAACGTATACAGTAGTGGATACGGAATATATTATTGCTGATTTAAAAACATCACTCAGGTGATGTTTACGGACACGGAATTATTATTGTTATTTAGACAGAATGTGAAAAAGCTCACACAGCTAGGTGGCAGTTGTTTGAAGAACACACTGGGCAAACAATGCCTGCAAGGTCAACGTATACACTACAGCAGTGGATACGGAATATATTATTGCTGCTTGGAAAACGTCACTCAGGTGGTGTTTCTGGAGACGGTATTATTATTGATATTTAGACAGAATGTGAAAAAGCTCACACAGCTAGGTGGCAGTTGTTTGAAGAACACACTGGGCAAACAATGCCTGCAAGTGCACTACTATTGGTGCACTACTATGAAGAACAGCACTGGACACGTTAAAGAATAGTAAGATAAGTAAAATAAAATAAAAAATATATATATATATATATATATATTAAAAAAAAAATTACTCTGGTTGGTGCTGAACTACTAGGAGCAGCACACCAGTCCCACTCCCCAACACAGCTAGACCAATAGCACTGGGCTCTTATAGTAGCAAAGTAAAAAAACAAAAAAGAAAATAAAAGCAGTCCTTACAAGGACTATTGGGTTATCACAGCAGTCAGCAGATGAGATCAGAAGCAGTGCCCACAGCAGCTACATACAGAGCACTGCAGTAGAAGGTAGATTACTAGTCAGCAAAGCTAACTAACCTAAACTCACTGTCCCTCAAATCCCTGCAGAGTTCTGTCCCTACAATACAGAGCAGTATCAAGTAGATTACTAGCCAGCAAAGTTACTATCAACTGTCCCTCAAATCACTAAACAGCTCTCTCCCTACACTAGCTCTTCCAAGCACACACAGGCAGAATGAAAAAACGCTGCAGGGCTTCAGTTTATATATGGAAGGGGGTGGTCCAGGGGGGTGTGGGGGTGGTCCAGGAGGGAGAGCTTCCTGATTGGCTGCCATGTATCTGCTGGTCTGGGGGAGAAATGGCAAAAAAAAGCGCCAGCTAAGGCAAACCCAAATTGGCGAACGTCGCGTGTCGTTCGCGAACATTTGGCGGACGCGACCAGCCGATGTTCGCGCGAATTAGTTTGCGGGCGAACAGTCCGCGACATCCCTAATGCACGGTGTATATATAATGGAACTCCGTAACGGCATATAATTCTGCAACAGCTCTCCTGTAATTTTAAGGGTATGAAGAATGGCTGCAGTTGCTTTCCTAATTTACCACTGGAGCAGTAGTAGTGCCTTAACTTCATGTCAACCACATTTTAAAATGCATTGTAGCAATGGTCAAAAAGAGCATCAATCCCTTATGGTCTTTTGTAAATATCACCTCATCTCACCAGTATTTGATCTTTTTACTATTATTATTAACATGTATTTATAGAGCGCCAACATATTTCGCAGCACTATAAAGTAAATGTGTTTATACAGCTAAATCACATACGTAGAACATATGAAGTTACATACATCACAAACAAAACAGGTACAAAAGGTGAGGAAGGTCCTGTGCAAGAGGGCTTACAATTTAAAGGGAAGGGAATAAGACATAGGTATGGGAGTTGCCAAAATCAGAATTAAGTGGATGAGAGATGTGGTACTGTATGTGGTATTATGGTATTAATAACTAGTGTAATCACTTATAATAAATATCATTTATTAATATATTAAAAAAAACAGGGGTAGATTAACTAAAGGGTGAAGTGACTAATGCTGGCGTAGCCGTTGCGGGCGAATTTTCACCGGTTTGTGAATTTGCCCCACAGTCTTACCTCACTAGGACATATATGGGCAGATTTATAATAGTGTGAAATGAGAGCTCACCACAGTCAAATTCCACCATTTTCTATTCATTTCTGTAGGGTTTTTAAAGAGAGATGTATTTATCAATGGGTGAAAGTTAGCGTTCACTGTTTGATAAATACACCACTAATAATACCTTAGAAATTAATAGAGAGTGGTGCAATTTTATTCTAGCGAGATCTCATTTCACACGATTATAAATCTGCTGCATAGTACCAGACACAACTATGATTTAGTACATTTGCACCTATTGCAGCAATATGCAATAGGTTGTGCTTATAAACACCTTGATAACTCATGAAGGCTTCAGAAAATGAACTCCTTGCTTGTCAGTATAAGCCTTGTCTATACCAATCTCTATTCTTTGCATAAATGTGATACACCAGTTGCAAAGCCAGTCTTGATTTTAGACACCACATTTGGCTGTACATGACTATAATATACTGAAACCTGTGCCTTTAACAGCCTTTTGAACACACTCTGTGGAAAGTCTATGTTCAACACTGTAGTTGAGCCATGAGAGTGCAAACCCAAGGCTTGGAAAACGACAATGAAATCCCACTGAGATCTTCTGGCAACATGCATATAAGCAGAGGCTGATGGTTGTCAGTGCTTTCTTTTGTGGAACAATATTTAATATAATTTGTGACACTCAAGGCTGACAAATTTATAAAGTGTAAAATATAAGTTGCTAAATTCAGTGTTGGACTGTGCTGGTGGGACAAAGGGGAAAAAACAGTGGATCCTGAACTTCATGAGCCCTGTCATGCCAGACCTGCTCCCCTGCCTGGGCTGTCCCCTCTTCCCCAGCCAGACCAATCAAAGGAGAAGAGGGAAGTATGTGCCACCATCGTGTACATGGAGGGCTGGAAGTGGTGCAAGGTTGGCTGCTGGGAGGAGGGCCCTTCAGTTCACATGGAGGGCCCTGACAGTCACACCTCCTGTGGGCCCCAGATGCACCCGATGGGTAAATTTGTTGCAAAACTCTGATAATCACAGGGCCGTTCTGGTGCGCTCGGGGCCCACCAGGTGTGCAACTGCCATGGCCCTCCATGTAAATGTGTCCTGCTGACCCAGTCCGACACTGGATAAGCACCCTCTGAATGATTTCATGTGTATAAACTGTAAATCAATAGAAAAATGCATAGACAGTCTGAGCACAATTTTAGTAATAGAAAGGCTAAAGTGTAAGGGGTTGCAGGTACTGTATCTTTTTAAAATATCAGCACCATCATGCCAAATGCATGTTATAACTTTCTCAACAACATTTTGGAATCAGTAATGAAAGAAGTGTGCAGCCATTGTTGCTCAAGTATATTTCTTTCAAGTTTTATATACTAAATGATGATCTGACAAAACAGCTGCAGCAAAAATAACCAGTTGTTTTGCATTGTGATGTATTAATAAAGGTGACTCTAACTCTAAACCCACCTTCAGTAGTAACCAAATCCATATACCTAGCTGTATACCAACTGTAAGTTAAGGGACAGTGACAGTTGCCCTTGTTTGATGCATTTTCATGTGCAGGGTAGTAATTACAGTATATTATTTCAGTTGTACTTGTTTCACTACATGCATACATTACTTACCCGAAATTGTCATAATGTTACTTTTTTGTGGTTATTTATATCTTCTTTTAAAAATGCAGTACCAATCTACCCAAGAAATCTGTAGCTATCTACAGTGACACAGTACAATCTGTACTAATGCACTATTATACTTTCGTTTTTAATACAAAAATAAAAATACTGCAACTTATAAGTAAAAAACAAATCCTTATCGCTCACACATTTTCCAGTTTTAGAGCAGAGTTAATGAAATAATTCAAAGGACATATGGCTCAGAGACACTTTAGTAGACTACAGTATGTGGTAGGTAGAAGGTGTTCGTTACAACTCTGCTTATGCTGTGTCATAGGACTCATGGGGCTCTGAGCGCATCCTAGTTTCCATAAGTAAAACTCCCTGAGGGTGTTGTACCTACTATCCATGTTTGCAGTAAACAAGTAAGGCTTCTCTGATAGGATATTTCTTACTGCTGCTGCTGCCAGTGAAAGCAAGTGATTTAGAAAAAGGATCATACCAACTTACTCTTCACCTAAACTACGCATATAGTATTCAAAGTACAGGTATGGGGCCTGTTATCCAGAATGCTCGAGACCTGGGATTTTGGCATTAGAGGTCTTTCCATAATTTGGATCCTTATACTTTAAGTTAATAAGAAATCATTTAAACATTAAATAAACTCAATAGGATAGTTTTTTCTCCAGTAAGGATTAATTATATCTTAGTGTGGATCAAGTATGAGGTACTGTTTTATTATTACAGAGAAAAAGTGTATATCTATGGGAGATGGCCTGAATAACGGGTTTCCAGATGATGGATCCTATACCTGTATATTAAATACCGTTGATACTGTAACATAACAAAATTGCTATCATCTTCTTATGCCTTATACAATGACTGCATTTTCAGTCACTTGATTGATTAGTCTTACCACAATATTATGAGAGGGAAGCACAGTGCAAATGTCCTCCAAAAATATATGTTTGCTCATGTCAATTTAATGTAGCAATGAAAACCTATATGGGGAGTCAGCAGGGATATGTGATGTGGTTTATTCATATAAGTCTGAGTAGCCACTGGAAAGATAAATGTCAGTGTTGTGCTAAACAGGTTTGTTATTTCTTTTGTTTTGACTATAGGCACCTGTGCATTGCTATAGTTTCTGTTTGGGTATAACTAATCAGGTTAAAACCAGACATTCTGAAAGAAAAAAAAAGGAGGCACACAAGGAAAAACACACCACCACCAGATGTGGTGTGAGTGTGACATCACGTTTTTTACAATCACAATAGTGTGTGTGGGTGGCGTGTTTTTAAGATTTGCATCAAAATACTGCACTATATACATTACTCAAACGCGGGACTGTCCCGATTTTGACAACTCAGCCCGCAGTCCCGGATTGTGATTGAATGTCCTGAGTTTCTCTTTGATCTCCTACGCTGAATGGCCAGAAAAAGATACAATGTTTCTGAAATGTAATTAAATAAGAGGCCTTTTGGCAGAGAGCTTGGAATAATTGACACCTACATTAGATGCATTTGTAAGTATCCAAGATACGCAAAGGGACAATTGTAACAATTTACGATAAGCAGGTCTTTAGGGGAAACTGTGACTTGCAGCTTAAAGGGCAATTCACCTTCATTAGCAAAACAGTAATGACACATAAAAACTGACCATAAAGCTGGCCATAGACGTGCAGATTAACCATTCAGATGAATAAAGTTGTACAAAGAGCAAATCAGAAATAATGTTCTGGCCATTAATTGACAGACAGCAACCGTATGAAAGTTATGTTCAACAAATAGTTGTGGCTCCCATTGATATCATCAGATAGGCAGTACTTGCAAAGATATTATTGGTAGCCGATATAAATCTTTTAACCTGTTGAATGACTAAACGACTGATTGCCATGAAACGAAAAATGTCGGGATGCTATACACACGATCAAAAAATTGTATGAATCTTCAGTTCATACAACTGAATCTTTGTGTTTATGGCCATCTTAAAACCCCCAGAAATGTGTTCAGACTTTCCATAACCTGCCAAATTATGTAAAATGGATGTGGTATTTAAGGGTAAAATAAGCGTGGTTAAAATATTGGGAGATATGCTCATGTTGTGTGCTTTCTTGTAGCTCAACTACAACTTAATACATTTTGGGATTCCTGCACAGAGGGTAAGAGAAAGGAAGCAGCAGGTCATAAATCTTGGTGTTCACAATAAGGATTATTTAGAGAGCCAAATTTTAACTGACTGATGATTCTGAAGGAAAAAAGCCAGAGATAAGGGCCAAAGAAAACTGAAAGGACTAACTCTAAGATAATATACTGTATTCACACTTCAATCAACACCTTCTTGCAAATAAATAAATACATGTAAAGACAAGTGTATGGATTATAGGGTTTATTAGGATTATAATGCAAAACAAATTGTTGTTATTATTATCATCACATATTTGCAAAGCGCCACCATGTTCCACAGCACTGTACAGTAAATGGGTGTGTACACTGAACATAAAGATTTACATTTACAAAGAAGCCGGTGGCTTTATTTATCTATAATAGCAGGGGCATTAAAACTTTGGAAGCTGACAGGAAAACTAAGAAAATCAATATGCCTTACACTGGAATTATTGCACACAGAGCACAGATTAAAAAATCTTTTAAACTGAGTCATTAATTCTGCAGTGATATTTATACATTACCAGGGGTATACATTGTCTCGCATAAAGAAGTTATGCCCCTGGATGCCTGGTATACAGCCTGCACTGTTTTTGCTGTGATGCATGTCTGTTTTTCTTGGTTTCATAGTGGTAGGAAGGGATGTAAGAGGAAGCAGACCCTGTGGCTGCAGGGGGCCCAGGAGGTATGGGGGGCCTACGAAGCCCTAATTAATGAACAATTTCCACATTTATTGGTAAAATGGATAACCACTGGGTGCACTAAAATTAATTTGCTGTGGGGTCCCAGTATAGGGTTGCCACCTATTCTGGAAAAAAATACCGGCCTTCCTATATACTTATCTGTTTTCCCTATTAATAACATTGGGATCAACCATCATTTTTACCGGCCAAGCTGGTAAAATACCAGCCAGGTGGCAACCCTAGCCCAGTAACATCTAGTTACGCCACTGGTGGTAGGGATGACTTTCCAGTCCCTGAGAACAACAGCAGTGCTCTTAAATGGCATGTAAAGGCAAAAACATAAAATCCCATTTATACTTTCTTAATGAAAAAGAAACCTATCTCCAATATACTTTAATTAAAAAATGTGTACCATTTTTATAAGAAACCTGACTGTATCCAGTGAAATTCTCCCTTCATTTACTGCTGTGGATAGGAATTGTCAGATGGTCCCTAACTGCTGAGCATGGAAACAATCATACTTATGAACAGCAGGGGGAGCCCCGCCTTACTTCTCAGCCATGCAGAACTCAAGCAGCTTTGTTTATGACGATCCCTAAGCAGCCCAGACCACACTGAGCATGTGCACAGTCTTAGTCTTGCAAAGATGTTTAACAAAGTTACAAGATGGTGACCCCCTGTAGCCAACTTTGAAAGCATAAATTATTTGTTTGATTAGGTTTGTGGTGCAGTAAGTTTATGTTTATATTTAGTATACAAAATACAGCATTTCTAGCCTTATTCTATTGAAGACTTTACATGCCCTTTAAGAAATATGGAAAAAGACCCAAAACCACATCCAACAAATGAGCATCAGTAGCACAACATACTCTTCCAGAGTTTGTGGGAGAGCATGTATATCAAGGATTTCCAACCTGCAGCCTTCCAGTTGGTGGATTTGAAACCCAAAATATAAAGTTTTGCTTAATGAAAACAAATATAATTTTGGGAGATCAGCTAAACAATTAGCTGTAAACTTTGCTGAATCCATTGTCTACATCTAAAAATCTGTTCCTGTTACAAAATGAATACCAATCCCAAAATTCCCTGCATGTTGGCAGGTGCTTAAAAGACTATTGCCTCTGGGCAGCAGCTTGCTAAACATGTATTATTGTTTGCCTGGAAACCTAAACCACTGTTAGCTGAGCAGGTGACCGAGCAACTACTGGCAACAACCTGTGCTATTGTGTTATTACTGTTGCCTGTACCTGCCCTGTGAGTTGTGCGCTGAAACAAGACCCTTTTTTTTACCCCTGTTTAATCTAATGGTGGGAGATTATACCAAGTGTTAAGAGCTCTATATTTAGGAAGAACAACTCTGTGCTATGAAAGGAATGCCTTTTACACTTACACTACCACACTGGGTTTATCTCCATCCGTGAGGCAGCTCTGAGTCTAACACAGAAAACAAAGCTCTCCAGAAGTGTGTCTCTGCGCAGCTAAAAGGATCCCTGGCAGAGATCCCAACCGGCCACTTAAAAGGAAGAAGTGAGATACTAGAGGTCTTGCTCTTTTATCAAGGGTTGTTTTTGGCTTGGCTGTTCTCCTTCCAAGGAAGAAAGGTGAAGGTAAGCAGAAACATATAGGGATTGTGATTGGAATGAGAATACTAAAAAAATGTTTTATTCATTCCCTTCCTGTATGTACTCATATCTATTGTAATATTCTGCTCAGATTATCAAGGTCAGAGAACAGGGGCTCTACACACTTTATATAAGTTAACAGGGTCTGTTATTCCATAGGACACATCTGACTTTAGCACAGCACAGTCCTTGCAAAACTGATTTCTTCAGCTGAACAACTGTTGTTTTGTATTTCTTTGTTCTCGGAGATAAAACTCTTAGGAGAGAAAGCAATAAAATAATAATATAGAACATATTTTTGCTAAACAAATCCACTGCATTTTGATAGTCTATACTGTTTGATTCCTGGGTACTCACAGGACATAGAACAGCAGGGTAGAGAAAGTAATAACATAATAATAATAATAATAAAATAAAACAGTTCATGCAAAACAACTTGTTCCACTGAATTCAGATATTGTATATTGTTTGATTAGTGTGTAGTAGCACATGAATGCAGAATGCTCGAACCATGGGTATCCCGAATAAGAGGTCTTTCCGTAATTGGGAACTTCATGCCTTAAGTCTGCAATTATTTAAACATTAAATAAACCCAATAGGATTGTTTCCCCACCACTAAGGATTCATTATAATTGGGACCAAGAACAAGGTGCTGTTTTGTTATTACAGAGAAAAAGGAAATATGTTATAACATTTTAAAATGTATTTTATTAAAATCGAGTCTATAGAAGGCAACCTTCCTGTAATTCTGAGCTTTCTGGATAACAGATCCTATACCAGTACAACAATAATAATAATAATAATAAAGTATTAATAAAGCAGAACAGTTCACGCAAAGCTGAATTTCTTCTACTGCTGTCTGCTACTCTATATTGCTTGGTTTTCAGATATTCACAGGAGATTATTCTCCTAGGAGAAAAAAACAATAATTATAAGACGCCGTTCTCATAATTTTCCATTGTTATTACAACGTGTTAGAACTTCAGTTTTCAATAGATCTGCACTGTATAGTTCATGTTAGGTAATTTATTTATTCAAAATGATGTATGTGTCATAAGCCCTTCCCCTTTTATAATTTCGCTGTGGAATTCAAAAGTTAATTTTAGAACTGTCCTGTTTCTATGTCTCTGCTAGTGAGTACACTCACTTTAAAGTGCCATTTAAAAGGAGACATACATTATTACAGCACTTAAGCAGGTGAAAATTAATTTTGGAACATTGTAGTTAAATATTACCATGTTTAGGGGAAGACAGTGTTGTTTTGAATTAATTATGGTTATAGCACTACAGGCGTTATTTATCCATGTTTATCTTTTTATGCAATTTAAAATATTTTGCTCCAAAAATCATGAGTGTGAATAATGGTTTTAAAACCACAAATGTCTATTAGGCAAAAAATTGGCAAGCTTGCAAGGTCATGTAGTAGCCAATGGGAACTGTCCTCCCATTAAATCTTTATTAAATTTGCATTTTTCACATTATTTTTGAGCTTGTAAAAATAATGAGTAAATTACAAAACTGTAATTATTCAAAGGGGCAGCTTTATCAAGGGTCGAATTTCGAGGTGATGGGAATTTTTTTCAACTCCCATCAACTCCAAATTCGAATAAAAAAGACCATCCGAAATTCATTGAAAAAAATGGAATTTTTTAACTTTGGGTGAATAGGCTGTATTTGATCATTCAAATCGAATTCGGATAGTATTCGATCAAATTAGATTCAAAGTATTTTCAAAAAAAAAAATTTGATTTTCACCAAATAACTCAGAATGGGTTCTAGGAGGTTCCACATAGGCTAAAACAGCAATTCTGCAGGTTTTAGATGGCGAATAGTTGAAGTCGAATTTTTAAAGAGACAGTACATATAGGATATTTGAATTTTCAAATTTTTTTCAAATTCTATTCGAATTTGGACTGTTCCCTAGTCGAAGTACACTAAGGAGCCGATTCTCAAAGGGTCCAATATCGAGGGTTAATTAACCCTCCATATTCGACTGGGAATGAAAATCCTTCGACTTCGAATATCGAAGTCGAAGGATTTTGCGCAAAAAAATGATTAAATACTTCAAATCGAATGATTCGAAGGATTTTAATCCAACGATCGAAGGATTATCCTTCGACCAAAAAAATTTCGGAAAGCCTATGAAGACCATCCCCATAGGCTACCATTGACTTCGGTAGCTTTTAGATGGCGAACTAGGGGGTCGAAGTTTTTTTTAAAGAGACAGTACTTCGACTATTGAATGGTCGAATAGTCGAACGATTTTTAGTTCGAATCCTTCGATTCGAAGTCGTAGTCGAAGGTCGAAGTAGCCCATTCGATGGTCAAAGTAGCCAAAAAAATACTTCGAAATTCGAAGTTTTTTTACTTTGAAACCTTCACTCGAAGTTAGTGAATCGGCCCCTAAAATTACCTCGAAATTCAAATTTAAAAATTGGAAATTTTCACTTCGACCTTTGATAAAACTGCACCTAAGTGTTTTCCCGTAATATTATTGATTCTAGTTTTTTTATTAAGATTTTTTTCAAATAAATATGGTAAAATGAATGTTTTATTTTTAACTGTGAATTTATTCAAAGTCACAAAAATGTTACAAAACAGAATTTTGATACATAGGCCTCCAAGAAAAGTGAAAGCATACAAACAAATGAAGAATCTTATTTAGGCTCTATTTCTAATTATAACCTATAACAAATTAGCCAAACTTGAAGTGCATTGTTATTATATTTCTCATTATGAAAGACATCAGAAATTACAGTGCTTCCAAAAATGTGTTTTTTCAGGTTAGGAAAATTCCATTTTTTTGGAAAGTAAGTTGCATCTGGGAGTGCCCAACTTGTGGCCCTCCAGCTGCTACACTTGAACTTTCTGTAGTCTTTGAGATGAAAGACCATTAGAAGGAAGCCCTTACCCCATAGCCTCCTTTAGCAAAGACAAGTGTCAAAAAATTGTCATTTGTCTGCTCAGAAAGCAGGTTATATAAATCTGCACCAATGTCCATATAGAATGAATATTTTCATACTGTTTCATGGTGATAGACCATTCAGGTAATTTCTTCTTTCAAACCTCACCATTTGATAAATATGCCTTTAAAAATCCTATAGAAATGAATGGAGAGAGGCGGTATTTGACTCTGCGGACTGTGAAGATCTCTAACTTCACTCTTTGATAAATCTACCCCTATAAGTTAAATTAAAGGTGAACCATAAAGAAAACATGTTTAGATTAAAATTTTCTTAGATTTACAAAATATTGAACTTTTTGAGCTGGTTATGCTTTTTGAATTTACACCTTCCTGACAATTTTTTTCTAATCTGCAGTTCTCTAAGCATTTACTTCTTTAATCAATGTGTTGGTTCATCAGAATGTGTTTGGCTGCTTTGAGCATTTTAAGTTCACTCTGTGCTATGGAAGCGTTAGAGCAGAGCTGCGATTCCAAACTCTAACATGCCACCAAAATATAAAACCCCAAAAATGAATGATCAGTGTGTTAAAATTAGCCCTTGAGGGTATATAATTCATTAAAGCTCTCTAAAATCATTACATAAATGTAAATATCAATCTGTATATTTTTTAATGAATGCTAAATGAATACAGGCTAAATCAGTCCCATATGTCTATATCATTAGAGCTGATTTCCCGCTGGGGTAAATGTATACTTTTGTGTTTTTGCTGCACTGACAGGCGGATAACGTGTTGAATGGTACGCAAGTTAGAGGAAAGATAGGAGGAGAGACATTTATATTCCTTCCTCCACCCATCCCCTTGTATAGAAAAACACAGACAGAACTCCATTCAAGGAGCTAGACGCAGGTCTCTGTGCTCTGAAACAGACATTCTGCAACAGGAGATCACAGTGTGCAAACAAAAGTAAAAAGCAGTTTTTGCACACTGCTTCTGAAACATACTTGACCCCAGGCCCAGATTTGTGGCAATAGGCCTAGGGTAGCAGAATTTCAGGGGCAAAATTTGTAGTAGTAGCAAGGAATAGCCTATGAGGCGGGCATACTGCTCAAAAGTGATTTATTTGCACAAAATGTTTTGAGTCTTATGACTCTTTGTCAAAATGCGTCCAGCCGCATTCAGATCCGGGCCTGAATGACCCCCTAATACCTCTGCCGCATTGTACAAATATTGTAAATCTACTGCAGATTGTTTTTTCAAGGCTTTCACAATCCTGTAAACACTTAGGGGCACATTTACTAAGCTTGAGTGAAGGATTGGAATGAAAAAAAACATTGATTTTCGAAGTTTTTTTTTGGCTACTTCGATCATCGAATTGGCTACTTCGACCTTCGACTACGACTTTGAATTCGAATCGAACGATTCAAACTAAAAATAGTTAGACTATTAGACCATTCGATAGTCGAAGTACTGTGTCTTTAAAAAAAACTTCGACCACCTACTTCGCCACCTAAAACCTACCGAACACCAATGTTAGCCTATGGGGACCTTCCCCATAAGCTTTCTAAGTAAATTTCTAATTGAAGGAAAATCGTTCGATCGATGGATTAAAATCCTTCGAATCGTTCGATCGAAGTAAATGCGGTAAATCCTTCGACTTCGATATTTGACTTCGATATTATTCTTAATACAGGAATATGCTTCTAACTATATTGATTACCTCAAACTGATGAATTTTCTCAACTTTCATTTAGACTTACAGCAACACATAAACGATCAGCATAAAGTAAAAAGAATATTAATATCATTATTATTTAGTTATCATTCGTTTGATTTGATTGCATTATTTTTTTTCTTACATTGAAGGAGCATAAACGTTTGCTAACGGTGTTGCTGAATTAGAACTCTTAGGATATTGCAGCATATAATCAAGCATTAAAGGCTACTAGGAGCTGTAGCCTGAAATCTTAAATCAACATTACTTGATTAATCTTTTCACCAAGTTTAAAAGGGCCAGTGACCCATTCGGTGGAAGAGGGTCCTGCAGAGAACACTGCCTACTCTGTGTATACACAGCTCCATGTTTTTTTGGCAGATCAATTATAGTTGGAAGTTTTACTTTGGCTACTATATCCTCCCTTCTGGTGTATTATTATAAGGACGGTAAGCAAGTTAAATCACTAAAATAACATTGAGATTTCTGATTTAACACTGGTATCTTATTGGAGAATCCACTTATATCTGTAATTAGGTCTGAGATAACTTCTTTGCAGAGCTATGGAGTGCAAGTAGGTGAGTTTTAAAGAATGGTTTACACCCCCTCATCTCTCATTCCCATGCAAATGGCATTTTCCAATCGGAATATGATTTGCTGTTCTTTCTCAACGGTTTGCTTTTGTAACTAATGCCATCAATCAGAATTTGGTATATACTTTATTTATAAGCTTGGCACAGAATGCATTATGTACCTTGATTCTGGTGCCAAGCACATAATTAACTTGACTTCTCTCCCAATGTGAGTGCAATTTGAATGGCAGAAGACTATTTTTGCACTAGAATACCATTATTAATATATATGTTGCAAAAGTGCTTATGGGGCACTGAAATAATCTGTTCTTTTCTAGTGGTGTAGGTAAATAGGTGTACAAATGGACAGGAAAATCCAGCAATTATTTTCCTTAAACACTAATCTGCATATTACATAAAATATTTTATGTTTATTGATTTAATATCATCTGTTTATGTTTTTTTTAATAAAAATGTTTTTTTACTATCTGCTGTGAGATGCAGAGCACAGAAAGACCCCGGGCAAAGTTCATCTTGAAGTATCTCATAGGACCCTCCTAAAATCCACCTCTTTCCTACTTTGTCTCTTATCAGCGGCTAGCCTGTTCTAGTGCCAGCCTTCACTTGGTGACCCACAGTCTCTGTGCATGATCTTTCCTTCCCTCCTGGTCTTGTGCTAGGGTTGAGACATTTTGGTAACAAAAACTGGACAATTGTGGTAGAATCAATAGTACACCAAAGTTCAGATTTGATAAACCAACAACACCAAAAAAGGATTTTTTTGGAAAGCATATAAGGGCACATGGTAGCCTTTGAAATAGTTATTAGATTCCAACACAGGAATGAACTGATGCCAATCATTTCCAACAATGATACCAATAGATCAGTGCTCCCAAAAATCACATCACTAACTCTTCTGTGTCAAAATTGTGTAGAATCTATACTATTCCCCAAAACAAAAGGGACGCTAATCTACTTACTGCCCTAGCCTGCCCCTCATGAATACAGTACTGCAAAATGCATTGTAAATAAACCCTAAAGTCTCTATACTAAGTTGCACAAGTGTGATAACCTTATAGATCTTAAAGCAGCTCCTTGAATGACTCTACTTCAAGCATGATGGCCATGAGCAGATTTATTTACAGTTGGATTGGTTAGTCCTGTATGGTGCTATACTATATTCAACCTCCAATGAAACAGTTTTAGTTTTCTGGAGAAATGTCAAATACAGGAACTCTTGACGCCAACTTGGGTGGAGCGAGCAGAAGTTTGTGATTTGTAAGTAGTCAAGTGCAGTCCTTTAAAGCATACATATACAAATTGGCGATTTTTGTACATGAATAGAAGATTACAATTTAGCATGTAAATAGTTGTGCACCACATGGTTGTTAGGGTAGGAAACTCACATTTATATAACAAAAACCTGTATATAACAAAAACCTGGGTGTTACTATGTAGATATTGTGGAACTTATGCCCTTGAAGAGTTCACTGTAGATAACTTGCTAACCTCCAGCTGTTTGTAACATGTTGCAAGGGGTTGTAAATAAATAGCAACTGAGTGCATAGGCATGAGGTAGGTGGGAAGGGTTATGATGTCAAAAGAAGCCCTATATTAGTTCTAGTTTAATCAGAATACATGGTCACAAGGTCAATGTTCAAAGCATTAAGTATCTCTGTGTGGCAAAAACTGTAATGACTGATGGGAACTGTTGGGAACTGTTGGCAGCAATGTCTGATTGTTGACTATTTGGTGTATGGTGCCTTCATGTAAACTAGCATACCATTGATGGGAGTGAACATAAAAATTGTTCTCAAGACTTTAGGGATCATTTAAGAACCTCAAGAGTGTCCCTTTTGGGCTTAAGCACTTGCACCCCCTGCCTGCTGCACTTTACACTGATGAAAAATCATGGGTCCTGGAGGATCTTCACAACACTGGTGCATCTTTGTGTCTACACAGTAGTGGGTGCACACGGGGGGGGTCCTGTGAACCCTGAGACCCAGAGAGGAGCTTAAGGAGGCACCACCCTGACCCATTCGTAAGTGTTGATTATATTTATTGTTCTGTAAAAAAAAAAGTTAATCTTTACCTTTCATTTTTGGACTCCTACTACATCAGCGCTGCTCAATATATTGCCGCTCTAAAAATACATGGTAATAATACATTACAATTACATTATTTTACTGTATACAGTGTCATTAGATACCATGTTTAAAAGTGAACAATATCATATAAATTGATGTCATCTGTAAAGAACAGATCCTGACCTATAATACTTCCATTTCTACCCCTTCTCCTCCCCCAACCCCCTCTCTCCTTTTACTCCCAATAACAAAACATAAGACATGGAAGTTACCAGCACTGAATGATACTTTCTTGATGTTTCAACATACAAACTCGTGTATTGCGTTGTTATGTACCTTATTACCTTTGATAAAAACTTTGGGGAAAAAAACGTGACAGTCAAAGTAATACAGTCACATTAAATTTTGTGCATTGAGTATCTTTGGAAAAGTGCTCTCCTGGGACTGCCAGGTTACTTGACACTAGATGAAAACAGCTGCAAATCATTCTGTACTTCCCCACAAACTATATTTAACTTTTATTAACCTTATTTCATTTCTGTAAAGAATTGTCAGAGGAAAGATCTACAGTACATTTATAGTAACTAATTTTTATTGCCAGCTCATTTTTCTAGGAGATTTGTAAGAATGTCGGTCCTGCAAAAGTTATACCAGTCACACGATGCACTATTTCCATTGTACCCCTAATCCATTTTATTATAAGAAGGGTAGGTCTGTAGTGACTGATTAGATGTACAATATACACTGGGTAGAATCAAACAATTACAGTTACTGATAGTTGAAAAGAACATGCTCTGATCACATGCAAATATGTCAATACAGACAAGCATTTTTTAGTGTCATCTAATATAGCATTATTAAAAATACACTGAATTAGTCACCAATTAGTGCATCATGCTGATTTGTCAAATGCATGCTGATATTCTGTGAATTGCACTCAAGTGGGATGTAAATGATCGTAAATAATTTACAAGTAAATAATTTGATTCACTCTTTTCTACACGAAAATAAACTGCTCAGTGAAGCAGTGAACATCTTTGGGATGCAGGAATTATTTTTCCATGACTTAAAATTGACGGATGATTTTGTTGCAAACTGAGAGCAGCCATTATGCATCTGGAAGAAATCAGTAGTGTTTTACACAGAGCTCCATACACAAAGCTGGCAGTCTTGGAGGAGAAGGAGCTGGCACTTGCCATTATTTAATATAGATGTAAACAGAGCATGGTGCATAGAGTATCTGTTAAAGCTCAATTTGGGCAGTATTTTGCAATAGCGATTACCCTGGATGCCTCACGGCACTGGAGTTCTGGTGTTGAATCTGTCTATGTGGAGAGTTGCATATTTTACCTGTGGCCACCATTAGCCTTCCCAAACCTGTTTGTTAAAAAAAGCCCTTTCAAAAAAAGAAAGAAAAAGAGAAACAAATCCTGTGACTGTTGTGTCTTCTTAAGCTTGTCCCTACTCCCTACCTGACAGATTACAGGTGACTCAAGTGATGTAATTTCAATATTTCGGATTTGGGAAACTAAAGAGACGATCTGCGTGCCAAGCACAATTAGGTTGTAAGTGTGAACTAGCAAGTATGTATGTGGTGATTGTCTAATTCATAATCTCATTATATAGACATTTCTTTAGAGAGACTCACCATGTGAATGAGGAGGTTCAGGTGCTCTGCCCCAAGCCTTCAGCATAGGGGAGCAGATATCACTGTATTGTTTTGTAGGGTAGGCACTCAAAGAGCAATCCTCCAGGCAGTAGTAGTAAAAAAAACAGGTCTTTTTATTGAGGTACAAGCGTGGATCACAGCTTTACACGTCTCGTGTTCTCACAACACTTAATCATAGGCCAACCTATGATGAGAATTTTTAGACACAAATCCCTACCCTGTGTGCTCAGAAACAGGTGAATTACAACCTTAGCCAATGCTCGTAATATTGGCCTGAATCAGCTGCTTCTATGCCACTGGAAAATCGCTGGTGAAGAAACTGTTCATGTAATACTCCACCTATGTATCTGTTATCTGGAAATCCGAAAACTCCAAATTATAAAATAGTCATCTCCATAGACTCAATTTACGTTATCCAGACCCCAGTTCCCAAGCATTCTGTATAACAGGTCTCATACCTGTACTCTTTTGGTTACTATATGTGCTGTATGTTAAGGAAATTTAGTTGTAAGGTTCATTGGAC
This sequence comes from Xenopus petersii, assembly GCA_038501925.1. Taxonomy (NCBI): domain Eukaryota; kingdom Metazoa; phylum Chordata; class Amphibia; order Anura; family Pipidae; genus Xenopus; species Xenopus petersii. The sequence goes on from CM076674.1 coordinate 150,033,493, forward strand.
AGGAAATAATGCTACTGACTAAAGAACCAAAAAACCCAACAAAAATCCCAAAAAAAGAATATGATTTTTTTTAAACTTAACTTTCTGTACAAACCCAAAGGCTCAGTAGCCATATAACAATAATAATCTAGGCCTGCAAATTTGCACACAGTAGCGCTCCATTGTCTGCTCCTCTTAGGCCATCTTTTGAGTGTCAGAAGCTCTGAATTATGGGAAGGCCATACAGTGACACCAAAAAATTAAAGTGTATCAAAGTAATTAAAATATATTGTACCATTACTCTGCACTGGTAAAAGCTGTGTGTTTGCTTCAGAAAGGCTATTGTAGTTTATATAAACAAGCTGTTGTGTAGCCATGGGAGTAGCCACTCAAGCTGGAAAAAGGAGAAAAGGCACAGGTTACACAGCAGATAACAGATAAGACACTATTGTATTGGATCAGGCTTATCTGTTATGTGCTGTGTAACCTGTGCCATTTCTCCTTTTTCCAGTTTGAGTGGCTGCTCCCATGGCTACACAGCAGCTTGTTTATTTAAACTACAATAGTCTTTCTGGAGCAAACACACAGCTTTTACCAGTGCAGGGTAACAATATATTATATACAGTATGAACTACTTTAAAAACTTTATTTTTTTGGTGTTACTGTCCCTTTAAGCAAAATAGCTATAATTTTTAAAAGTGCATTTATTTCTCTTTGTAAGAACAAAACAACATGGTACTTGATTCAAACTAAGCTGCATGTTGTTGGCAAAACAATCCTATAGGGTTTATTTAATGTTTAAATAATTTTTACCAGACAAGATATGGTGATCCAAATTATGGAAAGATACCTTTTCCTTGATTATGTGAAAGTAGGGAGGGGTGTGTGTATGGATGCTACGTTTGGAGGGGTTGAACTTGATGGACCTTGTCTTTTTTTAACCCGATTTAACTATGTAACTATCCAGAAAACCCCAGGTCACAAGCATTCTGGATAACAGGTCCTATACATGCACAGGAATATATATTTCAAAGTTCAACTAAACAGACCAAGCTGAGATACTTTTATAGCAACCACAGTATCTTCCCAACTTTAGACACTATGGGCAATAATATCATATATTAGGCTCTCGTGAAGTACCCTTTAGCCTCCTAATAACCAGCATATAAGGAGTAATCTCACCCTATTTTGCTCCACCAATTTAGTCTGTACTGTTCATGAACTACACTTTCTACTCCAGGAGCACAAAAGGTTGCACCTAGCTCAAAATACAATGCTGGCTCCTGGCATTTGCACTCAGAGGGGATGAGTGACATGTGGGCATCCACAGGATTGAGACAAGCACAGGGCTGCCTTGAACTGGATTTTATTCACGGCATGAGGTTAGTGCTCTCTACAAGGATCCCAAGGGTCCAAGATCCAGTATATAAAACAGTGGTAACGGTCCTTGCCTTCCTCATGGTAAATATCCCCTTCCCTACATTAAATAACAGCATGCTGAAGTTTATATGCAAACAATGTGCCCAAAGGTAAAAAAAAATTGTGAGATCTTGGCAAAATCAGGGCTGTAACTAGGGGTAGGAAAAAGAGGCAAGTGCCTAGGGTACAATTTTGGGGGGGGGGGTCCAGACACGTAGCTCTTCTGTCTGCCTACCCCAAGCTCTGTCCCTTCTGTAACATGTGTTAGTATCAGTGGACATTCATTGTGCTACTTGACAAAAAACAGTGTTGTGCAGGAGGGGATGAGACAAATAACGAGAAGCACATTTAAGTTTTCACCCAGCACTGGCCAAAATAACTGCTGTAGCTTTGGACATATTTGCTTTGTGGAAAGTGCATTGTTGGATTTGCTATGCGAGACTGATTTAGTTCTCTGTAAGCAGCTTGGAATGCCCTCCACCCTAAGTACATCTGTCTTACGAAGGCAACTGGGCTTTGAAATGTAATCTTACTGGTTAATCCTTTTGCATCTGTAAAATTGATGTTAGTCCATATTGAGGGTCTACAAACTTTAAATAGGGGTACTTGACTATTCCCTCTGTTTCAGGGTTATAGCACAATTTACTAATACTATACCATCTTAGTGATCCATAAAAACAAATTACACCATTGCTTTCATCTTCTGACTTGAAGTTAAGTGATACAGTGCAATAACTGCTATGTCAATAAATTGTCTCTATAGATGCCCATATATTGGCCATTATAGACTGCCAATTTGGGCCAAGTTGGCAGCCCAACTGCTGCCTGTCTAGTCACTATATGGCCAAATATTAGCCAGATATCTATTGGACAGATTTGAAAATCCCATTGGGCAGCAACTGCATTGACTCAGTAATGCAGTCCTTGTCTGGCGGGTCTCCATAGACCCATAGTCTATGGACCAAGTCAGGCTGAGATCTTGGCAAATAAGCAGATACAGTATAAGGGTATACAGTATTCCAGGCTAAAGTATTTTAAATGATGCTGCTTCACAGAGGCAATTCAAATTCTACATATAATGGAATGATGCCTCCCATTGTGGTTTCTTTCTTAGGACTTGTGTTGTTTTGCATACAAATAAGGAGAGGGTCTCCTCAGTTTAAGGGGCATATTTATTATGCTGTGTTAAATGAAAATCAGCAAAAAAGCAGTGTAAAAAGCTGTGTAGAATATTGCATGGTGTGTTTAATTTTACACCTTGCAAATGCCACTCCAAGAAAAAACATGTAAACATTTTACACCGTTTTTTACACGGCAAAGCCTGGCGTTGTGTGGTGTATTATCCCTCCCCTAAAACTCTTCCCTGACTCTGCATATGCTGATCAGAAAACTCTACTACACTGATGAGCCCCAGTAAAGGAAAGGCTGGGCTATAACTGTGATCTGACTTGTAATTACCCTGCCTGTGCTTTAAAATCTAATGGATTGGCTTATTTTGTAGAAATGTAATGAAGGTTTTGGAAATCTACTGCTAAAAGTTTTTCTCCAAATGCATGGACATTACATTTAATGGCTAAAACAGTGGGAATGTGGGCAATCCTTAAGTTATCCTTTATATAGCAGGGATTACAGCTGCTAAAGTGTTTTAGCCCATCATTACACTTGATAGATTGTAAACTTCTTGAGGTAGAGGCCACATTCCTACTGTATAATGAAACTCCTAGCACTCAGATATTTGTTCTCACTGTGTATAATGTCTGGTTATAATAACTGTATCCATGTTTGTGTTTATGCCTTGTAAAGCATTGAATACATTCATGTATAAATACATACCTATAATACAAATACAATACAAATACAAGGCAGTTTACTCAACATTATGTATTTTTCATGTTATGGAAAGTTTATAAACAAATAACAAACATAATGAGCCTGAAAAAGACATTAAAGGGATTCTGTCATGATTTATATGATTTATTTTTTATTTCTGAATTACGCTGTTTACACTGCAAATAATTCACTCTACAATTTAAAATGTAGAAAGGAACCAGCAGCACACTGTATTTAAGTTGCAAAAAGTGTACCAAAATTTATTAAGCCCACATCATACAAATAGGCAACGTTTCGGGCCTACAAGGCCCTTTATCAAGCCATGTGTTACATGATGTCCATTCCTTTTAAAGTGAGAGCAAGGGGTGTGTGAATCCATGCCCCACCCTTTCCTCGTGACATCACAAGGATGTTATATACAATCAGTGAAAGTTTGTAACAGTCCAGTGAAAAAATAGGGAAAAAACGATAAAAGAAAAAAAAGGAAAAAGGAAAAAAGTCCATATAAACGTCCAATTATCTCAAAAAATTATTACTGTGAACAAAATTGCATAGTTATCTGATCAAGCATACCTGAGGCGCCATTAAGACTCACTCTGCATACCGTACTCAGCACTTTTCTGAGACACTTAGTGATATGTCAGATGCGTTGTCAGCACTCAGGGTGTTCTATGCCGATCTTTAATAACCTTAAATAAAACAGGAGAATATATGGTTAAAAACATTTGATTAGACACATTTATAACATGCAATATGTAACATCATTGTATGTCTATACAGGATCAGCATAGTTACCTAAAAAATAAAGCTTGCAGGGGTGTATTCCCTGTTCAGACCTCGGGGCCAGATTGTGTCCAATTTATGAATCCATTTCATTTCGAGTTTCTTAAGCATTAGGAGTCTATCCCCCCCTCTCCTTGGTATTTCCACGGAGTCAATAACCTGAAATTTAAGTTGACTGACAGAATGTCTGGCCGTTTGAAAGTGTGCAGGGACTGGTAATGCGGTTAACGCCCTGCGGATAGTTGACTTGTGTTTAGAGATACGATCCCGTATCTTTTGTGTAGTTTCGCCCACATATAGTAAGCCACACGGACATTTCAACAGATAGATTACAAATGAAGACTCACAGGTAAAGTATTTCTTTATCTCATATTTGTTCCCTCTATGTGGATGATAGAAGACATTGCCCTTTGTAACCGAATTACACTGAGTGCAGTGCAGGCAGGGAAAGGTGCCAAATTTTGGATTTTGTAAAAACAACTGTTTACAGGGGGTTTTACCACCAATATCTGCTTTCACCAATTGGTCCTTTAGGTTCCTTCCCCGTTTGTATGCTAGCATCGGTACCTGTTGGAAAGCCGGTATATTCTCGTGGCATGATTGTAAAATATGCCAATGTCTGCGGATAATATTGCCTACATGCCGGCTAGCAGTAGTATACTTACTCACAAACATCAGCCTGTCTCCCTTCCGGGCGTCTCTTTTGGTAGGGGCTAATAACTCCTCTCTACTTTTATCTAGCATTTTTCTCTGACTTGTATCCAGTACTTCCTGGGGATAGCCTCTCTCACTGAAACGCAACGTCATTTCCACCGTTTCCTTCTGTAAATCAGTGTCATTATTAACTATACGTTTCAACCTTGTATATTGGGTCAATGGTAGTGAATCCCTCAGGGGTTTAGGATGAAAACTGGTATAGTGCAGTAAACTGTTTTTATCAGTTGTTTTTCTAAACAAGCTGGTCTTAAGTTGTGCCCCCACTCTTGTCAGTTGCACATCCAGAAAGTTTATGGTGGTGTTATCATATACACTGGTAAATTTGATGGTATCCTCCATATTATTGAGGAAAGTGTGAAAAGCCGTGAGATTATCCAATGGACCATCCCATATGACCAGCAGGTCGTCTATATAGCGTATATATAGAAGACAATGCTCTTGAAAGAGTGAATTCTCATATACAATAGTTTCTTCAAGAAAAGCCATATATAGATTGGCGTAGGTTGGGGCAACATTACTGCCCATGGCAGTGCCCCTCTGTTGAATGTAATAAGAATCACCAAACAAGAAATAGTTTTGATGTAATACGATCTCAAGTAGATCTAACAAGAATTGTTTCTGCGTTGTTGTGTACTCAGTCTTGTCTAAATGATAACGTGTGGCAAGGAGTCCAGACTCATGTGAAATAGACGTGTACAGACTGGTTACATCAAAACTTGCCAATAAAATGTCATGATCTGGGAGGTGCAGTGTATTCAGGATGTTGAGTAAGTGTGTGGTATCTTTTACAAAGGATTTAGTGCTTTGTGCCAGTGGTTGTAGTAATTTATCCAAAAAGATAGCCAGAGGACTTAATACAGAATCTGTCCCTGCTACTATTGGCCTGCCAGGGGGTTTCTCAAGGTTTTTGTGTACCTTCGGCAGTGTATATAGCACTGGTGTAATGGGGTGTTTCTTAATCAAAAATTCCTTAAGGTCCTCATCAATTATATTTTCCTCCAGGGCATTGTATACCTTATCCAATATACACTGTTGAATTGAGGTAAGTGGATTGGTGTTTACTTTCTTATAAATCTCAGTATGTGCCAACTGTGAGTAAATCTCATCAATATAAAAATCCTTGTTCATGACCACCAATGCACCTCCCTTATCCGCTGGTTTGATTATAATATTGTCATTATGTAATAATTCTGCTAGACATGACCTTTCTCGATAGTTTAAATTTGATTCATGCCCAAACCAGGGATTACGAATAGCCTTCTGCTTAAGTTTGTAAACATCATTTGTAACCATTTTCACATAAGCTTCTACTACATTATCAGGTGATGATGGTGAAAAAGTACTCTTATTACATAACCCTGTAGCATTAAGAGTGATACATGTAGGATCAGGTGTGACATCATTACAAAATGGCAACATTGTATCAGGCATTTTGGCAAAGTAGCTTTTTAACCTTAGGCTACGAAAAAACCTCTGTAATTCAATGTCCAGGTTAAATGTATCACAGCAATAAGTGGGACAGAAAGAAAGACCTCTTTGTAAAATCATTAACTGCTGCTGAGTAAGTATATAGTTAGAAATGTTATATACTAACGTTGTTTGCGTCTGTCCTGCTTCGCAAACCTCTGTGGAAGCTGTCTCCGTTCCTGGGAACTCTGGCCGTGTTGGGAGCCCTTGGTGCGGTGGCTTTTTTCTGTTACCTCTCCTGCGCCTCCGTCTGACCTTACTGGTTCCGGAGGCCGTGAATCTAAAAAAGACGATGAGGAGGATGTGGAGGCCGTGTTATCTGATGCGCTTTCCTCTACGAATCTTACACCTTGTCTCCGCTGGTATTCTAGGTGCTGCCCCCGTCTCTCAGGTTCTGTTCCGTACTCGCGCGGGATTTGGCGTGAACTTCCTGTCCTCTCCCGTCTGTAGTCCCTGATGTATCCTCGCGGTGCTTGAGTAGGAGATCCTTTCTCCGTGTTCCTCCACCGGTAAATCTGTCCTGTTCGATAGTCCTCTGCGTCGCGCTGGAACTTGATACGTTTCCTGTCCTCAATCACTTTCCGGTGCCTGCAAATCACCTCATCAACCCGGGTATGTAGATTTTTCAAATCCTCTGCATTGGTTGAGTCCTTTAGTTTTTGTTCAATATCCTTAATCTGGGATTGTACTTGCGGTATTTTGGTTTGAAGAAATTCAATGTTCAGTAAGACAATGTCGAAGGAACATTTATTTATGATCTGTTCATAGCGCTTCGTGAATTCAATATCATCTGAAAAAATGGTGGGTTTCAGGTTCACACGTAGCCCACGGGGAATCCTCTTATGCCGATAGTATTCTGCTAGTGTCACCGAATGTAATTCTAGGCCCACAAGTCTTTTCTTTTCTCTCTCTAGTTCACGTGTTAGATTTTCACCTGTTGGTAATGTTAGAAAGGCACTGCTGCCATGTTCTCCGCCGATAATTCGGATCGCATCCGCCTCTGAATAGGCAAAGGTAGAGATGTCCTGTAATATAGGGCTGGGTTGCGACATTGAAACCATTTGAAAATATTTCACTTGTAAGGGAGCAAAGTCGACTCCTGGCAGGAAAAATTGTATATCTCTGTAAACGTGGAGCGCTCACCTTACTGTTTCACACTTCTTGTAGTGTCAGGTGCTGTAACTGGTACACTTTTTGCAACTTAAATACAGTGTGCTGCTGGTTCCTTTCTACATGTTATTATGACCCAGTGACAGGAGTGGGTCCTCCAGTTACAGCACCTGACACTACAAGAAGTGTGAAACAGTAAGGTGAGCGCTCCACGTTTACAGAGATCTACAATTTAAAATGTCATTCCTGAATCAGCAAGTGTATTGTTTTAGTTGTAATATTGGTATGTAGGCAGCCATTTCAGGTCATTTTGCCTGGTGATGTGCTTTCAGAGACAGTCAGCACTTTAGGATGGAACTGCTTTCTGGCAGGCTGTTGTTTCTCCTACTCAATGTAACTGAATGTGACTCAGTGGGACCTGGATTTTACTATTGAGCGCTGTTCTTAGATCTACCAGGGAGCGGTTATCTTGTGTCGGGAGGCTGCTATCTGGTTACCTATCCATTGTTCTGCTGATGGGCTGCTGGGGGGGGGAAGGGAGGGGGCACTAACGTAGCTAGGTTGGTACGGACCATGCATTCATTGTTCTACCTGCAGTGGGCTGACAAAAAAGATAATCACTGATTGGTTGCTATGGGTTATTGCTCACGGGCAGATTTGCCAATAGACAAATGAGCCATCTGTAACATTCCATGTAGATGGTTTTGACTGGCTATAGCATGGCTTTCTACAAATATAGAGAAAACTCTGGTTTGGAGCAGCCCACTGTAACTGGTTAGCATAATACCATAATTTAGGGTAGACACTAATATAGATTGCAAACTGTATTGCAGTTTTCCCAAACACAGCATTGTAATACCCCTGTGTAAGAATCCAAACTAAAGATTCCAAGTCTATAATCAGTAATGCTCACCAGTATACACGTTGGGTTTCGGGTGTCGCTAATGCTGGCCACAGAAGCAAAGATCCGATCGTACAATTGGACTTCCCCATCTCCCGACCTGCCACTAACCATTCCGATCAAATAAAATACAAAAGAACAGATCTGCCGTGGTTCTGCCCGTGACAGCAATCGTACGAAAGTTATGTCCGACCAAAGCTAGTGACAGTCTCCCTCTGAAAAACGTACGATCGGCAATACATGCAGAGATATTATCCGCAGCCGACAGAAATTTTAACCTGTCAGATCGACAAAACGACTGATCTCCGCCGGATGAAAAATGTCAGGACTCTCCACACACGGTCCGAAAATCGTACGAATCCTCAATTCGTACAATCAGATCTTTGCGTCTATGGCCATCTTAACCTTCAGCTAAAGGGAGCAGAACACTGTAGAATTGATAATGGACTTAATTGTACTCTTAAAAGTGTACAGGCGTAAACATTTTAAAAAGTCTTTATTCAAATTACATGTCCACGAAAAACGAACACGTTTCACGCCTACCTAGCATTTACATAGCATTTACTCATAATTTAGTATTGATTCTACTGCCCCAGGACAAGAACCAGCAGTGAACTTATGGGTCTTTACGGATAATCTTAGGTGCAAAGTAGTGAAAGTTAAATTAGGTGGGGATTCGTAAACTTGGAGAACATTAATGATACAGCACATGACCTAGTAGAGGTCAAATATATTACATAGCATGCACTTAAAGGTGATCAAAATGCCTTTTTACATTACATGTATGAATGTACAGTGAATATAACAGAGCTATAGGCAGAATGTAAAAAAAATAACACATTAAATGAAGGGCCAATTCTAAGATGTATGTAAGTACCAAAGGTCACTGTTTTTTTCTCATATACTGTAATCACATAAGCTCAAGTGAGAGTATCAAAGTACTGCTATAACTGAAACTGAATGTGTATCCATACTAGTAATCATTAACTAAATACATTAATTCTAATTGTTGTAACTCTGTTGCAGAAAGAAGACCCTACGGATTAAAATGTCTAAGCAGCCGGCATCCAATATCAGATCTATTCAGGTAGGTGTTATTCACTAGATAAGATATGGTTGAGAGGAGAAATATCTGTCTAGGAAGTTTCGTTACAGCCATCAATTCTTCCTGAAATATGATCATGGAATAACCAAAGTTTAAAGATATTAAAGGGGTTGTTCACCTTCCAACACTTTTTTCATTTCAGTTGTTTCAAGATAGTTCACCAGAACTAAAGACTTTTTTCAATTACTCACTATTTTGTTTTTGTGACCATTTTTCTAATAATAACGTTTAAAGTTTAATTTTTCACCTTTTTATGTCTTTCTAAAGCAGCTCGGGGGAGGGGTCGCCGACTCTGTAAACTGTACTAAATTGACCCATTAGTTGATACATTTCTTATCTTTGTCCCTGGTGAGCAGAATCCCTCAGTTTCATTAAAGGCAGCTGTTAGAATTGATACAGTAGTTCATAGGTAGGGATGTAGCGAACTGCCGTTAATGTGTTCGCGAACGCCGTTCGCGAACACCGGCAAAAAAGCGAACAGTTCGCGAACAGTTCGCGAACTTCGAACGCTCGATAAAATCGTTCGATCGAACGATCGAAGGATTTTATTCGTACGATCGAAGGATTTTCGTTCGAATCGAACGATCGAAGCTATTCGATCGAATGATTTTAATTCAATCGAATGCTTATAATCGTTCGAACGAATGGAAATCGTTCGATTTTAGCGATCGAACGGTCGAATGGTCGAATGGTCGAACGAAATTTTACTTCGAATCGAACGCGAACACCAATTGGCGAACGACGCGCGACGTTCGCGAACATTCGGCGGACGCGAACAGTCGAAGTTCGCGCGAACTAGTTCGCCGGCGAACAGTTCGCTACATCCCTATTCATAGGGGCCCAAAAGGTATATTGGGATCTACCAGTAGACCTTTAGCTGATGATCAGTAGATCTCAAGAGACTGTCAACAAACAGCTTGACTAAATCACTCTCCTGTTTCATGCTTTATTTCAGATATTTATTCTGCTAAGGTTACATCACAAATAGTTGTTTATTAAATACATCAATAAAAATTCTCTCATAAATCAATATAATATTTAACTAATATTTTCCATGGAACACAATGCTAACATTGATATTATGGATGTAGATCATGATGGGACAGCATCACTAAAAGTAGACCCGCATTAGTAAAGCACTAGTTGCTAATATTCCAGAGATGCTGCAGAAAAATGGATAAACTAATGAAGCAAACTGTAACAGTTCAGAATCTGCACCTGAATTACTGAGCTGAAAGACTGAATAACCGGAGACATGAACATTAAACGTCAATTTTGGATTTGGTTCAGAATTTGGGTCAGGATTTGGCCTTTTTTAAACAGGATTATGTTGAATCCTTGTGCCTGGTCGAACCACATTAAAATCATTGAGTTTTCTGCAAAAAACAATGAAGTAATAAAACGTTTAACCGCACAGGCAGTGCGCTGCCCCAAGTTTACATTTGTAAATTAGGATTCACATATACTTCAATGGTACCGCTCTGGAGCGCCGATCAAAGCAGTTACGGAGTCAGGCGTTTGGATATCAAAAAGTTGGCTTTATTAAGCGCATTAAAAATTGCAGTGGAGGGGGATAACAACTAGTTGTTCAAAAGTTCAGCCTTCTCTGGCGTTTTGTTCCATTATTAGGTCTCTCTTATTCCTTATCTCTAAAGGCATAATGCATACATATTGTGTCCACTACCCGCAGAGCAGTTTTCTACATAAACTTTGCTTTGGTGGGATAGAAGCAGGAGGTCCATGGGTTGGCAGCACCCAAACGATAAGGGCTGCTATAGATTTGTCTTTTGGAAATGATGATGTTAATATAATTATATTCCTATTTCTCCTCTAGCTTCTGTGAAAGTTTTTCTTTGGAAGTTACTGTTGTCTCCTCCTTGCCTCCCATAGGCCTTCTATTGGTCTCTAAGTAACTCTTTAATCAGTCTTCATTTTTAGAGTTTTTAAATTATTTGCCTTCTTCTTCTGACTCTTTCCAGCTTTCAAATTGGGGTCACTGACCCCATTTAAAAAACAAATGCTCTGTAAGGATACAAATGTATTATTATTGCTACTTTTTATTACTCAACTTTCTATTCAGGCCTCTCCTATTCATATTCCAGTCTATTATTATATTCAATGCATGGTTGCTAGGGTAAGTTGGGTAAAAAAACACTAAATAACTCATAAATAACAAATAATAAGAAATAAAAAACAAGTGCAAATTGTCTCAGAATATCACTCTCTTCATCACACTAAAGGGGTTATTTATCAAGGTCCGAACTTATCTCAATATTGGCTGCTATAAACTCCGACCTAACCCGCTTAGGTTTTTAACGCTTATTTATCATTACATTTTTCCGAACATTTGCTTTGCGGGAAAAGCTCAGGCTTTCACAATTCTTTCATGAATTTTCACCCGAAAGCTCCGAAAACATAGTGAAATTGCCCGAAACCCCAGAAATCAATGGGACTGTTTCCATTGACTTTTATGAAACCTCGACAGGTTTGAGATGTCGTGGTTTTATATTTGGGATTTTTAGCCCTCGGGGTTTAAAAATGAGTGATTTTTTTTTAAAAAAATCACACATTTTTCAGATTTCGGGGAATTTCAGGTATTCGGAGCTTGGTAAATAACCCCCTAAAAGTTAACTCAAAGGCAAACAATCCCTTTAAGACCCTAACAAGAAGCTGAAATAGGGGAGTATCCTGTAGTCTAAGGGGTGTGTTATGCCATTATTTGTACCGCAGCTCATTGAATCATTCCTAAATACAAATTAACAGAGAGAAATACTTAGAGGGTTATTTACTAAGCTTCGAATACCCGAAATTCCCCGAAATCCAAAAAATCTGTGATTTTTTTTATAAAATCAGACTTTTAAAAAAATCACTAATTTTTCGGAATTTATTAAACCCAGAGGGCTAAATAGCCTGAATATAAAACCACGGCATCTCAAACCTGTCGAGGTTGCATAAAAGTCAATGAGAACAGTCCCATTGATTTTTGGTTGTGTCGGGGGTTTCGGGCAATTTCACAATGTTTTCAGAGCTTTCGGGTGAAAACTCCATAAAATTCGGAGATTTCGGGGAAAATTCATGAAAAAATAGTGAAGATCTGAGCTTTTCCCGCAAAGCAAATTTTCGAGAAAATGTAATAATAAATAAGCGTTAAAAACCTGAGCGGGTTAGATCGGAGTTTGTAGCAGCCGATATTGAGATAAATTTGGACCTTGATAAATAACCCCCCTAGGTTTTCTCATAGACTAAAAATTATGCCAGCATAGGAATATAGTACATTATGTACATAGAATAGTTCATGGGATAATTTGTGGCTGCAGCGACCTTTAAACATTTATCTCACCCATGTAATAGACAACAGAAAGTTTTCCCAGGTGCAGAAACCCATAGCAACCAATAACAGGAGACCAGTACTAAATGCTGATTTATTGCCATAGGTGATCTGACCTGTAGCAAATGTTTCACCTCTTTTTACATAACCCCAATGTGACTGCTGTTTATGAGAGGCCCCACAGGAGTCCTGTGCCGTATTATAAAACAAGCCTAGTTGGGGCTTCAATCATAAAGAATAAAATGGGAGACGCTTTTTCGTAATCGGAGCTTTCTGAATAACGAGTTTGAGGACAAAGGATCCGATACCTATATAGAATATACTACACCAAGGTTAAGCAACTTATGACCCTCCCACTTAGGACTGTAGCCACAGACTGCACTTTACTAGCATGAATTTTACTAGTGATTACTTCTTGGTACAGTTCCTAGTAAGCTCCTAAGATTCAATGGTTACTTAACTTCATTTTAAATGAACCTTTCAAATGAATATATACGTATCTTATAAGATTCATGTAGTGTTTAGATAACATAATCAGGCAACTACTAAGAATCACCCCTAGTTACCCAGCATAGTTTACAAGTATTAAAGCGTATATGACTTTTTCCAGAAAGTTTTGTACCACAGGATTGAGCTAAAGAGAGAAACAGGAAATCTGTTATGTTTCGGATCCAACAAGATTATTTGATCCAAGTCAATTGCACCAGTGCAGTGGAATACAAGTTTAGTTAAAACCTCTACTATTACTTTTTTTCCCTGAAAATGTTGAGTTTTTTAGTGAAACTACCCTTGAAAAACTCAAATTTTTCAAGAACAAACAACTCGTCCTTTAGGGGCAAATTTATTAAGGACCTGTGTTTTCAAGGTTTTTTTTTGGTCAGAAATCAATTTTCAGGTTAAAAAAACTAGAATATTAGAGTTTAAAAAAAACCTTGAGATCTATTATACCCTGACCCTGGAAACAGTTTGAATCCAAAAATACACCATCTAAAAGCTGTCAAGGTCTTGTAGACATCAATGGCAGAGGTCCCTTGAGCCATTTGAGGATGTTAATAGGCTTAATGATGTACAAGTTTTTTCGGATGGTTTTGCCAAAGACTCAATTCGAGCGATTTGAGTGTTTTTCCCACCGAAAACTCAGTGAGTTTTCAGGTTATTCACCCCGAAATTGCTGATTTGAGTTTTTTTCCATTCTACTTTTTTCTTAAAATAGAAACAATTCAAGTTGTGAGTTCATTCGAGTTAATTCGAGGTAAAGGTAAGGGACCTGTTATCCAGAATGCTCGGGACCTGGGGTTTTTTGGATAACGGATCTTTCCATAATTTGGATCTTCATACCTTAAGTCTACTAGAAAATCTCGTAAATATTAAATAAACCCAGTAGGCTGGTTTTGCTTCCAATAAGGATTAATTATATCTTAGTTTGGATCAAATACAAGGTATTGTTTTATTATTACAGAGAAAAGGGAAATCGTTTTTAAAAATCTGGATTATTTGGATAAAAGTCTATGGGAAATGGTCTTTCTGTAATTCTGAGCTTTCTGGATAACAGGTTTCTTAAACGGATTCCATATCTGTATAAAAAACTCTAAGGTTAACCTTTTATAAATAACCCCCTTAATATATAACCTCCTATAGTTTGATTGAGTATTCTTTTATAAACTGTGCCCCACAACCCTACTGGGGTTAATAAATGAAGCTGCAGTTTAACACTAAGGGGCCGATTCACTAACTTCGAGTGAAGGATTCGAAGTAGAAAAACTTCGAATTTCGAAGTGTTTTTTGGGCTACTTCGACCATCGAATGGGCTACTACGACCTCCGACTATGACTACGACTTTGAATCGAACTATTCGAACTAAAAATCGTTCGGACTATTCGACCATTCAATAGTCGAAGTATTGTCTCTTTAAGAAAAAACTTCGACCCCCTAGTTCGCCATCTAAAAGCTACCGAACTCAATGTTAGCCTATGGGGAAGGTCCCCATAGGCTTTCCTAAGTTTTTTGATCAAAGGATATTCCTTCTATCGTTGGATTAAAATCCTTCGAATCGTTCGATTCAAAGGATTTTATCGTTCGATTCGAAGGATTTTATCGTTCGATTGAAGGAATAATCCTTTGATCGTTCGATCACACTATTTGCGCTAAAATCCTTCGACTTCGATATTCGAAGTCGAAGGATTTTAATTCCCAGTCGAATATCGAGGGTTAATTAACCCTCGATATTCGACCCTTTGTGAATCGTCCCCTTATACTATCCATCTCGTTCCCAAGGAAACGCATATCTTTCAGCAGATACAATATGACATAATGGGAATAATATTAGTAAGAAGTGCTTAGTTACACGGCCGTGGATTTGCTGTACCTTACTAGTAGGCTGTATCATACTTCATGCCACTATCAATCATCAGCAGGTTTTAGCTCAGAATAAACATCGACTGTGTAATAATTATATTTATCTCCTGTAACCTTTTCAGTGTCCGAGGTGCCTCCCGTAACTTGAGCTCCACATATTAATGAGTTTCCTTAATTTCTTGAATGAAACATAATAAATATATTTATGTAATGCAAGTTTTCATAAATTTTTTATCAAAGTCACATTCTGGATTACTGTACAGAACATGGGTTACCTAACAGGTTTCTTATACTTTAAAGGGATATTGAGCAAAGTTGTTTTATGCTTTATGGCGGTAACATATTTAATTTAAACAAAAAAAAAACATGATAATGGGGGAAATCCTGCACGATTGATGCCAGAAAACGTGAGGGGGTTAAAGAACCTGCTTCTATTTTCTGACATCATTAAATAAGAACTGTAGCTTCAATTGATATATAAATCTCTCCCTAAGGATATGGATTCAGTTTGGCTGAACACCAAGGATCCCTAGTTTGATGTATTGTCCCCTCACTGATCTTGTGATATTCTGTAGCCTAATTAGTGCTCCTGAAGTCCTGGAACAGTTGTCTCCTGGGATGAGATGAAATGTTTTAATAGCACAGTTGCACAGAATCTTTCCGCCAGTGATTCTTTATTCATAGCATTGCCATATATATCTTTTCTATAAATAACTAGTCAGTGCTTATTGAAGGGCACCAGGCCCAGACTGGCAATCTGTGAGTTCTGGCAAATGCCGGAGGGGCTGCTGTAAGTTGCCATAGACAGGCATTATTTATTGGGCTGGTTGGGGGCTACTTGGGCCTCTCTGTACTTGGAATGCCAGGGCCTATTGGGAATCCCAGTCCGGACCTGAAGGGCACATATGCATTCTTATTCTGCAGAATATTTTACTAACCATCATGGGAACCATGTTTTTCTCCGTAGAAAATAAAATATGAACAATTGGCAACACTTGCCTCAATCTTTCAAGCATTAAAAATGCAATGCACTCTCTCCATATGTAATAAAAGGCATTACGTTTGCCCAGGAGGAGCAGTAACCCATAGCAACCAATAAGATGTTTGCTTTAAACAGGTGACCAGTAAATGTTACCTGCTGATTGGTTGCTATGGGTTACTGCTCCTCCTGGGCAAATGTAGTGCCTTTTATTACATAATCCCAATCATTAACCAAATAAAGTTCTGCCTATGCTGCTAATGAAAGGTTAAGATATAACGATATGCTCAGAAATTTTCTGTTTTTGACTCTTTCTCTATTATATCTATAAATCTCTATATTATATCATCTATAATATTAGGTCCTACCATCTCACATGCTAGGCCAAGCCCCCTGCTTGTTTATAGAAGTAAAAGATGGTTAGAGGAGTTGATAAGGAAGAGTTGAGCAGGTAGTTATAAAACAATGGAGTATTTGGCAAATCTGAAACTCTCAGGTACAAACTTTGCCCAATTGCAGTTTGCATTTAAACGGCATGTAAAGGCAAAAAAATAAAATCCCATTTTTACTTTCTTTAATGAAAAAGAAACCTATCTCCAATATACTTTAATTAAAAAATGTGTACCATTTTTATAAGAAACCTGACTGTATGCAGTGAAATTATCCCTTCATTTACTGCTGTGGATAGGAATTGTCAGACAGTCCCTAACTGATGAGCAGGAAAACAATCATACTTATGAACAGCAGGGGGAGCCCCCGCCTTACTTCCCAGCCATGCAGAACTCAAGCAGCTTTGTTTATGACGATCCCTAAGCAACCCAGACTACACTGAGCATGTGCACAGTCTTAGTCTTGCAAAGATGTTTAACAAAGTTACAAGATGGTGACCCCCTGTAGCCAACTTTGAAAGCATAAATTATTTGTTTGGTTAGGCTTGTAGTGCAGTAAGTTCATTTTTATATTTAGTATACAAAATACAGCATTTCTAGCCTTATTCTATTTTAGACTTTACATGCCCTTTAAGCGGGTAACCATTAAAGGCTTCCTGCTGATTGGTTGCTTGCTATTATTGACTAGATATGTGCCAAACTTTGCACCTTTTATTACATTACTCTATTAATATTTCTATTTGTCCAATGCAAAATGAGAATAGTAAAAGTATGAAGACCGTGGTCACACAATATTGACTCCTGCATATATTCCACAATGCTTTATTCATCAGGGGTTAGAAAAAGATTCCACTATTCTGTAGTCAGTGTTAAAGGGGTGTTTCACCTTTAAGTTAAGTTTAGGGGGTTATTTATCAAAGCCGAATTTATCTCAATATTTTCTGCTACAAAATTTGCTTTGCGGGAAAAAAAATAAATCACTATTTTTTCAGATTTTTCATCCGATTTTCACGATTTTTTTGGATTTTTTCACCCGAAAACTCAGATTTTTGCCTGAAAACTTCGGGGTATTGCACAAAAGCCAGCAGACATCAAAAAATCATTGGGACATCTCCCATTGACTTATATGCAACCTCGACAGGTCTGAGATGCCGGATTTTCTGATTCTGACTTTTCCATCCTCAGGGTTTAATAATAATAATTCCAGAAAAATTTGTGATTTTTTAAAAGTCCGATTTTATTATTTTATTTATTGCATTTGGAGTTTAGTATATAACCCCCGTAGTCTGTTATAGAATGGCCAATTCTAAGCAACTTTTCAATTGGCCTTCATTTGTTCTTTCTTATTAGGGATGCACCAGATCCACTATTTGGGATTCAGCCGAATCCCCAAATCCTTGGAGAAAGATTTGGCCAAACCAAATCCAAATACTAATTTGCATTTGCAAATTAGAGACAGGAAAGGAAAAAGTGGAACAAATTCTTCTTTTGTGACGAAATGTCACGTGATTTCCCTACCCGCCTCTAATTTACATATATAAATTTACATATATAAATCAGAATATTGCTCTTTACATCTCTACATTAACTCAAAGGTGAACAATCCCTTTAAATGAACAAAGGCAAGCAATTTGGCACTTCTCGTTCATATGGATAACCTACAGTGCAAAGTAGCAACATATTTTTTCGTAGTCAGTCCATAGAGCAGACAATAAATGGAAGCACGCTTTCATATCTCATATTGCAAATAGCAGACATACATTGAATGCATAATTCTGAGATTCTTACCCCCATATGTAATATAAGGTGCCCAGGAGCAGTTACTCATAGCAACGTTTGCAGTAAATTCTACCTTCTGATTGGTTGCTGTGGTTTACTGCCCCTGGGCAAACTTAGTGCCTTTTATTACATAACCCCCTTAGGCTGTATTCTATTCAGGCCTTACATAGCTATTTTACTTTATGTCCTAGTGTTTTAGCTTCATGACTATTAAATGAAGGTTTTATATTCATTAGCAGAGTCAATTTGTGTTCCTTAACTTCTTGTTGAATGTACCCCAGAATCAAGTACTAGCAGCAGCCATTCTAATCAGCCGGGGTGCCTTGGCAAATGGCCAACAAACAGTGTTTCCCTATTATACACAATCTTTGCTTCCATATACCAACGAGTAATGGAATTACAGAAATGTCATTTGTCGCCAGTGTATGAAGACAATTTTACATCTAGAGATTTAATAGCACAGCTGAAGGCATTCCTGCTACTAGCTGTATCTATTCATGGTAGCATAAACAATGGCATTCTTTATCGGCATTTAAATTGTCTGAAGAATGAAAACAGTGAGAGTAGTTTGACTTGTCTCTATAGAGCCAGACATTTTATTTCTAACGTTCAGTGAGGGCATGCAGAAACAATGGCGACAGCAGGTAGAATAACATTTTGTGATTGGTGTGGGGTCTGTGATGTGCAGTGGTATGATGAAATATAAAACCTCTCGCACACCCACGCCACAGTTCACCTTTAAATTAACTTTCAGTATCCTGTACAGAGTGATATTCCGAGACAATTTGCAATTGGATTTTATTTTTTATTGTTTGTCTTTTTTTGAGTTTCAGTTTCGCTTTTTATTCAGCAGCTGTCCAGCTTGTAATTTCAGCAATCTTGTTGCTAGGGTCCAAATGATCCTACCCACCATGCATTGATTTAAATAAGAGGCTGAAATAAAAACAGCATAGGGCCTGAATAGAAAGACAAGTAATAAAAAGTAATAACAATGAATTTGTAGCCTTACAGAGCATTTGTAATTAGATGGGGTGAGTGACCCGCATTTGAAAGTTGCCCTTTTCAGCAGGATTTGGATTCGGTTGAATCCAAGCACCTGGCCAAACTGAATGCGAATCATTAAAATCACGTGATTTTTTTGTCACACAATCAAGGAAGCGGAACACTTTTTAACCCTTCCTGGTGCTTTGCTTATGCCTATGAGGATTTGGTTTGGGATTTGGGGGAACCTTTCATGAAGGATTTGGGATTCGGCTGAATGCCAAAATAGTCGATTTGATCATAAACCTGCCACAGCAGCTCTGATTGGTCTAAATATAGCTGGACTTCAAGTATGGTGGGAACTGTCCAGAAACCTTGTAGTTGCATCCACAGGTACATTATGGGGCACATTTACTTAGCTCGAGCGAAGGAATAGAAGAAAAAATACTTCGAATTTCGAATGTTTTTTTTTGGCTACTTCGACCATCGAATTGGCTACCCTCGATATCCGACCCTAAGTAAATGTGCCCCTATGTATTTTAGTGAGATGTAGACAAGATATCAGGCCTGTATTCCTACAGAAACACTGCTTGGCATAACTCTTAAAGCCAATGGCCCAGTCATTACATGATAATCCTGCAATTACTGTATCTTGGAGTAATAGTCACATTTTATAGAGTTTCCCACATAAAGGGGAACAATTCTTAAAACGTACTCTTTTCTGTCTTCCCACTTCCCAATTAGGCAGCCCAAATGTAATTCCTGTAAAAATGTTACAGTAATTGAAATGCCTATATCATTTCCAGACTGTTATTTGTAGCTGTCGTTAAATGTGTTAAATGTAAACTAATTGCTGATACTTTTCATTTCTAAAAAAAAGGCTAATATCAATATTCCTATGGGGGCATTTCGACCTGGTGCCGGCCAGCCACCCAAAAGAAAAGAATTTTCAACTGAAGAAGAGCAGGTGAGAACCCTTTCTATTTACAGTATGTAGAAATGTAGGTATTATAAATAGACTCAGGGCTGAAGTTGAAACCGGGAAAAGGACCCTGAGCTATGAAGGAGCATTGAGGTTCCAATCTGGGGGATTGGCCTATAATCAAAGATGCCAACGTGTGACCTTTCAGCTGTTGTGAATCTATTGTGAATTCAGCTCTTCCTGGCAGATGGACATCCCTTATGTATATTCTGACAACACCTAACAATTGTTACACAACATATTTGGAAGTTGTAAATTTTTTAAGGGCTACTCAGGGCCCTCTCAGTCCACTCTAATTATGGTCATAAAAGGAAAGGGCTTTCAAGTTAACATCTAACTGAACAATATATGTTGCCATTAACTTCAATGCCATTGCTGTAGATATTATAATCTATCTATAGGGTCAAAGCATTAAAAGGAGACGTTCACTTTTACAATAACTTTCAATGATGTCCTAGTTGTAGCTACTTTTCAATTTGCCATTGATTCTATTTAATTGTCATGGTTTCATTTAATGCATTGCTTTCCTATTCTTTCTAGCTGCAGACGTAAAATGTTATTTAGTTACTTTTTTTTTAAACTTTTTACTTATTCTTCTTTCAATTAAAATTCCCTTCTGACTATCAAACATTCCCTGGCTGGTAATGTAAGGATGCACCTAATCCACTATTTTGGGATTCTGCTGAACCCCAGAAACCTTTGTGAAAGATTCTGCTGAATACCAAACCAGGCAGGCACAATGATTCGGCCGAATCCTGCTGAAAATGGCAGAATACGACCTAAATCCTGTAGGAAAAGAAAGACCAAACAACCAGGTCATTTACATGCCAATATTAGAAGTGTCATCCTCCTTGGTGTGATTTCCAGAAGAGTTTTGGCAACACCTATGGCACAACACAGCCATACACAGTTACAACCTGAACATGGTTTAAAAATGGTTTAAAAATTAACGAGATTTAGAGAAACTAGAGAAGGATTTACATCTTTTCAAATGGAGAATATAAAAAGTAATTTTGTTGTAACACCACCACAATCATCAGTGGCCTAACTAGATGTTACTGGGTCCCATTGCAAATAAATTTTAAGGGCCTCCAACATATCCAGATGTTGTCTTTTTACCAATATTTGTTGAAATTGCTCATTATATAGGGTCTCATGGGGTCTCTATACCTCCTGGTCCCCCTGCAGCCACAGGGTCTGCTACCTCTGTAGTTACACCCCTGCCTCTTTATCTCTCAAACAAACTGCATCAAAAGCAAACGTTGATCAAACTCATGGATAGGGCAGTCCATCTTTGTCGGGCAAACCTACTTACTTCTTATATAATTATAAATTCACCCCTAAATCTTTCAGTTCGACAAATACAAAGGAAAATTAAAAAAAACAAAAAAACATTAGGAAAATGATTGTCTCTCCCAGTCATAATTTGATTTAAATTCTGTATTCGACATGAGAACATGAGAGAAAGTAAACTGCATTTCCAGTTGATGCCACAGGGTGACAGTGTTGCCTCAACCAGAAACCTCTGATGTAAGACTACATGGAATATTTATACAAATTCCTCAGAGAGCTGAACCAGGCCATGTTCCAGTGGGAATCACACTGAATTCTATTCTTATGTAAATTAGGTTATTGCTAAAGTTCTTTTAGGGGGAAAAAAATCTAATTTACCTTTGAGTATATGCTCTTAGAAATAATTTCTTCCTGGTGATTTTCCTGACAACTATGTCGTTGTGAAGGTATTGCTATTAAAGTAATTTTATTACGGCTGGAATAGATTTGATTTAAGGACCTCTAAGCCTAACACACGGTCTGAGAGTTTTAATGACGGAGAATGTTTTACCATACCTACTGGAGAGCTTCTATATTGAGAGATGTTAAAGCAGCAAGTACTGCATACACAGAGACTATATTAAAGGTTTGCCTGCCATATGATTTCTCTGTGAAAAATGCAGCACCCTATATTGCCCTTTACCATCTTGCATTTGTGAATTGTGAAAATGCCAGTACTGGCAATTTTTATGCACCAAAAGAAATAAGTGGCGATTTTTGCTTTTTTTCTTTCATACATTTGTAGGCAATAGACCTATATAATTATTGTACTTGTTGACAAAAATGGAATCCACCAGCAGGAACGGCCAGCAAGGTACAGGTATAGGACCTGTTATCCAGAATGTGAATCTTCATACCTTAAAGTGGACCTGTCACACACACATAAAAATCTGTATAATAAGCCCTTGTCAAATTCTTTTTTCTGTTAAAGTGTTTATAGCTGTTGTAAACTCATTTAAAAATCTCAGCTGTCAATCAAATATTGTCTGCCCCTCCTCTATGCCGCATAGAGGCGGGGCAGGCAATTACTTTCACTTTCCATTCATCATTTCCTAGATGTCACTGCTCTCCCTACATTCCCCCAGTTCTCTTAACCATATAATTCTGTAACCAGTGCATGGGGATGGACATCAGGTCCCCCATTCTGGTGCACAAACAAGATTCTGAGATAATGCAAGGCTTGCATTAATAACAGTGTCCACAAAATGGCTCCTGCCTACTTGCTGTAATTATGAATTTCCAGACTGATGAAAACAAGATTCAGATAATTTATACAGTGTAATTAAAGTTAATTTTGCTTGACTAACATGATAAAATAGGATTTGGAATAATTTTTTGTTGGTGACGGGTCCCCTTTAAGTCTACTAGAAAATCATTTAAACATTAAATAAACCTTATAGGCTGATTTTATATCTTAGTTTGGATCAAATACACAGTACTGTATTATTATTATTACAGAGAAAAGGGAATTCATTTTGAAAAATTTGGATTATTTGGAAAACAATTAGTCAAAGGGAGACGGCCTTCCCGTAATTTGTCACTTTCTAGATAATGGGTTTCTGGATAATGGATCCCATACCTGTATTGTCCTGTTTTAAAAGGGGTTAGATAAATGAGAGGAGAGGGAAATTCTTCCCTTTTACAAAGCAGTGGTAAGGCCCCATGTAGAAAGTCCAAATAGCAGCCAAGCTGATAAAAGTTATGAGGGAAGGGTTGTATCCCTGCAATATTCACCATTAGATCCTTCAATCACAGGTGAAGGCATACTTAATTTAGAGGAAAGGAGAGGGATCAGAGAAAAAATCTTAAATGGTAGTTTACCTTTAAATTAACTTTTAGTATGTTGATATTCTAAGACAGTTTGCATTTGGTCTTCATGTTTTATCTTTTATGGTTTTTCAGTTTTTTGGTCAGCAGCTCTCCAGTTTGGTATTTCAGCAGCCACATGGTTGCTAGGGTTTTATTTACCCTAGCAACCAGGCAGTCATTTGAATGAGATCCTGGAATATATATAGGACAACTAGGATCAACTATGTGCTAAGAATGAATTGCACTAATTTTGGGGCCTCTTTATTATGCTGTGTAAAAAGTGGAGTGAAACATTACCAATGATGTTGCTCATAGCAAACAATCAGATATTTGCTTTAGTTTTCTAACTCTTGAAATCAAATTGCTGATTGGTTGTTCAGGGCAATATCACAGGTAATGTTTCACTCCACTTTTTACACAGCATAATAAATAGGCCCCTAAATTATTGCAATTCATTCTTGGCACAGAGTTGACCCAGGGACTAGTGCAGTTGCCCTCTTGGACTCAGGATTTCACCAGAGGTGTAACTACAGAGGAAGCAGACCCTGCAGTTGCAAGGGGGGGGGGGCAGGATTGTAGGGGGCAACGTAAAGCTCTAATGAATACTTTCAATATTAGGTAAACTAATAAACTAATGAATACTTTCAATATTAGGTATTTCAATTTTGGTAGAATGTTTTTTTTTTTTTACTAATTACTAATGTTTAGGGACCCTAAATTTAATTTGCTGTCGGGCCTATTAATATCTAGTTATGCCACTGGATTTCCCCCAAAAATTTAAATTAGTAAAATTGGCAAAATTTGTTAAAGGAAAACTATACCCCCCATACAATGTAGGTCTCTATAAAAAGATATTGCATAAAACAGCTCATATGTAAAATCCTGCTTCGTGTAAATAAACCATTTTCATAATAATATACTTTTCTAGTAGTATGTGCCATTGGGTAATCATAAATAGAAAATTGCCATTTTAAAAAATAAGGGCCGCCCCCTGGGATCGTAGGATTCACTGTACTCACAAACATACCAACAAACCATATATGTTAGGTCACATGAGCCAATTAACAGACAGAGTTCTGTCTTTTGCTTCCACACTTCTTCCTGTTACAGTTAGAGTTGAAGTATTTCTGGTCAGGTGATCTCTGAGACAGCACACAGACCATCACGAAATGGTGGCTCAAGGCAAGAGATGTAAAAGGGCAATATTTACTTAAACATACATTCCAGTTTGGTAAGATTCTTTAATATGCCACTTAATATGATATGAACAATCTGTTGCTTAAGTGTTCATTTTGGGGGTATAGTTTTCCTTTAAATTGTTAGCCAAAGTAAAAACTGTTAAATTTGATTGATGTGTCTATGTTTTGAACATCACCCACTATTTTACTATTATTGAAGTATGAGTGGCATATATCACACGTTACATACACAAATACTCATGATCTTCTATAACAGAAGAACATGTTTTAGTTCGGTTTTGGTCTAAGGACAACAAAATGACTTGAGTTATTAATATTCTGAATATGTTAAAGAATCCCCAGGCATATGTATAATCCCTAATGATATTATAAAAAGATAAACCATTTGATAAGCTACGTGCTTGCAGCTTCATGCCTACTGAAATATTCCATCTTCAGATGTATGGGGTGCCGTTTGTAACAAATACATTCTGTATACAAAACTATCCCTAATACACAGAATGAATGTCTCTCATGTTATATAAGTATTTGTGGCGATACACAGAGAAAAAAAATATACAAAAGACTTATTTTTAATAGAAATAAGTCTTTTGTATATTTTTTTTCTCTGTGTATGGTCACAAAAACTTATATTACATGAGAGACATTCATTCTGTGTATTAGGGATAGTTTTGTATACAGAATGTATTTGGGACAAACGGCACCCCATACAGATGTAGTCTCGTAGAAAGTAGAGACTCAGAAGTAATAGAAATCTGGCAAATATATATGATCTAACTGTCGGCTGGGGAAGTACGTGGCACCTAACAAACTGTTCACTGCCTGTTTTTAATGATGCAGATATTTTGTTTAATAAGAAAGGCTGAAAAATCACATTTGGGAGTTAGACCTCTGAACACAAGTAAACATTCCCACTCACTTAGGTTATAGGTTGTCTTAAATAAAGCATCAAGCACAGAGCGAAGGAAAAACATATCTGCGTCTGTTTGTAAATATATATATATATATATATATATATATAGATAGATATATGACACGTGTAATACTGATTTTCTATTGTTAAGTGTCACTTTTACTAAAAGCAAAAAAGAGAAACAAAAGCACATTGCAAGCTTTGTCAGCTTCAGGGTTTAGTGACTTGTTTGCCTTTAAATGATCTTTTAGTATGTTATAGAATGGCCAATTCTAAGCAACTTTTCAATTGTTCTTTGTTATTTCTTTTTCATATAGTTTTTCAATTATTTGCCTTCTTCTTCTGACTCTTTCCAGCTTTCAAATAGGGGTCACTGACCCCATCTAAAGAACAAATGCTCTGTAAGGCTATTGTTATTGTTACTTATTATTAATCATCTTTCTGTTTAGTCCCTCTCCTATTCAAATTCCAAACTCTCATTCAAACCAGTGCATGGTTGTTAGGGTTTTTTGGACCCCAGTAACCAGATTGCTGACATTGCAAACTGGAGCTGCTGAATAAAAAGCTAAACAACCAGAAGCATAAATAGAGGAGGGGCGGGCCCTGGCGCAGGACGCGCAGCCGCCCCCCGCCCCCCCTCCGTACACCCGGAAACTGTCCGGGAATGTGCGCCACGCAGCGGCGCACGGACTGCGGGGGGGCCCTGAGGGGGTGCAGGCCCTGGCCGCTCGCACCCCCTGCTCCCCCGGTATTTCCGGCACTGTAAACAACTAAAAAAAATACAAATAATAAAAAATAAAAAACAATTGCAATTTGTCTCAGAATATTACAGAATATTACTCTCTACATCATACTAAAAGTTTAAAGGAAAACTATACCCCCAAAATGAACACTTAAGCAACAGATTGTTCATATCATATTAAGTGACATATTAAAGAATCATACCAAACTGGAATATATATTTAAGTAAATATTGCCCTTTTACATCTCTTGCCTTGAGCCACCATTTCGTGATGGTCTGTGTGCTGCCTCAGAGATCACCTGACCAGAAATACTTCAACTCTAACTGTAACAGGAAGAAGTGTGGAAGCAAAAGACAGAACTCTGTCTGTTAATTGGCTCATGTGACCTAACATATATGGTTTGTTGGTATGTTTGTGAGTACAGTGAATCCTACGATCTCAGGGGGCGGCCCTTATTTTTTAAAATGGCAATTTTCTATTTATGATTACCCAATGGCACATACTACTAGAAAAGTATATTATTATGAAAATGGTTTATTTACACGAAGCAGGATTTTACATATGAGCTGTTTTATGCAATATCTTTTTATAGAGACCTACATTGTATGGGGGGTATAGTTTTCCTTTAAAGGTGAATCACTTTAAATCATATGTTCTCAAACCTCTGCCACAAAATGATCATCTGTATGTATATTGATGACCATAAATCGTAGGGGGTAATGCTAATAATAGCAATTAATCAGATGTTTCCTTTTGGAACAGGTAACCAGGTAAATTATATCTACTGGTTGGTTGCTATGGGTTACTAGAACTTTGTGACTTTTATTACATTGCTTTATAAGGGTAAGCTCAAGGCTATATTAACACCACAAATTTCAAAATTGTTTGCATGTGTCAGATTTGTTAACCTAAATTCAGTCCTAATTAGCCATAAAGGATAAGGGAAAATTGTGTAGTGTAAATGACAGCAAGCAAGATGGATATACAGCCCATTTTACAGTGGGATTGTATTACTGCTGCAATTGCATCAGTATGATTGCTTGGTGCCACCATGTTCATATAGTACTGGTATATCTGTTATCCAGAAATCTCTGAATTATGATTCATCGTTATTAAAGGCAAAACAATCCTATTGGGTTTTAATAATGTTTAAATGATTTTTGAGCAGACTTCAGGTATGGAGATCCAAATTATGGAAAGATTCCTTATACAGAAAATCCCAGGTCCCGAGCATTCTGGATAACAGGTCCTATAACTGTATAATTCTGCACGATTGAATATGTACAATCTTTTCAATACAACCTGGTATTACTGGCTATAGGTTATATAGAGGACGTATTAGTCCACTATGCACTTGCTCCTTATTTTGCCAGGCTTTTGAAAGTCCCTGTACTGCAGCACAATAGGGAGAGTGATGCCTCTAATACAGCCTGAAACATCAATGTAATCCAAGTAAATATATTTCCCCCTGGGTCAGGATTTGAATCTAATTCTGTACCAGCACCTATGTGCCGTTGTTCTTTATCTCGCTGGGATGATAATTAGAGCTAGAGTCTTACAATAGTAGAAACGTGGAAAATATATATATAGAGGCTCCATATTCAAGGAGCTTAGTTTCCTGAACATTTTTGACCCTGGGGGAATTACAACAAAAGAACCAAATCAATGAAGAACCACAAATTGATCTCTGGTTCTTGGAATCTAAGCTACCACTAACATACATTCTAGGGATAGAACTATTTTCATCCTAAAGATACACATATATATATATATATATCTATATCTATATCTATATCTATATCTATATATATATATATATATATATATATATATATATATATATATATTATAGTCAATAGTAAACAGCCACACTCAAATCCGGACTTCCACTAGTATATGCGGGTGCAGGGTCAAATATGTTGCATATAGATTTATTGGAAAGACCCGCACTCCAATTAGTAGTTAATCAAACGAAATCTTTATCTATTTAGGATTGATGTACTAAATAACGATTTTGTTTAATTAACTACAAATTGGAGTGCGGGTCTTTCCAATATATATATATATATATATATATATATATATATATATATATATACAGTATATATATATATATATATATATATATATATATATATATATACATACAGTATATATATATAAAGAAAAACATGGAGGAGCACACCCTAAACTTATATAGCAACTTGCCAGAGTGTTGGTAGATAAGGTAAATAAAGTGACATAGTATTGTACTCAACGGGCATACTTGATCAAGATTTATTTTTTCAATTAAAAATAAAAATAAAAAGGCCAACACATATATAAAAAAAAGGCATATTTACCTGAAAGAGGCAATTACAACAGATACTGACTTAGCAGCATGCTGTGCAATCGGAGAAACTGCATAACGAGTAAGCACAGTCCCTGCAAAGTTGCATATTATGGGGCCAGTTTATGAAAGGTGAACATGAAAAAATATTCAAAAAAAAAATCTCCTTGGCTCCCCTTTATTTCTCTCTTGCATCTTACCCTTAATTTCTAGCTTTTGTGGTTTTAGTCTATAGTCAGGGCTGCAAAACTATAAAACGGAGAAATAAACCCAAACACATTCTTTGCAACGCTATTGCAATATCTACAGTCATGTCTTCAAATAAATAAAAAGTTCTCTGTTCTCTGTCTCAACTATGTGTCCCTCATTTCTTATAGCATGTCCCAACGCCAGAATCTGAAGAAAAGAGTGAAGAAAAGAAACCTATTCCAGGAGCAGTAAAACTTCCAGGGCCGGCGTTCAACCTCTCAGAAATCCAGAATGTAAAAAGTGTACTTAAATTTGTACCAAAAGCAGAGGAACAATAGTTTTATATGAAAGGTAAGGTCATGGCACAACATTATTCATCCGTGTTATTATTATTTTAATCAAATTTGGATGTAGCCTTTGCTTTGGTTATACTGCTATTCCATAACAGGACTACATTCTGCAATTTTTGTAAGAATTTCTACTAACTATGACGAGAGTTGCCTCACTCCTGGTTTTAGTCATGGTACAATAATTTGCAAGTTTTGAAAACACAAGGGGTTATGGAATAAAAGGTTCAAAGTTTGTTATAGGTTAAGCCACCTACAGCAGCCAATCAGCCAGTAACATTTATTGGTCACCCATTTAAACACATCTACTGGTTATTATTGGTTACTACACCTATGCAAACTTTTGCCTTTTATTCCTATAGGCATCCTATACTATATTTAATTTACTTTTGTACTGGCCGTGAAGTGGTTGGATGTGGGACATGACCCACCAAGGGAAATGTTTCCCACCTGCATCATAATGGACGGTCACTTGTGGCCTCCACACAAACATGAACCTTCTGCTCCAGATTACAGATAAAACTGTGGGAATTGGTTGTCCAAAATAGACTACCCCATTTTGCAAAGTGCCAAAGTAAGAAAAATCCTTTGGGAAATAAAACCAATTTAAGCAACTTCCATCCTAAAGTTCAAGTAAAGATGGAGGTGGGTTGTAAAATGGAGTTACAGGTCATAAAGACGTTTTCTTTAGTTTCTTCAAAGAAAAGGAAGCACCCATAGCAACAACCAGCAATGGCTTTTGACCAATCTAGTATATTTCAAATAGTAATGGCGAATAGATCTCTGAAAAAGTGGGAAAAGCCTGCAAAAAACAAAACAAAACTCCCCTGATATAATACCATACAGATACAATGACGATAATACTCAATGAACTAAGTGACCTCATTCTTTAAAATCCTTAAAATCAAACAAGGAAGTTGGAATTGCACCTTAATACACTGGACAAAAGTGTAAGGTGCACACTCGATATACTGTAGCTTGTGAAATATGCACATAAAAGTCACTTCGGACTGATACAAAACCTCATTTCCAGGGCCAGTTACATTGGAATACTGAATGGGCCGTTACTTACCAGCATGGCTGTTTTTTGGTCCAGTGCTGTCCTAGGCATTGGACCTCTTCACCCCCTGCCACATCCACCTCTGCCACCAGATTTCATGGGAAACTGGCAGCAGGGGAAGAGTTTTTTTTTGTTTTTTTAAATAAAAGTTTTATTTTCCATATAGGCATCCAAGGGCTGCCCTAGGCACAGACCCTCAAGTTCCTATATGGTAACCATGCCCCTGTTTACCCATGTAAATAACGTCATTTATCTCCTTAAGTATCTTGGGTCTTCCATAACATCACTCCACACATAGTACAGCTATGGGATCCCTATTGATAATAAAACAGTACCTTGAACTTGAAGATAACTAAGCTGCATGAATCCATATTGTTAACAATTAGTCCGATTGGGTACATTTCATGTTTAATTTTTTTTGCTACACTAATATAATAGATCCCATACTTATAACCATTTTTTATTCACTATGTCATATAGCAAAAAGAAAATATGCAAGGGTAAGACAGTCACTCAATTAAATCCCAGGTAATTACCAAAAACCTTGTGTAAAAAATATATTCCAAACACATATACATAGATGTATCAAGCTTTTTACTTTATAACTTACTTTGTATACTGAACACTTCTCTAAAGTGGAAGCAGAACAAGTATGAATATTTTAGACTAAATACACGGACCAAGCTAAAATACATACAATTTTACCAAGGTATTGTACCAACTGAACTTTAATCCTCAAAACAATCAATACTTTCAAATTGCCAAACTGTATTATAAAATGACATACTGTGTGATAAATAGCTGAGTAAAAATGCCAATGCCCAGTTCTGTGTTTAGACCTATGGGCTCCATTGTGCCCAGTTTATATATCCATAAGTTTTGACACTTTCTCAACTAAGCAACCCATTTCCACCATGAAGTGGTCCCCACCATGATGGTCTAAAAAAAAGTGCTGGAAAACTTTGGATTCTCTATGAATGTTTCTCACAGGTTTCAGAATTCATAATTTTTTGTACAGTATTTTACAGGGACAGGACTGCTTGTTTTCAAGTATGTGACCTTTTATCCAGAATGCTCGGGTCCTGGGGTTTTCCGGATAAGATCTTTCCTTAATTTGGATCTTCATACCTTAAGTCTACTAGAAAATCATTTAAACATTAAATAAACCCAATAGGCTGGTTTTGCTTCTAATAAGGATTAATTATATCTTAGTTGGGATCAAGTACAAGCTACTGTTTTATTATTGCAGAGAAAAAGGATCCTTTTGAACAATGATTTGGATCATTTGGATAAAATGGAGTCTATGGGAGACAGGCATCCTGTAATTCCAGGATTTCTGGATATCGAGTTTCAAAAATAACGCATCCCGAGAGCGAGATATTAAACTTATCATTTATTTACTTTTATTCCATATAAGCACACGCCTTGCAACCAGGTACATGCCATTTACATGTACCATTTATTCCTATGCCCTTATTTGCCTTTTTCTTTCTTAATAATAGCAAATGTCCAAGTACAGGTATGGGACCTGTTATCCAGAATGCTCGGGGGTTTTCTAGATAAGGATGTTTCCATAATTTGGATCTCCATACTACTAAAAAATCTTAATCTTAATTAAACCCAATAGGATTGTTCTATTTTCAATAAGGATCAATTATGTCTTAGTTGGGATTAAGTACAAGGTCCTATTTTATTATTATAGGCAAAAAGGAAATCATTTTTAAAATATTGATTTTCTTAAAATGGACTCTAGAGGAGATGACCTTTCTGGATAATGAGTTTCTGGTTAACGGGTTCCATACCTATAAATGTAATGGGTTACTGTGCAGCACAAAGTTGGACTGATATTATTACATGGAAATAAATAAATGACTGCATAGATCATTTTGCTTAAAGTGGTGCAATAAAGTGAGCCGGCTGATACAGCTTTGTGAATTTGATAGGTTTACAAATTACGCAATTAAATTTAATCCATTAGCTATGCTGTATAATTGTAATAATTACCAGGTTGCACTTGTTATTACCTACAGCTTAAATCTTTTTAAGCAATAAGTAAGGTTTTAATTATCATTTATTTCATTAAACCTAAAATAAAAAATTTGTGATTTGTAGTATACAGGATTGTTGTTTTAGAGGGAAAAGGTCAATTCAAAGTATTTTCAAGGGCAAAAAAACAGGTGTGTTCATAGCGTGACACTGATAACAAGATAGTCCTGTTATCTCGGTGATGGCACCTCGCTGGCAAGTACATCTTTCGTCAATGCCAGGCGCCTGCCTTACTCTCACCCCATGGCGACATTTCAGCTGCCGGATCATCCCTGAGAAGTATGGCTGCTCATTTGTTTGTAAAGAGTTTGTATTCAGAGCAGCATCAAGGAATCTGGTGATAAGGAAGGCACTAGCTTTCATTTATTTTGTACAGAAAACATTTGGAAAACTTGGGATGAAGATTCCTTCACTTTGGGCAATATACAGTAAATTTGGTTTATAATGTAGAATACAGGTATGGGACTTGCTATACAGAATGCTTGAGACCGGGTTTATCTGGATAATAGATCTTCCCGCAATATGGATCTCCATACCTTTACGGGGTTATTTATTAAAGGTTGAGTTTGTGCATTATTCTACCTCAAATAAGCTCACAAACTTGAATCTTTGCTTATTTATGAAAAGATCAGAATGTAAAAAACACGATTGTAAAAACACCTGAATCCCTCCAATTTTTCTAGTTTATAGGCTAAAAAACCTTGAATACCTCGAATATATTGAGTTTTCGAGCGAAAACCACCGAGCTTTTCCGAGCGTAAAACACCCAAAACTCATGAAGGCAAAAAACATCATCAAACGTTAAAAAGGACCTCTGCCATTGACCTTTAAATGAGTTCAACAGGTTTTAGCTGGAATATTTTCAGATTCAGCCTTTTAGCAGCTTCGGGGCACAATAAATCTTGAAAAATTTGAGTTTTCTAGCGAAACTAGCCCTGAAAAACTTTTCGAGAAAACAGGCCTAGTCTTCTGGAAAGTCATGTAAACATTAAATAAACCCAATAGGCTGGTTTTTGCTTCCAATAAAAAAAATAATTATATCTTAGTTTGGACCAATTACAAGGTACTGTTTTATTGTTACAGAGAAATAGGAAATCATTTTTAATAATTTGGATTATTTGGATAAAATGGAGTCTATGGGAGATGGCCTTTCATAATTTTCCCATACCTGTAATACATAAAAAATACATAGAACAAAGTTTAAGGGGGTTGTATACTAAAAATCTTATTTATCTCTTTCCTTTATTAAACAAAGCTCGACCAAACTCCAATCCACAATTTTACCTTATTTATCAATAAAATTATTCGAAAAAGTCAAGTGAAAACCCGAATTGTACAAACTTTACTTGGGAATCGCTCTATTGTTTTGGATTATTGAATGAAAACCCCAAATTTTTAGGATTATTGGGCGATACCCATCCCAGACCACAATATCTTCAAACTGGGATAAGGACACCTGCCATTGACTTATACATGAGTTCGACTGCTTTGAGATGCCAGGTTTTCGGATTCAAGCTTTTCGCAGTATCAGAGTATAATAAATGACGAAAAATTCGAGTTTTTGCCCCAAAAAGCCAGAGAAGAAAAAAATCGAGGTTTAGCAAATAACCCCCTCATGTTTCAATCAGGCATCTTATTAACATCTTGGCTTTAAGGGGAGTTTAACATACCGGTAAATAGATACTATTATTACATATATATACATGTGAACCTAGAGGCAGAAAACACTTTTCTTCAAATTAATTTTTTCTTAGAAAATAATTTTTCAGGCTTTGGTAAAACTACAACATACAGGTGTACGTGAGATAAAACTATAGAGGGGTCATTTACTCAGAGGTGGAACATTATGGCCATTAGAAATGTTTGCATCTGGGTTCATCTATAATCTGATGGTTCATGGTGCAGAGTGTATAGCTAGAAGGTACAAGGTAGCCCTGTCCTTTCCTCCAGGCATAAGTGTTCCCTACTTGCACATAGATGACTGATAAGGGGCAGGCAAGAAGTCACCTTTGTGCCCAGCTCAACGAATATAGCATTGCCTCTCAATGGCAGTGCTGTATTCATGCAGAAAGGACAGTTTGGAACAGGAGTGTGGTGCTCAACAACAGGGCTGGGTGCAAAAGCGTAGAAAACATGGCAATAATAATAAACAACCCCTTACATGTTTCACCATAACAGCCATACAACCCTATTACATTTTTTTTGGGAAATACTTTGAATCGAATTTGATGGAATGCGCTATTCCTTCTAATTGATCAATTCGAATTCAGCCGAATACGGACCTATTACATTGAAAACTAACCTATTCCACCAAAAAAAAAACGTAATTTCGGTTGGTCTTTTTGAATTTTGCCGTTTTTCCAATTCGAAATTCGACCCTTGATAAATATGCCCCTTAATATTTACATGACTTTCCAGAAGACTAGGGCTGTTTTCTCGAAAATTTGAATTCAGCCCAATACGGACCTATTCGATCGAAAATGGACCTATTCAACTCAAAAAAAACTGTTTTTTTTTTCAATTCGAAATTTGACCCTTGATAAATCTGCCCCTAAAGGTGGTCATAAACGTGCCGATAAAAGCTGGCGACAGACCGAGTCGGCAGCTTATTGGCCTGTGTATGGGCCCCCTGGACAGGCTTCCCCGATCGGGATCTGTCCGAAAGTCGTCAGATCTCGATCGAATGGGACTAAAAATCCCATCGTATCGCGGCCGCATCTGTTCGTTGATGCGGTCTTGCAATCCGACCGCCCATTACTATTAGTTAGGATCCGATCGTTGGGCCCTAGGGTCCACGATTGGATCAGCCCGATATTGCCCAACTCAAGGTGGGCATATTGGGGAGAGATCCGCTCGTTTGGCGACGAGCGTATCTCTCCGTGTATGGCCAGCTGAAGGAGCAGATTTTTCAAAGGCCAAAGTGAAAATTCTAATTAAAAAAATTAAAATTTCGAGCTCATTTTTGTGTACTTCGACTAGGGAATAGTCCAAGACCTCCTATAACCCATTTGGAGTCAATTGGTGGACTTATTTGGAAAAACCCTCCAGAATTAATTCCAGCAAAGGTGAAGACAGCAGAGTTTTATAACACCCACAACCTCCTAAATAAACTTACCGCTTAACCAGATAATTTAAGACTTTAATTGGCTCTAATTGAGCCATAGAGCACCAGATGAATATCCTGTGTGTTCTTGCCAAGGACTGGATTATAATTCTTACTATTTGCTGTTGGAGGACACAAAAAAAAACCCCTGAGTGACAGAAGCCAAAGAGAGATTTGTGATTAATGGAACATTCATTAGCTGGACAAATGTTACAAGTGGATTAACTTGGGCTTCTGTAGTCAGCTGCTTTCTTTTCAATGCCTTTATTAATGACCTTGTAGCTGAGTGTTTGTCAATGACACAACATTATGTGAGAAAATATGTTCAGAGCAAGATGTTTCTTATCAAGATTTAGGGGCTTATTAATGAAACGTTATTTTCTGATGCTTGTCCCCTCTGCTCCACATCACACTTCCTTCTACCAAAAAGACATAAGAAGTAGCCACAATTAAATTATCTCTGTTGCCTGCTAATTAAACAAGGGTGCTGCTGGGAATTCCCCATCTTGCCCACTCCATTGACAAACATTTCTCTTTCTCAAACATTTTGGGGCCGATTCACTAACTTCGAGTGAAGGATTCAAAGTAAAAAAACTTCGAATTTCGAAGTGTTTTTTGGGCTACTTCGACTATCGAATGGGCTACTACGGCCTTCGCCTACGACTACGACTTAGAATCCAAGGATTCGAACTTAAAATCGTTTGACTATTCGACCATTCGATAGTCGAAGTACTGTCTCTTTAAGAAAAAACTTCGACCCCCTAGTTCGCCGAACTCAATGTTAGCCTATGGGGAAGGTCCCCATAGTCTTTCCTAAGTTTTTTTGATTGAAGGATAGTCCTTCGATCGTTGGATTTAAATCCTTTGATCGTTCGATCGCACTATTTGCGCTAAAATCCTTCGACTTCGATATTCGAAGTCAAAGGATTTTAATTCCCAGTCAAATATCGAGGGTTAATTAACCCTCGATATTCGACCCTTTGTGAATCGGGCCCTTAGAGTAATTCTGCTGCCTATTCAAAGCCAGGCTCCATATTATAAAAGGCTTAAAATTTGAAGGCTATCACAAACTAGAAATGTAGTCTTGTATCAAGTAATGTATTTTTTTGTTCCTTGTCTGGAAGCTGTTAGTATGCTCCCACCCCACTGGTTACATGTTGGGGGAAATAAGAGGGCACCACCTCTGTTGTGCATAATATAGGACATATGCTTTGGAATTCCCCTAAAATTCTTCTGTAGCATTTTGGAAATGATGCTCTTATTTCCTAAAGTTGACAAATATTCCTTATATTTTTGTAGCAAATCCTTATATGAAGACTACTTTGTTTTCTTCAGGCTGTTTTTTTTTGAGGGTGGTATGTCAAGAAGGTAGTGTAGCAGAGCAAAGATGACTTAGGTGCCAAAGATGCTGCTTATCATCGAATCTGCTTTCACCCAATTCGGTTTTATTTGTAGGCAAGACTTACAATAATGTCTCACATATCTAGTGTGAGATGGAACTAAATAATGTTTTTGTAGAAGGATCATTGTATTCTATGAGTGTTCCTATTCTGCTTGATATGGAAAAAAAAAACCTGTATGGATATGTTTTTTTCAGGGACTCTTTCCAGGGTTGAAATGGATTTATGTGCTTAATTTTTAAAAACAAGAAGGTCATTAGTTTGAAGCTG
Organism: Xenopus petersii; assembly: GCA_038501925.1. Taxonomy (NCBI): domain Eukaryota; kingdom Metazoa; phylum Chordata; class Amphibia; order Anura; family Pipidae; genus Xenopus; species Xenopus petersii. Next base: position 150,070,337 of record CM076674.1, read on the forward strand.
TGTTTGTGGACTTGGACCCCTCTGCAGGTCTTTAAAATCCATGTTGACTTGTAATATTCTTTCATTTTCAACATAGGATCTATTACACGTACACCCTGTCCTGTGAATTGGGTCCAAGGAAATTTAACATTTCCCAGAACGAAGGACAATTCCACTTAGTAGGTGGGCAATAGTTGGATGTGGAAGTTTTTCCTTGGAGACTCTGAGGCCTGTTTATCAAAATTGGAATTTGTGTAGTTTTAGAGGTGTTTTCACCCTCAACTAAACCCACATTTTAAAAAAAATCTTTAATGTCTACTTGTTAAAATATTAAAATATAAAAAGCACGAATGAATAAAAATGTGGAACAAACCTGAATAAGAATAATAAAACCTTGAAATCCTTGTTTTTGTAAGAATTTCCACCCTAAAACATCCAAAAGCTCAAAGCAAAGAAATATTTAACAATTTACAAAGGACAGCTCCCATTGACTTCTACATGACCTCACCAAGCTTTTAGATGGAGTTCGTACTGGAGTTTTTTTGTGGATTTTACAATTCATTTTTCATGGTATAGAGCAATAAGTTAAATATGCAATTTTTAGCACTAAAAAGTTAGATTGGTGGAAACAAAACATACAAACAGTAGTAAATCGGTGTGAATATATCTCAATATTTTCTTCTACAAACTCCGATCAAGTCCGCTCGGGTTTTTTTACGCTTATTTATTATTACATTTTCCAGAAAATTTGCTTACCGGGGAAAAAAATCTGATTTTCACGTTTTTTTCAGATTTTTCCATCTGATTTTCATTATTTTTTAGAATTTTCACCCGAAAACTCAGAAAACTTTGGGGTATTGCACGAAACCCAGAGCACATCAAAAAATCATTGGGAATTCCCATTGACTTATATGCAATCTTGACCGGTCTGAGATGCCGGATTTTCAGATGTGGACTTTTCCATCCTCGGGGTTTAATAAATTTAAAAGATTTTTTAAAAATCCGATTTTATAAAAAATATCAAAAAATTTTTGTATTTTTTTCATCCGGAGTTTAGTTAATAACCCCCTGTGTGTGCTATAGAAACACCAGTCTGTTTCACAAATTTACAATGTGGGACTGTACCACTGGACCGTCAATGAGTAAATAGGAATAAGTTAAACTTCATGAATGAACCTTTTTTCTTTTCAGAATTCTTTTCTTTAATGAAAACATCAAACGTTAGATGATTCTGGAGACACCAAGCTAAACTGCATGAAAGAGAGTCCAATGCCTTGAGTTCATTTTTTCTGATCTTTCTCGTCATTTAAAAAAATTGTTCCTTGTTATTCACCTAGTTGTTACTATTTGTTGACTGAAAAGATAGAAATGCTTTAAAAGGTGTTGTAAAGTTAAAGGGCTAAAATGTAAAGTCTAAAATAGAATATGGCTAGAAATGATGTATTTTGTATACTAAATATAAACATGAACTTACTGCACCACAAGCCTAATTAAACAAATAATTTATGCTTTCAAAGTTGGCTACAGGGGGTCACCATCTTGTAACTTTGAAAATATCTTTGCAAGACTATGGGGCAAATTCACTAAGAATCGTAGTTGCGCCAGGCGCAACTTCGCCGCACTTCGCCGCACTTTGCCACACTTCACCAGGCGTAGTTTCGCCAGCGCTCCGCAAATTCACTAAAATCCGAAGTTGCGCACAGGGGTAGCGTAAGGTTGCGAAGTTACACTAACGTTGATTCGCTAAGCGAAGCGAAGTTACGTTAGCGATGGTTAATTTGCATACGGTGCCAAATTCAAATTTCAATGGAGGAATACGTAGAATCACTACAAATGCCTGGGAAACCTTCAAAACATCAAATAATTTTTTTTTTGCCCTACACATGTGCCCACTGTATAGTTAAGTCGCCATGAGTCAGGAAATGTAGGGGGGAAGGAGGGGAGCCCCAAAAATTTTTTCGATCTTCTTCAGCCTATCACCCATAATATAGAAAAAAGGCCAGCGTTTTTTGGGACCTTTTTTTTAAGCAATCCCTATCTACTCTATTGCGCGTCGCCTAGTCTGAGGTGGCGAAGGAAATCTAGCGTAAAAGGTAGCGTTCAGTACACTGCGCGCGTTAGTGAATTTGCGTAGTTACGTCCGTAGTGAAAATTCGTCAGGCGTAAGGGTGCGAAGTAACACTAGCGAATTTACGACAGCGTTCGTTAGTGAATTTGCGAAGTAACGAAAATGCCCAACGCTAGCGAATTGACGCTACCGGCGCTTAGTGAATTTGGGTCCATGTGCACATGCTCAGTCTGGTCTGGGCTGCTTAGGGATCGTCATAAACAAAGCTGCTTGAGTTCTGCATGGCTGAGAAGTAAGGCGGGGGTTCCCCCTGCTGTTCATAAGTATGATTGTTTCCCTGCTCAGCAGTTAGGGACCATCTGAAGGGAGAATTCCACTGCATACAGTCAGGTTTCTTATAAAAACGGTACACATTTATTAATTAAAGTATATTGGAGATAGGTTTCTTTTTCATTAAAGAAAGTAAAAATGGGATTTTATTTTTTTGCCTTTACATGCCCTTTAAATTAACAGTATATTGTATCCAAGTGTTTCTTTTGATGTTCCATTTAGTTAGTATGGTGCATTTAACAGTGATCCCCGACCAGTAGCTCGTGAGAAACAGGTTGCTCACCAACTCCTTGGATGTTGCTCCTAGTGTCACCAAAGCAGGTGTTTATTTTTGAATTTTGGGTTTGTAGGCAACTATTGGTTGCATAAAAAACAGATGTACTGCAGAACAGAGCCTCCTATCACCAATCACAGCCATAACTGGAACTCTCAGGAGTTTTTTGCCTGCTTGTGTTGCTCTCAAACTCATTGTACATTTAAATGTGGCTCACGGGTAAATAAGGTTGGGGATCAATGATTTAAGGTGACCATTCACAGGTCAATCTGGAACACTGGACCAACCTATCAGCCCAGGGTTGCAAGGGCCACTTTCAGTATTGTTTAGTCAGTTTTCCATGCATTATGGAATTCTAGATTATCTAGATTATCTGAGTAATTGTAAAGTAGAGGAACCAAAACCATAGTTGACAGCATGATGTTATGTTGTTACAGGAAAACAGGATTTATTAAGCCAAAGAAAACAGCTCATGAATTTTTAAGCATATACTGAAACAGGGAGATTAAAAATGGTGATATATCCCTTTATTCAGTTCATATTTCTTCCTGGGCTGAATGTGTCTCTTCTTTAGAAATTGAGGTCACATTAGATGAAACCTGTTCCATTTATTATTAATAATTGAATTATAATGCAGCCCAAGTACTTTCACGTCAAGGTGACCTTTCTTTTAACCCTGTAGATATTTCATTAATACATATATTATCTCTTACAATACATTAACGGTAGCTCTGAGAATTGTAATAAATCATGTATCAGTAACATGAGTCTGTGTTTGTAGCGCCATGGTATGTGTGACCTCGATTCTTCATACAGGTCAGAAGACCCATAGGCAGGAAACATTAGAAAAATGTCAAGTACAAAGACAATTAACTTTTTTAACCAGTATAACATACTTAGCAGGTTATTTACTGAACTCTGAATGCAAAAACCCCGAAAAATTTGCGATTTTTTTTTATAAAATCAGACTTTAAAAAAAAAACATTAATTTTTCGGAATTTATGAAACCCCGAGGATGGAAAAGTCAGAATATGAAAATCGAGTTTTCGGGTGAAAAATCCGAAAAAATCAGATGAAAAACCTGAAAAAAAATCGGATGAAAAACCTGAAAAAATCAGATTTTTTCCCGCAAAGCAAATTTTCGGGAAATGTAATAATAATGTAATAATCTCCCAGGATGCACTTATCACTGTTAATATGCCACGCAGGGCAGAAAAATTTGAACATCATTATTTGAGTTTACATCCCCTTTAAAGGAGAAGGAAAGTCGTTAACCACGTGGGAGTGCCAAATGTTAGGCTCCCCCAAGTGATTGTATTTACTTACCTGAAACCCTGGGCTGGTGCTCCTATCAGCAGAAAACTGCACCGACCCAGGGTTATTCCAGTGAGCACCACGGAGCGATCTTCTTAAATGTCTAACATTTGTCACCCTAAGTGGTTAACGACTTTTCTTTTCCTTTAAGAAAATGAAATAAAGTGTTTTTTACGACATCTCAATGTAACTATCTCTTTTTTGACCTGCAGATCTGGCAAGAATATCCAGAGAGAAGCCTCTATATGAAGAATGGAAACCAGCAAAATATTTTATACATTTGTATAAATACTGTATACTACCTAAATTCTTGCATATTGTAGGCAGCAAATACTTTGTACATATATATGCATTGTTCATAGACAAGATTTCCTAATAAAATAATATTAAGTATGTTGACCCGTAAAAGAAACCAGCAAATTTTTTTTTAAAAAAAATGTATTACTGAACACACAAGGGGACATTAATCACAGGTCAATCACAAAATACACAGATATTTCAATGTTGATAGCATCTTTATTAATGGATTCAAGTGATTTGATCAATTTGAGAGGCCTCTGCAATCAACTCAAAGAATATTCAGCAAACAAAATTGTTATCCAGACTCGTCAAAAGATCAACTGGTCTGGGATGTTGAATCCCATAGAAGGCTATGGGCGATGATCACCTTTCTTCCTGTTAATTCAATAGATGTCGATATTTATCAAATGAGCCTTTCTTGGAACACTGACTTGTTATTAAGGATCACACTATTGTAAAAAAGGAAGGTGGAGATATTCAACCAGCAAAAAAAAAAAACAGCAGTAGTGATGGGCGAATTTGTCGGCGAAAAAATAGTGAATTTCCTGCAAAATTTTGCTAATTGGTGAAAAATTAGCGAATAAGAATTTTGACGCCCGCCCCAATTCTGATGCTCACATCAATTTTGCCGCCGGTGGCAAAACTTGGAAATTCGGTGCATATTCGCGCCTGGCAAATTTTTTCGCCCATCACTGAACAGTAGGCATTCACAGATACCACGATAGGCAAAGTAAAGGAACTTCAGATTTTATTGTAAAAGGTGGAAAACACACAGCCTTACGTATTTTGTGCACACAGGCACTTAATCATAGGCTATATTATTAAAAGTGGGATATTATTAAAGGGGTCATACACCTTTAAGTTAACTTTTAGTATGTTATAGAATGGTTAATTCTAAGCAACTTTTCAATTGGGCTTAATTTTTTCTTTTTTTTATAGTTTTTGAATTATTTACCTTCTCCTTCTGACTCTTTCCAGCTTTCAAATGGGGGTCATAGACCCTTAAAAAAACAAATACTCTGTAAGGCTACAAATGTATTGTTATTACTACTTTTTATTACTCATATTTCTATTCAGACACTCTCCTATTCATATTCAAGTCAGTGCACGGTTGCTAGGGGAAGTTGAACTAAAATTGAAGAGCCGCTGAATAAAAATATAAATCACTACAAAACCACAAATAATAAAAAATGAAAACCAATTGCAAATTGTTCCAGAATATCACTCTCTACATCATACTAAAAGTACATTTAAAGGTGAACAGCCCCTAAGCACCCCAGTTTCACCAAATATAGTTTTAAAAGCTGAACATATTTTTTATATTACATTGAATGAGGCTTATTTCAGTGTATAAATCTCCCCTTGATATTAATAGCATCTTTTTGTACAGTCTACATGGTTAACTTAAATGGCTTTGTAGATTAGGAAAATTAGGGCTGCTTTATTTTTATATAGTCTATGAACGCAATGTTCTACTGTAAATAACATTCTTATAATTGCTGAGTAGTAAAGTCATTCCTCCCTTCTTAAATATAGAGATTTGCCCTTCATTTTGTTCTCTTAACTAATGAGAACTTTCATTCATAAGCTTCATTTCCTTGTCAAAAAAACATAATGTTGTGGTTTTCCTTTGATGGCCAAGCGCTTTTATTAAAACATATAACTCGCAAGGGGAAGTTTCTGTTTCTCTGATTTATATGGATTTTTTTAATTCGCCTTTTCATATTCTAGTTGTTCTAAGCTGTTCTGAAGATTCACTAGCCAAATCCCTGAAAGGGCATGTAAAGGTGAAAAAATAAAATCCCATTTTTACTTTCTTTAATGAAAAAGAAACCTATCTCCAATATACTTTAATTAAAAAATGTGTACCGTTTTTATAAGAAACCTGACTGTATGCAGTGAAATTCTCCCTTCATTTACTGCTGTGGATAGGAATTGTCAGATGGTCCCTAACTGCTGAGCAGGGAAACAATCATACTTATGAACAGCAGGGGGAGCCCCCGCCTTACTTCTCAGCCATGCAGAACTCAAGCAGCTTTGTTTATGATGATCCCTAAGCAGCCCAGACCACACTGAGCATGTGCACAGTCTTAGTCCTGCAAAGATGTTTAACAAAGTTACAAGATAGTGACCCCCTGTAGCCAACTTTGAAAGCATAAATTATTTGTTTGATTAGGCTTGTGGTGCAGTAAGTTCATGTTTATATTTAGTATATAAAAGCATTTCTAGCCTTATTCTATTTTAGACTTGACATTCCCTTTAAACAACATAAGATTGTCAGATGAGTAAAGCCACATCTCCTTATACACCCCTTAAATGGGTGGTTAAATTAACATTTAGCATGACATAGAGAGTGATATTCTGAGACAATTTGCAATTCATTTTAATTTTTTTTATTATTTGTGGTTTTTGAGTTATTTAGCTTTTTATTCAGCAGATCTTCATTTTGCAATTTCGGCAATCTGGTTGCTAGGGTTCATATTACCCTGCGCTGATTTGAATAAGAGATTGGAATATATATAGGAGGGCGCCTAATAAAAAAAAAAAGATGTGTGATAGAAAGTAGCAGAACATTTTTTTTTCATATGGGGTCAGTGACCCCAATTGGAAAGCTGGAACGAGTCAGAAGAAGGTTTTTGAGTTATTTAGCTTTTATTTCATCAGCTCTTCAGTTTGCAGCAACCATGGATTGATTTGAATAAGAGACTGGAATATGAATAGGAGAGACTTGAATAGAAAGATGAGTAATACAAAGAATCAATAACAATAAACTTGTAGCTTTATGGAGCATTTGTTTTAAGATGGGGTCAGCGACCCCCATTTGAAAGCTGGAAATAAGCAGAAGAAGGAGGCAAATAACTTAAAGAATATAAAAAAATAAAAAAGGCAATCTGGCTGCTAGGGTTCAAATTACCCTAGCAACCATCCATTGATTTGAACAAGAGACTGGGATATGAATAGGAAAGGGCCTGAATAGAAAGAAGATTTAAAAAGAAAGTAGCAATAACAATATATCTGTAGTCTTGCAGAGCGTTTATTTTTTAGAAGGGGTCATTGACCCCCATTTGGAAGCTGGAAATAGTCAGAAGAAGAAGAAGGCAGATTATTCAAAAACTATACAAAAGAAAAAATGAAGGTCAATTGAAAAGTTGCTTAGAATTAGCCATTCTAGGACATACTAAAAGTTAATTTTAAGGTGAACCACATCCCTACTGATCCTAATGCAGTCCTGATGTGTAGAGGCAAAGCACATATGACAATGCTGAAGAAAAATTCCATTACAAAATAATGTAAAGCTTAAAATGAATATTATTCATTTACTTCCTTTACAAGACAATTCATCCTGACCCACAAAATGCAGAGATGCAGAATCTATTAGAACGGAACGTCCTTGTACATCTATCAGTGCTTTTTCACATGCTGTCTGAAATATGTCTTTGGTGAAGGATGGAGGAGCCAGTAAAAAGTAAAACAATTAATTAATGAATTCCGGACATCACAGAGTATTAGTGAGTTCGAATGCGTCTTGGGCATCGGTAGAAATGTAATCAGCATTCAGCAACACACTCATTTAAATAGTTCATAGTTCATCATTCTACCTTATTACTATACATTTCATTATCTTAGTAAGAAATAATATAGTTTTAAGAATATATTCACCATGGGACTGGGGTGTCAGGGGCCCACTGGGGCTACAACATCAGGCTGCCAGGAGCTCACACCTTTGACTCCATTTTTCCTGCCTTGTTCTGGGCGGAGTGGTTGGAATGAAGAAGCAAATAGCAGTTCTTGTATATCCTTCCATCACAAAGAAGGTCATGCCCTTAACTCCACTTCTCTTACTAGGAGGAGTGTTCATAATAAACAAGGTATTGGGGACAAATGTGTTACAAATATTTCTAAGCTGTAATTGACTCATGATCTTGACCCCTGTTCTCAAGCCTTGTGCTAGGTGGGGTTGTTGGCATCAGCAAGTAAATGGTGGTTCTTCTGCATCCCACAATCTCCAAGGTGGACTTTTCTGTACCTTTCCATAACCAAACACAGGGACGTTCTAGGTTGCCCTGAGGCAGCCTTTCCTATACCCCACCACTCACACTTACTTTTAGGAGCTATGACATAGGTCAAGGGGAAGGCAGCATCGCAGAGTGCATAGTGCAGAGAGCCTGATTTTGTTCTGCACTCCCTTCCAATTTGAAAAACAGAATTTTAGCTCTCAAACAGGAATGTCCCTTGTAACTGGTGGGGCACTGCCCTCTTTGATTCTCAACTTGCCATCATGGTAGCAGCACCTCTGACCAGACAGGGTCATAGTCTTGACACTCTTCCCATTACTTGTGGGTGGTTGGGTAGGACATAACTAAAATATTTTAAACTTTATATCATATTGTCCATAGACTGGCCCTTTGTGCAACACAACCTGTCACCGAATGTTTATGTGAACCAAATATGGTACTGTATAGTAGCACCCCCACAGCAACAGAGCAACAGTAACACCAAAAAACTAAATAATTTTAAAGTAATACAAATGCAGTGTTGTCCTTCACTGGTAAGGGTAAGGCCACACTGGGCGTTTTGGGGAGATTTGGTCGCCTGGCGACGAATCGCCTCATTTTTGTGGCGACCAATCTTCCCAAACACCTTCCCTGACTCTGCACCGGCTAAAATGAAAAAACGCCGGCACTAATCACATGCGGCGATTCGTTTTCCGAAGTCGCCCGAAGTTGCCTCACAAGGAAACTTCGGGTGATTTCGGAAAACTAATCGCCAGGCGACCAAATCTCCCCAAAAGGCCCAGTGTGGCCTAACCCTAAAACTGGTGCATTTGCTTCAGAAACATTACTATTGTTTATTTAAAGAAGCTGCTGTGTAGCCTTGGGGTTAGTTATTTAGTCTGAAAAAGAATAGAAAGAATAGAAGGCTCAGGTTACATAGCAGATAAGATCTGCAGAATACAATGGGTTTCGAGTCCTGTGTAAGCAGCAACGTAACTAGAGGGGGGCGGGCCCTGGCGCAGGACGCGCAGCCGGGCCCCCGCCCCCCTCCGTACACCTGGAACTGGCCGGAATAAGTGGCGCGTGAGCTGCCGGGGGGCCCTGAGGGGGTGCGGGCCCTGGCCCAATCGCACCCCCTGCTCCCCCAGTAGTTACGCCACTGTGTGTAAGGACTTGTGTAAGTGTTTCTGATGCAAACACATTAGTTATATCAGTGCAGCACAACGGTACATTATATTTTGATTACTATAAAAACACTAATTTCTTGATGTTACTGTTCCTTTAACTTTTAGTGTAACCTATTTCCATTCGATGGAAGCTAGTGGTGGGCGAATTAATTAGTTTTGCCGCCGTTAACAAATTTTGGATGTGCGTCCAAAAAAATTGCAGCGTGTCAACACTATTCGGACACCCAAAAAATTGAGACGGGCGTAAATTTTCAAGTTTCGCTAATTTTTGTGAATTTTTCACCCATCACTAGTGGAAGCCAAATTAAATGACGGCATAGGAAAAGTATTTCAATTATAAACAGACATGATATATATATATATATATATATATATCAAGATATAAAATTGTATGTATAATTTACTGTAACTTAACCAATTCAAAGTGTTCAGAAAAAAACATGTCACCGTCTAGCCCTACTGTCAGCATCTTAATCTTGTACATGGCTGTCATCACTTGAGTACTGGAGTCCTAAGGGTCCTTATTGCTAAAAGGGGTGGGATCTACTGCTAAAGGAATACAGTTTGGGCAGAACTGGGTGGGATTTGTGGGCATCAGGGGGTGTAATCTGACATATGGAGGGCAGCATATGGGGACCCCAAAATTCTCGGTAGCTACTCTGATGTGTTATACCATAAAGCCCATATTCTTCCTACATACAACTGCTTCTTTCTGATTGGTGCCCAATGTCTCTATTACATGGACTAATCTTCTGCTGTGTTTATTTTGGGGACAAAAACATGGGTCGTAATGCTAAAAAGAAAACCCTTAGTGGTCTTCCACGCATTTGAGAGATGAGACGTGCATAGTTTTAATTTTTTTTCCCTTAGTAATATTACCAAGATACCCTACCCTTACCCTTTCCTGCATAGACTCCTCTAACATACTTCTTGCTTTACAGCTCTCTAACTCTGAGTTAGTCAGTAACTTGAAGGGGAGCCCAATACCCCCAATGTATCCAGTTTTTATTTTTACACTGAACTGTTCCTTTAATCTTCACATATTAGTGAATTAGCGGTGGCAGTGAATTTGCGCCTGGCAAAGTGGTGCGATATGTGCGAATCGGTCGCTGTCAACAATTCGCCCTTTAGTGACTCTGCCCCAATGTACCCAGTTTTTATTTTTACACTGAACTGTTCCTTTAATCTTCACCTGTATATTCCTAGTCAACAACTCTGCCCTGTCAGAGCCTTTGTCTCTTCCCACAATCTGCACCCACTGCTCTTAAAACTTTCTAACTTGCTGCTCCTTACTTGAAAATAACATTTCACAACCTCTTCAAAATGAAACTCAGATCTACAGTTTGACGCAATAGAAAGTATCTGGTCCAGTCTTGGTACTTAAAGCACAATGGCCAAACCTATGTAAATACTGTAGCAGCACATTTACCCTCCTATTTATGCCTGTGTGTTATCAATGAACCTATTAATTCATTTAAAACTGTAGGCCAGCAGGCTCTGCAAGCCTTTTCTAGTTTGTCCTTTAGATAATGAAGCGACACTGTGTTATATCAGGGTCACCATTTCTGCTAAATGTCACATGTATCTCTGTGTCCTTGTGACCTGGTTGTGCTACTGACTGCCATGGTCCAAAATTGTGAAAGAGTGACTCAGGCTCTATAATTCGGGCTGTGGCAGAAGCTTTATTTAGTTCTAGTCTGTTTTTTCCATTAGCAGCTGTGAACTAACAACCTTAATAACATATTAAGAAGGTGTTTGATTTCGAAAGTACTAAACAAACATGTGTAACTTGTGTTCAGTCACTTGAGCTCTTGTATCTGCGGGGCACTCACAGTGACAATCCAGGAAGTGAGCACGGAGTGAGCAGCAAATAACATATAAAACGAACCATCTCAGACACCGGCCTCTGGCTTTTTATGTATTTACGGTGCAGTATCATAAAACCAATGTAAGACGACAGGCTGGCACAAAACTGGACCACAGTCTATTGTTTCGTTTTTATTTAAAAGAGGTTCCAACACTCCTTACATTGTGCAAAAAGATCATAGCCTTACGCGTTTCATGCCTACATGGGGCAATTAATCATGGGCATATTTACCTGGACTCATTGTACAATGTGTATATCACTTTCCTCTATTTGTAAAAAGTGTTATAAGGGGTCATATCAACCTAAAAAAAGAAACCTTGGGCTATGCTGGCATGACACGTAAAAATACCTTATTTTTATATAAAAAAGCTTTTTGAGTGAGAAAACTGATGAAAGCAAGGATTTTCTCTATGAACTATGGAACAAGGGTTTCTTTACTGAGAGTGAAATTGGTTAATGGAATTCTCAAGAGCTTATTATCAGCAACTCAAAGGTAGGGCTCAAAATTAATTGAGGCGCAGGCAGGAGAGATACTGTATTCTACCTTATCAGACACAGACTGTAGATCAGGGTGTCCAAACTTTTGGCTCACCGGGCCACATTGGAAAAAGAAAAATTGTCTGGGGCCACACATGAAATACACAAACATGTTTGATTTGTAAAAGTAAAGGAAATACACAGAAAAGAACTACAATACCAGTTGGATAACCAGATGGAGCTATACACTGGAATATGGGACACCTGGATATTAAATAGACGTATTATTATTATATTATTGTTACTAACTGGGCAATGGGCAGAGTCCCCCTCCTCCTATTTCCTCGGGAACCAAGCGTTTCAAGCTGGGCCGCATTCATATGCATCCTGGGCTGCATGTGGCCCTCCGGCCGCAGTTTGGACACCCCTGCTGTAGATCTACTCAATAAAATCTCCAAAAGTGTTTTGCAGGCCCCCCCCCCCCACCATGGTTGCAATCAGACTTCAACGAACACAGCAAGAAGCATTTCCCCATACTCATGGTAAAATGTTAAAATCTTAATCTCAATTGCTGGTGACGGGTCCCCATTAAAAATTGGCATGGCACAATGTCTGCATCTCTAGTGCTCTAGTGAAAGGCAGCTGCATCTTCTAACTAACTTACCAACTTCATCAGATAGGGCTAATGTCGGCATCTTTCTTGTCTGTGTGTCACTCTGGTCTGAGACTGCAGAATAGTTTGGGATTAGTGATGTGGGGTCAGGAAAAACTCAATCCTAACATGCAAAACCTTAACCTACACACAACCCTAACCTGCAAAATGTTGCCATTGTAGGACCCAAACCCAACCCATACCTAAGCTTTTCCACTCTCTATGCTTCTGTGCTTGCATCAGGTTCCAAGACAGGGAGCAGAGGAGGAGTGTACTTCCCCAGTCACCCAACCCTAACCTGCAATGGCTGCCCAAAAGTCAACCCCAACCTTCCCTACCAGTTGTAAACCCATGGGTCACCGCAGGTTTCATGTCAACCTGAGCATCACTACTTGGGATGTTCCTGTACTGTATATACTTGCCTCTTCCATAAATAATATAGATTACATTCTGAAAAAAGAAAGACTGCCACAGCACAGACTCATAGAAAAGGAAGAGGATTTGATTTGCGTGTTTATTGAGGTTCAAATGCCAACTAATTGGTGTGAGGTTCTTTATACATAAATCTCATGAACTGAAGGGTGAGAAGGTTCAGTTTCCATATTTTATATCCCCGTCCCCATATAATTTCAAGGTCACATATTTACAGCACTCACACCTAATCTCTTCTAATCCCCATGACCAGATGAAATGAATGGGGAATGAGGTCAGAAGAGGCTGTCTGCAGGAAAGGTCCTTAATTGTGTTTCTTTTCATACATTTAAACGTTACATTTTTAGAAAATGAGAACTGCAATAGAAGAGTATGGGGACTGATGTCAGAAGATAATATCTGCAGTAAAGGTCCTCAATGTTTGTATTTAAATAAATTGAAAAGAGTTCACGTCAATATGAGACAAAATATTACCAACTAAAATGTGCAACTGCCACTTTAATATTTTTTGACAGATTCTTGACCCAGACATGCTTATATCATGGCACTGGTTTACATTTGCAATGTTAAATTTTCATTTTTTACAATGCACATGAACAAATCTCATTAGATATAAAACCCACATTGGATATAAAAATGTAACGGAGATGGCCATGTATTTCTTGTATTATACCTTTTGTGCTTGCTTTAATACTGAATGGCTTCCAATGAATGATCTAACACAGGGGTACCCAATCTTTTTTGGCCTGGGAACCGGTGGACCAAGGGAGGGGTTGGGGGCAGGGGGGTCAACATCCAATTCTGGAGAGCCGGCGTCCAATTTGACAGTCCAGTTGAAGACTGCGGCCCGGCGGTTGGGGACCCCTGATCTAACATATTTGCTTTCGCTACTTTCTTACGCTTGGAATGACTTGTCTGTTTTTTTTTTTGGCAGTGCAGAATGATTGTCATAGCATATAAGAGAGAGCTGAGATGAATGATTTACTTAAAAATCAGGCACCCACTGTACTGTATCCAGTATACCAATATCAGGTTACCATGCTCTACTAGCATTAAGAGTTCTAACACATTGGTACCTGATATGTTCCCTTCCCACATTAGTAAATTACCTTGTATCATTGTCAACAGGTCCTTGTCAAACTTGTCAGGATTAGTTATGGAAGAATTTATTCGCCAGGCATGGATTCTCGGCGAATTTTCACATTTCACCACCTGTGAATGTTTTCGTGAAACTGCGGCAAAAATTTGCCTGCGAAAAATTCGCCACACCAGAAAAAGATTGGCGCACGTCAAAATTATTCGGATGCCCATTGACTTTAACGCATTTGGACAAAATAGTCACTTTTGTAAAAATCGATGCGCGTCAAAATCATTTTGATGCCCATTGACTTCAATGCGTTTTACTAATTTTTCAGGACAACGGGACAGATTCGCCCATCACTAGTCAGGATATCTAAAAATGTCCATTAAATATACTTTGACTTATAGTATTAATCTAGGAAGGTGCAGTGTCCAGCTTATATTCTTGACTTTCCTAATACTTTCAGATGAACCTTATGGTGTCCAGTAAAGAAGGCAACCATTTGGGACTTTTACCTCTATGCAAAGGTAAAATTAGGCTCCCTACGAAACGCATAGTAATAGAGAATTTTGAATTAACTGAATATTAATGATTACAGTACTCAATTGACCAAGATTTGCTCCTTTTAATACAGCTCAATACCTTGTTCCTCTTGCAGTTACTGACTGGCATTGCTTTCTACAGCCAGGTTTATTATCTACAAGGACTTTAATGTCCTTCTCCATTATGGATTTGCCTGACACAGTTCTATTAAGGGTATAAGTGACTTGCATATTTTTACATCCCAGGTGCATGACCTAAAATTTATTGACATTGAATCTCATCTGCCACTTAGCTGCCCAGATTGCCAGTTTGTCAAGGTCCTGTTGCAAGGATGCCACATCCTGAATGGAATTAATTGGGCTGGATAGTTTTGTGATAATGTACCATTAAAGGGATATGGTCATGGGAAAAATTTTTCAAAATGAATCAGTTAATAGTGCCGCTCCAGCAGAATTCTGCATGGAAATCCATTTCTCAAAAGAGCAAACAGATTTTTTTTTGTATTCAATTTTGAAATCTGACATGGGGCTAGACATACTGTCAGTTTCCCAGCTGCCCCCAGTCACGTGACTTGTGCTCTGATAAACTTCAGTCACTCTTTACTGCTGTACTGCAAGTTGGAGTGATATCACCCCCTCCCTTTCCCCCCCCCAGCAGCCTAACAAAAGAACAATGGGAAGGTAACCAGATAGCAGCTCCCTAACACAAGATAACAGCTGCCTGGTAGATCTAAGAACAACACTCAATAGTAAAAACCCATGTCCCACTGAGACACATTCAGTTACATTGAGAAGGAAAAACAGCAGCCTGCCACAAAGCATTTCTCTCCTAAAGTGCAGGCACAAGTCACATGACATGGGGCAGCTGGGAAATTTACAAAATGTCTAGCCCCATGTCAGATTTCAAAATTGAATATAAAAAAATCTGTTTGCTCTTTTGAGAAATGGATTTCAGTGCAGAATTCTGCTGGAGCAGCACTATTAACTGATTCATTTTGAACATTTTTTTTTTCCCATGACAGTATCCCTTTAACAACCACCCTCTGTACCCGATCCTGTAGCCAGTTTCCTATCCATGTGCAAACGACTTCATTAAACCCAAGAGACCTTAGTTTAGAAAGCAGTCGTTTGTGGGGCACAGTATCAAACGCTTTGGCAAAATCCAAATAGATCACATCTACTGCCCCCCCACTGTCCAGCTTCTTACTTACCTCATCATAAAAAGCAATCAAATTTGTCTGACATGACCTATCCTTCATAAAGCCATGCTGATTGCTGCTCATAATGCCATTCACTAGGACATCATTTTGAATGTGCCTTCAAATAACTTCTCCACCATGAATGTCAATTTACTGGCCTATAATTGACAGGCTGAGACTGTAATCCCTTTTTAAATATTGGAATTACACCAGTTGATCCTCCAACTAGGGATGCACCGAATCCAGGATTCGGTTCGGGATTCGGCCAGGATTTGGCCTTTTTATCGGGTGAATCCTTGTGCCTAGGCGATTCGAATACTAATTTGCATATGTAAATTAGATGCACTGGGGGAAATCACGTGACTTTTCGTCACAAAAGAAGATTTTTTTTCCAGTTTTTCCTTTCCTGCCCCTAATTCGCATATGCAAATTAGGATTCGGATTCGGTTCGGTATTCGGCCTAATCTTTCACCAAGGATTGAGGGATTTGGCCGAATCCCAAATAGTGGATTCGGTCCATCCCTACCTGCAACCCATAGGTACCATATCAGATGAAAGGAAGCCTGAGAAAATCATAAACAGAGGCCTCGCTAAAAATGAACTAAGCTCTCTCAATACATGAGGGTGTATTCCATCTGGCACTGGTGCCTTTTTCACATTCATTTTGAGCAAACATTTATATATTATATCCTGCCACTGACTAGATTGAGCTCGGTCCCCCTATTAGGTGGGTGTTCAAACTCGGGCTCCTCTATTGTATACACTGAAAGAGATTCTGTAATGATTTTTATGGTGTAGTTTTTATTTCTAAAATACACTGTTTACACTGCAAATAATTTACTTTACTGTGAATCAACAGATGTACTTATAAGTTGTAATACTGATATGTAGGCAGCCATCTCAGTGCATTTTGCCTGGTCATGTGATTTCAGAAAGAGCCAGCACTTTACAATGGAACTGATTTCAGATAAGCTATTGTTTCTCCAACTCAATGTAACTAAAGGAGTTGTGGGACTGTTGAATCTTATTCCCATACTTCTCATGGGAGCACTTTTAGCAATGCAGATGTCAGGGAGCTGTTATCTTGTTACCTTCCCATTGTTCGGCTGATGGGGGGAAAGGGGAGGTGATATCACTACAATTTGCAGTAAGGCCAAGTGCACAAGGGGTGTTAACACTGCTGGTGTCAGCCTTCATATTTTTTTCAGGCTGATTCAATCAGTACCTCAGCTCCATTCTGTCAAGCATTAGGTAGGGGGCACTGTAGAGACTGATGAGGGAAGGGCGAGTCCTTGAGGTAGGAGCTGCATGTGCCTAGGGAACACTAAAGGGAGGCAGGAACAGGTTGAAGAGGGCGATGAGAACAGGTGCAGAGCGGAACAGGACGGAGAGGGAGAAGATCAGGACTGGACTAGACAGGATGAAGAGGGCGAAGATCAGAACTGGAATAGACTGGATTAGGACTGGACGGGGCAGGTATAGCTCGGGAGCAGACTTGAGATTGGGAACAGGAGGACTGAATAGCGGGAGGAGACTGGAGCAGATAGCAGAAAAGGACTGGATAGTGGAAAGCAGGAGAGGACTGGATAAGGCAGGGCAAGATGCAGAGCGAGAGTAGGGAAGAAAAAGACAGGGTACAGGTCAGAACAGAACAGGAAGCAGGAACCAGAAAGACATGGTCAGATCAAGGTCAAGGCAAGATCAGGTTTGGAGCAAGAGCAGAGCAAGATTCAGAATAGCAAGGAAAGCTGGGCAGGGCACGGTCAAGGCAAGGTTAAGCAAGGAAAGATCACTGTATAAAGCAGGACTGGAGCAGAACTGGAAGAGGAAGGTAAAGCTGGCCATAGATGCAAAAATCTGATCGTACGAATCGAGGATTCGTACGATTTTCGAACCGTGTGTGGAGAGTCCGGACATTTTTCTTCCGCCGGAGATCAGTCGTTTGGTCGATCGGACAGGTTAGAAAATTTCTGTCGGCTGCCGATAATATCTCTGCGTGTATTGCCGATCGTATGATTTTCAGTGTGAGACTGTCACTAGCTTTGTCAGAATAGATATCGTATGATTGCTGTCAGGGGCAGAACATCCGCTGATCTGTTCTTTAACTAATCTGACTGGTAAGACTTTGATCTGAATGGTTAGTGGCAGGTCGGGAGATGGGAAAGTCCGATCGTACGATGATTCGTACGATTGGATCTTTGCATCTATGGCCAGCTTTAGGCAGATAAAGACAGGACAAGGTTCAGAGATAGGCAGAACAAGACAGGGAAGAGTTCAGACAAGACAAGATAAGACAAAGCAAGGCAAAGCAGAAAAGGTAGGAGGCCAGAACAGGAACCCGTAGCTTGGGACAATGCCTCACTGCTAGGATGGGAACCAATGCTCAGGCAAGGAGTGTTTGGAGGGCTGGCCCTAAATAGGGCAGAGTCAGCCCTGATTGGCTGACTGCAAACAATCAGACTGCTGCTGGGCTGGGGCTGCAGAGGCCAGGTAACATATAGTGAACAATCTGGCAGGCTGCTCATCTGGTCAAATGGTTAAGGTATCAAGCCAGAAACCCAAAGGTCCTTGGCTCAAATCCCAGCAGAGCCTGACAGATTCATATGAAACTCTTATGTGCAGTGGAGTTAGGCATTTTCAGGCTGACCTTGGCTCGTTGTATGTGACTTATTAATTCTAAAAGGAATAAATTGAGAACAGTTTTGATTTAATATCATTTCAAATGTGAGACATTTCTGTTCTTCCGATTAAACTGACCCTTGAATGTGAATGTGATAGGGACAGTAGATGGCAAGCTTTACTACGGCAGGGCCAGTGTGAATAATGCGTAATAATAATAAAAATAAAAAGATTAATTATTCATATGTAATTTTATTTTGTGCAAACTATACTATAATGTAAACAGAACCAATCTCCATTACACCACACTGTGTCCTGATATGGAAGAGTATTTGCCTAGTGATACAAGGGGGCAGCGATGTAGGTATATTATTAAGAGAATGACTCACTAGTCAGGAACAACAGAAATAACAGGTTGCATTTGCCCTCCTACCAACAAACATTTGTGTTTAGCGATGATCTAATGTTCGCTCTCAGCACTTCATGTCACAAGTTCAAAGCCCGCATTGTATCTGGTATAATTCATGTCACCCTGCATCTGTTTTCACCTTTAATCATTAACTTACACAAAGCTCTTACTTATTAGAGGAATATTGGAGTGACCTGTTTTGGCCCTTTTGAGACGTAAACTATTTGCATATAGATTTTAAAATGAGCATTTCAATACAGCTTTGCACTGATCCATCTTGATGAAAGCAAACGCTGCCATATTGGTGAATGGGATGAGAATACATATGGCATTGCAACCAGGATTCCTGGGGGTGATATTAATGAATGGCCGACATATATGGACGTAATTCTTTACACATATCAAAAATGCAACTTTTAGTATCTTTTACCCTAAATACACAGCATGTTAATGCCCCTAGCTTTGCTGCTCACTAGAGCAAGGATCTATTTTTTTTTTTTTTTTTTTGTTGAAAGCCTGTTTTATTGGTGTTTTCAATCACTTAGAAAAGAGAGAGAGAAAGAGAGAGAAGTGAAGGCTCTCAAGGGCCAGAATAGGAAAAGATGGAACACAAATGTACTTTACTGCAATGCTAAACACCAGGAAAGGACCTCAAACAATAGTAAAGGACGATGTTACTGCTAATGAGGAATCGTGACTTTGGAATTCTCTCAATAATGAATAGCCACCAAGAACAAACAGGGAAAAATGAAGCTACTCCAGGTTTGGTTTTTGAGAGTTAGCTAATTAGATTACCAGTGTACAATCCCCCTTCACCCTTTGTTGTGACTGTTTTGTTAGCAAGTCGGTCGGACAGGTTAGAAAATTTCTGTCGGCTACCCATACTATGGGACAGATGTATCAAGGGTCGGATTTAGAGGGGTTAAATCCCTCGAAATTCGACTAGGGAATAGAATCGAATAGACAATTCGGGCAAATTTACGCACTGGCGAATAGTCGAATGGGCGAATAGGCGCAGGATCAAATATTCGCTCGAAAACAAGCCTATGGGACTTTCCCATAGGCTTTTAAAGCAATTCGGTAGGTTTTAGGTGGCGAAGTAGGCAGTCAAAGTATTTTTAAAAGAGACAGTACTTTGACTATCGAATGGGTGAATAGTCACAGTGTTTTTGCGCTCGATCTATTCGAATCATTCTACTCAGGCGAATTTACGCCAATTCGATAGTCGAGGAGCACAAAAACCTACTCGAAATTCAAGCTTTTTTCCCTCTATTCATTCGCCCAAGCTTGGTGAATGGGCCCCAAAGGATTGCTGATCTGCCGATATCAGTGGGAGACTGTCACCAGCTTTTGTCAGACATTTGTACGATTGCTGTCAGGGGCAGAACATCGACAGATCTGTTCTTTTACTACTTTATTTGATCTGAATGGTTAGTGGCAGGTTGGGAGATCGTTGGTCCGACATTGCAGGTATATCTGCACGTCTATAGCCAGTTTTAGACCTGCCCACACAGGAGAAGGAAAGGCATCCTGCACTTTGGGGTGCCAAATGTACGGTACCATCAAGTGAATGTATTTACTTACTTGAAACCCTGGGCCAGTGCTCCTATCAGCAGAAAACTCTGGGTAATCCCAGTGAGCTATATTCTTCCGTTTCCCCCTTTCCTTCGTGCAGCTGCACATGCCCAGTAGAAAAGCCAAACTTTAACTAAAAATCCGCTATTCTGTTCTACTGCACATGCGTCTGCCCTGGGAAATTTGAAGAAAGAAGAAGCCGGCAGTGGATCTCTCCATGGTGCTCACTGGTATAACCCCAGCCGGGGTTTCAAGAAAGTCAATACAATGACTTGGGGGTGCCTAACATTTGGCTGCCCAAATTGCAGGATGCCTTTCCTTCTCCTCCTGCTTATTAGTGATATCAATGGCCGTTTTTTCGTGTGACTTTTTTCTTTTTACTATACATTATCTATGGATGGAATGTGGTGAAATATTTTACTCATCCCAACTCTTGATTTATTAAGTATAACCCTTTATTTTATACCGGAGAAGCCCTGCTTTACTCTTGCACTACATTTGCTTGTTTCACGCGTGACTTGCTGGTATTTCAAAAGAAACAGAAGAGTTGATCCATCAATGGAACTGAGCTCCATCAACAGGACAGAGACTGGGAATGAAATTCCAGGCTGTGATCTTCCCAGATTGCTACACTGTGATTTCTGACCTGCTGACAAGCTCTGATCATGAACAAGTTTCAGTATTTAAAGGAAATCCAATACCCCCTCGGTATTTTGCTCTTAGATGGTCATTTGGAATCTCCTTTTTTTGTTTTACATTTATCTTTTTCAAATGTTTGTTGAAGTTACTGAAAAATGTACTGAAGGGCACACAGTGTTCACTAGTTAAGGCTTTACTCATTTTTATTCATTCATTTTTGTCGTTACAAAAAAAACACATCATTATTTTCCTGCACAATTGGACAAATCACGTGCGGTGTATTTGAGGGTTTTTTCTCATTTTTGCAATTTATCAAGCAAGTTGATTTTTCTCCGAGTTTATTAAACCGGTTGAGCTTTTACAGCCCCAAATGAAAAATGTGATTTTTAAGTTTTTTTTTACGGGGGTAAAAATTTTGGAAAGAAACCTGCATGACATCTGTTGCAATTTGGTTTTTCCATGATCACATTTTTGAAAAATAAAAAGCTACAGGAACCGTTATCCAGAAACTGGTTATCCAGCAAGCTCCAGCTCAGGGTAAGTAGCATTCGGAATACAGTTTGTGGTACATCAGCAGATGTAGAGATATTTATGTAAGGTTCTGGTATGGGATCTGTTATTTGGAAACCCATTATCCAAAAATCTCCGAATTATGGAAAGATTATAATCAAATAATCCAAATTAAAAAAAAATATTTCCTTTTTCTCCGTAATAATAAAACCGTACATGTATGGGATCCATTACCCGGAAACCCATTATCCAGAAAGCTTAGAAATAAAGAAAGGCCGTCTCCCATAGACTCCATTAATAAAATAATCAAGGTTTTTTCTTTGTAATAATAAAACAGTACCTTGTACTTAATTCAAACCACAATATAATTAATCCTTATTGGAAGCAAAACCAGCCTATTGGGGTTATTTAATATTTACATGATCGTCTAGTAGACTTAGGGGCCCATTTACTAATGGTCGAAGTGAATTTTCGAATTAAAAAACGTCAAATTTCAAAGTAATTTTTGGGTACTTCGACCATCGAATAGGCCAAATTCGACTGCGATTCAAATTGAAAATACTGTCTCTTTAAAAAACTTCAACACTTCGCCACCTTAAACCTGCTGAATTGCTGTCTTAGCCTATGGGGACCTCCTAGAACCTATAGCCAGTATTTGGCTAAGTTTTGAGAAGTCAAAGGATTTTTCTGTAAAATCGTATGATCGAAGTACGATCGTACTATCTTAAAAATCCTTTGACTTCGAATGTCGGACTACCCTATTCGATGGTTGAATTGCGAAGCTTTTTGCACTTCGAAATCCGACCCTTGATAAATCTGCCCTTAAATGTATGAAGATCCAAATTACGGAAAGATCCATTATCCAGAAAACCCCAGATCCTGAGCATTCTGGATAACAGGTCCCATACTTGTACAAGGTAGTTGATCCCAACTAAGATATAATTAATTCTTATTGGAAGCAAAACCAGCCAATTGGGCTTATTTAACGTTTACATGATTTTAAGCAGACTTAAGTTATTGTGATCTAAGTTACAGAAATACCTCTTATCTGTAAAGCCCCAGGTCCTGAGCATTCTGGATAACAAGTCCCATACCTTTATAAGTACAATAGAATATATTAGACAATATTAGCCAAATCCTGATATTATAATAATCTAAGGAATAATGAAATGTTGTTGGTAAAATAGGCCAAATTCTTTACATTTTTCCATTAATATTTAAAATATGTTATGGCATGGAATATATTGCTAGCTCTGGTAGTCATTTTAGAGCCCATAAACCTAACCTCACATATGGAGCAAATTTACTAACCTCCAAAAATTTGCCAGCGATGGCTTCGCTCACATCGCAACACTTCGCCAGGCGTAGATTCGCCTGATAAACGCTAATTCACCAAGATGCAAAGTTGCATCCAGGGCACAGAACGATGGCGAAGTTTCAATAGTGTTAATTCGGCAAGCAAAGCGAAGTTGCGCTAGTGTTGGCTAATTTGCATACGGCGGGAAGTTAAAGTAGAATGGACATATATGTTGCAGCAAATACATTACATTACACAAGCCCAGGGAACCTTAATAAAATAAAATAAGAGTTATTATATTGTCCTACTCATGAGCCCAGTGTATAGTTTATGTGCCATATGTTAGGAAATGTTTGTATGTATAATTAATCCTTATTGGAAGCAAAACCAGCCTATTGGGTTTATTTGATATTTACATGATTTTCTAGTAGACTTAAGGTATGAAGATCCAAATTACAGAAAGATCTGTTATCCGGAAAACCCCAGGTCCCGAGCATTCTGGATACCTGTACTAAAGTACTAACCAAGGCTCATTATCTGCCCACCAGCCATAGCTAAGTGACATGATCTTAGAAATATCTTTTTTTCCTCATTGATAATGTCAATGTGCCTAGAGACTATTACTTACTTATTCTCACTACCTGTCACCAAAGAGGAATTGATAGGATGGTATTCTTACATGCAGATTAGTAGTACATCATGTAGAAGCTGCTCCATGAATGCCGGAGGGATTAGAATTTTCTAATTATTTTATGGTCAGAACTGTCAAATTCGACTAGAGAGTTATTCAGATTTGATTCGAGTTTTTTTAAAAGTTTTGATTTTCAAGATTTATCATACTCTGCCCCTCAAATTTGACAATTTGCCACTTAAAACCTGCTGAATTGCTGTTTAAGTCAATTTGGAGAAGTCCAGGGATCAATTTTGAGTTGTTTCTGACATTCAACTTTTTATTTTTTCGGAGAAAAAAATTCGAAACGAGTTTTTAAAATTCAAATTGAATTCGATTCAAATTCAATTCAAGTTATCGGCTCGATTCCATTCACCCGAGGGTTAAAAAATGTATTTTTTTAAAATAAATTTCGATTGGTCGAATTTATGGGCGTTTTTAAAAACTCACATGAATTCGCAATTTCGACCTGTGATAAATGTGCCTCTAGCTGTCTGTTCTGTTTCTTTCTGATGTGTCATAAGCATTACTAAGGGGGTTATTTACTAAGCTCTGAATACCCGAAATTCCCCAAAATCCGAAAAATTCCTGATTTTTTGTGCTATAATAGGCTTAAAATAATCAAGAATTTTTCGGAATTTATTAAACCCAGAGGGCTAAAAAGCTCGAATATAAAAACGCGGCATCTCAAACCTGTCGAGGTTGCATAAAAGTCAATGGGAACAGTCGCATTGATTTTTGGTTGTGTCGGGGGCTTCGGTCAATTTCACTACGTTTTCGGAGCTTTCGGTTGAAAACCCCCGAAAAATTTGGAGTTTTCAGGGACAATTCACAAAAAAATCATGACAATCTGAGCTTTTTCCCGCAAAGGTCATTTTTGGGAAAATGTAATAATAAATAAGCATTAAAAACCCGAGCGAGTTAGATCGGAGTTTGTAGCAACCGATATTGAGATCCATTCGGGCCTTGATAAATAACCCCCTAAGTCTGCGATTAAATTCATGATATGAAGAAGATGTTTGAATGGAAAACATTTTGCAGTATACAATCAGAATGAAACCTATGTCGGTAAACTTCCAGGGTGGTTTCGGATATTTGCAGGGGTCGAGCGGGGAACTGGGAGTAGAAAGTGTGCAGAAGTTGTAAATAACGAAAGTACATGACGGGTGGGGGGAGCCCAAACTCATCTCTAAGGATCTGAAAGTTTTGAAGTTCTCCTCCAGATGTTATGTTTGGTTGGGGATATTTCCCTAGTGCAGACAGTTCTAATGCTGCCAACATTAAAAGGAATGAATTATTTAAGGTATGGCAATGTCTGATCCTAGATTGTGATACCATTGCAAAAGTTGGATGTTACTGTAACCTAAAGCTTAGATGGAATCCATGTCTTCTTTCCTGGCCGGGAAACTTTTGATTGGTCAACTTCCCAATGCAGGTGTCGGTCTATACTTGTTGTGTAGGAAAACCAGCTCAGTGGCTTAGGGAGGACTTAATATCTATGTATTTCCATTATATATAAAACACACCATTCAGGGAGCCATTTTTCATCATTATTTTTTCCTTTCATCCCTAGTTTAATGTAGGTAAGTGATCAGATTTAATTGTGTTATGCTTGTGTGTGAGCATTTGAATAAAAGAATGAGGCTTTGGCTCCAGTCACAAACACCAGTAACGTATATACAGAAGGACATAATGTCATAGAGAAACACTGCTTCTGCTCCGGGGGAATTCCTCTCTGCTCCTGCCAAGGTTCATCTTTATCTGCTGTGTACAAGATCACGTTCATTTTGACCTTTTCTTTAAAAGGAAATGGAAAACGATAAATGTATTCATTCAGTCTATTTCATACGACCGTATTCTTATCTTGTTCCCAAAATAGCGAATTTAGCACCAGAGGTCTAGGGATTTCACAAAATAATACCCATAAATATGGCCATGGTTCCTATGATAACTGCCAATATATATGTATATATATGTACATTATGCAACTGTATATTGAATTCTTATTCAGCAACTGTTACTTTGTTATCATGGCCTAATTCCAATGTACAAACTATACTTACTTTAACTATTTACTGATACATCTGCTGTTCTACAGCCCCTACTATGTGTATTGCTCAGGACATTTACCCCCTTTTCATCCATATACAGACAACTCTGGTAACCTGGAATAAGTATAGCATATCATAATAGAAAGTTATATGGTTATAAGGTGATATGGTTATATAATAAGTATATTTGTATATTATTCTAGTACAGTGATCCCCAACCAATGGCTCTTAAAGGAGAAGGAAAGCCTCTGAAGCAGTTTATTGCCAATAGATTAGCCGCAATAGTGCAAGCTATAACATATTTATTCTGCAGAATGCTTTACTATACCGGAGTAAACAGCTCTAGAAGCTCTCTCTGTTTTTTTAGGATAGTAGCTACCATATTAGCTTGGTGTGGCATCACTGCCTGAGTTACTCCCTGCTCACTTATAGCTCTAGGCTCAGATTACAGCAGGGAGGGGAGAAGGGAGGGGGAAGGGGGGGAGAGAGAAAGAGGAGAAAACTGAGCATGCTCAAGCCCTAGCCCTGGAGTGTTTAAGCTGAAGGCAGGAAGTCTGATACAGAAGCCCATGAGTACACAATAGAAGGAAAGAAATGCAGTGTTTCTTCTGACAGAGGACTCAGAGCAGCACTATGTTGAGGATTTACTGGTTTATTTATATAGACCTTTCTGATTAAGCTTACTTAATTTTAACTTTTCCTTCTCCTTTAAGCAACATGTTGCTCACAACCCATTGGATGTTGCTCCCAGTGGCCTCAAAGCAGGTGCTTATTTTCCTGGTTTGTAGGCAAGTTGTGGTTGCATAAAAAATAGCAGTTCTGCCTAACAGAGCCACATAGGGACTACTAAATAGCGAATCACAGCCCTTATTTGGCACCACCTAGGAACATTTTTCATGCTTGTGTTGCTCCCCAACTCTCTTGACATCTGAATGTGAAAGGTAAAACAAGGTTGGGGATCCCTGTTCTAGAGATTCACATTGACAGACATTGTTTTGGACAAAGTAGAAAAACATTATCTAAACTATAACACGAATATGCCCATGTGTAACCCCTAACCCTCCCATATCAGTTCCTGGAAGCTTTAGCATCACATGACTGTACAGCACAGGCAGTCGCTATATCAATTCTGGTATTAGAAACTAGATCATCTCGATGATAAGCCTGGGAGTCAGGAGAAACCTAAGCATCTGCTGATATATCAGCAACAGCAAAATATGTTTTGAGACGAGTCTGAAAAATAAGATGTAGCAGTGCACCTTGTTGAAAACATATTTGAACTTATGAAGAGTTTATAGAAGACTGAACTCTGGCATTCCTTAAAAATCAACACAATCCATATACTGTATACTCAATAAAACACAATTCATTGTTTGCAATGGTTTCATTCAGATTATTTGATCTATTGCTATTAAAAAGAAATAGTACTCACACCCCAATATGTAATAAAGGGCAAAACGTTTGCCCAATTGCAGTGGCAGTCATGAAGAAGTTTGTTTTAAAGAGCAAATCAGGAAATGCTTCCTGATTATTAATTGTTATTAATAATCAGTAGTTTCTGCACTTTGCCAAACTCTGCTTTTATGATAAAACCCCAATACAATGTACTTTATATTGTTGTGTTTTATTAGAGCCTTGAGTAAGTACTGTTATCATGGAAAAGTTTTAATATTGGTTTAGTAGATTTTGTTCTTTTTCTGATGATGTCTCACTTAACCTTTTTACTTTCCACTAATTGTATTAAATCACTCTCTCTTCTAGTTAGGAAATTGCCTTCAGTTTTAAATAAAATAATAAAAATAATGACGAATACCAATTGAGTGATTGAAAATGATTTATTGGAGCAATGAGATCACTTTCCTTTATTCTTTACCATCTCCCTGTCCAGAAATACTGCAACAAATCAGGCTCCAGTTCTTGAATCCTCACATCCCTCCATTGGGCTGGCCTTAGTCGGTGCTGGAGAACAACAAAACCGGACTATTATTGCTGCAGCCCAGCCTGCTATTAAGTGCCAATAAATCAATATTAAGGGTTATGAAATTCAGATATTCTAAAGTATTTATGAGCCGGCAGACGATAAGGGTGAAATTTTAATGAAAAAAATATTGCTTATGATTTTTCTAAGTAATACTGACAAGATTCCTATTTTTCATATGCACAACTTAAAGGAGAAGGGAAGTTGTTTCACACTTGGGGGTGACAAATGTTAGGCACCCCCAAATGATTGTAGTTACTTACCTGAAACCCCGGGCCGGTGCTCCTTTCAGCAGAAAACTGCACCGGTCCGGGGTTATTCCACTGAGCACCACGGAGCGATCTTCTTCCGGCTTCTTCTTTCTTTGCGCGGCTGCCCATGCACATTAGAGTGAAAAGACGAACTTTAACTAAAAAGTCAACTATTTTGTTCTACTGCGCATGCGTCTGCCCCGGGAATGGATCCGTGGTGCTCACTGGTATAACTCTGGGCCGGTGCAGTTTTCTGCTGATAGGAGCAACAGCCTGGGGTTTCAGGTAAGTCAATACAATCACTTGGGGGTGCCTAACATTTGCCACCCCCAAGTGCATGAAGCCTTTCCTTTTCCTTTAAAATGTTAAATTCTTTAAGGAGACCATGGACACCAAATCCATCAGGCCAAAGAGAAGAATAAGGACCATCCAGCTTGGATATTTTTCAGGAAAGGCCTTGCTTGTTTCAAAAAAAGAATTTGGGTGATAAACTGGTCCCCTACCTGCTGTCCCATCTTGTCACACATTGGCAATTTTATGAAAGGAAAAATACAACAAAGTAAACCTAAAACTGGAGAGCAGTAAAAATGGGACATTGGTCTCCCTCCTCAGTTCCACAGTGATGTTAAAAGAAGAGCTGTTGCAAGACAATAGGAAAAGTGTTATGAGACATCAAAATAAAAAATGATGTCGTCTTTGTACTATTTTGAATGCAATGCGGAGTTTAAATCATTTGAAAATAATAGCATTCTGATTTTCTTTATATTTTTCCCACTGTCCGAACTATTTTGGAAGCCGGGTTGTACAAATAATACATAAACACTTCACGGCTTATTTTTATAGCGGGAAATGCAAAGTATAATGTTGTAAAGTGCAAAACCTCCATCTATGAGAGCAAGAAGCCACACTCTGTGTACAACTTTTGAGCTATTCTTCATTTTGACCCATTTCAGTAAAACCATATTTGCAATTGCAAACAGAAGTCACCATATACTAACAGATCTCAATATATTCAACACATTTTTTATTTTGATTATTAGGATGCAAACATGATATGATCTAGATTGCTAATTAACTTATTTTGAATTGGTTTATGACTATAAAGCCATTTTCTAATAAATGTAAATGACCGTTTAGTAACTATGATGACATAGGCAAGTATATAAAGAGAAACAACAGTATAACAGAACATAAAATGCATCACTTCATGTTGTAGATAATTTAGGCTTGTGATTGTGTACCTCATTAGAACAAAAGAAAAAGTAATCATGTTTCAAACAAACAAAAATATTACTATATTGAGCACTAGGGATGTAGCGAACTTCGACCGTTCGCGTCCACCGAATGTTCGCGAACGTCGCGCGACGTTCGCCAATTTGGGTTCGCGTTCGATTCGTTCGACCATTCGAATTCCTTCGACCGCTAAAAATTCGTTTGAACGATTGTAAGCATTCGATCTAATGAAAAGCATTCAATCGAATTGTTTCGATCGTTCGATTCGAATGAAAATCCTTCGATCGAACGAAAATCCTTCGATCGAACGATTAAAATCCTTCGATCATTCGAATCGAACGATTTTGCGGGTGTTCGAAGTTCGCAAACTGTTCGCGAACTGTTCGCATTTTTGCCGGTGTTCGCGAACGGCGTTCGCGAACACCAAAACGGCAGTTCGCTACATCCCTATTGAGCATATAACAGATAGACCAAACGTGATATAGGGAGCACCTTCCATCAGATAGAAAACTTATACAAATAACCAGTGTGCAGGATCAAACAGACTCTGTAGTCACTGTTCCAATAAAAACAGAACTGCAGCTGTGGATTAGCCAATACATTATTCTAATTTGCCTGCTCCAATAGATAATGATTTGAAAACAAAACAAAACAAAAAAACATCATCTGTGTCCCTTTAAATATTTATCAGCGGTGCACCTAAGTTTACAGCCAGGCAGAGAACTGTGCCAGAAAACAGCCAGACATCTATTTCCACTGTCTGGGTATCCTCAGTGTGATAAAGATTTATAGCTGAAGTGGAAACTAAACCAAAAGAAAATACTGACTATTGGAAGCATTTTGCTAGGCTGTGAGAGCTCCCCGGCAGCAGAAAGGCTTTTTATTTTTGTTTATGTCCTGTTTGCCTACATTTAACTGCTGCTAAATCTCAGGAATTGTGCTGCAGGCAATACATATGGAGCATCATGCCAAATAATTGGGGAGAATCAAGCTTAATGCATGTACTGATAGATATGGCTGGTAGAATCAAGTCAGATAATACCCATAGCATTTAGATCTATTGCTTTTTTGGCCATGTTGTTGAAGTGATTATTTGTTATGTTCCAGCCCTCTGTGTCCCACGGCTTAGCTCTGATCTCAGGAAACTATGCGGTGCTGCCTTCTGTTTGCATTCTATTCCTGTAGCTGTGAGCTATGGTGATATCATTCAGCTCCGGCTGGGATACACGTGTCAAGTTAAAGCAATGACTAATCAGGATATTTACTATAGTTTTCTAAATTTGGTAAGTCCATCTGTAACCCGCTGCGAAACATTTGATGTTTAAACCAATGCGTACAATTGGAAAGACAAAAGGGTCATCCGACAGAACGTTACAAGGCACAAGCTGAACTTGTTTATAACCCGTCGGGGGGCTGGATACTATCACTCAGCAGAGATGATGCCTGCAGGAAAGAGAGACTGCTAATGCTTTCTGGACAGTACGTCTCATCATTATATTCAAGCTTCTGACGGCAAAGCCACGGTATTCATTTTTTTTACAAGTATTGCAGCTGGAGGTGAGAAAAGAAAAAGAACTAACCGGCCTGTTAAAATGATTCATTAAGCACGTTATTGACAGGGGCAGAAATTGCATCAGGCTTTGACTGTACTAGGAAGAACTATTGCTAAAGTTACACATTTCTTTCCTTCTTGCTTACGCTCATTATGCATCATGAGTTATTTTTTGGCTTATCGCAAGTCCCATCGTGGGATGGTGTTTACTCAGTACCAGATGCTCAGAGCCCAGAGACAACTGTGCGATGTTTCTCTCATAGTGGATGGAAATGAATTCCCCGCACACAAGTCCCTGCTTGCTTGTTCAAGTGATTATTTCCGAGCTATGTTCAAGGACTATACTAAAGAATCGAAGGCCACGGTCATCCACCTTAAAGTGATCTCAACCACGGGCCTGCAAAACATTCTGGATTTCATCTACACTTCATGGCTGTCTCTTTCATTGAACACTTTGGAGGATACTTTGGAAGCTGCCAGTTATCTCCAGGTCCTGGATGCCATACCCTTGTGCAGTCAGTTTCTCATTAACACTTGTGACTTGGAAAGCTGCTGTTTTTCTGCCAATATTGCATCCAAGTTTTACCTGACCGACACATTGAGCGAGGCTGAAAAATACATCATTAATAATCTCTGGAGGCTGTTACAGGAAGACTTGCATGACACTGAGTTGCTTGAATTAAATGTAAAATCAATGGTAAATATTATAAAGTCAAATGATATCCCTAGGGTTTCCGAGAAATGCCTTTTGACTCTAGTGCTGAACTGGCTCCAATACGATCATAGTAGACTTGCTTATGCTAAAGTGCTCTTTGACAATATTCGATATGGACTGCTGCCATTGGATAAATTACGCAAACTCTATACTCAGACTGATGTACCTCTGACAGCATCCATTAAATGTATGATTATCAAAGCAATCAATTACCATTCTGTTCCTTCAAAGCAACCCCTTTTGCAAGATAAATACAGCACCCTGAGAAATCAGAAGGGATGGATAATGCTCGTTGGAGGGACTGCGAACGGCACCTTTGTTGAAAACGTGCTTGGATTTGATGTGTACAGCCACAAATGGCGTTCAGTAACCAGCCTACCCCTCAAAGTTCAGCATCACTGCACCTGTGTAATTGGAAACTTCCTTTTTGTACTCGGGGGAGAAACTCCAGAAAGGTCACAGAATGGTACCAATGATTCCTCGTTATCTGTAACGAATATTGTATATCGGTATGATCCAAGGTTTGACCAATGGCTACAAGTTTCTGGTATGTTAGAGAATAGGGCCCAGTTCTCCTGTTGTATCATTGATAACTACATATTTGCAATAGGTGGCAGAGGTGATCAGCAGACAATTTTATCATCTGTAGAACTCTATGATATTAACAGAGATACGTGGACAAAGTCTAAAGATTTGCCATTTAAGATGCACGGCCATGCTATCACTGTGCATAACAATATCATTTACATTTCAGGGGGCAAGACTGATACTCAAGTCAACAGCAGTAAGGATGTCTATTCATTGAACAGGTTAGAGGGCCAATGGAAAAAGCAAGCTCCTATGAGCATCGCAAGGTTCGGGCATCAAATGGCTACCGTGAAAGATGCGATCTTTACATTTCTTGGAATTTATGAGCCATTTTCAGACATAGAAAAGTATGATCCCAAACACAATCAATGGACCCGCCTGAGGCCGTTGCCTTTTGATCGATTTTGCTATGGCTTGGTCGTAGTGGAGCAAACGGTTCTTCTTTTTGGAGGCAAAAAGTGGCAAGACTCTCAAGAGGTGCCAACTCAGAATATTGTAGGTTATGACACAGACAATGACTGCTGGGAAGAAATATGTAGTCTGGCTTTTCCTTTTAGTGGTTTACAGTGTTCAGTTCTGCAACTGTCAGATGTAACAGAAAACGATGAGAAATGCTCTAAAGCGTATGCTCGAAAAAAAGTACAATAAGGTCAGGCATTGAAGGATAGGTAAAGAGCTTGAAAATGTACAGTATAAACTATAAAATACAGTATAAACTACTAAATAAAAATTAATGTGTGATAATGAAGTAATTGGAAAGAGTTGCAAAAGGTTGTTGCAAGTGGAAGAAAATACATCCTACAATATTTACTATTCACTTTTTCTTTTTACTTCAGCCTCTCTAAAGTTATACATTGCTAAATGCAGAATCAACACTGCTATGCCCCCATATACAAAGTTATCTCATGTATTTGGTTTAAGGTGGCATTGCATGGGCTGACTGACCGCTAAGACTGTGGGCAGTGATGAGCAAAGTTTTTCGCCAAGATTCCCAGCGAAAATGACGCACATAGATGCCAATGGGTGAAAAAAATTGTTGCACATCAAAAAATTTTGTCGCCTTATAGACATCAATGCATTTTGGCAAAACAGGTCAGATTCACCAATCACTTTCTGTGGGTGATTTTCATATAATATTTGAATTATATAGGGTCATTTTTACTATTTTGGTTCAGAAAAATTGATTTTGCACTGTACAATTAGAGTTTGTTGAAAAATTATGAAACCATGGATGGTGGCCTTCAGAAGGTCCTGCTTCCAGGTTTACAATCTAAAGCTGGTCATGTATTGTCAGATTTGAAAGGGCAGTCGGGCTGATTTTGATCATACTGTCTGACCACCTGGGCATGTACGGCAAGTTGGGCAAATAAAATAATGGTGTGATCATGCTGGATGAGCAAGTATCTGTAGTAGCAGAAATTTTCCATTGGACAGTCTAAAGGAAGTGAAGATGCAGCCCCTCCTCACGCCCTGCTCCATTGATCATTTACAATATTTTATCTTTGTACTGTATAAGATTTGGCAGAACAGATTCTGCAAAGATTAGAAATATATTTTAAAATCTGCTAACATTATAATTTTGATTGGAAAAACATTGTTACCCATATTAAATTCGTCAGAATTTATCTTCTAAAAATACATGTAGGGTTTATGTTATATTTATGTTATATTGTCACACATACAATGCAGGCAGTGTGCTTCTGTAATATATTCCGGGGTCAGCTTAATGTTAAGACACATAAAATACAGGCACTTTGCTTGGTTTGCAGGAAAAATGCAGGCCAATAACATTTGCATAAACTACTTACATTTTGAGGTCTCTTGGGGACAAAACCCATCCTATTGGGTTTATTAAATGTTTAAATAATTTTTTTAGTAGACTTATGGTATGAATATCCAGATTATGGAAAGATTCTTTATCTGGAAAACCCCAGTCCAGAAAACAGGTTCCATACCTGTAGTTACATGCTTATTGGGCATCAAACTGTTCAGAAGATCCCTGAGATTCATTTTTCGGAGTTTATCTTAGGACATCAAGATGAGACAGCTTCAAGTACAAAAATATTTTACAAGAATCCGAAAATGTATGTTCCAATAATATATACATTTTCTGGGGTCAACTTACTGTTAGGGGTCTTTTAAGCCTTGAAATCTAAAGGATGCTTATTTCTGGTGTGGTGCTTTGAGATTTAAGTATTTTACTGCTGAAGGGTTTTTGATCTATAAGTTCAGGAGACAAGACACCTTCCAATTTGGTTATTTTATGCATACAATAATATGTTTGATATTTTTCTCGGTAGGGTGGGCAATAGGTAGATTCATATATCTTGAAACCAAAGTAGAATTTCCCAAATTTCAGCAAATGTAATATATTGTCTATTGCATATATATATATTGTATAATATATATGGTGGTATTTATCATGAACTTGTGCTCCTTATACAGAGTAGAGATGCAGCGAATCCACTATTTTGGATTCGGCTGAACCCCCGAATCCTTCACGAAATATTCGGCCGAATACTGAACTGAATCCGAATCCTAATTTGCATATACAAATAGGGTGAGAAGGGGGAAAACATTTTTTACTTCCTTGTTTGGTGACAAAGTCACGTGATTTCCCTCCCTGCCCCTAATTTGCAGGGTTTGGATTTGGTTTGTCCAGGCAGATGGATTCGGCTGAATCTGAATACTGGCCGAATCCACGAACCAAATCCTGGATTCGGTGCATCCCTAATATAGAGTATTTAAATGTATGTAGAAATTGATGTAAAAGAACTTTAACATGTTTTAAAAAAGGCATGTTCTGTTTTATTGCACAATACTGCAGAATATGATGGTGCTTCATAAATATGTGGTAATATATATGTACCAATCTCCTTTTGTGTATGGGTTACAGTTTTTGCCAACTGACTCCAAAAGTAGAATGGAGGATTTAACTTTTACAATGAACAACTGGAGAAATGGTGGCTACTATTTCTAGAACAGACTTCTTAGAGGGGATATGATTTGCATGTAAATATATATACATAGTCTATCCTTCTACCACAAAATTGATGGATTTCAGTTAGCAAAATGCAGTGACAACGCCCAGGCAGAACCATAGGATGTGACCCCTATAGAAACAATAATATTGATACCTGGAAGTAATGTTGAGAGGATATCCTTCAGTTTTCTGTGCAAGTCGACCATACTGGAAAATAGTAAGGTAATAGGGTAACACAAAGAGCACAAATCAAGACAAATGCATGTGAAACAGCCTGCTGCTTGTTACTGCAATACACATGAGGGTGAGGGTGAGGGTGAAGAGTCAAAACACTGAGAAGGTGGATGGGCCTCTCCGGCTGCCACGTTCAATGCACTTGACAGACAGTTCAGTTATAGTTATACATTTCCTTCAAAATGGTGCCAGACTGCAAACTGTATACCACATACTGTGTACTTTAACTTTAAAAAAAAAGCAATCACGTATTAAATGCATAATATTTCATCCTTTTACTATCATTATCCTTTTATTTTATTGTTAATAACCTGCCACTTATATTCTAACAGATCGAATAATAAAACATTTATTATCATTTACTACTCTGGGAAATTGATTTGCTACGTTTGTAGTGGGTTGGTGAGGTTCAGGTAAACATTTATTTGGAGCTGTAAATGTTGTGATGGACCCAACCAGTTTCAGTGACGGCTATTGTGAGTAATTGGGGAAAAGTTCCATTACTTCCTGCCTATTTGTCCAAGGGTTGCAGTATATGGAAGCTGAGGGTGACTCAAGTTATATTCCCATGCTAGGCCCCTACTAGGTAAGAGTAAAGATGGCCATACACGGGCCGATAAAAGCTGCCGACAGACTAAGTCAGCAGCTTATTGGCCCATGTATGGGGCCCCCTACGGGCTTCCCCTTCTCGATCGGAAGGGACAAAAAATCCCGTCAGATCGCGGCCGCATATGTTCGTTAATGCGGTCCCACGATCCGACCGCCCGTTTCCCATGTGTTTGGATCCGATCGTTGGGCCCTAGGATTGGATCAGCCCATTATTGCAGTATATGGAAGCTGAGGGTGACTCAAGATCCGCTCGTTTGGCGACATCACCAAACGAGCGGATCTCTCCGTGTATGGCCACCTTAAGACGTGGCAAAGCAATGTGGGCATAGATGTTCCTAGACCTCTTGGATATCTTTCTTCATGCACGTTAAGATATTTTTTATTGACTACTCAATCATATCGAATGGTATTTCATTTTTTTTTGAATGTTTAATCTTCACTTAAAATTTGCAATCTTGGGCATTACTGATTCAAAGAAAATGACGTAAACCTGAGTGCAAAATATTTGATAACAACGTGGGCGAGGTCCACATCATGCACCTTTGTGGTTCTTGTCCGCTGGGATTTTTAAACCTGCCCAGGGGCGCTCCGCCAATGAGGCGAGTTGAGGCACTCGTCTCAGGCGGCAGCACCCCCCCTGGTTGCCAGGGGAGGCAAAAATGCCACCCTGGTAAATAAGACAAATTTCCAGTTTTAAACCCGGATATTCGGCTCTTCTAGTGCAGAGAGCGCAACTGTGCTCTCTGCACTAGCGATGTGGACCCCCATCTGGTGCTGAAGGTGAGTGCCGTGGGGAGGTGGCAAAAACAAAGGCCGCTTCGGCCGGAATATTGGTTAGGATCGCCCCTGAAACTGCCTGATCAATATCTGGCCCCATACATGGAACAATAAGCTGCTGATGGTCTTGGAGGTACAGTTGGGTCGCCAGCTGTCTGCTTTTCCCTCTGGGGTTTGCCTGTAAAGATTTCCAAATTAGGAAATCCAAACAGGACTATGAAGTCATAGTTCTGCCACCTGATGTCAGAGTCCCTTTCACGAATTGTTACCATGCCCCCCCCCCTTGGTGTCACACACCCGCCCTGATGTGGGGTGGTGAAAAGTTTTTATTGTCCTGTGTCAGGGATCTGTGTTGCTACATTCGATGCACAATAATTACGCAACAACAATCCTGGATTTGTTTTAAATGAGTATTTATATATTTATATGTGTGTGTATATATATATATCGTTTCCTTTTCGTCCCGTAAAACAATAAATCTCAATGCACAAACCATGAGCACAAACCATTTTTCATGGGAAAAAAATACAAAACTGCATAACAGTTTAATGAACAATCTGTAGTCATGCACAAAAAAAATGGCTATTTTATTTCATCAGTTTCCTTGTTCCCTAAATAATACAAATAATACCCTGGATCTAGTTTTTTTTTTTTCCAACAAAATTAAATATTTATTTCTGAAAACGTTTGGCTTAGATGATAATTAAGTGAAAGACAGCCAAGGAAGGCCACTCATTCCCTTGTGCAAGTATGCAATATTTATAAAATATTTAGAATGGAATGGCTGTGTAGCAGGAAAATCAAAACATCTTCATTTTTATAACAAATATAGACAAAAGCATCGTCTAAGGTTTAAATACATTCAGTGAGATGCACAGGCAAATGCTTATTGCAAAAATATAGAAGCATGTTCTGCAACGCATTCTAATGCTCTAAGCTCTTGCTTGACCCTTATATTGAGTATCAGCCGTACTCTATAGAATTAATACAGAGCAAATCACTCAAACATGCACAAATATGCACAAACGATATAAATGTATAATTGATATTGGCTGACACAGTAAAGTTACAGCAGATTGGACTATTGAGTTCTAAAAAGGGAAGCAGAGACTGTCCAGGGCTAAAGCAAGGTTAGTACTTAACTGTGAGTAGATACCACTCATTATGACTAGAAACCGGCCTGTATTCATCACGTTGTGATCTCAATAAAATGAAAAATTGCTACAACAAACATGTTAAAATAGGAAGGTTGGTCAAAGACTATATCTTAAATATTCAGTTTGTGCTTTCCTACAAAGGACACTTACAATAGAAAACTTTGATTTGTGCCATACCTGAAAATGTTTGCATTGCAAATCACTTTTGATTCAGAAAGTCTAGAAATAATCTAGGGTCAGGAGGTGAATTGTGCCACGAAGAAATTCATAGGAGTGAAGTGCAGAAGTGTTTTTTTTTTTTGTCATGAAAATGTACTTATCAGTGTTTGTCTGTCTGCTTGTGACTTCCTAATGAATGATTCATTGTGTATTTTGTGCTTGTGTAAAAAGTGCTTGTGTGCCTGTGTGTGAGCGCTTTTATGTTTTAGATTTGCCACCCAACTCGTAATTACCAGCTAGGGTCGGTGTGATAATTTGGCTGGTACATATGTAATTCCTTCCTAGCCTTCTCTATCTGCCCATCTAAGCCCTCCATCTCTACTTCTACCACATCTAACTCCCTATCCTGACCCAAATAAAACCTTGATCTCGTCCCTTCCAATGCAGGCTGCTACAGGGAAGGTTGCAAACCTCAGTCTTCATAATATAGCTGTGCAGGGTGGCAAAAAGTCGACCCACACAAGACCCTGACCCCCCTGTTCATGATCCAGCACCCAACTCAGTAGAGGTCATTTATAAACACTGGGCAAATTTGCTCTTGGGCTGTAACCCATGACAACCATTCAGATGATTGCTTTCAGTGCTCAACCTGCAGCTGGCTGAAAAAAAGCTAATCACTGATTGTTTGCTATGGGTTACAGCCCAGGTACAAATTTGCTCAGTGTTTTTAAATGAGCCCAAGGATGTATAGATCCACGGCTGAACCACCCACTTCTTATTAGGGATGCACCGAATCCACTATTTTGGATTCGCACGAACCCCCGAATCCTTCGTGAAAGATTTGGCCGAATACCAAACCAAATTCTAATTTGATTAATCATGCAAATTATTGTTTGGAAAGGGAAACATTTTTTCCTTGTTTTGTGACAAAAAAGTCATGTGATTTCCCTCCCCGACCATAATTTGGATATGCAAATTAGGATTTGGTTCGGCCCAAAGGATTCAGCCAAATCTGAATCCTGCTGAAAAAGGTCAAATCCTGGATTGGGTGTATTCCTTAGTTCTTATGTCCCAGAAGGGGTGGGGCTCACAGGTGCAAATCGAGTCAGAAGCTGGGCACTGTAAGGTCGCTGCCCATGCAGATTGTGCTGGAGTCAGTCCAAACCTGCCAAACCCATAGGTTCAGCAGGTTTCAGGCCGGCCCACACGTTGCTAGACATATACAGTAAAATAATTTATTTCTGGGTATGTTTGGCTTATACAGTTCATGATTGTGTAGTGTATTTCCTTGTGCCTATAGTGTATGTACCCACATATGAGTGCTTGTGTGCATGTATCTGTGCAAGAAAGTTTGTGTGTGCCTGTATAAGAGAACTTGAGTAAGGGACATGAAGTCTGAGCTTATGTTAATACCAAGTCTATGAGTGTGTAATACTTCAACATCTCTCTTAAAAGATGTCATTGATTATTAGTAATTATGGACATCGGAGGGTTAGGGTATCTAGAGACTGCCCACGCTTATAAGGCTATGGATTATGTGCACTTTCGTGTAAAGTAAGTGCTACTGGTTAGTATGAATTCAAGTTCCTTTCTAAAATTGATAAAATCACATATTTATGAACGATTTATTCTGAAAGTACTTATTGTTCAGTTAGGTGGGCCTGTCTCATGTAACTCAATGTATTCTTTCTACCCCGCAATGCATGGAAATGTACTAGGGTTGTGTTGAACGCTACAAGTGAAATTAATCAATATAACCATTTTTTAGAAAGGAACTAGAGGGTGAAATAATTTCTAATTATTAAACTGAACAGCTTTTGCGCTGTAATCCTTCCAAGCCTTCCACATCTAGGAGAGGACACATAA
Organism: Xenopus petersii; assembly: GCA_038501925.1. Classification (NCBI taxonomy): domain Eukaryota; kingdom Metazoa; phylum Chordata; class Amphibia; order Anura; family Pipidae; genus Xenopus; species Xenopus petersii. The sequence continues at coordinate 150,109,906 of CM076674.1, forward strand.
CAATAGATGACAACATGCAATTCATTCTCCATGCTGACATTTTTTTTTTTTTAATATCATCAATTAGGTCTGGTCACATACTTATGATTGGCACTTGGATACAAATCACATCAATTTTACCCTTCCTGGCTGATATTAACAAGAATGGAACAGAGGCTGAGGATGATGCATTTGTCTTTGTCAATAGTTCCATTTTTGTTTTTTGCGTGGTTTTTTTTCTTAAATAAGCTTCTTTATTCTTTTCTACATCATCAAAAATATAACTGCAGCATTTATATATACTTAGATACCTGTTTCAAGAAGAATAATACAAAATGTATTTTTCATGCTCGCCAAGATCCCGTTTACCCAGAAAAAAATGTAAATCTGTTAATAGAAAACTTTGCCCGGAGATGAAGCCTTAAGAAAACTGCCTCCATCCATTAGTTGAACAAATCATTTCTGTACACTTTACTGACCGAATCACGGGAATAACATAAAGCTAAGCACTACCAGCGTAGAAAATATACAATGCCAGTCGAAGAGGATGGCATTGGGATTGTAGAAGAGTTACTCCACATAGATCAGACACATTAAAATATCATTTACCAGACTTTTTTCATATATTAATAGAAAATTCCATTTCTTCGGGGGTCAGGGGCATGAATGAATAAAGACGATTATACATGCGTTTCGATATAAGAGTGCATGTGCGCTAGAGACTGTATAAGTGCATCTACTTCTGAAGAGACACTTTCCACGTCCTTTGAGTTACTCTTTTGACAGATGTCCAAAAAAAGCTCAAGGTACGAGCTCTTCCACTCCTGAAAGTCCTTCGACGTGAATTCTTGTTTTTCCAGAAGTTTGTCAATAATAGCTACTTCTCCTTCTTTGGCCTGAAACAGATAAAGATGGATATTTGTTTTACTCCTTTTTAGGGTATAAATGTATAACGGCTCAGCTTTTGAGACAAGCACAAATAGTTACATTCAATAAAAACAATTAGAGAACCAACGAGGCGACATAATAGCAAAGACAAACAGAAAACCTGGGAATCCAAGCATTGATTTTTCGCTCATTACGGCTAAAACTGATGAGAAATTACAGTAGCGTTTCCCCTGTGCAAACTGCAGGTACAATGAAATTCTAAGAAGCTTAAATCAGAGTTTCACCCCCTTACATAATGTGTTGAACAGATGCCTATTTCTATAGGGAAAACAATATTTCTTGATAATTCCCTGCATTTACACGAAGTCACACCGTTTAACTTCCTACTGCTGCTACTACTTACTACTACTACTCCTCCTGTCATTGTTTTTAAAAGTCAGATCATAAGGGCCACACATGGATATTTATGCCATTTTTTTAATTGTTTAATGCTGCACGCCTATTATTATACTGGCAAATGTAATATTTTACCAACACGTGTGCAAAGATTTTATAGTTCTAATATGGATGCCCATATAACCAAACAACCTCAAACCTTACAGTAGGGTTACCATAGCCTTGAGGGTTTCTTCTGAGTAATACAAGATTGTCAATAACCCCAGAAATTACATTGATTTATTATACCTTTGCTTTGATACAGACGTTTCTTAACCAAAACTAAAGAAAATAATTCCATAGACTCTTTTAAACTGATTTGGTCTCCTTATCTTGAAGCTTGTACCTCCAACACAGGTGAACAAACAGAAGTTTCTTATTTTTATCACACTGTTTCTGTTTTCAGCATCCTATCAGCCATCTTTTATCTGGGCGGGACTTTGTTTAGACATTGTACATTCTAATAAACGGCCAGACACAACCCTGGCGGTAAAACTACAGGTATATTCAGGTTAAAATATCTTTTTAGAATAAAAATAATAAAGCTCATGTCGATGGGACATGTTCTACACCTTTAGGGTCTGGCCACACAAGCAAATTCGGGGAGATTAGTCTTCGGGGCGTCAATCCCCCCGAACTGCCTTCCCCCTGCCCTCCACCGGCTAAAATTAAAATTGCCTGGGGGAAGTCACATGCGGCGCTTCGTTTTCCGAAGTCGCCTCACGATTTTCATTTTAGCCGGTGGTGGGCAGGGGGAAGGCAATTCGGGGAGATCGTCGTCGAAAGAAGAAGAGATTTGTCACTGGGGCAACTAATCTCTCTCATGGAAACATGAGACGGTGTGCACAAACACTGTTGCAGCTGTACACTGAACATCACCTGCTTTATCCCATGTTATGCCATGTAAATGAATATATAGTTATAAAGCTATATAATGATTTGATAGGAATGTGTAGCCTCTCAGGTTATACACAGTATTTTGGATTTATTTTCACAGCAGACATTCAGCTTGGCCCATTCATTGGGTAATGATAGGTCGTCTTTGGGTTAAACAAAGCATTAGTCTAAAAAAAAATATATTTATAATTGCTTATTTCCATGATTGCCTTAATTCAAACCTAATGACACTTTGATTGGTTTCCTGTGAAACACTTATTTGTAGCCAGTTATTTTCTACTTTAGCTCTGGACAGCCTTAATGCAAGATAATTGGTTATGGTCACAATAGCAACAGCTAAGAAGAAGGAAATTATAATTAAAAATGTGGATTATTTGGATGAAATGGGAGTCTATGGGAGACGGCCTTTCCGTAATTTGGCATTTTTCTGGATAACAGGTTTCCATGATAACAGATCCCATCCCTGTACTATAGATATATTCTATTGCTACCATATTATTTATTGATACTATAGATTCTATTATTGTCATGAGAAAGTGCACAATAGTTCTAATACTATAGCACCTAAAAAGTATTCTCCTTATGTTACAGATGATTTGATTGCATTGTCCCACAGAAAAGTGAAGCCTACGGGTTAGTTGTTGTATAAAGAGTACAAAGCTCTTCCTTTAAGGAATAAATATGGCTGATTCATCCTATTATATTGCCTATTATAGTAATAGGCATAATACACAAAAGCACTGAATATCTTGTAAATGATATCCTTATATCCTAAACGGTGAGTTCTGATGTCATCAGTGATAAACGGTGAGTTCTGATGTCATCAGTTAGAAATGGGGAGTTCTGATGTCATCAGTTATAAACGGGGAGTTCTGATGTCATTTCTGTCACATGACTCACTGAAATTTGTGTATTATAATAAATAAAGTACCCCCAGTTGCAAATTATGAGGATATTAGAAGTTACCATGAAACTCCTCCGTAACTTATAATATCCTTATAATTTACACGAGGGGGTACTTTATTCACTATATAATACACAAAAGCACTTAATATCTTGTAAATGATATCCTTATAAATGTTGAGTTCTGTTGTCATCAGTTATAAACGGAGAGTTCTGATGTCCTTTCTACTCGCTGAAATTTGTAAAATATAAGGATATTATAATATCCTTCTATATACTTATAATATCCTCATATTTTGCAACTGGGGGTACTTTATTTATTATAATACACAAACAAGACAGCAAAAAATGTACATTAGAGAAACCACATTGCGTGATATCACACCATTTGCTTGTCCAAAATCAGGGGTGAAATCATTGTATACAAAACTCAGAGTGGAAGATATTTATTTACACCTCATCTGTGTGTTGAAATACCATAAAGAGTAAGGCTGTGATGTACGATACTGCTGCAAAAGTACACTTCCTGCTAAACCCAAAGGAGTCCATGTGGGTAGAGTGTCAATATTAATTAATAATACAACTGATATTATTATTGTTATTAAGAAGTGCAACGTTGTTTTTCCTAAACACCAACATATTACACAGCATTGTACAATAGAAGAATGTACACATCAAACATACAGATGATGAACAAATACTGACCAATACAGGAGGTAAAGAGGGCCCTGCTCATAAGTTCTGTATTGTACATATCCTTACTCACGCTCACTGATAAAGTCATGACATTACATGACAAAATGACATCAATAATGATATCACTATACAATACTAATACATTGTCCATCATATCACTAGTAACATTAAGCAACATTAAGCAACATACCCTATGACATCACAATTTAACAGAGCAACTGTCAATGACGAAACAGTAGAAAAACAAAAATCTAATCATGCAGCCTTGATAAGGTACGTGTACCAACCCCTTAGACGCAATGAGCAACTTACCAAAGGATAGTCATAGGATGGAACCACAGTCATAGGATGGCTTATAGACATCTAGCTCTAAACTACCAAGGCTTACACTCCAACCTTAAAATAATCTCTCGATCATTAGCACAGTCAGACATAGTAACAGATTAAGCAGACTAAAGGTAACCAACACTAGACCCTGCACTGAGTAAGTCTCCTTTTGTAGGTTACCCTTCTTACTGCTCACCATGACCACATTTTGAAAAGCAAAGCCAAGGTTCTTCTTGATCCCAGAATATGGTGTAAAATGAAGATGGTCTCTGAAAGTAACTAGATTTATCATGTAAATAAAAGCTGGTTTCAGCACAAGTTAGGGTAGGGAGAATACATTTGTAAAAAAAAAAAAATGTTCGTTAATAAATTTCAATTTGTAGCTAGAACCTACAAATATCTGAGTGGATGTTTGTTTCTTCACTTCAATGAGTGAATTTCTTCACCACCCTGATGTGGTTCCATGTAAGCAGGAAGAAAGTAACAACCTGTTTTTCCAGCTGGGATGGAGTAAACTATGCTCTCCAGAACTTCAGGGATTCGCCTACTTTGGCTTTTCTAATATCCTACCTTTAAAGTGCTTTTCAAAATTCGCAGTCTGTGGAGTTTGTCATTGACTACTGGATCACTAGATCTTTTAATAAAAGACTTCTTGTACTCCACTTTGGTTGAAAGACGCCGATCTCCGAGTGGGGACAAACTGGCCTGCTCCAGGGCCCTGTAGAGATCTTGTAATGAGTCTGCTGGCTTCTCGTCTACAGTTTCTGCTATCATGAAAACAGAAGGAATGGAGCAACATTAACTGGTAAGTATTTACAAGCCAGAGCCTCAGCCTTGTTCTGCGATACTGGGTTTGCAAACAACATACTGAGAGTGTATCCGACTCATACAAATGGAGGGATTAGTTATTGCTTAGCAGGCAGTGCGTAGAAGTGCTATGCACCCTAAACTCTATGCTCAGACCACATGGTGCTAATGACTTTTCTAACTTCTTTTTACCATATATACATACATATATAAAAACTGTAACAATGAATGCAGCATACAGTCCCATATTTCCAGTTCCCCTCATATATGTTGACTCCTGGCATTGCATTGCTGCCCTGCTTATTGCTAAGGTTTTTTAAAGGAGGCCCTTTGATATACTCCTCAGTGGCTCACCCATAAATCACCCAATCTAAAAATGTAAGAGTTTACGGACATATTTATTAATATAATGTGCTTTTTCCCCTTTTGCTTACAACTGCTCAATATAATCAAATACCTTCCACAAAATTGTGTGCACTTGGAAGGAGTGATCATGTTGGGCAATTATCCGGTCATTTTCTAAAACTGATGAGCCAGTCAGGGAGAGGCTCCAAAAACATGGGGCAGCTGAAGGCTTTCATTTAATACATACAACATATTTTGGGGAAAGTTTTCATTGACTGACAACAATCTTGCTCAGGTCTGGGAGTTTTCAGTCTCTGTTGGTTATAACACAAGGGGGCTCATTTATTAACAATGGGCAAATTTGCCCATGGGCATTAACCTATGACAACCAATCAGATTGTTGCATTCATTGTTCTACTTGCAGTCGGCTTTAAAGCAGAAGGAAAGGTCTTTTAACTTGGGGGTGCTAAAAGTTAGGCACCCCCAAGTGATCGTATGTACTTACCTGACACCAGTACCCCTATCAGAAGAAAACTGCATCGGCCCGGGATTCTTCCAGCGAGCACCACGGAACGATCTTCTTCAGTTTTTTTTTTCATTTTTCTTGCGGGTGCGCATGGGCAGTAGCGTGAAAATCTGAACAAGTCGGCTATTTCATTCTACTGCACATGCGTCTGCCACGGAAGTAGATCATTCCGTTCCGCTGAAAGTCACCAATAATAACCAGTGCTCTTCCCCTCCATCATTAACAGTAATCCTGATGCCAGAGGAAAAGGCTCAATATTTGTTCTTATATACTGGGGGGAAAAACATTATTTTCCTAAGGCGAGGGAAGTACCACATTTAAAGGAGAAGGAAAGCTACGGAGGCATTTTATTGCCAATAGATTAGCTGCAATAGTGCAAGCTAGAATGCTATATTTATTCTGTAGAATGTTTTACCATACCTGAGTAAAAAGCTCTAGAAACTCTCTGTTTGTTTAGGATAAGAGCTGCAGGATTAACATGGTGTGACATCACTTCCTGCCTGAGTCTCTCCCTGCTCTGGGCTCAGATTACAGTAGAGAAGGGGGGGGGGGAAGAGGAGCAAACTGAGCATGCTCTTGCCCAGGGCAATGAGGGTTAAGCTGAAGGCAGGACGTCTGCTACAGAAGCCCATGTGTACACAATAGAAGGAAAGAAATGCTGTGTTTCTTTTGACAGAGGAGCAGCACTACTTTGGAGGTTCACCGATATATTTAGATGGACCGTTCTGATAAGGCTTACTTAGTTTTAACCTTTCCTTCTCCTTTAAGTGAATGGCATTGTATACTGTAAAAGCTGTTGACTATTGACTTTGGTTCCAGTCCCAAAAATATTATATTAAAATCAAAAACTGACCCCCTGCCATTGGCCAATGTGAGTAGAAACAGATCCTAGACAAGGTGAACCTTCAGTCTCATGCTTCACTATAATATGTAGCTGGGGCCCAGTAAACCAGTGACCCAACACAATGTATTTGGTTCTGGGAATGTCAACAGAATGACACCTCCTCACACGAGCCTGCATTTTCAGGTCATTACAAGCTCATGTAATATCAAGTATTGGCACAGGATCAATTCCTGTCCGTTTGAGACCTCAACGGGTAGAGGTGAAAGAATTGCAGTCATTCTGAATCCACAAATCAGTATGCACAAGGGCTTTGCAACATTCTTCCAACAAACTGCTATCCTCATTGTCACCTCTAAATATTTGATTCAGAAAAGCCCCTAGCTGCAAGAATCTGATGGCCTGACAAATAACCAAATCAGCTACAGATGAAGCCACTTGGATTTGTGAGTTAAATGCGTCATGACTCAGGGGTAATTGAAGAAACTGTGTTATCTTAAGTCATCTTAACTCATTTAATGCATTTAACCTTTTCATTAGCATACCAAAGCTCCATTGTTCACAATGGTGAATGCTTTAATTAGATGGGATGTTGTGACACAGTTTTCTGTGTTAAATGAGATAAATGGGATATCTGTGTTTAGTTATTCTGTGTCAAACAGACAAACCAAAGTGGCTGCATCTGTACGATGGGCACAAGCCTGTAAGTCAAATTGAACTAATAAAATGTGCACAAAAACACTTTAGTATTTCATTATATGATGGGAAAAGAAGCACAGGCCTATACGGCAATCAAATGTAATCGCTCTGGGCAAACAATGTGAGTGACAGAAAGGAGAACTATTTACCCCTGTGTTTAAGAGTCTGATGATTACACTTGAAATGCCAGTCATTTATTGCACGACCTTGAGATTAGGAGCAGCACAAGGGACTCGAGTGCCGGCGGAATCGGTCAGTGTCACAAGACACAAGATACAGATTAATCAATGTCTGGCGGAAGACAAACACATTAGTCAAGGAGGACAGAATGGTTTTCATACACATTCCAGAACTGTTTTTTTTTAAATCACACCTAACTAAATGACTAGGTGATTAACAACGCATACCAATTAGTAAAGCAAAATGGATTTATAATCTAATAAATCACAGAGGAGAATCTGGTGTTTGCGAGCTCAGTAATACGTATCTCACTGGCAGGGGATGAATCTATTAAAATATATAAGACGCACGCTAAGCACGGCAGAAAAGACAGGTTGTTTAATTCAAAATGTTAAACACAATGTACACTTTCCAGCCAAAAAAACAGCATAATCCATATAATACTTTGCAAATGATTACACCTTCAGATAGGCAGAAGAAATCGAATTAGCAGCACCAAGGATTTATAAGAAAACAGAGCACAAGTTTCTTTCTGTTCATTGTCGGGAGATGTGTTTAGATAAATCTAAATAAATGTGTAGGGACTATTTTAATAAAACATGTTGTGTATATTCTCTCTCTTGTGGAAGACATTGGAAGCAGCACTGAATGCTGGAAGTACATTGATAAGAGAGTACAGTATATGAAATGGATACGCCTGTCAATCTTACATATTAAAGAAGTAATTTTTAAGGGGTTATAATGTTAGGGTCAAAGTTTGCTATACTTCTTATCACCTATAGCAACCAATCAGCAGGCAGCATTTACTGGTCACCTGTTTAAAAAGTAAATATCTCATTGGTTGCAATGGGTTACTGATCCTGAGCAAATGTAATTTCATATAAGGAATAGAATGTTATGGAAATGTTCTGTTCTTAGTAACTTAAGCTCGTTTGACAAAATCTCTCCCCGGTATTTCCACATACAGTAGAGGTGACCAATATCAGGCTGATCCAATCGTGGCCCTAGGGCCCAACGATCGGATCATAATGTATGCACTATGGGTGGACGGATCACGGGCCGCATCAACGCACAGATGCAGCTGTGATCCGACCCAGATATCGATCGGGGAAGCCTGTCGGAGGGCCCCACACATAGGCCTATAGGCTGCCGACACGGTCTGTCCACAGCTTTTATTGGCTGTAAGGCCAGCTTGAGAATGGTCGTTGGCTGTGACATTAGGGGCGGGCCTAGTGATGTTATTGGTGGGACAGGTGACACTGTGGGCAGAACTGGTGATTTTGGGGACATGGCTATGATGTCACATATATATTTGGACAGTTTTTAAAGCTTTAAAACCCAGGCAGAAGGTTTTGAGCCAAACCGTCCATTAAAACCTGGGCTGTCCTGTTCAAAACTGGACAGGTTGCAACCCTATTAAAATTTTAGACAAATACAAAATTCATGTCAATTAAAACATAGTCACAGGACCACTCTTAAGGTTACACACATTACATTTTCGGGGATTAGATCTCATTTAAGGCCACAATTAAATTAAATAAAAGGTGCAAAATTTACTTTTCAACAATTCACTGTAACTGCTATCTTTCATTTCTAGGCTGGAATATGGTTTTAAAAGGCAAGTTAACCCCAAATAAAAACATTTTTTTGCCTAATAAAAGAAAACATACTTCTAGGCAACTTTGCAATATACATCCTTTACATTTTTTTTCTATGGTGTTTAAGTTATTTGTATATATTCTGCCATTGAAAGCAGTATTTAGCCCCTTTCTATTCTCTGCACTGGTGGCTCAGACTGATGATACAATGTAAGACAAGGCAGCTGATTAACAGACCTGTCTTTGCTGGGGAACTAAGACTTTTGCAACATTGTTTAAAAAGTAACAACCAGGCATTAAGCAAATGTTGCTTTCAATCGCAATTGTTCTTACAAATAACTTTAAAAGAACTGAACATTTTTAATAAATGTATATATTGGAATGAGGTTTTCTTTTTTATTTTGACTTGCCCTTTATTGTGCACATTCAGGGAGAAGCAAATGGCACATTATGGTGTTTACCGCATGAGAACAAGCGTAGTACTCAAGTTGCTGGCACTGGTTCCATAAACGCCCACACAGACTAAGTTTAGTCGCACATTAGAAACAGTTTGCCACTCATAAGAGAAACAAATACACTTCCAAGGCAGGGATCCAGGACAGAGGAACACTCTAAATTAGGAAAAGCCTGGTTCTGTAATAACAGGGGTGACAGACAGTCACCTTGCCCCAGGATCCTTAACCAGACACTAAAGTACAGGCAGCACAAAAATAACAGACATTGCATCTCTAGGCCTGGCAGAAGACTTATGAAAACATAAATCACGTGCAGGTCACCTTATATTTAAAAGAGCATTTATCAGCCTTACATCTCCCAAACTCTGCAGTCTGAGTTTGATTTTCTCAACTCTGAACACACTGCATCATCATCATCTTCATTTATTTATACAGAGCCAGCAAGTTACATAGCACTTTACCATAATGTATCATGCACATTGCATATGAAATAGAAATGCAATTCTAAGCCACTTTCAAGTACAGGTATAGGACCTGTTATCCAGAACGCTCGGGATTTTACGGATAAGGGCTCTTTCTGTAATTTGGATCTCCATACCTTAAGTCTACTAAAATAACATTTAAACATGAATTCAACCCAATATGATTGTTTTGATCAATTATATCTTAGTTAGGATTAAGTACAGGATACAGTTTTATTATTACAGAAAAGACATTATATTGAATAATTTGATCAAAACCGAGTCTATGGGAGACAGCCTTCCCATAATTTGGAGATTTCTGGATAACAGGTTTCTGGATAACGGATCCCATACATATATACTTTATATCTGTTCTCTTGGAGTAAGTCTTAAAGGGCATGTAAAGGTAAAGGCAAAAAAAATGTAATCCCATTTTTTTTCCCAAGAAACCTATCTTCAATATACTTTAATTAAAAATGGTGTACCGTTTTTATAACAAACCTGACTGTATACAGTAAACTTCTCCCTTTGTTTCCTACTGTGGATAGGAATTGTCAGACGGTCCCTAACTGCTCTGCAGGGAAACCATCATACTTTTCAACAGCAGAGGGAGCCCCCGCCTTACTTCCCAGCCATACAAAACTCAAGCGGCTTTGTTTGTTTCCCTGTAAAGCAGTCAAAGATGGTGTAGAGATTTGTATTGGATTTTATTTTTGCCTTTTCATCCCCTTTACTGTTTCCAACTCCAGCTGCAGGGACAAAGATCATGGAGCCAGATTTAAACAGATAAACTGGGATTCTATTTGGAGGATTATTTTGCTGGTTCTGCAGAGTTGGTTTGTATTAAACAATACACACAACTATAAAATCCACATTAGATTACATGACAACACAGGACGCAGTGCAGTCTGCCTATTCTGATTATTAATCAGTCTTGCTGTATCGGCTTCTGGCAGATATTATTTGACTTGTGCGGTTTTGATAATTTATGACGATCCCTAAGCAGCCCAGACCACACTGAGCATGTGCACAGTCTTAGTCTTGCAAAGATGTTTAACAAAGTTACAAGATGACAGTTACAAGATGACAGCCCCTGTGGCCAACTTTGAAAACATAAATCATTTGTTTGATTAGGCTTGTGGTGCAGCAAGTTCATGTTTATGTTTAGTATACAAAATACAGCATTTCTAGCCTTATTCTATTTTAGACTTTACTTCCACTTTAAGGCAATAAGGAGTCAGAGTCAATAGTGCAGAGAATGTTACTAGCCCGATTTCAACTGAAATTGCATTACTTTTATCCCACCTTTAATAAATGCATATTGGAAAGTTGTTTAGAATTACAATTTCTTTTATTATACTGAATACAGTTTTGGGGTTTCCCATACTATAAAGAGCTAAACGACAAGCAAGTTAACACTCACACTGGCACAGAGTGTTCCCATTAATGCAGGAACTTTCCATGCAGTAGAATAATCTGGTGAGAACTAATGTTACTGCAACCCACTCAAATGAATTAAACAGCTACTGTTCCTGTGCTGGCCTTGTCAGCTTAGCACAGCAAGTACAGATGGGCCAAACTATTTTTTTTTTTTGCCAGTGAAAAGCTATTGAGAAAAAAAAAAGAAATTAATAGGGGCAGTCATCTTTCGAGCTATATTATGTGTCCTTTATTTATTGCAAAAAAAAGAACAAACCCTTTACATTTGCAACTTTGTGACGGTACAGTACTATAATACACAAAAGGCATGAATATAAATGGTGCTTAGTGATGTCATCGGTTCTAATTGATGCTTAGTGATGTAATGTGTGTCATATGGCATATGTGATACTTTTAGTTAATATATTACAACTGTAAAGCACATTATTCCCTATAAAATAAGCAAAGCCATTATTAACCTGTAGTATACAAACTTATAAACAGCTCTTATAACCGATGGCGTATCTTCAAGTGGCCTGGACTGCCTGCAAAAATATACTCAGACCCTCAATAACCCCTCCTAGGGGAAGCCTGTAATTTATAGCATCTGGGAAGGGAGAATTACCTAAGAGCAGGTGCCCTTGTAGTGCAGAGCGTGCAATTGCTCTCTCTGCACTAGGTTCAGGTTGTGTTCTTCCTTCTTGTGTTGGCTTTCGCCTCCAGTGTGTGCCTTTTATAGGCTTGTACCTGCTTGGCGGTGCCACCTTCAGTGATATCATAGTGGGCAAGGCAGACGGGGGTCTATAAAGTCATAGGCTTGCTGGGTTATGGGCCGAGTGCAGGTGGAGGGGTCGTGTGTTAGGGTTGGGTGCGGGTTGAGTTATTTCCCACCTGCAGATGAGTTTTGAGTACCGAATTCTGGATTCGGTTCGGGATTCAGCCAGGATTGGGCCTTTTTCAGCAGGATTCGGCCAAATGTCTGGCCGAACTGAATCCGAATCCTAAATTGCATATGTAAATTAGCATCGGGCGAAATCACGTGACTTTGCATCACAAAACAAGGCCGTGCATATGCAAATTAGGATTCCAATTCTATTTCGGTATTTGGCCGGATCTTTCACAAAGGATTCAGGGATTTGGCCGAATCCCAAATACTGTATTCTGTGCATCCCTAGTTTTGAGTCCCAGGAACTGTACAAAACATGTCCAAAGAAGGGATATTTTATTGTCAGTACGAGACTCCATCCATCACGTTATATCCAATTCCACAAAGGCACTTTATAAAAAAAAAAAAAAAAAATGAAGTAAGGAATAAATAAAAATACATACAGACAGACGGCAACCCCCGTAGGAGAGGGGTGCTCATAATTGCTGGTGCTAAGCGGCGAAAAACGCAGACAGGTTTCCTTGGTGATGAAAAACCTTTGCATGGCGAAGAACGCAGCACGTAGATTAGTGAGGGAATTTACAGCAAGGAAAGTAAAATGCGGCTGCTGAAATATATTGTAAGGCCTGAGGCTGATCAGATGTTATAAAGAAACAAGCATTGCCATAGAAACTGACAAGAATGAAGAATACAGCACTTTTACATCAACTTAGTGAAGTGCAGAATATGTGCAGCTTGGTATCAAGTTGAACAGACTGATTCATTTACAGTAAGTAAAGAAAGTACAGTGGCCACAATGCTGCACTCGTATATAGAGTAACAAATAAAGCCATCCAAATCATCTAGATAAGTCAAATGAAGTAATTCAAACAGAGTTTACAGCGCTTACTAAACAATGATACTGAGTTATAATTGTCAAGCATTTGTCCTATAGCATTGGCTTCTAAACATCAGAGCTGACATCTCAAGGGCATGTGGCAGTTACGGTTACTACCTTAGCATGCGGTAATCCGGGCAGGTGGTGATATCACAGGGGGCGGGTGTGTCAGCACCATCATTGGGCGGGGCTATGACATAGTGATTGACCGATTGTCCCATCAATCTCGGCTAGTCCTGTCCAGTTTTCCTAATTTAGAAAACTGGGCAGGCAGTTTAAACCCGCGCAGCCATTCTGAAAACTGGGCAGTCCGGGTCAAAACCAGACTGGTGGCAACCCTAAGTTAAACCTAGGCAAAGGGGTTGGGTTGATGATGTTCAGGGTGTGTCCATGAAGTCAGGCTCCACAATGATTAAAGCCAGGCAGAAAGCTTTGAAATGGACAGACCCAGACCCAGGCTATGCAGTGGTGTAACTAGGGGACTGCGGGCTCAGGTGCAAAACCTGCTCCTAAACCTCCCCCCAGTCTGCCCCCACCAGAACATGGATCAGGTACCGGAGCTTACCTTTGGGCCTCCCCACTGTGATCCCGTGACTGTGGTGGGCCCTATTGGGGGGCAGGCGTGGTGCAGTCGCACCCATTACTCCCCCAGTAGTAAAGTAGTAGGCCAAGTAGTATTGCTACCCTAGGCACCCTGACAGAAATCCCTCTGTCCCCTTTCAGCTCGCCAATCCCCGGTCCCACACTTGTGAATTGCCTCGCTGTCACAAACAAGCTTTCCTCGTTTCAACTTTCCCTCTCCTCGTCTGTCATTTCTTATTCCTACTTGTCGGTGCAGTGCCCCCCTCTCCAATGCACCCTAGGATGGTTCCTACCCCTTGTACCTTGAAACAGCGGGCTGTCGGGTTCAAAATTGTAAAGATAAGTCTGTAGGCCACATTTGGTATAAGCAAAGGTTGACATACACAACTATATAATTCAAAATCACCTTACTCTATGTATTTATTCTATTTTTTATATACTACAGGTATATACATATATAGTATATATAGTAACTTGGATACCTGTGCTTTGCACTACAGGCATGGGATTCATTATCCAGAAAGCTCCGAATTAGGAGAGGCCATCTCTCAGACATGATCCTAACTAAGCTACATTAATCCATATTGGCAACAAAGCAATCATACTGGGTTTAAATATTTAAATGATGTTAGCAGACTTGGAAATCCACATTATGGAAAGGTCTATTATACGGAATGCTTGAGACCTGGGGTTTTATAATAAAATAAAATTAAAGAAACATAGGGCAGATGCTTTGCCTGTGGCACAAATAAGCTGCTGACATGTTTAACAGGGAAATCTCTGAGTGATTGATGCTGACATTCAGTCATCTTTAACTGTCACACGTTATGTTCCCTCTGAAGACTGTCATCACCATTAACAATGCTGATATTGATCTTAGGCTTGGCACATGTTTTTAGAAATAAAAATACCTTTGCAGCCCCTGGAAAAATGCCTGACTCTTATAGAGTGAAATGTTGAAATGACATCACAAAAATGGGTAAAAGGAAGGATGGAATGATTTCCCGTCTTTCCTAAAGACGGGAAAAAGTTGATCAGTAGAACAATGGGCAAATGTTTGATGCTGCTGAACTTAAAAAGACGGTTTATTAACATACAGTAATGTCAATAAGGTATCTGCAGAGTATAACAGCGGTGGGGCAATTTAAGAGCTTTATGGTAATAGCAAGAATATGTAGTTTCACATACTGTCAGACCACCAATAGTAACATGAGAAAGATCTTGAAGCAATCGTCTCACCACCATTCCATCTGGGGTCCTCAAACACAGGCAGGTGTCACCTGGGGAGTTTTAACTCCACACTACTTCTCCATGACACAGCCAACTACAGTTACCACTATCTCTTACCTTATTAATGTACTCCTTTTCCCCTAAATTCTCCAAGGGCTCAACGTTTGGTACTGAAAGGTTCTGCTCTAGGCTCCCCAGCACATTCACCTCTGGTCCAGGTGGAGCTGGAAGAGAATGAACCATGTGCTTCATTCCCTCATATAACCTAGGGACAAGCATTACCTACAATACCCCGGACTTAATGGGAAACCACCTTCCTATGGGTGTAGGTTGCAGACCCGGGACTTCCTAAGCAGTATGATTAAGTTAATCATTTGGGACCCCTGCATAGCCATTAAAGGGGACCATTCACCCAAAAAAAAATATTCCAAATCCTATTTTATCACACCAGTCAAGCAAAATGAACTTTAATTACACTATATAAATTATTTGAATCTTGTTTCCTTCAGTCTGGGAACTCATGATTATAGCAAGCAGGCAGCAGCCATTTTGTGGACACTGTTATTAAGGCAAGCCTTGCATCATCTCAGAAGACCTGACGTCCATCCCCATGGACTGGCCACATAACTAAATGGTTTAGAGAACTGGGGAAATGTGGGGAGAGCAGTGACATCTAGGAAGTGCTGAATGGAAAGTGAAAGCAATTGCTTGCCCCGCCTCTATGCCTAAGGTATAGAGGAGGGGCAGGCAATATTTGATTGACAGCTGAGATTTTTAAATGCGTTTACAACAGCTGTGAACGCTTTAATAAAAAAAAGAATTTGGATTTCATGTTTAATTTGAAAATAACTTATTATACAGCTTTTTATGTCTGGGTGACAGGTCCACTTTAAATAATAATTTAGATTATCAATCAGGTATATTGTAACATCACCATTCAGTACAGTGCTTGAACCAATATGTGCTCCTCTATTATTGTGCCTTAAATGTGGGCTAGTATATGTGTGACAGCATTAGGTGCAAGGAACAAAGTTCAGGGCACACTGTGGCCCCTGCCTTGAGGAGATCTTCCCTTTACCCATTTCACCTACACATGCAACTGATTTACACCTACCTAATTGCACACGGTTTGAAATATCCATGCCAACATAGACACAATTCACCCTAGCACTGATGCAATACAACTGTTAAAGGTGCACAATTTGCACAATATTCACCATGTTTTGCCACAAATGCTACACTCAGGGCCGGAACTAGGGGTAGACAGAAGAGGTCGCTGCCTAGGGCGTAATGCTGTGGGGGAGCTGGGCATGTGCCTGTTCAAGATTCTCCTGCCTAAGCCTAGTCCAGATTCACTCCCCTCTGCAGCTCTCACCTACCCCCTCTGTCCCTCCACCCCTCTCCTGCCCTTAGGCTTCCCCTTCGTTGCCCTCCGCTATGTTATGAGGAGCGCGAACGCATGCACGCGGTGGCGAGGTTAGCCGACTGGGTTGCCTAGGGCGCCTGTTCAGCTTGGCCCAGCCCTGACTGTACTTGCTTGTAAAAGGAGAAGCAGAGGATTCCTGCAACTCAAAAGATACTTGCAAGAAGCTGCTTCTAATAGAATCCCTAAACTTTTCTTCCTCTTTTAAACAGTTTGTTCACCTTTAAACTAATTTTAGTTAGATGTAGAAAGTGACATTTAGAGACAATTGAATTCCATTTTTTATAATTTGTGGTTTTTGAGTTGTTTAGCTTTTTATTCAGCAACAGCAATTTGGTTGCTTGGGTCCAAAATTACCTTGACCACCATGCATAAGACTAGAATATGAATAGGAGTGGGCCTATAGAAAGATGAGCAATAAAGAGTAGCAACAATACATTTGTAGCCTTACTGAACATGTTTTTTAGATGGGGTCAGGTGACCCATATCTGGGAGCTGGAAAGAGTCAGAAGGCAGCAAATAATTCAAAAACTATATATAAAAAATGAAGGTCAATAGAAAAGTTCCTTAGAATTAGCCATTCAAACCAAAAGTTAATGTAAAGGTGAACCACATCTTTAAGTATTTGAAAACGCAATTGGTTATTTTATCATTAAGAACTAATGAGAGAGTCGTATTGTTTAGCTATAACCCACTCACTTGTAATGTAATTAATTAAATAATTGTGTTCATCCCAGTGAACAGTGCTCATTGGTCTATTTGTAGGAATCCCCCAAAAATTGTAAGTGATCACAAGTCTGCCAAGCGGTTCTGCTCAGGTCCAGACTGAGAATTAAAATAGGCCCTGGCATTTCAGGTACACAGAGGCCCAATCAGCCCACATAGAGGAGCAAACAGCCCCCACCAGCCCACTAAATACTGACTTTCTATGGGACCTTATAGCCGCCCCTCTGGCATTTGCCAGAACCCACAGATTGCCAGTCCGGGCCTGGTTCTGCTGAGTTATTGAGCATCCAGAAAATGGACTTACTGAAAGCTGAAACCATGTAGTCTCTGCCTGAAGAGCAGCTTCAGACTCTTTGATTAGAAGTTTGTTATATAATCTTATGACATGCATACTTGCCAATTACAACTTTCTTCAAATAAGAAAGAAACAAGCACATTTGGTAAGGAGGAATAAACAGACCTATGTGGCTAAAAAAAACTAGCCCTGTGCCTCAACTTTACACTATGCACTACACTTGCCTGAAGATTACCCATCTAAATTACAACAGCTGAATTAACAAAAATAAGTGGATGTGAGCCTACTGTGGAGTCATCATTAGTCAGGGTTAGTAAGGGGTAGCTACATGTAGTAGTCTCTCTAGGAAAGAAAGCCAGATTAGGGCTAACTATATTAAACAGCTTTTGGCTCCACCGAGGAGTAATTAAAGGGAATAGATTCCAAGGGCATTGTTGCTTAGTCAGGGAACTCCACACAGGGCAACAGGGACTTAGATAGACCCCCCCCTGGGTTTCCCCATGAGAAATGTCACCAGAGGAGACAAGAGAAACTCTGGGTACACTGGTATCTCCCTCTCAGCTCTATTGGAGGGAAGAATGGTCTGAATTGTGAGTATGTATCGACTGTTATACCAAGGTTGCCTTCTGTATCATTGTGCTATTCCCCTATGTGGAAATGTTCTAATAAATCAGTTCTGCACCCATTTACAGTTGTGCAACACCCTGCCTCCAACACCAGGGCTCAACCCCTAGGAATTATGGTTTTATCTGGAGCACATTAGTGGGGTAAAGCTCATAGTTAGAGCAACAGTGCCACTCAGTTTACTATAGGCTTAAAATGTTATTTACAATAAGTCTGGAATCTGCTGTATTATCCTGCAAGTGCCTAGGTTTTGCTTTTAAACCACATCTCAGCTACCAAATTTTGGTTGTATCACACGTTTATCAACGATACAGAAGAATTAGCCATTTCGAAAGCTCAATGTTGTGGGTGCTCCCTGCCCTGGGTTTAGGCCACTGGAAAGGAGAATAAAAAATCTTCCCAACTGAACACAGGCACAGCTATGTAAGGAGGCTCGCATTCTACTCACAGTTACTTAATGGCTAATTATCAATCAAAGCTTAAGGAACTATTTCTAAATATGAATTTACAGACAATACAAAATGCTTTAAATGCAGACTTTGAGCCACATGTAAGGACTGATCTTGTGCACACTTCTCTTTTCAAACTGTCAGTCTTAAATTAAAAGCTCTTTCTTATGCTGTGAAAAAAGATAGGCAACAAATACATTTCTCCACATGGACTCTTTAGATAAAACAGCAAAAAAAAAAAAAAAAAAAAGGAATACGCAGGGTAAAGGTTGAAATGAAAGCTCAGAACAAAAGTCACTACTGAACAGTGAAAATGAAAAAGAATGGGCGTCCAAAAATTGTTATAAGAAAATAAAACGTTACAAGTATCTTCCATGGATGAAAGTTGACCTTCATTTGTAATCACCAGAGCCACAACAAGGAAATGATACATCAATCACTATTAACAGCCCCGCTCAGGGATCCTCACACACCCATAAGGCGACAAACAAAATGTAAATCACCTACTGTAGTTGGACTAACTGTGCCGCAGCTTTTGTTACTCAGTAGCAACTATACCATCACTACACCCTTTTACACAACAGATGGACTTAAATAGAAAACAACTTTGGTCCTAGTCACTTTTATGCCCCTAAACTGTACACAATATTGCTACAATAAAAATTCAAGTTAAAAAAAAGGGTATTGAGCAAAGAAATCTTTAGACTTATGCCAACTGCAGACATAAATTGCTGGGCATAATTGTGCATCAGTCCCATGCACCTCAATGGCATTAGCAGGATGCTAGTACAGGTATGGCACCTGTTATACAGAAAGCTCGGGACCTGGGGTTTTCCGGAGAATGAATCTTTGCGTAATTTGGGTCTTCATACCTTAAATCTACCTTAAGTCTACTAGAAAATCATGTAAACATTACAGAAACCCAATAGGCTGGTTTTGCGTAAATGCAGAATAAGGGTATAAACTTGTATACAGAGACTCCATATATAAAATACCACTCATGCCAGTCCTGGGACTGATAATTTGGTAGGACATCTGTCCAAACTTGGAGGTCCAGCTTAATGGAACTAAACATATTAAACAAGAAGGCCTAGGAATGTATTGTCATTCATGCCCATTAATAACAGAAAACTTGCATATAGTACGTGTACAGTATGCACCACTATAAAATGACAAAACAAACTTTCCATTTTCATATTAAGAAGAGAAACCGGAAATGAGGAGAGAAAACCTCAATTCCTTTCACTAAAAAGACAATCCCTTTCCAGCACAAGGGCCTCCAAATCAAGAAGCTTTGAGTTAAAGGAATTCTATATACGCAGTATATTGTATTGTATTATAGAGGTCACACAACTTGGGTAACTGACAGCAGCAAAGAGCATGTGCAGTGAATCAGCAGAAAACAAGATGGGGAGCTACTAGGGCCACATTTGGAGGCACAGATCTTCCCTGATAAAGGATAAATGTAGTCCTTTGGGCTGGTACAAAATCTCAAAACATTATGTGAAGCATTTCTAGTCTATCTTTGTTAAGCTTTGATTTTCCTTTAAATGCCACTAACAAGACAACCCTGTCCAGTACGCCATCTAATGCACAAGTTGTGAGGGTCAGAGGTCAAAACTTCAGGTCACATAACGAGTAACGGTTCTAAATACAGTATATAAAATATAAAATGTTTTACAGAATTACAGTAAACCAGCACTCTGCTAAAGGTTATGGAAAGTAATCTTAAAGGAGAACGAAAGCCCGAGGGCGCAAAACCCCTCCCCCCCTCCTCTCCGTTGCCCCCCCTCCCTCCTCCCCCCTGGCCTACCCCTCCCCCTGGGCAAATGCCCCTAACTTGTTACTCACCCCTCTGCGCAGGTCCTGTCCATGGAGTTCGCAGTCGCCATCTTCTTCCACTCGCGTCTTCTTCCTGCTCTGATCGGCGTTTTCTGGCGCATGCGCAGTAGGAACAGTTACCGGTACGGCTCTACTGCGCATGCGCCGAATGTCACGAAGTTTTCCGATTTCACTTCGTGACATTCGGCGCATGCGCAGTAGAGCCGTACCGGTAACTGTTCCTACTGCGCATGCGCCAGAAAACGCCGATCAGAGCAGGAAGAAGACGCGAGTGGAAGAAGATGGCGACTGCGAACTCCATGGACAGGACCTGCGCAGAGGGGTGAGTAACAAGTTAGGGGCATTTGCCCAGGGGGAGGGGTAGGCCAGGGGGGAGGAGGGAGGGGGGGCAACGGAGGGGAGGGGGGGAGGGGTTTTGCGCCCTGGGGCTTTCGTTCTCCTTTAATGCACAAACCTTCAGTAAACCAGCTGAATTTAGACAAAGTGAAAGATGGAGAAGGACTACTTCGACATCATTAGAGATGACGGTGCATCTTCATACAAAATGATATCAGTAGCGCAAAAGCATTACAATGACACGTTTTGGGTTTTAAGACCATCTATTGTCAATGCCACATGTTTCCGTTAGAAATTAGTCTAGTCCTAATTCATAGCTCATTTGCATTCTAGGGTGGCAATCAAGTGCTATAAGATAACTTTAATTCCCCCACCAAAACAATATAACAAAGCCCACACAAATTTCTGGAATACTGCTCTGTGATAATATGGTTGTTTATATAAAGGGCTACATCAAAATCCTATCCTTTTAAACGGCTTCTCAAGCTGTATAATATTTGGAAGAGAACATGAAAAACCTACTTGCATCTTCAGCTTTCCCTGGTTGATCAGATTTTGCTTCACCTCGTGTTTCTCTTTTCGGTGAGGATTCAAGTGGCTCCAAAATACTCACTGGTGACAGTGGAGCACAGTGGCTCAAACCTCCATCTCGTGGGAGTGTAAAACTACGTGGTTTTGCCCCACTACCACTTTGTGCTTGTGATTGTTTACCCTCTGCCAAAGAAAAAGGGCCATAATGATCTTGTAGATGGCACTTTTGAGCCGGAAGGGTTGACTGACGTCTGTGATCTGGAGAAACCACAGCTGGCTCCAAAAATACAGAGTCCTCTAGAGGAAGAGTCTGAAGGTAATGAAGTCCTGAGCTAGTTAGCGGGGTCTCAATTAAATCCTGCCAGGAGCGCCTTTGACTGGCCGATTTTCGTACTGGAGAATCCGTAGTACTTCCTGCTGCTTCCTGTCGAAATTCTTCATGTGAGGACTGGGATTGTGAGGTTTCTGTGGAAGACAGCCTGTGTTTTGGCTCCACAAATGGGCTGGCACAACTCATCTGCAGGAGGAAAAGAAAAGCAATTACAACTGGGAGGGTAAGGGCAGTTAATAGACTCACAAAACTGATTTCAGTTATAATAAAATAATCTTGGTATAAAAATATGAAAACAGCTGTGGCTGTACTAAATTTGGGTATTCCTTGTTCAAGCGAGTTGAAAAACAGTATTGTGGGATTGCGCTGCATATGAAAAATGCACTTATAGCAAAATGTAAAAAAACATGGAGCAAAAAATCTAGAAAAATTCTGGAACCTAGAATGGTTAATTATTATACAGGTATAGGATCTGTCATCTGTAAACCCTTTATCCAGTGTTCCGAATTACGAGAAGCACATCTCACATATCCTCTATTTTAATCAAATAATTCAATTTTATTTTTTTCAATTTTTAGCAGATTTAAAGGCACGGAGATCCAAATTACGGAAACACCCCTTATCCTGAAAACCCAGGTCCCGAGCATTCTGGATAACAGGTCACATACTTTTACCATCCTTGAAACCATACAGACAAAACTGAAACCACGTAATAGAACAGACATTTAAGGAAAACTTAGGATCTGGTGGTGACTAAAGTGTGACAAAAATAAGTGCATGTATAAAACACTTACATAAGTAGACTGGGCAATTCAAAGAATGCACCTTTGATCAAGAAAAAATGCAAATGATCCCAACTTTACCTGCTGCCATATTTCTCTCAAGAGTGAAAATAAATTCCTTCAAAAACCATAATATTAACCAGGAATGACCCACCTGTCATAGCCATAGCTAGCTTAGGGAAGATACAACATGTTAGACATACCCAGGCACACCAGTGTATGTAATAGTCGTAGGAGTAGCACAAGCACAGTCATAAACAGAAAAAGAAAGTTTGGGAGCAGTTTGGGTACCATTTTTTAACCTCTACCCATTGGGTATACCTTAAACGACTTGATGGAGGATCAGCATGATGTATTGCATTCATAACTTCAATAACTTTCACAAGAAGAAAAGTCACCCAAAACATTGTTTTCTTTTTTAGTAGAAGAAGATAACTGAACCTTTAAGTAAAGTTACTGGACATGTTTTCTGTACGGCTGTTTGATATTTACCTTTGTAATAGCATCTATTTATTTTATTGAAAATGAATAAAAAACACTTATATAAAAAAAAGTTAGTGGAATTCTTCATGGCAGCCCCAACTGAACATCATCGACTATTTATATAGAGTCGACAAGCTATACAGTGCTTTGCCTTCGCTTATAACAAACGGGGAGCAAATGGTGAATAACAAACAAGGGTTTACAGACTACAATAGGCTTAGATGGTCCTACTCGAGCGAGTTTACAACTAAAGGTAAGGGTACAATTGAGACATTAGAATTTTAGAAAGAAATTTGTAATTTATGATACAGCAATGACTGATTAATTAAGGTACATTGAAAAAGTTTCCCTAAACAGGTGGGTCTTTGAGAGTTTGAAAGTTTGGAAAGGAGGAGAAAGTCTGACAGCTCAAGGCAGAGAGTTCCAGAGAAAAGCAGAGGCCCAAAAGAAGTCTTGTAAACGACAATGAGCTTAAGTGATGAGAGGAAAAGGGAGGTGAAGGTCAGAAGCAGAGTGAAGGTTGTGTGAAGAAGTGCATTTTGAAAGCAGAGAGCAGAGGGAGGGGCTTCACTGTTAAGGGCCTTGAATGTAAGTGTGAGAAGTTTGAATTTGATTCTAAAGGAGATTGGGAGCCAATGAAGGGATATGCTTATAGAAGCAGCTGAGGTTGACCTGTGAGATTGATAAATGAGTCTAGCAACAGAATTTAGGACAGATGGAGTTGTGAATGGTGACTTGTTGGAATACCTGCGAGGAGTAGGTTGCAGTAATCAAGGCGGGAGATGATAAGAGACTGATGGAGAACTCCATCTGTTACACATCCTCATTGTACAAAATAATTTCTTTAGTTCCCAATACAGTTCCATGGCAATTACCTTGTATGGTATATAAGATAGCTGTACAATGCTAACTAATGCCTCCCTTGATTTCATTAACTGTATATAAGCCCACTTTTATGGCACATCAGATCTTCTACGTGTATATAACCTCTAAAAACCTTGCCTTTCAGAGCAGGCACATATTGTATCTTTCATGCTACAAAATGTCATGTCCTTCCCCAGGAGAAGCCGTAATGAAGCTGCAGTTCCCTTTACACAGAATAAATCTGCAAATCTATAAACAAAATGGACAGCCAGACAGGGTAGAAGGAATAAAAATACATTTTCGGAAAACAAGATACTGAACTTGAGTGATAATTTTAATTAATGTTTATGTAGTGTAATCGTTCCAACATGATCTTGTCTCTTACAAACAATTAGCAAACATTGTTTCACGAGCTTGCAGGAAAGCACAGAATGTCTTTTTATTTCTCAAATAATATTTGAGTGTCACTTCTGTTGCTTTTAAATGTACTTACTATAGGCTGCACTGTCAGTGTTTCCATGGAAACTAAGAATTTGCATATATTTACTTCTGGAGTGAGGGTTGCCGATAATACTGTCCTAATAAATCCATTCATTTAAGTGAATATTTTTTCTGTTATATAATAATCTTTTTGCTAGGTTTGGGGTATTAGAGAGAGAGAGAGAGAGAAAAAAAACTTTTGTAAGTAAATGTAAAATACTGATATGAATTGCATTAGAGAATAATGGCAGATTTAGAACTTTTTTAAAAAATTTGGATTATTTGGATAAAATGGAGTCTACGAGAGATGGTATTTCTGTAATTCGGAGCTTTCTGGATAACAGGTTTCTTATAGGGGATGCAAGGAGTTAAATTAACCTAAAATTACCTGTGGTATAACCTGCTCCCTGTTGGATATGTGTCCTTAAGGACCTAAGGATATTATGGGTATTCTCTAGTCTATAAAAGGGAAGGTATTCCAACAGTTCTGTCTTTTTGAACTCCTTTCTATGGAGGAGGATGGATGCTGCTTAAGAGTCTGAGGCAGGAGGCCTTAGTAAGGACTGACATGTAATTTAGATGGACACCTTTGTGGAACTGAAAAGAGAGACCTTGAGTATTGAGGCTTTAGTAAGTGACGGTGTTGCTACTGTCTTTAACACACACCAAGAGTATCAGATAAGATATGTTTTGTAGGCTACCACCGGGAGCCAAACACCGTTTCGAGTTCCTAAGTATTTATTGTGACACTATCATAAGTGATGTCACAAAAATCTATGCATGCATAAACTTCATTCAAAATTGATCTACTTGATGTTGAATATTTCTGAATTGTGGATTCAATGTAGGAATGGAAAAAAAAATACTATCTCCAATATTAATTATAAAATGTGTACCATTTTTAAAGAAACTTGATTGTATGCAGTGGAATTCCTCCTTTGTTTTACTCGCTCTGACAGCTGTAGATAGAAACTTCAGACAGTCACTAACTGCTCTGCAGGGAAACTATCATACTTTCAAACAGCAGGGAGGAGCCCTCCCACCTTACTTCCCTGACCTCGAGCAGCTTTGTTTGTTTCAATGTAGACCAGCTGTCGACTGTGTAGAGATTTGTATCCGTAAAATGAGGGTTCTACTGTATATTAAATAAAGCCTGTTTGTACTTACTGAGGCAGGTCTTGGGTATGTGTCATACGGTGGTGGTGGGCTGTCTTGTTTTGGTGTTGATGGTGTATCAACTTCTTCCTGATCACTCTCACTCCAATAATCTAATAAATAAACACAGTACAAATGTGTAAGGGAAGATCATTGCAATTTTCATACAATACTACTTAAAGGAGAACTAAACCCTAAAAACAAATATTAGCAATATTATATATATAATGAATATACTGCCCCAATCTAAAGTTTCTCCATAACAGTTATGATCTGGGTATTCAACATTGTGCTATCCTAATGCTAAAGGGGCTAATTAATACATTATGATTCAAAATGCACTGGTTTTGGAGTTTAAATGAATTGCTAACCAGCCTTATATTATGTCTTATTTTCTATAAATGCTGTACAATACCCCAAGCTCGGGGGCAGATTTATAAATTTTCAAGACAGTGGTTTTGCTGAGAATCTCAGCAACCCATTCTTGCAATCTAACTCCAAACTGTGTGATCTGATTCACAATAAAACCAGTTGGGGTATCTTTGTACCGTGAGTTTTGTTCTACAAGAGATATGTAACCTGCTTTTGTTCTGTACAGATGTGCTGAAGTTTCTAGAGGTGTGAAAAGAATCATGTCAACATACACATATGGTAATTGGAACAATTGAACTCTTTTACAGAAGTTAAATATGCTCAGTTCTGGTGCAAATATATGTTGTATATAAGGGTGTGTGTGTGTGTATAATCACACAATTTCTTTTTTACCCTTCTAAATACAGAGAACACCTACAAAGACTAGGCTTAACCCTCTTTGTAGGACTGTAGATAATGTATTAATTTTAAACATCATATTACTTGTTTGAAAACTTACTTATGCTGCCTTGATCCTGTTTAATCCTCTCTCGCTCTGCATAGCTAGACACTGCGAGGTTCACTCTACTGAGCCACCTGCAACAGCAAGAACAGGAATTACACAAACACTACACAATGGCTTCTTTGCCCTCTGATTTCAATACACTGCAAACATTTAATATAGCTGCCGAGATTGTGCCACATTGCAGACTATTACTTATGGCCAGATGTAAACTGGGATAATTGCGGTCTAAATTGAAGTATAATTCAGCTTGATGTGCCAAAAGTACTTTAAACAAAGATTTCCCTTTTTTTTTAAACTAGAGAACCATGAATGAAGACATCAAACATCTGCAAAGAAAATGGGATTGTGAGTATTCAGATAAATAAAATTGCCTTTCCACAAACACATAGCCACTGGTGATTTGCAAAAGCATGTTGTGTTTTCTCATATTTTTCATCATAAGCAGAACTAAATATCAGCAAAAAAAAAGGGAAATAAAGAAAGACAAGGCTGAAGGCTCAAATGTTGATATATTCTTTATGATCTTACAAAGTGTTAGTACAGGTATGGAACATGTTATCTAGAATGCTTAGGACCTGGGATTTTCTGGATAAGGGATTTTTTTGTAAATTTTGAATCCCCACACCATAAAAATCATTTAAACATTAGAAAAAACCCAAATTAGGTCTACCATATTGCCAATCCCAGTCATTATCCCAAGGGAACATTTTTTCATGCTTGTGTTGCTCTCCAACTCTTTTTATATTTGAACGTGGCTCACAGGAAAAAAAGGTTGGGGACCTCTGTCCCCCAAAGTCTATGCAATCAATTTATTAGAGCAACAACAAAGATATTTACATACACCCAATGCTGCATTCAGCTCATCATGGTTGGTACAAGGGATGCACCGAATCCAGGATTCAGTTCAGGATTTGGCCTTTTTCAGCAGGATTCAAATTCGTCCAGGTCCTTGTGTCTGACCAAACCGAATTCGAATCCTAAGTTGCATAAGCAAATTAGGGGTGGGAAAGGAAACTTTTTGACACAAAACAAGGAAGTAAAAAAAGTATTTTCCCACGTTTTCCCTTCAGGTTCCTAATTTGCATATGCAAATTAGGATTCAGTTCAGTATTCGGCCGAAACCCAAGTAGTGGATTTAGTGCATCCCTAGTTGGTACACACTTAAAGGGAACCTCAAGACATAGTCCTCTTCTTCCATGACCTGGACTTAACAGGTGTACAACGTGCTGCCTCTAGGTACAAGGTATTTAATGCTCATGCGCACCAGTTTCCTGCACTTTGTGGCCAATCTGTAAATAAAGGAGCAGTAGGTCACACTGGCAGAACCGAGAAGGTAGCTGTAGGCAGATCAAGGGCTTTGCATTATATGGCAAAGGACAGCTGGCCGTTGGTAGTCGCACTGCAGATGTTTGCTTTATTTACCCCTTAAAGGAGAACTAAACCCTAAAAATAAATTTGGCTAAAAATGCCATCTTTTATATACTGAACGTATTGCACCAGCCTAAAGTTTCAGCTGCTCAACAGCAGCAATGATCCAAAACTTTAAACATGTCACAGGGGGTCACCATCTTGGAAAATGTCTGACACTCACATGCTCAGTGGGCTCTGAGCAACTGTTGAGAAGCTAAGCTGCTAATTATCAAGCAGAAAATTAGGTTGGCCTGTGATATAAGCTGATGCTACAGGGCTGATTATTAAATTCTGATGCTAGTTGCACGCATTTCTGTGCTGCAGTGTAGTAATTATCTGTATTAATTACTAATCAGTCTTATATTGTGACATTTTTATTCTATGTGTACTGTATATTGTGAGTTGGTCCCTAAGCTCAGAAAGTGACAGCAGCACAGAGCACGTGCAGTGAATCAGCAGAAAAGAAGATGGGGAGCTACTGGGGCATCTTTGGAGACACAGATCTTTACTGCTAAATGGATGTGGTTGCCTTGGGCTCGTACAGAAGCCCAAAACATAATATACAACATTTCTACCTACTGCTTTAGTTAAACTTTAGTTCTCCTTTAAAGCCTGACTGACCTATATGTAGTGTACATACAGCTGGTTACAAATAGGATAATAATAACAAATATTGATCAGCTGGGTTAGTAATCATTTTTCCCTAAGCCCTTGCAATTTATTTTGTCGATAAATAAAATGACTATGCAATAATGTTGATGCCTAAGCATCCATGAAATATACTGTAGCTAATAAATCAGCAATCTCACCGAGCCACATAATGTCATTTCTATAAGGCTGAGCTGCTGAACGACTTTCAGTAAAACTGCAAGTCATGACCAGCATGTTCTAAGGAACAGAAATAAATATCAACTGTTCAGATATTTTGGCAAGCGTGTGCATTGTCATATGACAGACTGGCAGTTGTCACAAATCTGCCAACGGGATATGATTACAGATTACATCAAGGTGATAGAATCTATGGAGAGTTCTCTGAGGACTATAAAAATGTAATACTTGTCAGTTTACTCAAAGTACACTTTGAAGTCTTGGATCTTTAAAATACAACTCTTGACAAAGATGTCATACATCAAATAGTAGGCTGTAAGGTGAACATCAATGTCATAGGCACGAAAAATAAAACAGTGGAACAAAAAGTTCCTATTTTACACCTAAAAGTTTAGCTAAAGCTGTAGGCGGCAAGACTCCTAGACGATGTCAAGAATGGTTTACTTTGTATCCATGGGTGACTGACTGGTGCAGCATGTTCTACTTGCTTAATGCATGTGTCCATAAAAATACAGATGGAGTAGGCTTTAATTGTCTGAACATTGGTGCATAACCTTTATACCATTTTATTATTTATAGCATTCTTTTCTAACAGACTTTTTTTAGAACCAGTACCTCGGGAAAACTGTTTCTATGAAAACCTAAGCTTTCACCAAAAACAACTTGTTTCTGCTCTGGACAATTGCTTTGCTGTGAATTCAAAAAAAGTTTTACAAGGAGCCTGTTATTAACGGATTTTAACAAATTGGATGTCGTCACCTGCAACTATAATATCTGGGAGTAGGAAATACTCGTCTTAAGATCCAGTAATGGTCTGTGATGAAGCCGTGACAATGAAATGTTCAGATCATTTATTTGTATGATGTAGACAATGTGGACTCCAACAACCAGAGAACATTGTTAAAGGATAACTAAAATTTAAATCAAAAGGGGGTACATGTTAGAAAACCCCCAAGTGATTATCATATGTTACCAGATACCCAGGCCAGGGCTTCTGTTTGCCAAAAACTGTATCGACCCAGGGTATTTCTGAAGATCATCATTTCAATTGTCCGGGTTCTTCCGTCTTCTGTCTTTCCTGTCTTGATAGGTACATGGGCAGTAGAGCGAAAGCCTCTCTGTCTCCCAAGAAAAGAAGACACGCCGGCAAGCTTCTACATAAATACCCTGGGGGGGTACAGTTTCTGCTGACAGGAGCACTGGGCCAGGGTATCAAGTAAGTGATTATAATCACTGGGGAGTGCTTAACATTTGGCATCCCTTCAGAGATTTTAACTTACTTCTCCTTTAATTTCAGGTAAAAGTCACAAAGAAAATTGAGAGAAGATCAATGACAAAATATTTCACAATATCAATGGGAATATCCTTCTTAAACTTCCATCAGGCAGATTTGCACTATATTTCCCATCCCCATTTACATTTAGCTAAATTCATCTAAATCAGTGGTTGTCAAACTTTTTCAGTTCCTGCCTTACTTGAATGCCCAACCTTTGGTCAGGTTTCCACTTGAAACAGCAACCTATGGTCAGAGCACCAGTTGTCCCACCTTAAGCCTGGTCCCTGTCGGAGGTCCAACTTTTGGTCAAGGCACAAATATATGTCCACCCTACTGTCAGGGTCCCACTTGAATGCCCAACCTTAAGTTAGGGTCCTCCTTAATGATTCATTCTTTGGTCAGGGTACCCCATAATGATCCCCTTAGCTCATTAATTAAATACAGATATAAGGAAAATTGGCGTTGGAGTTATTCAGCAATAGCTTACTGAGATACTGATGACTTATCTGACCCTTACTGACCTTCAAGTTTCAGGTGTATCTATAATAACAAATAGGCATTCTTTCCAATTCTAACTCGAATTGGCCTTCAGGCTGAGCCTTCCTCCCACTGCTCCAAGCCCTCTGCAGGGGACAGCAACACTGATCTAAAGGTTATATATTAATTTCTTTATGAGCTCATAAAATGAAGGCTTTCTTCATGATGAGGCTTTGAATCAATGCTCATTTCTCAGCAACAGACACCTGGCACTGAAAGCTGTGCCTTGCCGCAGAAATACATTGACATTTGCAGTGCCCATGCCAATTGCTTTCATTTATGTCTTCGGCTTATAAATCTCTTGCAAATCCCTACATTTTACAAATAACAGTAGGGTTGTATGCTCAGCAGTTTTTTCTCATAAAACCCCGCAATACGTCATCCTTTGGCTACATACACGCAAACAAACTCATCATTTGCAATATTCACACTACAACACCAAACCTTAACTCTCTGACATTATCAACTCTAAGTAAACAGTAAATATAATATACACTAGTAAGGAAAGACGAATGTTCAGCTATTCAAAAGTATTGACTAAAAATTTGAAGTAAAAAAAATAAAAATTGAATTTCGAACTATTTTAGTGTACTTCGACTAGGGAATAGTCCAAATTCAATTTGAAAAAAATTCAAAAATCTAAATTTATCATATACCTTCTCTTTAAAACTTCAACCGACCATTTTCCATCTAAAAACTGGCAAATTGCTGTTTTAGCTTATGGGGGACCTCCCAGAACCTATTTGGAGTCAATTGGTGGACTCTGAAAAATCAAAGTTTTTTTTGAAAAATACTTTGAAACGAATTCGATCGAATACGATCTTACTCCATTTCGAACGATCGAATACAGCGTATTCACCCACAGAAAAAAAAACAGATTTTTTAAACAAATTTCGGTTGGTCTTTTTTTCTTCGAATTTCAAAGTTATGGGAGTTCAAAAATACTCCCATTACTACAAAGTTCGACCCTTGATAAATCTGCCCCTTAGGGGCACATTTACTAAGGATTAGAATAAAAAATACTTTGAATTTCGAAGTATTTTTTTGGCTACTTCGACCATCGACTAGGACTTTGAATCGAACGATTCAAACTAAAAATTGCTCGACTATTCGACCATTCTATAGTCGAAGTACTGTCTCTTTAAAAAAAAACTTCGACCCCCTACTTCGCCACCTTAAACCTACCAAGCACCAATGTTAGCCTATGGGGAAGGTCCCCATAGGCTTTCTAGGCAATTTATGATCGAAGGAAAATTGTTTGATCGATGGATTAAAATCCTTCGAATCTTTCAATTCGAAGGAATTAATGATTTGATTGAACAATTTTTCCTTCGTTCGTTCAATCAAACAAATTGTGGTAAATCCTTCGACTTCAATATTCGAAGTCGAAGGATTTAACTTCGATGGTCGAATATCGAGGGCTAATTAACCCTCGATATTCAACCCATAGTAAATGTGCCCCTTAGTGTCAGCATTCTGTACTAGCCGGTGGCTGAAAAGACTGGAAGCATATTTATATGTATTTGAAAGGAATATATATGTATGTAAATATATAAGTTAGACCATCATCAACAGTTTTTGATAATCAGGAGCATTAAATTTTCAATAGCTTTTGTTGTTTGTCAAGCTGCTCCCACACTTTAGCAAAGTGACAGACAACTTCTCTGGAGCTATTTAAAGCCAGGTGTAAAACTCATCATATAATCATTATATCAGAATATGAGTGTAATTGCTGGTTGACTGTCAATCAATGTGAATCCCATTGGAAAAGCAACTACATGAGTATAATTATTCATCGTTATAGCAGGATGATGATCCTAGCTGAACAAAACAATTGCAGATGGGAAAGCCATGTTTTTTTCTGCTGAACCAAGCTGTTTTAATAACCCAGTTAGCGGTTTCCAAGCTTTAATTTTCAGGGTTGTCACCGTTTCTATGATGGTCATTACTGTATTTCCAAACCACCTGTTTCCTCTTATCAAGAAGTAAGCTCTGAAGTCTAACAGTTCTTCATATTCTATAAAATGACTTTTTCAGTCTGCAATCCTGTGGAAGACTGGGCAGTAAAATGCCATGATCATCTATGACAACCTGAAATGGAATTTGCTCATACTACTGTGAAATGTAATAATGGCTCGTTTCTGTGCTTGTCTAAATGTCGGGTTGCAAGAGGAACGCATAGGCAGCATCCCCTGGGCCCTGACTTTCACAAATTCAAAAGGGCATGTGACATATTTGGCAGACACTGTCGATATGTTGAACAACGTCTGGAAACATGTGATGTTGGTAATGCCATTTAATATATGTGAAGCGAGTCATTATGACATACAGTAGTTAACTTGACCAACTAGACCTTTTTACCTTTTACTAATTTAAAAAGAAACTTTTTCGCTATCCTGCATATTTGTTTTCAGAAATCTCATGGATGAGCATCCATTTTTCTTTGCTTGAGCAATGTTTTGTGTTAAAATTTTTTATACCTAATCTGAATATTCCGATCCAGGCAGGTCTGATTCAGCCCATGGATGTAGCTGTATAACGGAATATACATACAGGCGGTGCTCTTATTTAGCTGCTTATAGATGGACTGTATAAATCCAGTAACGCACAATACGAATGGCACTCACATATTCTCAGCGCTGGATTTCAATGAGGGGTGGCCCTAGGCGGTCCTAGCGCCCACCTCACCTCCCCTTCCCAGCGTGCCGGCGAAAAAACGCCAGCGCAGCTGCTGTAATTGAATGGGGACGCACGCGTCCCCATAATGCGGCTGGGCAGCATTAGCGGGGGCGAAGAGTAGAGCCGGCCTAGGGGCGGCAAGTTTGTAAATCCGGGCCTGCCTGTTTCTCCTACAAATTTATTGTTCTGCTGTACAGTGCTTTGCCCTCAAGGAGCACTATACAAATAAAAATACACATACATACATACATATGTACAGAATGTGCAAAACTCATGGTGCTTTAAAGATGGTCCGGAGAAAGCACCATTAATATGGCATGTTGCAGAATATGCGAGTGCCAAACGGATTGTGTTTTATTTGTCTAGAACCCAGGTTCACAGCAGAATAATAGTTAAGTCTATAGAACGAAACAAAAATGTCCATTTGCAATGTACTATTGTCCGTTACACATTCATTTTAAAGACCCGCTTAACGGCAATGTATTTTTTGTTGTAAAACAAAACAACTTTTTCAGTAAAAAGTCTTTATTACATAAGTATAAGCTATTTAGAACACAATTTTAATTGTGCTGGCAAAGGATTTGGGTTTGCCAACACTTCATGGGTTACCAGGAGTGGCAGAAAAGCTGCTTTTATAGTGCAGAGTTTGCAGCTGTGCAAAACAAACTTATTGAATTTATTTAATGTTTAAATTATTTCTTCAGCAGACTTAAGGTATGGTGAGCCATATATTCTCCAATGTAATAGTAAAGCATTACAGATAATATATATTAAATATATCACACACAGCCCAGCCTAGACTGGATATCTCTAAAAATCCAGACTCAATAACCTATCCACAGACGTAACCTATAGTGCGCCCCCTGCAAAAAAAATCTTCAGAGGGGCCTGGCGCACACCGATCACCATCCTCCCACCCCGAATCCGCCCACTAAACTGCCCAGACTCCACCCACTCAGTGCCGACTTGAGTCCCCCTTCCTCTCTGCAGGTACGAGATCAGCTGGGGAGGAGGGGGTTTCCTTATTAGCTATAGAAAAAGCAAAGATCTAACTGCTTGTTAAAGGGAATGTAAATCCTACATTCTCCTACTATGTTATATGTTGGGTGCCTCTCACACAAACTGCATCATTTGTACTCAATAAATCCCCTTCATTCACCAGCACCATCGGATTTTGATTAAGCTGAGCTCAGGAGCAAAAATTTGTTTCTCTAGCAGAGTGCACAGCATGTGCAGAGTTTCTATGGAAAACAGCAATGCCATCTCTTCATTGGCTGCTAGACTGGAAGGTGTGTTTAGTAATCTGAGTTTAGAAATACTGAGCATGCTCAGTAGCGAACAGCCAAAGTAAATTCCCAAGGGACGGGGCCTAGTGGGTTAGAGGAGGAGTAGGAACACTAAGTGATTAAGTGGATACTGCCGCCTTACTACTAAACTTTTAACAACTAGAGTGACAGGTATTTAAAGATATCAAAGAGGCTGTTCACTGATTAAATTTTTGTGGTAGGTTTACATGTCCTTTAAGGGTAAATAGAAAATGTTAATCAATCAGAACCATGGTAAATATGGCAAAATATAGCAAAATGGTAAAAGATGCAAAGGGGCTGGGTAAAGATGGAGAAATTAAATCTGACTTGGTGACCATGTCAGCCAGTGGTGTAACTACCGGTGGTGTGATTGCACACAGGCCAACACAACCTTGGGGCTGCTTTGTGTCTCATTGAAGGTCAACCTGCACATGCGCGTTTGTCCAAAGAAGAAGATCACACCCACTTCCGGAGGGGCCTGGATTCACATTCTGCACCTGGGCCCGGTCAGTGGGAGCTACGTCACTGAGGTCAGGGTGTTAGTTGATAACATTGAATAAACAAAATTTGCAAAACTCAGTATCTGATGGATATTTATTCTTTATATATTTGCCAACTAGATACTAAGAACATGGGCTACAATGATTTGTTTTATGAAAACAGCAGCGGAGAAGCATCATTTGGAAAGTTGCTATATTTTACCTAAGGATAACAAATACAGTATATATGGCAGCATCTTCCTTTTTGAAATTAAAAACCTCCTTCTCCACAAAGATATGCCATAGCCCCCACTTTGGAATTACTGTAAGTAATTAATGATATGGTTAGGAGGCTTATTTCATAAAATATTCGACAGCCAATCAATAGTGATATTCAGCTCCCCAATGAAATGGCGAGTTTAATCATCAATCTTTCACCAGCTACAAAAGCAGATAGTAACAAAATAACAATTACGGGTTCTGTTTTATTTACCTGCTCATATCATCCAAGTTGTCAGCAGCAAAGTAGAAGCTCTTGATCTTGGGATGGCAGGCTTTAAATGCACTAGAAAGAAATGGGGCAAGAAGCAGCAGTGTTTGAAACAAGAATATATAAAGATAACATTACTACTAGAAACAATCTGATACCATAAACTACAATTACAAGTTGTAGAGAACTCATTATCTGCAAAATAGTCTGACTGGTAAAACATCCTTTCTAAAATGGGGTGCTTGCAAATCAATTATTTTGAAATTGCTGAATTTAGAGCATGTTCGTCAAAATCATCTGTTTCTAAACCCCACATGTCCCTGCTGGGCAACTGTCATTGCAGCAAAGTTAGACTAAACAGCATTGGCCTTCAGGTTAGAAATGGGTGACTGCACACTAATCAGGCCCTTTAATTGGGTGCTCTCAAGTCTGAACTGAAACGTGTATAAAGATATAATGGCAGAGATAAGTACAGACAATTCTTGTTCATTTAACCGTAAAGAGGATTAACACCTTCAACACAGGGGCAATGAAATAAAATAAAAAGACAAGCATCTACACTCTTGCTTTTTGCTCTTGTTTTTTTTTTTTTAAATAGGTAATTCAATTAAGGCTGTTTTGTTCCGTATATATTGTATTTCATTTTTTTCTTCTTCTGGTGGCATATTCCTGATTTTCTACATCCTTTAAATATTTTTTCACAGTCTTTTTTTATGGTATCATACTGACCTTAGATAGGGGCTGAACCTAAGGAAATGCAGGTAGAATAAATAAGTGCCCCCATACCATTGCACCCCAGGCACATGCCTATCCCTATTCTGAGCTTCATACTCCATTATAATATTCCTTATTGAGGTGGCCCTGTCTGCTCTTTCTCCGGAACAACAGGGCAAATTCTTAAGAACATGCTTCAAAAAAAAAAATGTATTTTTACTAAGAATAAAGAAAAGAGGGATTGCATTAGTTCATGAGACTTTTAACCTTTATTCTACATTATTATTAACACTTTTTTGAGAATGGTCATATGATTCACAAATTATTTAAGGTAAAACAACAACTATAAAAAGACACACCTCAAAAGTCAATAGCACTATTCCTAACAAACAACAGCAGTTAAAAAGAAAAGGGAAAATGTCCTTCAATTTCATTTGGCATCTGCTCCTGTCTGTGATTGCTGAAGCCAAAAAACTTCTGCAAGGGGAAACTCATTATTAGATACAGCATTTTATTTTTAAACTTACTGTTTATTTTTATTTTTTTTTCAACTTACTGTTTATTCAAGTTTAGTATTTTGCACAAAATGAAAAAAATAGAAATAAAGTGAAATAATATGTCATAGCATACAACAAAATAATATGAAATATAATATTAACATTTTTGCATAAAGTTTCTGTTGTCACCGTGTCAAATCTTACTGATAGCATTTTAGCTTTTATCCAAAAGCAAAAAAACTCACTTTACCAATTACAACAATGGCATCCAAGCCATGAATATCCTTGGCATCTATACTCACAATTTTTTACGGCATTCACTGGCTCGATCGATTTTAAATTCAGGCAGACTGATGAAGCCTTCAGCTTTTTCTTCCTGAGAATAAACACACATCAACAGATGAATCACTCAGATGTACCGTCACACGAAAATTAAAGGTTATTTATTGATAAAGTCAGAAAAATACATTTATTTACACCTTTTAAACAAAAGCTGGCTTCAGAAATGCAAACGAGTCAGCAGAATCCTTTGTGGTATGAATTCAAAACTGCTAAAGGGATGAGAGCCCTATACATAAGTAGCAGTTCTTTTCATCAGGCCCGGATTTGCGGCAAGGCCGCATAGGCCCGGGCCTAGGGCGGCAGAAAAATAGGGGCGGCATGCCGCCCAGCCGCATTATGGGGACGCGTGCGTCCCCATTCATTTACAGCAGCTGCGCCGGCGTTTTTTCGCCGGCGCGCTGGTAAAGTGAGGTGGGGTGGGCGCTAGGACCGCGCGGCCGCCTGTTCGGACCGCGCGGCCGCCTGTTCGGACCGCGCGGCCTAGGGGCGCGCCTCTGTGAAATCCGGCGCTGCTTTTCATTGTAGATATAACCTTTTCAGCTCAACCCACTTGATGGTCCAAGCTTTAGCCAGGGCCAACTTTCATGGCACCGACTTTAGTCAGGGCCCCCATTAAAAGTCAAAACTTTAGTCAGGGGCCTCCTTTGCTCATTAAATGAGTACAGATACAGGAAAATATGAGCAAAGGAGGCCCCTGATAAAAGTGTGGACCTTTAATGGGGACAGCGTCAGTCATGCAGTCATAGTTTTAAGAATATCATGGACAACAGTCTCCCCATATCTCACACTAACAAATCATAAAGCTGGTATTTCAGGTACATCTGTGACTGCAAATAACCATTCTCCAAAATTGTCACCCTAAGTGGCATTCAGGCTGAACCCCCCCCTGCCACCTGTCCTTGTCTACCTAGAGGGGCAGCCCCACAGTTTTTGGCGCAGGGGCTAGACAAAAAAAAAGCTGTAGTAATGAAATAAGGAAGAGTCAAACTAAAGATGAATACAAAAGTAAGCTGACATAAGAACTTCAGAACAGAGAGCTATTACTGTAAAGTGTCAGGATACAGAAAGGAAAAATATTAAATTATTGGAGGTACAGCTATTGGATCTGTTATCCGAAAAGCTCTGAATTACAGAAAGACCATCTCCTACAGACTCCATTTGATCTCCTTTTTCTCTGTAATAATATTTTGTGTAGGTGTATTAGCATGCCGCAAGACATAAATGTAGAAAAAAATGTGTATTTGGCTGAATATTCA
The DNA here is from genome assembly GCA_038501925.1 of Xenopus petersii. Taxonomy (NCBI): domain Eukaryota; kingdom Metazoa; phylum Chordata; class Amphibia; order Anura; family Pipidae; genus Xenopus; species Xenopus petersii. The sequence goes on from CM076674.1 coordinate 150,147,950, forward strand.
ACCAATGACAAAATATTGGGTTACATACCAAAATAGTTCTAGACTAATTTGCATATTGCAAAATCCTAAAGAAAAATCAAAAAGTGCTTCAAAAAGTGCTGGGATTTAGGCAAAGTCAAATTTTAGAATCAGTATAACCCTAGTACATTATACCAACTGATACAAAAACACAAAAATGTAATTTACCTACAGTGTACATGTTGAATCTTTTATAGCCTCGGTCTAACAAAGGGCTCCTAGACTCTTTTTTATCATTTAAAGGGATACTGTCATGGGAAAACATGTTTTTTTTCAAAATGCATCAGTGCTGCTCCAGCAGACTTCTGCACTGAAATCCATTTTTTAAAAGAGCAAACAGATTGTTTTATATTTAATTTTGAAATCTGACATGGGGCTAGATATATTGTCAGTTTCCCAGCTGCCCCCAGTCATGTGACTTGTGCTCTGATAAACTTCAGTCACTCTTTACTGCTCTACTGCAAATTGGAGTGATATCACCACCCCCCCCCCCCAGCAGCCCAACAACAGAACAATGGGAAGGTAACCAGATAACAGCTCCCTAACACAAGATAACAGCTCCCTGGTAGATCTAAGAACAGCACTCAATAGTGAAAGCCAAGTCCCACTGAGAATGATTCAGTTACATAAGTAGGAGAAACAACAACCTGCCAGAAAGTAATTCCATCCTAAAGTGCAGGCACAAGTCACAGGACCGGGGGCAGCTGAGAAACTGACAATGTGTCTAGCCCCATGTCATATTTCAAAATGAAATATAAAAAAATCAGTTTGCTCTTTTGAGAATTGGATTTTAGTGCAGAAGTCTGCTGGAGCAGCACTACTAACTGAAGCATTTAAAAAAAAAAAAAAACATGCCAGTATCCCATTAACATTCAGCACTTGAAGGCCTGAACATTTGGAGTATGTGATATTTTGTACACTATGTGAAAGAGTAAGGCAGTAAAAACAACTTGACTCTGCCCTCAATCACTCACCCTCTGTAACAATAAATTAATGCCGTCTAACTGGTTTTAACCTACTCAGCAGACATCCTTGTACGGTAAAATCAATATTTTTTAACTGTTCGTTTTAGTTAGGAATGCACGAAATCCAGGATTCAGTTCGGTATTCGGCCGAATCCTTGTGCCTGGCTGAACCAAATCCTTAAAATCATGTGACTTTTTGTCACAAAAAATTTAGGGTTCGGATTCTTTCAAAAAGGATCTGTTGAATCCCAAATAGCAGATTTGGTGCATCCCTAGTTTTAGTAGAAATTAGTCATGTTACTTCTTACCCCACTTCTTGGGAAAACCCCAGCTCCCAATCTACCCTCATAAGACTTCCAAATCTTGTACAGTACCAACACTCAAACTGTGATTTGCATAATTAGCTATAAAGTACCAATGTCAGAAACATAAAAATAGTATTCACTGAATTATACATTTTGTCTTACTGACATATACTGAATGTATCTCCGTTTTGGTAAAGGCAAATTAAAATTCACTGTTTGCTACTTTTCAACAAATTAGTCATGTGGACCGCTACCTTTTTTACATTTCATTACTATACATTTTTTAAGGTAATTACTTTGAGAAAAGCCTTAATTATGGAGAATGTAAATACTATTCATTTACTAAAACAGAAAACAGGTGTGCCTTTATTTGAATTAAAAAAAACAACAATTCTGGTATTACCCATAGTGTACTATTTAATCAGTGCTATCCAACTTTAGATTTGTAAGGGTAGTTCAACCCCTGGACTATAAGGCTACTTACAACCATTCATTTTAATTCCCACATGTCAAAAAAGCCCACAATCACAAATCAGAGAGTAGCGAGAGAAGGGGAGGACCCAGGTGATGTAGGGTGGCTTTGACCCCCTAGTGAGTATTTGGGAATGTACAGAATTTGAGATGTCCAACCTCTAGCTGTGGTTGACTGCACCCCCATAATCCCACAGGAAGCCTTTGGAAGCACCCTCTGTTCTATTCTATAATGAACCCTGCACATCAAAGCTGATTAATAGGCCAGTAGGTTTACAGTTTATCACTTGTGCAACGTAATAATAGTTGAGAAATTGGCACCATAGTCTCATAACTCCTATCAAACAATCAGCAGGTAGCTACAAAGAGCTGGTCCCAATTTTCTTTACACTACCTCCCAAGGTGTCTTAGAATAAAAAAAAAAACAGGTATGGGACCTATTATCCAGAACACTCGGGACCTGTGGTCTTCTGGATATGGGGTCCTTCTGTAATTTGGATCTCCATGCCTTAAGTTGATTAATAAGGATTAATTATATCTTTGTTGGAATCAAGTACATGGTATGGTTTAATCTTTACAGAGGAAACGGAAATCGTGTTTAAAAATTGGATTTGATTAAAATGGAGTCTATGGGCGATGAGCTTTTTTGCAATTTGGAGCTTTCAGGATAGCGGTCTTCTGAATAACAGATCCCATACATGTAATACAATGATAGCATTTAAAAATAAAAAAAAAAAAAAACCCAGCTTTATAGTAAAATTTAAAAAGACATAACAATGAATACAATTTTACCTATAAAAATATATAAATGTTTACACAGTATTACTTAAATATAATTTCAGTTGTAACATTAAAGGTAAAAGAAAGGAAAAATTATTAGGGGCTGCTAGTTATTAGGCTTCTCACAATTATTAGTTGCTTACCTGCTACCCCTAGGTTGGCACTTCACTTCTTCAAAATACGCACCAGTCTAGGGAACAGTTTGGGTACAGAAATTTCAAGTTCTGTATTGTAAAAGTTGAGAAATTTAGATTCCAGCTGGGAGTCTCCTGGAAGACCATGATGGTACAGTGCTCCACTATCTGTCCCCTGCCTGCCACTGGGTAAAAGATGTGCACTATCCCAGGGTAGCAGGTAAGCAACTAGATTCTCTAGGAAGAGCCTACCAACTTTCATCCTCCCCCCAGTAATTTTACCTTTCTTTCTCCTTTAAAATCAGTTACAAACATTATAGAATTACCTCTTCATTTGTGTACCAATAAAGTGACGTGTCCTTTAAAACAAACCAGTACTTTTTCCACTTCTGGGAGAAATAACTCTTGGCATCTTTTTTCTTCCATAGCCATCCCTCGCAATCACCACGGCCAAGGTCTTTACATGATATTCGCCTTTTACTTTTGCCAGAAACAGGACCTTCAAGAGAGCGGTGCAGATTAGTGCAGCACATATTAACAGAAATGAAGTAGCAGAAGCAATGATGTGCCCAACAGTTCAGAAAGGATATTTCAGTGTCAATGCAGACATATTCAATGAATACAATCACCTTTTCAAAAAAAATATATTTTATATTACAGGTATGGGTCCTGTTATCCAGAATGTGCGGGACCTGGTATTACCTGGTGTTTTCTAGGTAATGTATCTTTCCATAATTTGAATCTTCATACCTTAAAGGAGAAAGCTACCGAAGCAGTTTTATTGGCAACAGAATAACCACAATAGTCGAAGCTATAGCACTATATTTATTCTGCAGAATTCTTTACCATACATGAATAAAGGGCTCTACAAGCTCTGTTTGTTTAGGATAACAGCTGCCATATTAGCTTGGTGTGACATCACTTCCTGCCTGAGTTTTTCCCTGCTCACTCATAGCTCTAGGCTTGGATTACAGCAGGAAGGGTAGGAGGAGAGGGAGAGGAGCAAACTGAGCATGCTCAAGCCCATGCCCTGGAGGTTTATGCTAAAAACAGGAAGTCGGATACAGAAGTTCACGTGTACACAATAGAAGGAAAGAAATACAGTGTTTCTTTTGACAGAGGACTTAGAGCAACATTACTTTGAGGATTTACTGGTGTATTTATATAGACCTTTCTGGTAAAGCTTACTTAATTTTAGCCTTTCCTTCTCCTTTAAATCTTCTAGAAAATCATGTTAACATTAAATAAACCCAATAGGCTGGTTTTGCTTCCAATAAGGATTAATTATATCTCAGCTTGGATCAAGTACAAGGTACTTATTTATTATTACAGAGAAAAAGGATTATTTGGATAAAATGGAGTTTATGGCAAACAGTCTTTCTGTAATTCAGAGCTTTCTGGATGACAGGTTTCCAGATAATGGATCCTATACCTGCATATGATATACATACATTCACACACCTCATCCTAATTGAAAACCTGTATTTTGATGCTTTTGGTGGATGGACTTTCCTAGTTAGTAGCTTAGCACAGCAGCAATGTCTGTTTTATGAATCCCCCTACCATAAACCCCATTAAGTTAGATTCCAAACTGAAGAGAGTCTGCGTGGAAGCAATATACTCCAATGTATTGTACGTTAACTAAAACTGTGTGAATGTTAAAAGGGCTGTTTTAGTGATGTTTGATGCCTTTGCAGCAATGCCATATTCCAAAGCTTTTAGCAGAAAAGTGCTATGGTTAGCTCCCACTCCATTCTCCACCTAGTGACAGAATGCAGAATCTGTAAACACATTCATATTTTTTTAAATTCTGGCTTATTTTTTAAAAAAAATATAAATTAATATAAGTTTTAGTAAAGAGAGAAATAACTACATTGCAAGTGCAAATCCATAATTAGCCATATAGTACCAATGTCAGACACACAGAAACAGTATTTATGATATTGTCTTGCTGACAGATACTGAATAGACCATTTTTATTAAAGGCAAATTAGAATTCACTGTTTGCTGCTTTCAACAAATTAGTCATGTTGACAGCTACCTTTTTATACGCTTCGAAACATTTCATTGCTATACATTTTTTAAGGTAATTACTTTCAGAAAAGCCTTAATTATGGAGAATGTAAATACAGTTCCGTCCCTAAAACAGAAAACAGATTATATTTGAATTTTTAAAAAAAACAATTATGTTACATATATTTATATATTATATATATATATATATATATATATATATATATATATATATATATATATATATATATATATAAATTTTTAAGTTCTGGCTCATTTTAAAACCATATCTAAACAAATACAAGTAATTAATAGTATATAGAGAAATAACTAAACTGCTCAAGTGATGCAAAATGATATAAAAAAAATTGTATTGGTACAAATGCTTCTCCTTAAAAAGTGTGTGATGTGTTCTGATTTTGAAATTACATTTGCTTTGGATTATAAGAGACATCAAATCAAGTCTATTTTAAGTGGCATCTAAGAAGCTGGTGACTTATGATAAAAAGAAATAACCTCCAGCTATGTCTGTCTGCCACTCCATACTCCATCCATTAGTCTTTCTTAGTTTAACAAGCACGCTGTCATGCTTTACTAAGAAAGGTCATGCTGTATCTTCCGATCCAAGTCATGTTATCTGCACAGTTCCTGTTTGGAACCCAGCATCAGAAAAAAAAGATGGCAACTGATTTTGGTTTGATTACATAAAACTTGCTAGTGCATATCCAACATTTACATCTATTACTGTTAAAATATTGTTTAAAGCACATTTTCCCCTGGCAAATGAATGGGGTGGAGTTAGCTACATGCCACATTGCTGCCAGGACCTATTAAGTTCCTAGTACAGGTATAGGATCCCTTATCCGGAAACCCGATATCCAGAAAGCTCCAAATTACATAGACTCCATTTTAACCAAATAATCCAAATTTTTAAAAATTATTTCCTTTTTCCCTGTAATAATGAAACAGTATCTTGTACTTGATCCCAACTAATTGGAAGTTCCTTATTGGAAGCAATACCAGCCTATTGGGTTTATTTAATGTTTAAATGAATTTCTAGTAGACTGAAGGCATGAAGACCCAAATAATGGAAAGATCCATTATCCGGAAAACCCCAGGTCCCGAGCATTCTGGATAACAGGTCCCATACCTGTATAGCATTCGTCCTTGCATTTGGTAGAAATGGAGAAGCTCAAAATTAAGCAAATACAGTCAGTCCTATCTAACCCTTTATTTACAAGGTCAAGGGCAAAAAGACTCGGGTGTCCACCATCATTAATATTTTACTGAAACAGCTCTCAGTAGTGATGGGCGAATTTGGGGCGTTTCAGGAAATTTGCGAAACATTTGCGAAATTGTGCCGGTATTTCGCAGCGAATTTGTGCCTGGCGAATAAATATGACCATCACTAGCTCTCAGAAATGGTAGATACCTAACTAAATCAAGAGCAAGAAGCCCTAACTGAGCAGGATTGCTTCCTATAAGAACACAACAGCCACAGACTAGGCAGAATTAAAGGGGTGGTTCACCCTTATATTAACTTTTATTATGTTCTAGAATGGCCAATTCTGAGCAACTTTTCATTAGGTCTTCATTATTTATTTTATATACTTTTTGAATTATTTTATCTTCTTCTTCTGCCTCTTTCCAGCTCTCAAGTGGGGCTCATTGACCCCATCTAAAAACAAATGCTCTGTAAGGCTACACATTTATGGTTCTTGATAATCTTTTTATTCAGACCCTGTCCGATTCATATTCCAGTCTCTTGTTTAAATCAATGCATAGTTACGAATGTCATTTGAACCCTAGAAACCAACTACAAACTGGAGATTTTGCTGACTAAAAGGCTAAATACCACAGATAATGAAACATGAAAACCAACTGCAAATTATCTCATAATGTCATTTTTATATCATACTAAAAGTTAACTCAAAAGTGAACAACCCCTTCAATACGTCTGTCCTAGAAAATGCAATTAGAAGACTGCATGGACAAATTAAAGGATTTTGGAATAGTCTCCCACCCCCAGCACATGCTTTAAACATGGTGGTTCTAGGGGGAATATTACTCAACTCTTAACTGATCCTTTGCTCACACAGGCTTTGATTCTTTCTCAAAACTGCATTTGCACCCCAGCTCAGCCATGATCACAAGCACGAGCCAAAATCTACGAAAATATTAACCAAACGTATAATCAATGTTCCTGACTAATGATCTCAATATCAAGACCTTAGGCTGCGGTAATTGAACACTTGTGGCTTGAATGCAATAAAGCAGTTCTCAGAATAACATGGAATCGTTTGGAGCTAAAGAAAGGCAACATGAGAGCTATGTGATTTAACTTCATGGTGTGTTCAGGGAAATTAAACATCAAATAGACAAAAATCAATGTTGTTTTAAGACAATCTACATACATTCTTACTGAGAAATATATCGGATGCTTCATGTACAGAGTGGAAGCCATTTTTATTGGTATATAGGCTTGAAATATTGCATAGCTCATTACTATATCGCACTTGTTATTGTATATGCACATGTGAAATACAGAAAGGAAGATACTCTGCTTGTGTATTGCTGTCAACTTCCTCTGGAGCGATCAAATGCTTCATTTAGACAACTGATCACTAGTTTTCAATGGGAATCTGTCAACAGTGACACAGGAGACTCAAACCTTAACATTAAGTCATCAAGTGCCAGCATGTGATGTACAAGCCCCCCCTTCTCTCATGCACGACTTTTCCACAGCAATATGCTGGAAGTGGATTGCTCCAGCCTGGATTATGCATGTTAGGGCTGAGCACATGTTCAACCAATCACCACATTAACAAGACATAATGACAATTGTCTAATCTAATAGGAATCCTCCAGAAAATACTTCTAAGTCAAGATAACTTTTACTTCCTCTTACCTTTATTCCTTTTCTTTGATTTGTGCTGTAATGAAGATTGCTGAAATGTCTGCAAACAGAAATACAAACAAATTATTTTAAAATACTCTATGACCTCATTTTTTGATGATAACTAATGAGCAAAGGGTATGCAAAATTCAATGTTCCATACGGCAGCCCTCCTTAAATTTCTCTGCTCCAGTCAACTACAGATTAGTAACTTGTCCACTGAGTAGGGAGCCCCGTAACTACTACTGCCTAGAGGAGCAGGTCCTACTTAACAGGGCTCTCTGTAGGCCACAGACCTTATAAAAGGCTTACACATAACCAAAGATCAGAAGGGTAATCTGCTCTGAAACATAATGCTTCTTGGTATGTCCGTTAAATGCAGAGACACATGGTCAGATTCGGGGAGATTCAGTGTCAGACTGGGATGCCAGGGGCCCACCAGAAAACCTTAGACCATGGGTCCACTTTCAAAACAATTTCTCCTTTTCCTCTCCTCTCTTAACCTCTATTCTCCAAATCACTTTTCTTTTTATTCAATAATCTATAATTCTATACATGTAGCCTCTTTGTTTCCATACAGATGTAAGTAATGACAATGAAACAGGCCAAATGGTGAGAAGGAGGGCCCACCAGGAGTTTTCCTGGTCTCCCGGTGGGCTAGTCCAACACTGGGGAGATTAGTCGCCCAGTGAAAATCTCCTCTTCTTTGGGGTGACTAACCTCTCCGAAACTGCCTTCCCCTGGCTTCCCGCCAGCTAGAATGAAAATAACCATCAGGATGGCAATCGGAGAACTTCCTTTTCCAAAGTTGCCAGAAGTTTCCTTGTGAGGCAACTTTGGATGACTTTGGAAAATTAAGTGGTCGGATTGCCATCCTGACGGTTATTTTCATTCTAGCCGGTGTTAAGGCAGGGCAAGGCTGTTCGGGGAGATTAGTTGCCCCGAAGAAGAGGAGATTTGAGGGAATGACAACATCTGAGAGCACTATACAAGAAAACTTGAGATCTGAGAGATCAGAGATAGGGGGCGAATAGGGAACATTTGGGTCTCATGTGACTAAGCAGCAGTTTTTAGGAACAGGAATATCAGTTAGAGGAGAATAGAGAGATGACAAGGTTTAGGAAAAGCCGGGCAAAGCAAATATATATATACACAACTTTTTTCTTTGAGAAAAAGTGGCCTTCAAAGTGCAACTAGGCCCCATAAGAAAATGTTGCTTATTTTAAAGGGTATGTTAGTCTTCAAGACACTTTTTTGAGTTCAGTTGTTTTCTCCAGAAATAAAGTAGGAATGCACCGAATCCACTATTTTGGATTTGGGCAAAGCCCTGAATCCTTCATGAAAGATTTGGCCAAATACCGAACCGAATCCGAATACTAATTTACATAAGCAAATTAGGGGTGGGACGAGAAACATTTTTTACTTCCTTGTTTTGTGACAAAAAGTCACACAATTTTCCTCCCTGCCCCTAATTTGCATTTGCAAATTAGGATTCAGTTCGGCCGAGTAGAAGGATTTGGCCGAATCTGAATCCTCCTGAAAAAGGCAGAATCCTGGATTCGGTGCCTCCCTAAATTAAAGACCGTTTTTCAATTATTATTTTCTTTACCGTTTTTTCCCCAAAAGAATGTGGTGTTTGAGTCTGGCAGCTCAATAATCCAGGAGCATTCTGAATTGTTACAATTTGTTATATTAGTTGATACATTTCTCAGCAGCATCTGTGGAATATTAGCAACTATTGTAACAGCTGCCTTTAGAGGGGTTGTTTACCTTCCAAACACTTTTTCCTATTCAGTTGTTTTTAGATTGTTCCTCAGAAATAAAGACTTTTTTCAATTACATTCCATTATTTATTTTTTTACTGTTTTTCCATAATCTAAGTTTAAAGTTGAATGTTCGTATCACTGGTGTCTGAGTCTGGCAGCTCAGTAATTCAGGTGCAGACTCTAAACAATTTTGCAACATTTAGTTGATACATTTCTCAGCAGTGTCTCTGGAATATTAGCAACAATTGTATCAATTCTAACAGCTGCCTGTAATGAAACCTAGAGATTCTGCTCAGCAGGGACAAAGATAAGAAATGTATCAACTAAATGTATCAATTTAGAACAGTTTTCAGGGTCGGCGACCCCCCTCCCAGAGCTGCTTCAGGTGGTGAAAAATGACACTTTACACTTCAATATTAGAAAAACGGTCACACATAGAAAATAGAAAGGCATTGGAAAAAGTTATTTCTGGTGATCTATCTGAAAACAACTAGTTGTTTGAAGGTGAACCACCCCTTTAATGAAACTCAGGGACCCTGCTTAGCAGGGGCAGAGATAACTAATGTATCAACTAATGTATCAATTAGAATAGTTTATAGAATAGGTGGCACCTCCCCATCCCACAGCTGCTTTCGAAAGACATAAGAAGGTGAAAAATGAAACTTTAATATTAGAAAAACGGTCACAAATAGAAATTAGAAAGACTGCCTCAAAACAACTTTAATAAAAAAGTGTTGGAACGTTGTTCACTTTTAGGTTAACTTTTTAGTATGATGTAGAAATACAGATATTCTCTGATAATTTACAATTGGTTTTCATTTTTTTATTATTTGTGTTTTTTGAGTTATTTAACTTTTATTCAGCAGCTTTCCAGTTTGCAATTTCAGCAATCTGGTTGCTAGGATCCACATTCCCCTAGCAACCATGCAATTATTTGAATAAGAGACTGGAATATAAATAGGAGAGGCCTGATTAGAAAGATGAAGAATAAAAAGTAGCAATAACAATACATTTGTAGCCTTACAGAGCATTTATTTTTAGATGGGGTCAGTGTCATTTTTCACCACCTGAAGCAGCTCTGGGAGAGGGGTCGCCGACCCTGAAAACTGTTCTAAATTGATAATTTAGTTGATACATTTCTAATCTTTGTCCCTGCTGAGCAGAATCTCTGGGTTTCATTACGGGCAGCTGTTAGAATTGATACAATAGTTGCTAATATTCCAGAGACACTGCTGAGAAATGTATCAACTAAATGTTGCAAAATTGTTTAGAGTCTGCACCTGAATTACTGAGCTGCCAGACTCAGACACCAGTGATACGAACATTAGCTGGAAAGGGTCAGATGAAGAAGGCAAATAATGCAAAAAACTATAAAAAAAAAAAGAAAAAAAAAGAAAAATGAAGACCAGTTTAAAAGTTGATTAGAATTAGTCATAGTATAACATACTAAAAGTTAACATAAAAGCGAACCACAACTTTAATTCTTCTTATATGTAGCATAAGTTGACTTGCCCCGGTCACCCTTTGAAACAAATGTCTGTTCCCTCTCTACAAAGTACAGCCCCCAATCCCCCCTGCACAGATAGGAAAGTGTGGTTAAAATCAGGAGGTAGAGAGTAAAAGATACAGGTGCTTCCCCAGTTTCCCAGTTACAGGGTTTTCTGTATTGTAGTCACACCATTGTCTCTTATGTCACATGACTTATGTGACACTTGGCACAACTAGCAGCCTTATGCCACAAAAATGAGAGCCCCCAACAACTAATGGAATGGACCTCCCTGTATAGTCAGGGATTCTGCAGATTCAGTAAGCCCTGGGTGTGTCACCAAATGGACATGCTGGACGCACATGGATAGTAGATGGGATGCTCTGGGTTGCTAGAAGCAGATTTGGCTTTAGTTGCCCTTTAAATGTATAACTCAATATTAGGGCCTTTCTGCATAAGATTACTCAGCAGCATGTATGGTAAATAATAGATAAGGAAGATAAAAATCTGAAACATTGGTTTGCTGCAAAGTAAACAACACTCCACAAAATGCCATTTGCATTTCATCAACATTTCACTCTATATTAAAAATATAAACTGGAATGTGCCATTACAGAAATAAGCTGCCTAAATTTATACCAGTGCTCAGTCTCCATGGAAACAAGCCTAGCGAAATGTACACTTGCACAGGCACAGGCCGTAATAAGGCTGAATGAAGCAGCAAAAAAGGGGGAAATGTAATAAACAGCATTATCATTTTTACTTTGCAAATAATTAATAAATGGTTTCTGCAGACACCAGGACTCATCAGTCTACGGAACAAAGGCCTGTGCGTCCTGTTTGTGACGGTGCTCAATTAATGTAGCGAAAATAGCTTAATAAAAAAAGCAGGTATTTTGTGCATAAAAATTATGTTTCCTTTAAAGGGGACCCGTCGCCCAGACATAAAAAGATCTTAATTAAAAATCATTTTCAAATTAAACATGAAATACAAATTCTTTATTCATTAAAGCATCCATAGCTGTTGTAAACTTATTTAAAAATCTCAGCTGTCAATCAAATTTGCCTGCCCCTCCTCTATACCTAAGGCATAGAGGCGGGGCAAACAATTACTTTCACTTCCCATTCAGCACTTCCTAGATGTCACTGCTCTCCCCACATTCCCCCTTCTCTTTACCATTTAATTGTGTAGCCAGGGCATGGGGATGGATATCAGGCCCCCCATTCTGGCACAGAAACAAAATTTTGAGATGATGCAAGGCTTTCCTTAAAGGGATACTGTCATTTGAAAAACATTTGTTTTTTAAAAATGAATCAGTTAATCGTGCTGCTCCAGCAGAATTCTGCACAGAAATCCATTTCTCAAAAGAGCAAACAGATTTTTTTATATTCAATTTTGAAATCTGACATGGGGCTAGACATATTGTCAATTTCCCAGCTGCCCCAAGTCATGTGACTTGTGCTCTGATAAACTTCAATCACTCTTTACTGCTGTACTGCAAATTGGAGTGATATCACCCCCTCCCTCCCACCCCACCCAGCAGCCTAACAACAGAACAATGGGAAGGTAACCAGATAGCAGCTCCCTAACACAAGATAACAGCTGCCTGGTAGATCTAAGAACAACACTCAATAGTAAAAACCCATGTCTCACTGAGAGACACATTCAGTTACATAGAGAAGGAAAAACAGCAGCCTGCCAGAAAGCATTTCTCTCCTAAAGTACAGGCACAAGTCACATGACCAGGGGCAGCTGGAAAATTGACAAAATGTCTAGCCCCATGTCAGATTTCTAAATTGATTATAAAAAAATCTGTTTGCTCTTTTGAGAAATGGATTTCAGTGCAGAATTCTGCTGGAGTAGCACTATTAACTGAAAAAAACATGTTTTCCGATGACAGGAACCCTTTAATAACAGTGTCCACAAAATGGCACCTGCCTGCTTGCTATAATTATGTATTCCCAGACGGAAGGAAACAAGATTCAAATAATTTAAATTGTGTAATTAGTTTATTTGACATGACTAACATGATAAAATAGGATTTGGAATTAGTTATTAGGGTGACAGGTCCCCTTTAAGCTGGTCTCAAAAATACCCCATGAGCAGATTTTGCAATGTAACAAATTGCCCATTGAAATGCTGTAGATACATTGCAATTTTCTAATTTTTATTTTTGTATTCATACAGTCTGACTTCACAAAGACCACATGACACATTCATATCAATGAAAAAAAACTATAATAATGGCACTTGAGCTAAATATCTATTGGATATATATATGTTTTCTGCACATTCCCAATAAAAGATTTTGCAGTCAAAGAAATCTGCTGTGGATTTGTCCTGCACTTGGATTTCTTTTGATTGAGCTAAATGTCCACATAAAGTTTGCTCCATCTCTCAGTGCCTTAGTTGAGGTGTCCCAGTCCCTTGCGTTACAAACTTTTATACCTGGCTCTATTAACACATGTATTTTTTTTTCAGACTTTGTGAATAAGATGGATAATAAAGATCAAAGATGAGGATCCATAGAGGAAGGTTTATTCAGAAGAAGTGCTCTAAATCTAGCTTAGGAAGAACAAAAAACAAACAAGTATTTATTTACTATGCCTATAAAACTGGGTCACCAAATGCCTTTTATATACATTGGCTGTGTTACTTTGTTATACAAAAAAAAAAGGTTGTTTAAACTTTATTGCAGCAATAGCTGGAATTATTAGAAAACAAGTCATTGCTTCCCACTCAAAACAGCAAAAAAAAGGGCTTAAATGTTCTGCCACCTTGTGGATTGTTTCGAATATGCCCAGTAATGCCTGTTAGTCTTCTAATAGAACTTAGTAGATAATATAATTTTCTCCATATAATGCAAGCTGCAAAATGTGCCTCTCATTTAAAGGAGAAGTAAAGGCTTATTTAATTGGGGTGCCAAAAGTTAGGCACCCCAATTGATTATATATACTTACCTCACACCCCAGTGCTCCAATCAGGAGTAAACTGCAACGATCTGGGAGTTCTTCCATCGAGCACCACTGAGCGATCAGGTTCCTTTCTTCAAATTTTCCAGGGCAGATGCATGTGCAGTAGAACTAAATAGCCAACTTCTTTGTTAAAGTTTGGCTTTTCACGCTACTGTGCATGCGCCCCTGCGCGAAGAAGGAAGATGAAGGAAGCCAATCGATCAGTGGTGCTCGCAGAAGAACCCCGGGCCAGCGCAGTTTTCTGCTGATAGGAGCACTGGCCCTGGGTGTCAGGTAAGTCAATAAAATCACTTGGGGGTGCCAAAAGGCTTAAACAGAGCCTTTCATTCTCCTTTAAAGGGCAAGAAAAAAAGAAGCCCTCTTGCAATTTAAGTTTGTGCTCCACCAATCCTCTAGCTTCCTCTACTGTGGCTCTAAGCCCCCAGAGAGAGAGAGAGAAAGTGCAGTGTGCCACGTGAGAATGCAGGGGTTTGATGTATATGGATTCCATAGGACAATGCACTATGCATGTGATATGCTCAACAAAAACAGGAGATAGAGCTCTATCCTTTAATTTTAGATGTAATGAAGATAGGACAGCCCTGGCCAATTAATACCAAAAAAGCAGAGCTGACATTTCCCTGTTAATGGCTGAAAGAAATACTAGTGCCAGTTAAATGTGAAAGTCACATACATCTTCCCACATGACCCCCCCCATGATTCCGGTAAGTCCCTAATCAACACATCCGTCAGCCTTGACTACATTCCTGGAGGCACTTTTCTGCTGGAACGTTTGCTATTGATATTTCTTTTTTTCTTTTGTGTTGTTAGGCGTGTATTTTTTGTATTTCATTATTACAGTGCTTCCTTTGCAATTTTGGGGTAAAGAAAAGATTGAAGCCTTTCATGAGAGAGGAGTTACCACTAATGGTTTATTTTATAACAGGTCATGGTGCACAGTAAGGATCCAGACTCGCAGACATGACCCATAAAGTCAATGGCAAAACTTACATGGAACAGTAATGAAGAACAGCACAAATAGTATATTTATTTTAGGGTACCATTCCAACATATAGAATACAGTAGGAGCCTTTTAGAAGGGCTTAGATCAGTGAACCCCAACCAGTGGCTCATGAGCAACATGTTGCTCACCAGCCCCTTGTACATTGGTCCCAATGGCCTCAAAGCAGGTGTTTATTTTCTGAATTTATGGCTTGGAGACAAGTTTTGATTGCATAAAAACCAGATGTACTGCCAAACAGAAGCTGCTGGTCTGAATCAGGTCTGTAACCCAGGATTTCATTTATAATTAATTGTCCCATTTTAAAGTGGACCTGTCACCCAGACATAAAAAAACTGTATAATAAAAGTCCTTTTCAAATTAAATATTAAATCCAAATTAATTTTTTTTATTAAAGCATTCATAGAAACATTTAAAAATCTCAACTGTCAATCAAATATTGCCTGCCCCTCCTCTATGCCTTAGGCATAGGCATAGAGGCATAGAGGCGAGGCAGGCAATTACTTTCACTTTCCATTCAGCACTTCCTAGAAGTCACTGTTCTCCCCACATTCCCTCCATTCTCGTAACTATTTAATTGTGTAACCAGTGCATGGGGATGGACATCAGGTCCCAAACAAGATGGTGCACAAACAAGATTCTGAGATGATGTAAGACTTGCCTTAATAACAGTGTCCACAAAATGGCTCCTGCCTGCTTGCTATAATTATGAATTCCCAGACCAAAGGAAACAAGATTCACATAATTTATATAGTGTAATAAAAGTTCATTTTGCTTGACTAATGTGATAAAATAGGAATGGAGTATTTTTTTTTTTTTTGGTGATGGGTCCCCTTTAATTACTGCAGGAGCAAATGTTCTATATAAAATAAGATTATAGGGATCTACTTTAAACAGCATTGACTAATAGTAAGGTCATGTGTATATGGGGCAATAAGAATGGGGCCATTAGAGCAGTTCACATTTCCTACCAATCATTTGACAAAAACATGACAAATATGAAATATCACCCAAATGTCCCGTGTTCCATTGCCCTAACTATTGTTAAAGCTTTCCATTTTTTTTCTCATTCAACTTATCTGTGCAGTTGAAACAACAGATGAGATATTTGCTTTAGAGATACAAGACTAAAAACACCCATGTTCCTAAACAAACCTTTTAATTCATCCCCTACTCCTTAAAGGCTACTATGTCAGAGGCTCACAATTCTGTAATAAGTTGATTTGATCCATGCTTAATAAGCTCAGTCTATTACAGAACAATGCTACACCCTCATAGTCACTCAAGGGCAGAAACCATAATGAGATGAGATTTGCCAGAATGGAGATTCAATGAGATCTGTCACAAGTGATTATCCCAAAGCCTCAGCCTAAAGTTTGAGGTTAGGAACTAAAGAAAGTTAGGCAAATCCAAAGAGCTCACATCACGTATAACATGTATTACTTGCTAACTAGAAAATACAGCCATTGCTTTTATCCCTGCATATGAAATCAAGCTGCCGTGTAAACATTAATATTCCAGGCCCGCATTGCAGAAATAAGGGGTTGATAATAAAATCAAATGGCAAAACTTAAATTACAGCAACAGTGTGTCCTTTGAATACCTCTTAACCTAACAGCAGAAGCACCACTTTTCCAACGGATTGTAATTGCCTGGCTGTGACGGGAATGTGGGTCGTTGACAGCCGATTAATGTACTGCAAAATGCTCACGCGTTCTGCAAAAAGACTAAACAGTTCAAGCAAGGCTCTTCTATAAATTCATCAACGTTTCCCTGCATTTTAACAGGTCTATCCCCCCAAACGTGAGTGATAGAGATTTGATTGGTTTTACACTGTCCCTTCAGGTTAATTCAGATGAATTGAGCAACGAGTGACAGCTGGTGGATCAACAGTATAATATGCAGTGGGAAGATAAGTGATTTCCAGATGTCAGTGCACTTTCTAGAAATGAAAGATAAGGACCATTTGGCCCAACAGACGGAGATCCTTCATAAAACCTTATGTTAAATCTTCCCTTGTGAATATGGCACCGTAACTTCTGTGTCTATAATCATTCGGATGTCAGAGGAATGGGAATTTAAATGCACAAATGTTTCTTTGCTGTGCTGTCAGGGCAATGATTAGTAGGGAAGAAGGAGCTGCAGACATGTCCACAATACAAATTAATAACAGAGGGTTTTTTTTTGGTGCACATCTAAAATGCCTTGAAAAAGCACTTGACCCTTGCCATAGTAGCTTTTAATTTAAATATAGCTTTTTCTTAGCAATGGCATAAAATATAGGATCCAGTTTTATATGCTATGTCCATGCTATGGACCCTTACACATAATTGCTGGAATGTACTGTATGTCTATTGAGATGCACCAAAATACATTAAAACACACAGCTCAATATAAGTTTGTTAAGTGTCAGTTATGTGTTAATACTAGTTGTCTGAACACGGTACTTATTCTCCAAGTGTTTGCTTCTTTGCAGGTCCATGCAACGTTAAAACTGGATGCAGTTGGGAGGGTGAACTATAGTCACATCAATGGTGATTCCCCCCCCCCTCAACTAGGGATTTTAGAAATGTGTTGTATCCCTTTGGCTCTTATCAAGTTCTGCCACTTTGCCTTTAACCTGATGGCTACATCTCAGATATAGATTCTGGCATGTGAATTGTACACCGTGCACAACTGTTCCCAGCTGATTTCAAGTTTTACAGCACAATTCATTTGCAATTCTTGTTGCTTCACATGCAGCAAATAATTCACACAGGTACAGCAGTGTCGGACTGGGACACCAGGGGCCCACCCAAATACCTTTGACCAGGGGCCCACCAATTAATCGTAGACAAGGGGCCCACTCTTAGTAATATTATTCTTCCTCTCCTCACTCAACCTTCTTTTCTTTACATACTATAATTTATTATTCCATCTTTTTAGTCACTTTGTTCTCATACAAATAAGGAATGACCAAAAAATGACCATGAAATAGACCAAATGTTTAGCAGAAGGAGGGCACAATGACACCTGGGCCCACCGGGAATTTTCCTGGTATCCCGGTAGGCTAGTTAGCTGAGGTACAGTGAATAATAAGCTTTGCGCCAGATTTAGAACATTATGTTCAGTAAACACTGAAACAATACACTGCCTTGTGCTTTTATATGGTCATGGAACTTTATGGTGGTTGATAATACATTTTTATTTTAAAATAGGGGATACATAATTCTCTATTTATCTATCCATCTAAGGAATCTCTTTATGTATCTCAAATCTAAATATAGATCAGTGATAACCAAAAAGTCTTATAGTAATTTTTGTGCAAAAAAACAGGATGCCTAAGCAAAGCAAATAAGTGTATTTCAAGTCAATGCCATAACTCTATCAAGTACCAAAGTTACTCAGCTTAATAATAGACTGAAGTGGGCCTGAAACATAATGGATCATGTTCTGTGCAGCTGTATAATTTTAAAGTTTTGCAGACTGATGTTTACACAATAGTATACATACTGGATCAGTGGCTGGTGACCCGCGAGGGAAATGCAATTCTGAAGAATAATATAAGCACAAGTGACTCGGGATTTGGTTTGAAATAATTGTAATCCAAGCACTTTTTCCTGAATTTGTACCCAGCCAAATCGGTCTCCTAAAGTCATGTGACTTTCACATGCTAGACATGGACTGAGTGCATTAAAAATTCACCTGAAACCTATGAACAACTACGCCAGTCTCTGCTATCTACAACTGCTCTACCTTGTAAAAAAAACAATTCTACTGCAGTGGAGATTGGTGTCTCCATCCACACTGGGTTTCTGGAAAGAAATGGTAAATGATTCCCTGGTCAAGCAAAAACCGGTATATATAGCACAGGGGTGCCCTGGAAAATTTGAAGGGCTATGGGGCCCTTGGCTAGAACATAGCACTCCAGGGCCTGCTCGGCCAATCATCCCCAATTAGATTCTGTGTGACGGAGCTCAATATGACTAACTGGGCTCACCTCTTCTTGTCTTTCCTTTCTTTCATTTGTAACCTTGTTTTGCTATGTAATTATGAAAATGTTTAATAAAAAACCTGAAAACAATTCACCTGAAAACAACAGTTATGGATTTGGGGCATCCTTAAAATACAACAGGTGACTTAGGTTATTCCATTGCCCAACCTAGGTGTAAGCAGCTTAGATGTCTACCTTGGATGCTACTGGAAGTTGGCACAGTTAATTCCCCTAAAAAAAAAATGTATGTGGAGTTCTGAAGAGGGAAACAAGGAATAAACCTGTCTATAGTGGGGATCTGGGAGGATTTTTGACTTCTCAACAGAGGAGTTTGTAGTGCAGTCAATTATCTAGACCCATGTACTAATTTAACCTGGTATTTACACCACCATGCAGGTACAGTAGCTCTGCCTGTTGCTTAGGCTCTTTGTCCATGTCTTGTGCAACTGTCCTTTCCATTTGTCTAGGTCAGTGATTCCCAACCAGTAGCTCGTGAGCAACATGTTGCTCCCCAGCCCCTTGGATGTTGCTCCCAGTGGCTTCAAAGCAGGAGCTTATTTTTGAATTCCAGGCTTGGAGGCAAGTTTTAATTGGATAATTGAAAACCAAGTGTACTGCCAAACAGAGCCTGAATGTAGGTTGACAATCCATATAGGGGCTACCAAATGGGCAATCACAGCACTTGGCACCCCAAGAACATTTTTTATGCTAGCGTTGCTCCCCAACTCCTTTAACTTCTCAATGTTGCTCACTGGTTCAAAAGGTTGGGGATCCCTGGTCTAGGTGAAGTTAGGGTGAAGACACAGAGAGCAACTAGTAGTTGCTACTAGTATCAGCAACTTGTCACGGGTACAAAATAGACAAATGATATTTTGCTTTGCTTAGACATTACGTGTTTTAGCAGAAACAATTCTCAGTATTGTCAAAGCCATGTATTTTGTAGCCACAACAAGTAGCTTCTACAAGTAGCAGCTACTTATTGTGGCTACAAAATGCAGTTATAACTATAGTCTATTTTCTAGCTGTGACAAGTAGCTGTTATTAGTGGCTCTGTGAGTCTTTACTCTAAGGGGCAGATTCACTAAGTGTCCGCTTCGTAACACTTCGCCAGGCGTAAATTCGCCCAGACAACGCTAATGCACAAATATACTTCCAGGGCGGCGAACGCTGGCGAAGTTGTGCTAGCGTTACTTCGGCAAACAAAGCGAAGGTGCGCTAGCGTTGGCTAATTAGCATACGGTGGGAAGTGAAAGTTGAATGGACGTATATGTTACAGCAAATACATTACACTACACAAGCCCAGGGAACCTTAAAAAAATAAAATAGAGTTGTTATATTGTCCTACACATGAGCCCAGTGTATAGTTTATGTGCCATATGTTAGTAAAAAAAAATTTACGGAATTTTGCAGCCTATCACCCTGAAAAAGTGAAAAGACGCCAGTGTTTTTTGGGACTTAGAAAAAAACAAAAACATTGAGAAGTCCTATACACTCTGCACATTGCACTTTGCCTGGTCTGAGCTGGTGAATGCAAGTCTGGTCGAACAGCTAACGTTCAGTAAAATCCGCAACTTAGTGAGTTTGAGCAGTTACATCTGTTCCCCAGAGCGAAAAATCAACTGAGTGCGAAGTTGCGCTAGTGTCTATCTTCTTCACTAGTGAAGTTACGCCTGCGCCCGTTAGTAAATCAGCGAAGTATCGAAATTACGTCATGCTGGTGAATTTTCGCCAGCGTTAGTCACTTCACCCTTTAGTAAATTTGCCCCTAAGGGTGAGACAATTCTCACTCGTCACTCACTCCCCACTATAGACAGATTTATATTTCCTGCTAGTTTCTTTTCTAAATTCTTTAAATGCTGTAAAAAGTGGAATACTGGTAACTCTTTATTAATAGGAACAACACTGCACTATTCAATAGCTTATAATCTATCCTAACATTATGAAAAATGTGGGGTTGAAAGCTTTAGGGAAAACCTGCAATTTAGATTATTCCTACCAAGTTGCTGTACATAATATTAATGAAAAGATTCCCTGTGCTGCAGGATGCCTAGCAATGGCTGGTGCACCATGTTCTCATAACAGCAAAATGCTTATAATGTCATATTGAAAAACGACAGGATTGCCTGCCTTGAGGAATCTATACATCAAAATCAATGATATCTGGCATCCAGAATATCAGATTGTATCTTGACAATATCATTACAAGGTTTGGCTTATAGGATAGTTTCGTGATAATATCAAAGTTCTCATTACAACAGTTTCACAGTATACAGGGTCTTCTTTATATAAACTAGAATTTGTATAGTAACTTAAAAGGGATGCACAAAAAATGCAGGTGGTTTGGCAATGCTAAAATATAAAGCACAACAGTAGTAGTAATGGGTTGTAGTATATAATATGGGAAATACTAGAGAATGTATTGCTGCTTCCATGTAAAATAAAAGCACTGGGGAATTTTTACTGGCCACAAAGCACAGAATTTCTCTGTCTCTGTCAAAGCAAACACAGAATTTGTTTCCTTCTATTGTGTAAACATGGACTTCTATATCAGACTTCCTGCATACAGCTTAAACTTACAGGGCACAGGCTTGAGCATGCTCAGTTTGGTCCTCTCTCCCTCTCCCTTCTCCCCTGCTGTAATTGGAGCCCAGGACTATGAGTAAGGAAAGACTTAAGCAGGAAGTTATGTCATACGAAGCTAATATGGCAGCTGCTATTTTAAACAAACAGAGAGCGTATCTAAAGCAGTTTACTAAGGTATGGCAAAGCATTCTACAAAATAAATATAGCGTTCTAGCTTGCTCTATTGTGGCTAATCTATTGGTAAATAAACTGCTTCTGTAGCTTTCCTTCTCCTTTTAAGTGATACTGACACTAAAAAAAACTACTTTTTAAAATGTACATTAAAAGTTACCTGTAGGTCATGTTGATAATTTTTTGCAGAGAGGTCTGTTTTTGTAAGTAATTGTTAGTTAAACTTCCTAAACCTGACTGTTTTGCCATCCTGACTGTCCCATCTCAACCTGTCAGTTAAAGTTTCTAATGCGAACGGCTCCTGCTGCACAAATATGGCAGCCCCCTCATACAGGAACACATGGAGTCAGACAGGTAATGGAAAAGCATCAGGCCAATACTACTACAAAAATTATAAGTAGCATGCAAAGCCAATATTACGATGAATGCAGAAACGGTTTAATTTCTGGTGTCAGTATCTCTTTAAAGTGGACCCGTCACCCAGACACAAACATCTGTATAATAAAAGTCATTTTCAAATTAAACATGAAATCCATTTTCTATTTTTTATTTAAGCATTCATAGCTGTTGTAAGCTCATTTAAAAAGCTCAGCTGTCAATCAAATAGTGTCTGCCCCTCCTCTATGCCCGTGGCAAACAAGATTCAATTAATTTATATAGTGTAGTTAAAGTTCATTTTCCTTGACTAATCTGATAAAATAGGATTTTGAAGAATTTTTTTGGGTGACGGGTCCCCTTTAAGTAACTGAATTATTTAAAAGCACATTCCAAAACAAGTGCTAAATTCTCAGAGGTTGAAATGAGCAGTATCAATTAAATAGCCACTTGGATTGGATTTTTAATCATCTACTCAAAAGCATGAGGTGGGATTGTTCAAGGGGGCTTTGTTCTAAACCTTTCTTTATCAGGAGATAACAGATTTATAGGTACATTAAAATCATTTCTTCTAAATTCAGATGCCCTTGTGGTACAGAAAAGACCTAGAAGAACCGCAGCTAAAAGTTTGAATCTTGAATGCGTTTTGTTTGTTTTTGAACGTGTTATTGAAATGATAAACTGGTTAGAATCAGTTAGATTTGTAGCATACTTTACTGCTCATTAAAGGAAAACTATACCCCCCAAACAATGTAGGTCTCTATAAAAAGATATTGCATAAAACAGCTCATATGTAAAATCCTGCTTCATGTAAATAAACCATTTTCATAATAATATACTTTTCTAGTAGTATGTGCCATTGGGTAATCATAAATAGAAAATTGCCATTTTAAAAAATAAGGGCCGCCCCCTGAGATCGTACGATTCACTGTACTCACAAACATACCAACAAACCATACAAGTTAGGTCACATGAGCCAATTAACAGACAGAGTTGTGTCTTTTGCTTCCACACTTCTTCCTGTTACAGTAAGAATTTCTGGTCAGGTGATCTCTGAGGCAGCACACAGACCATCACGAAATGGTGGCTCAAGGCAAGAGATGTAAGGGCAATATTTGCTTAAATATATATTCCAGTTTGGTAAGATTCTTTAATATGCCACTTAATATGATATGAACTATCTGTTGCTTAAGTGTTCATTTTGGGGGTATAGTTTTCCTTTAAGGGTTCATGAGCCATGGAAACCACATGCTGAACTGGAGTAAAGGTGTTTGTGAAAGGGTAAAACACTTTGCAATCACCATAAAATTTTGTTGGTTAAGTTGGCCCTACACATTACAATTACAATCTTTGGTCAGAGGAAAGATTATTGATAGCAGAATTCTATTGTTACCTGTATATCTGGCCATTCAGCAGTATCCCCTTTGCCGAAAATATTCCATCTTGGCAGATCAACAAGAAAACCATTATCCAAGTCTTTTGCCAATATTCATCTCCCACCATACAAGCACCAAATTTTGTACAAAATATAGTTTTGTACAATAATATCTGTGCATGTATGGCCACCTTAAGCAGAGTTCCCACATTATCTTGTTTTAGCTCTGGATTAGGGGTTTTCATTTGAAATTGCAGCACAAAACATGACATATTGACACAGGTCAAGTACTGCATATATTTCCTTGTATTCCTCACCCAGGACTTGTGTATTTTGCAACTGGATTCAGGAAAAGGCTTGGAGAAGAAAGCCCAAATGGCATCTGATTTCCTAATGCTAGGACATTGCTTGATAATCCAGTAATTCAAAATCCTACGGTATGAAGCCCATGTAAAAAGCTGATTCTGTCTTGTATTTATGCAACTGGATACATGAACACCATGGGGAGTGGAAAGTACAAACAAAGTTTAGCACTTGTGCTCATTACCAGGTAGAGAGGAAAGTCACACAGTTTGCTTGTGGCGGCACACAAGGGATTAAAAATGTTGCACGCCACCAGGAATTACCTTGTTCCATCGAGGCTGAAACTCTTGCACGTTTTTATAAACTGGGAAAATAAAGTTGCTGCAGAAAATTCCCACTGATTTATATACAATCTCACCAGTTTTTTCTGAGTTTTTTCTGGCGACTAATAAATTCGGACTATTCAAGGTTTTACAAAATACTCAGCATTTTTTCCTCTGCATTCTTCATGAATTGAGATAAAAAAGACAAGAGGATTTTTGATAATAATTAGGCTGATTTAATGTTATAAAGTGTATTATGCCAAAAACTACGAAGGTGAACGTTCAAACAGTTTATACTTCCAACAGAATAATGTGGCAAGTGTAATTCCTATATTATAAAGTCATACATTTTTGTATTTTGTTGACTATTATGTCAAACATTCTTATAAAAAATTGCTCCTCTAATTCAGTGTATTTACTGGCCATTTAATGTAGGATAGCCACTGTTCTTGGACACTGCCAAAGTACAAATTTGTTAAAATTTGTGTATTTCTAGACTGAAGCAATTATTCTGTCCCTGAAGCAACAAGCTAACATATTTCCTGAAAAATCAATTACTCCTAAAGGTAAATGTTAACAAAACTTAGGGACTGGGCATTGGAATTAAGCAAAAGTTCTCTAACTTTACAGTTATAGAACTTGTGGAACATCCTAATCAAATTACAGCATCTCACTCGCTCTGATAAAATTGCAGCTTTTTACTCTGACCGATCTACAGGTTAACAACATTGCTCCAGACTTTATAACTGTTCTAACATAATTTGGCTTACTTTGAGCAACTCATTGCAAAACTACAATAACAGTGAAAATGAATAAGTAATCTTATTTTTTCAACACTTGATAAATGAACCTAGAATTTAAAAGGAGCATACCACAACAGTAGTGATGGGGGAATAAATTTGGCAGGTGCGAATTAGTGGCGAATTACTGTGTTTCAGCGCAGGCGAATTTTGGACACGCGTCGGAAAAGTCGCACGCATCAAAACTGTCACGCATCAGTGTCCAACGCCCATTGCCTTTAATGCCAGCGTCAGGGGTGCTATGTCAATGAGGCAAGTTGATAAACTCACTTCAGGTGGCAGCACCAAACTGGTTACCAGAGCAGACAAAAAAATGCTGCTCCTGGTAAATTTAAAGGTTCCAGTTTTCTAACCGGAGATTCAGCTCTTCTAGCGCAGAGAGGGAAACTACACTTCTCTGCACTGTTGTCATGGACCCCCTGGCCCCCCTTCGGCACTAAAAAAAGAGAGAGTTTGGGAAGGGAGGGATGGGGGAGGAGCAGCAAGCCACCTCATGTGGCAGGCGGGTCAGGATCTCCCCATTTTGGGACCTATTATTATTTTACAAATAAGAGATATTTCCACTATTTGGATCTGCATACTTTAAGGGGCAGATTTATCAAAATGTGAGATTAGAGCTCACCTCACAAACACTCACCCATGTTCTATTCGTTCCTATGGGATTTTTAGAATCATATTTATCAACGGAGTTCACCATTTGATAAATAGGCTTTTTCTGTTGCCCCTAAGTCTACTAAACAATAATTTAAACATTAAACCCAATGGGAGTATTTAGCCACCATTATTACTTTTATCTTAGTTGGGATCAAGTACGAGGTACTGTTTTAATATTACAGAGAAGAAGGAAATCTTTTGAAACATTTGAATTATTATTAAGTTAAAATTGAAGTTTATTCCATGTTACTAAAAATAACACGTGTTTCGTATCTACCAATACTTAATCATAGGTTAACAGATAACTGAACCCATACCTGTATATACAGTTGATGTGGTGCTGTTTTTCATTAAAAACTAATTCAAATTAATTTCCTAGGATCTAGCTACATAAGAATCAAGAATAGAGTATGTAGCACAGAGAGGGATGCAACATTAAACAAAAAACATGGAGAGGAATGAGAGATTATAACAGAGTTATTGTAAAGGGAAGTCTGGAAGAATTATGAATAACAAATATGGATGCAGATGGAGAGGTGCCTTTTGGTGGTTATACTGAATGTCATACACATTTATGAAGTATATGGATCTTATTATAGTAAAATACAGCATGAATTCATTCTAGACCATTGAGTTATTTTCTTTATTAGAATTTTGGCACAACATTGTATCCCTCTGGTTACTACAAGTGGTTTGCATAATAGGATGGCCATGAAGTCTAGTAGTTACCAAACTGTCGACTCAGCCTTGGTACAGTGATTACTTTACTTAAAAATGCAAATTAATGGATACTG
Source organism: Xenopus petersii (assembly GCA_038501925.1). Lineage (NCBI taxonomy): Eukaryota > Metazoa > Chordata > Amphibia > Anura > Pipidae > Xenopus > Xenopus petersii. Next base: position 150,174,111 of record CM076674.1, read on the forward strand.
TGGTGTAAAATGTAGCCAACAGTGGGAGTTTCAACAAGGAGTAACTAAAGAAGTAGCTAGAAATGTTGTACATTATGTTTTAGGCTTCTGTACCAGCCCAAGGCAACCACAGCCCTTTAGCAGTAAAGATGTGTGTCTCCAAGGATGCCCCAGTAGCTCCCCATCTTCTTTTCTGCTGATTCACTGCACATGATCTGTGCTGCTGTCACTTACTGAGCTTAGGGACCCACTCACAATATACAGTACACATAGAAAATAAATGTCACAATATAAGGCTGATTAGTAATTAATACAGATAATTACTACATGGCAGCACAGAAACCAGTGCAACTAGCATCATATTTTTACAATCAGCCCCATAGCTTGAGCTTATATTACAGACCAACCTCATTTTCTGCTTGATAATTTGAGATGACCCCTAATCTTAGCTTCTCAACAGCTGCTCAGAGCCCACTGAGCATGTGAGTGTCACAGACAAGTCCTGGATCATTGCTGCTATTAAGAAGCTGAAACTTTAGGCTGGTAAAATAAGTTCAGTAAATAACATATTTAACCACATTAATTTTTAGGGTTTAGTTCTCGTTTAAGATACTGTCACAGTAATTTACTATACACCAACCTCCCATTGTAACAACTTTCAAAGTGCAAAAATATTCCTTTATTCAGATATCCATCCATTGAGCACCCAAAACATAGCAATGATCAACAGGACCAAGTTACAATGTACTTTGCCCACTGCAAGGACATTGCTTAAATAGCAACAATGTTTCAGAGCCCAAATACCTGCGGACTATGCCCTAAATGGAACACAGCCTGTGTTGGGCACCACACTATTCAAGAGCGGCGAAGCACGCAAGAGCTGAGGTGCCCTCCCGCCACCTACCTGCCTTTCCTTGCCCATCATTCTGTCACTGCACTCGTCACTGAGCCCGAGATTTATAATACACCACTCATTACAGAGGGGCCCATTTACTTAGTTCGAGTGAAGGAATAGAGGAAAAATAGTTTGAATTTCGAATGGTCGAATATGGCTACTTCTAACATCGAATGGGCTACTTCGACCTTCGACTTCGAATCGAACTAAAAATCGTTCGACTATTCGACCATTTGATAGTCGAAGTACTGTCTCTTTAAAAATTTCTTCGACCCCCTAGTTTGCCACCTAAAACCTACCGAGGCCAATGTTAGCCTATGGGGAAGGTCCCCATAGGCTTTACAAGGTTTTTCTGATCGAAGGATAATCCTTCGATCGATGGATTAAAATCCTTAGAATCGTTTGATTCGAAGGATTTAATTGTTCGATCAATTATTCCTTTGATTGTTCGATCAAACGAATTGCACTAAATCCTTCAACTTCGATTTTCGAAGTCAAAGGATTTCAATTCGGCAGTCGAATATCGAGGGTTTATTAACCCTCGATATTTGACCCTAGGTAAATGTGCCCCAGAGTGTAGAGGGGAGAAAGTGCTCCCACAATGAGCTCTGAGGGACGCCCACTTGCGCCCCCTAGTTCATGAATAATGACTGCTGACTGCATGAACTACCCAAGTAGCCGAGGATTTTGTATATGATCTTCCCATTGATCACAATTACTTTGTAAAATAGCAGTACATGATTTATGGATATACAGTACTGTAACCTCCCAGAATTCCCATGCAATCCATATATTTTTTTTTTTTTTTTTTTAAATAAAAATTTTTTATTTAACATTTTCATTTAAACATTACATAGCAAAACAAAAGTGGAAAGAAAAAGAGGAGAAGGAGAATCAGAAACAAAGAAAAGAAATGAGCCCAGTTGGTCATAATAAGTCCAATCATGAGAAGTCTAATTAAGAGTGGGTAACTGTTCAGGCCCTGGAGTGTTATGTTCTAACCAGAGACCCTAGATCCCTTTAAATTTCCTAGGGCACCCACGTGCCATGAATATAATTTTTGTTTGGCTAAGGAATCATTTACAAATGTTTTCCAGAAACCCAGAGTAGGGGGGAGATACAGATTTCCACTGAAGTAGTATCGCTTTCTTGGCAAAGTAAAACACTTGTAGGTAGCAACGTTTAGTGTCTCTTCTCATAGGTAGCGGTCCTGTAATTCCCAGGAGACACAAACTGGGGCAGAGAATATTGGGAAGCTCGAGTGTATATGCCAACACTTCCTTCCAAAACCCCTGTATCAGGGGGCACTCCGATAAGACATGATAGTAAGTACCCACTTTGTTCAAACATTTTGGACATATATCTGATGAATCCTGATGCTTCCAAATTAGAATAAAAGGTTATAAAACAAAGATATAAGATGACATTTATAGATACAGCAAACAAAAAGGTTTATGTTATTAAAAAATGATGGTTAACATTAAAGAGAATATCTTGGGCAGGAAAAATATCTTCCTAAGGCTAAAGAACATTATTATCCCAAATAATACCCACGGGCGGCAGGCCTGATTGTCTGAGCCTTCTGGGTATACTTTAACCAAATATGAGACTAAGCATGAATATCATTACAGAATCTGCGCTAAAGCATTTACGTATGAGTTAGTAAATGTCTTTTAAACTGCATGTGCCTACAAATAAACAAATACAGGAGGCGACTGGATTTAGAATTATAAATGGATTCCTCCCACTGTTATTTCCTTTTGGTCTGAAGCATGATTCACTCCCACGCCTACTCCTGGGTTCTTTATTTTTCCCAGGGACAAGTGGAACAAACCTCAACTTGCTCAGTAGAAATACAGCAAGTATCATCCTCTTGTTTCCTTTTCTGGGCAAAACAACATAAAATGCCAAGAGATAAAAGCTTTATAAACTAATAGCATTTGCTGCAACTTGAACATTTCCCATCCTAATTATTTTACTTATAAGTTATGTAATGTCTAACTAAGCACCATCTGCATGGCCATGTCGTCATTTGTTACACACCTACTCAAAATATGGTTTTGTTTACAAATAACTTCACCCCTTCCGCATGGATATTTTTAAAAAAAAGTACAGACTGCTAATTTAAACTTTTCAACAGGCATGAGGTATTGAATCAGTAAAACATTTAATGGCTAGGATATTTATTCTGCTGTATTTATCAACTAAATAATGAATATGAGGTTATTGTATATGACAAGCAGGCTTTCAAGAGCCTCCTTCGCTGCTTATGTTACACAAGTGTCTTCTTGTACAGATATTCAGCATCCTATCCAGAATCCAGATATCTAGGAAGTTCCAAATTATGGGAAGGGCATCTCCAATACAGTCCAATGTCAAATGAGGGCAAACTTAAAATCAGGGGATGTAAAATTGAGGTTTTACTGTAATTCTAAACTGTTCTGTTCTAAAGTTTTTAAAATATTTTCTTTGATATTACAGAAACCCCTTATTTGTAAAACCCGAGGCCCTACATTTCAAATAATAGAACCCATTTCTGTAATACAAGACTTTCAAAGATCCCCTGCTACACACATAAAATTATCAATTTTAACGCCGCTCAAAGAAACACGGAAGGAGACTTGCATTCTTTTATCTCCATGCAGCCAACTATGCATCAAAGTCACAATACAAGGCTAATTAGTAATGAATGCAAATTCACATTACATGGCAGCTCAGATAACAGTACATTCTGCAAATAATTAGCCCTGTACTATCTTCTATGTTGGACAAATCGAAATTTCTGTTTTAATACCCCCTAAAGGTGGCCATAGACGTAACAAAAAAGATCTTTCCAAGAAAGATCGTTCGTTTCAATACACACGTGTAGAGCTGAATCGTCAGCTATACAGGTAGATATACGGGAAGAAACAATAGAATTCTACCTGTATCTGATGATTCAGCACTAACAATGGCCAATGTTTGGGTACCTTCCAAGGCACCCGATAAAAATTTTCCGTCCAGCCCGATCGACGAGCCGACCGATATCCAAGTCTTCTGCTGATATCGATTGGATCTTTTTCCACTATACACGCACCGAATATCGGACAGTTTGTTTCGTTTCATACGATATTATCTGTGCGTCTATGGCCACCTTAAGATTAGCAGTTTCCGACACTGTGCAGGTGCAGTATCACTGTTACTCAAAAGATGCCCTAACAAGATCCTAGACGGTGAGCTCCTCTGAAGACCTAGATCATTAGGGCTACCAAACCCCCTGCTGGTACATCAAGTTCAGCCATATTCGATATTAAGCTTTAGTTTTCCTTTTAGAAATTAAACAAATAATCCTAAATTCCTACCGGATAAATCCAGATTCATTTTAATGATAGAATAAGTAGGTTAAACATGATGCCCAAAATGTGACACTAGTCATTAGTTATTAACAGTATTCCAAGTCTTCGAGGATCCAAATATAAAGCTACATTAATGAGCAAATATAAATGCAATTCTAGTTACTCAAATCAGAGAAGTAAAAGTTGTGGCTTGAGGATTTGACAAATTTAGACATGTACAGTATAAACAGTACACGGGTTTAACATTTCCTTCTTAATACCTGCTTTACAATCTGTTCATTGTTGTCATCTACTGTCCAAATAATTAAACAACAGATGCATTATTGTGCGTTATATTATAAACTTCCTCAGTTAGGTTGAAAAAAAAAAAAAGGCACACATCCATCAAGTTCATGAAGGGATAAATGTGTGCTTTTGTTTAAAGTCTCCCACAGACATAATTTTATCCAAATAATCCAAATTTCTAAAACTGATTTAATTTTTCTCTGTAATTATAAAACAATACCTTGTACTTGATCCAAACATAGATATAATAATCCTTATTGACATCAAAACCAGCCTATTTGCTTTATTTGAGGTTTACATGATTTTCTAAGTAGACTTAATGTATGAAGATCCAAAGTACAGAAAGATCCATTATGCAGAAAATCCCATGTCTCCAGTATTCTAGATTACAGGTCCCACAATCTATATAGTGTTTAATCATAGAAAAAATAAATATTTGGAGACCGCAAAACACTGCAGGTTTATACAGAGCCAGTTAAATCTATGTACAGTATACAGTCTGCTTCCCAGTCACACTCTACTCTCTAGTTGTAATTAGCAATCCCAAAAGTGTTTACATAAAACACCATTTTGTAAATGATTCACAAAACAAGTTGGGGTCTGGTTCCATACCGGGTATTTCTACCCCATAAATATGAGGTGTTCTTTTAATTTAGCCCAATTAGAGAAACTATTTTCTTAGGAAATAAGCTATAATGTCCCCCCATTATTGAAGATCTTATGCTTTTGGTACAGGCTTACTTTGCACCTCACATACCCTGGTTAGCACTTGACCGGCAACTGCATGATAATGATGTCCACTTACATGTCAGTATTGATCACTTATGACTCGGAACAGTGCCAAAAAAGCATACATACATAAAGCCACTTTGCAATAGGAGCAGTGTCTTTCGAATATCCATACTATAAATATATTGTACATACATACATACATACATACATACATACATACATACATATACAAGCAGACACAGGGTAAGGAATCTATCGGCAGTCAAATACTTTCTGAAATGAAAATCCGACCCCAGGATGTAGCTTTGTTCTGTAAACTGCTGCTCTGGCCCATAGCAAGGATCACAATATAAGTTCCAAATTAGCAGAGGCAGAAGTTGACCTATCACTCAGACACAAAAATGTGTCTAATAAAAGTCCTTTTCAAATTAAACATGAAATCCAAATCCTATTTTTTATTAAAGCATTCGTAGCTGTTGTAAGCTCATTTAAAAATCTCAGCTGTCAATCAAATATGGTCTGCCCCTCCTCTATGCCTCAGTTTGAGGCGGGGCAGACAATTACTTTCACATTCCATCCAGCACTTCCTAGATGTCACTGCTCTCCCCACATTCCCCCCGTTCTCTGAACCATTTAATTGTGTAGCCAGTGCATTGGAATGGACATCATGTCCCCCATTCAGGTGCACAAATGAGATTTTGAGATAATGGAAGGCTTGCCTTAATAACAGTGTCCACAAAATGGCTGCTTCCTGCTTGCTATAATTATGAATTCCCAGACTGATGGAAACAAGATTCAAATAATTTATACAGTGTAATTAAAGTTCATTTTGCTTGACTAACGTAATAAAATAGGATTTAGAATATTTTTTTTGGGTGACGAGTCCCCTTTAAGGAACATAACCTTCAATTTTGTCATGAACAATTCTTAGTTAGATCAATATACAGTATGCATTTTTGCAGTTTATGTGCCATTATACAGCCCTCTATTGAGAGTGTGTGGGAGTTGTGTGAAGTCATATTAAATAAATATTAAATGAATATTTAATTCAGTTCCATGTAAAAGACAATGGATAGACACATTTAGTACATCAACTAGTATGAATTAAGCCAAACCATTACCAAGTTAAATTAAAGGTTAAGGACCATTATAAAACACAGGATATTTCTAAAAAGCATCCAGGTAGGTTATCAGATATTAACTTTGGTAAAACAGTCTAGGGGAAGAATTACAATTATCAGCATTTTAGATTTTTTTTTTTAAATTTTGACTTATTCCCCTAACAGTATCTTTTGAGTAGCAGTTTTTTTTCCTTCACATATTTATTATTTCATATGTCAATTACCAAGAAGATTCTTGTTAAGTTATGCAAGGTGCCAATATAGGGTTCTAACTAACCCAACTGGAGAAACTTCACACAAGTCCTCTACTAGAATGGTTTGGATAGAATGTTTTTGTTCTCCGCTGAGCTTAGATGAGGTTTAGGGAAGAAATTGCAGCTGAAAAAAGTTGATGAATTGCAGAACAATAACTTCTGATGAAGTGGCAGTGAGTCACGAAATGCGTTAAGTGGGCAACCCCACAGGAAAGATGCTGCTATAAATTTTAATGGCTTTATAATAAATTTTGACTTTTTTAACATATTATTCTGGCTCTGCAGTGCTCCGTTCCTCTACATTGATTTTGTCCTGGATTGCCGTTTGGGATAGCGGTCTGGACGTTGCAGCACGCAGAGGCTTGGCTGTGTACCGGTAAGTGCTCTCACTATCACTTTGTTACTGGATTGCAGAACAATAACTCTCTGGGAGAAATGATTTTAATGGAGTCTATGGGAGACGGCCTTCCCGTAATTCGTAACTTTCTGGATAACGGGTTTCCGGAAAACGGATCCCATACCTGTACCAGATTTTTCAACTCTATAAAACTCCCTGTCAATGTCCTAAATTTGTCCAACTACCCCCGTCCCATTGTGCTAATGGAAACATGTACGTACAGGTACGGGAACGGTTATACAGAATGCTCGCAACCTGGGGTTTTCCAAATAACGGACTTTTCCGTAGTTTGTATCTTCATAACTTTAGTCTACTAAAATATTGTTTAAACATTTTGCCTACAATAGGAATTAATTATATCTTAGTTGGGATCCCATACAAGGTACTGTTGTATTATTACAGAGAAAAAGGAAATTGTTAAAAAAAAAATAATAATTTATTGATTAAATTGAAGTTGAGGAGATGACCTTCCTGTAATTCAGAGCTTTCTGGATAATGGGTTTCCAGATACCGGATCCCATACCTGTACAAGTTAGGGGATTTAAATTATAATAGAAGAGTGTTTCAGTCCCATTTCCCTGTATTTAAAGGTGCTTTGATTATTTTAAGAAAAAGCTGAAAAGGACCCTTTACATCCACCTTTAATTATGTCCCTTCCCCGAGGAAGATCAGCACGACTAAGGAGTATCTGTTTTCCTTGGCCAGTACATATTTTAAAGCAGCATGTTTACAGAATGTGTCAAACAAGGTTATGTGGTACTGGGAGCAAAAACAAGGGCTAGAAGGCTTTCTATGCTCTGCAGCTTCCTGTGGTTATTGATATAAATGAAGCATGTCAGGTGTCTCTGCTGTACTTTTATTGTAGCTTCAAAATGTATATTGCTGCAGGCACAGCAAAGCTGAACAGTACAGAAGTGCACAAAATAAGTTGATTCATGGCAAAAACTATAATAAGGCTGGAAGGGGATCTGTTATGTCATTTTAATGAAATTACACTTTCACAAATGCCGCAACCTAACGCCGCCTGAAAATAATTATAGTTTAGATAAACAGTCCCATTGCAAAATCCTGATTTTATAAAGTGCTACAGTATTGAGCGGCTTATATATGGACGCAGTATCTATATTTTTACAAACTTGTCTTGACATTTTTTTTTAACTTATCTTTCATTAAACTGTTACCGCTATTTAATTTAACAATTTTACAACTGCACACAACCACAAAACACCAACCCCCCTCCCTGCAATGTCTCAGAGGAACCATGAGGACAATGGAAGTGATGGGCAGTGGCACAAGGTAGTAAGTGGAATAAATGGGAAGGGATTCGTTAAACAAGGAAGGTTATTGGGTATGAGCGATAGAAGGAAATTAGTGATGTGCATGTAGACAAAAAGGTCGACCTGCACCCAACCCTAACCTTCCCGTTTGTTACCTGCACCCAACCCTAGCCTGGCGGGCCTCCATATTTATAGGCCCCTGCCCACAATTAGATGTCACAGAAGGGGCAGGGCTCACAGGTTAGAGTCCTGTGGGGAACCAATTATTGAAACCCGAAACCGGACCCGCATTCTTACCCGATTGGACCCACTAACCGACCCACAACCAGATCAACAGACCATCAAGAAACAGGAAGTGCTGTCATTGTAAACCGGAAGTGACATCATTGGAAGTATGTGTGGTCAGAAAAAAAGGATTAAAACTCGATATTGAGAATACCTGCAACCCGATCTGCAAACCTGCCGACCCGTGACTATACCCAGACCCGAAAGTTCTACTCGCAAACCTATAAAAAGGAGAGCCTGGAAGCAGAAGCGGATTACAGTAAGGTCGCAGGAAGATGGGCGCATGGAAAAGTTCAGCTCACCCATGAAAGTTGGCTCAAACTTGCCCAGCAAGTGGGTACTGCAGTTTTCGTTATTGCTAAAGTGAAGGTATCTCCCTTTCCACAGTATGGCATATGTGGGGGTGAGGTGTGATAGATGCTATTAGATGCTGGAACCTCATTACTCTAGTTTTTTTTTTAAACATGCATTATTTGTGCTCACAATGATGCCGTTTGGAAAGGAAGAGTGTATTATTAGCCCATAGGTTATATAAAGGGAGTAAGCACATGGCTCTTGCTCTTTGGACTCCACTCCAGGGTGAGGGGTAGATGCTGCAGGGAAGCCTGGAACATAAGGCCCCAGTATAAAGTAGAGTCCCAGCATGTATAGGGAAGTTGGGGAGCATTGTCCCTGTGAACAAGTAAAGGCAGTAGGGATGTAGCGAACGTCGGAAAAAAAGTTCGCGAACATATTCGCGAACTTGCGCAAAAATGCGAGCGGTTCGCGAACGGTTCGCGAACCCCATAGACTTCAATGGGAAGGCGAACTTTAACATCTAAAAAAGACATTTCTGGCCAGAAAAATGATTTTAAAGTTGTTTAAAGGGTGCAACGACCTGGACAGTGGCATGCCAGAGGGGGATCAAGGGCAAAAATGTATCTGAAAAATCTGCCTGTGTGTGCTTGGAAGAGATAGTGTAGGGGGAGAGCTGTTAGTGATTTCAGGGACAGATGATAGTAAGTTTGCTGGCTAGTAATCTGCTTGATACTGCTCTGTATTGGAGGGACAGAAGTCTGCAGGGATTTGAGGGACATTTTAGCTTAGGTAGCTTTGCTGGCTAGTAATCTACTGTTCTCTTTAAACAACTGCCATACGTTGACCTTGTAGGCATTGTTTGCCCAGTTTTTTTGGACGCAGCCACTGAAGCACAGTTGCCAGAAAAAATGTGCCATATAAATGCTGAAAATAGTCATTTTTCGCCATACGTTGACCTTGTAGACATTGTTTGCCCAGTTTTTTTGGACGCAGCCACTGAAGCACAGTTGCCAGAAAAAATATGCCATATAAATGCTGAAAATAGTAATTTTTCGCCATACGTTGACCTTGTAGACATTGTTTGCAGCCACTGAAGCACAGAGGCCAGAAAAATTATGCCATATAAATGCAGAAAATATGCATTTTTTTGGTCGCAGCCACTGAAGCATAGTTGACAGAAAAATTATGCCATATAAATGCTGAAAATATAAATTTTTTTGGTTGCAGCCACTGAAGCACAGAGGCCAGAAAAATTATGCCATATAAATGCAGAAAATATGCATTTTTTTGGTTGCAGCCACTGAAGCACAGAGGCCAGAAAAATTATGCCATATAAATGCAGAAAATATGCATTTTTTTGGACACAGCCACTGAAGCACAGTTGCCAGAAAAAATATGCCATATAAATGCTGAAAATAGTCATTTTTCGCCATACGTTGACCTTGTAGACATTGTTTGCCCAGTTTTTTTGGTTGCAGCCACTGAAGCACAGAGGCCAGAAAAAATTAAACCAGTAGGGTTTGCACCCTAGTTTGTAACGGTGGCGGAGGGAGGAGGACGCTAAAGGACAGCTGTGTGTGGAGTCATGAGGCTTGAAGAGAAGGACAGCTGCATAGAAGTCAGAACAAGTCTTCCGGCGTGCAGTAACCCTCCGAGATCCACCCCTCATTCATTTTAATAAAGGTCAGGTAATCGACACTTTTGTGACCTAGGCGAGTTCTCTTCTCAGTTACAATCCCTCCTGCTGCACTGAAGGTCCTTTCTGAGAGCACACTTGAGGCTGGGCAAGACAAGAGGTTCATGGCAAATTGTGACAGCTCTGGCCACAGATCAAGCCTGCGCACCCAGTAGTCCAGGGGTTCATCGCTCCTCAGAGTGTCGATATCTGCAGTTAATGCCAGGTAGTCCGCTACCTGCCAGTCGAGGCGTTCTTTGAGGGTGGATCCAGAAGGGTTGTGGCGCTGCCTTGGACAGAAAAACATTTGCATGTCTGACGTTACAGACCGGCCAAAGGGCTTTGTCCTTGCAGGTGTGCTCGTGGCAGGATTACTGGCACCTCTGCCCCTGGAATGTTGATGAGTTCCTGAAGTGACATCACCCTTAAAAGCATTGTACAACATGTTTTGCAGGCTGGTTTGTAAATGCCGCATCTTTTCGGACTTGTGGTATGTTGGTAACATTTCTGACACTTTATGCTTGTACCGAGGGTCTAGTAGCGTTGCGACCCAGTACAGGTCCTTCTCCTTAAGCCTCTTGATACGGGGGTCCTTCAACAGGCATGACAGCATGAAAGACCCCATTCTCACAAGGTTGGATGCAGAGCTATCCATCTCCGCTTCCTCATTATCAAGGACTGCATCATCCACGGTCTCCTCCCCCCAGCCACGTACAAGACCAGGGGTCCCCAAAAGGTCACCACTAGCCCCCTGGGAAGCCTGCTCCTGTTGGTCCTCCTCCTCCTCCTCCACAAAGCCACCTTCCTCCTCTGACTCCACTTCTGGCACCTCTCCCTGCGTTGCAGCAGGTGCCTGGGTTCGTTCTGGTGATTCCGACCATAAATCGTGCGCTTCCAGCTCCTCGTCACGCTGGTCTACAGCCTCATCTGTCACTCGTCGCACGGCACGCTCCAGGAAGAAAGCGAAGGGTATTAGGTCGCTGATGGTGCCTTCGGTGCGACTGACCATATTTGTCACCTCTTCAAAAGGTCGCATGAGCCTGCAGGCATCGCGCATAAGCACCCAGTAACGGGGGAAAAAAATCCCCAGCTCTGCAGATCCAGTCCTACCACCCAGTTCAAAAAGGTACTCGTTGACGGCCCTTTGTTGTTGCAGCAGACGTTCTAACATAAGGAGCGTTGAATTCCAGCGAGTCTGGCTGTCAGAAATCAAACGCCTGACTGGCATGTTGTAGCGCTGCTGAATGTCAGCAAGGCGTGCCATGGCTGTGTAGGAACGTCTGAAATGGGCCGACACCTTTCTGGACTGGGTGAGAACGTCCTGGAATCCTGGGTACTTGGAGACAAAACGTTGGACTATTAAATTTAACACATGTGCCATGCAGGGCACATGTGTTAAATTGCCCAGTCTCAACGCTGCCAACAGATTGCTTCCATTGTCACACACCACTTTTCCGATCTGCAGTTGGTGTGGGGTCAGCCACCGATCGGCCTGTGACTGCAGAGATGACAGGAGTACAGATCCGGTATGGTTTTTGCTTTCCAGGCACGTCATCCCCAAGACAGCGTGACAACGGCGTACCTGGCACGTCGAATAGCCTAGGGGGAGCTGGGGGTGCACAGGTGTGGAGGAGGAGAAGGAGGACCCAGCAGCAGAGTAAGAAGAAGAAGAGGAAGAAGACGAGGTAGAGAGCGATGGAGGAGTAGAGGTGGTGGCAGAACCGCGTGCAATCCGTGGCGGTGACACCAACTCCACTGTTGTTGTTGTTGAGCTACCCATTCCCTGCTTCCCAGCCATTACCAAGTTCACCCAGTGGGCAGTGTAGGTGACATACCTGCCCTGACCATGCTTGGAGGACCATGCGTCAGTAGTCATATGGACCTTTGGCCCAACACTAAGTGACAGAGATGCGGTAACTTGGCTCTGCACATGTTGGTACAGGTGTGGTATTCCCTTTTTAGAAAAAAAATTGCGGCTGGGTACCTTCCACTGCGGTGTCCCAATTGCTACAAATTTGCGGAAGGCCTCAGAGTCCACCAGCTGGTATGGTAAAAGCTGGCGGGCTAAGAGTGCAGACAAGCCAGCTGTCAGACGCCGGGCAAGGGGGTGACAGTCAGACATTGGCTTCTTACGCTCAAACATGGCCTTCACAGAAACTTGGCTGGTGGCAGATGACTGGGAATGGGAACAGGTGGTCAAGGTGGAAGGCGGAGTGGAGGGTGGTTCAGACGGGTCAAGGAGAGCAGAGGTAGAGCAGTAAGATGCTGGACCAGAAGGAGTGTGGCTTTTAGTTTGCCTGTTGCCTTTGAGGTGTTGCTCCCAAAGTGCTTTGTGCTTGCCGCTCATGTGCCTTCGCATAGAAGTTGTACCTATGTGGCTGTTGGGCTTACCAAGGCTCAGTTTCTGACTGCACTCATTGCAAATTACAATGCTTTTGTCAGAGGCACACACATTAAAAAAATCCCACACTGCTGACTTTTTGGAAGTGTGCGATCTGGCGGTAACAGTAGAAGTTGGCGGCATTGGCGGCAATGGCGGGTGCGTTGGCCGGCTGAACACAGGTGCCGATACATGTTGTTGCCCTACTGATCCCTGCGGGCTGTCCTCCCTGCTTCTTCTAAGTCTTATTCTCCTACTGCCTCTCTGACTCTCCGTCTCTCCATCTGAACTACCCTCCTCTTGCTCTCTTCTACTAGGCACCCACAAAACATCAATCTCCTCATCATCATTCTCCTCAGATGCATCAATTTCTTCTGACACATCACAGAAGGAAGCAGCAGCGGGGACCTCCTCCTCATCACTCATCATTATGTCCATCTCTGTCGTGTTCTCTGCCAGAATTAAATCTGGTGTAACGTCCTCATCTCCTTCATCTTCTTCTGGCAATAATGGTTGCGCATTACTCAGTTCAAGAAACTCATGGGAAAATAACTCCTCTGACTCCAGTGAAGAAGGGGCACCGGTGGTGGAGGAGGTGTTACGTGGGGTGGCCATAGCAGTGGAGGATGAGGAGGATGTTGTGGTAAAGTTAGAAACGGTAGAGGATGGGGTGTGCTGTGTAAGCCAGTCAACTACCTCTTCAGCATTTTGGGAGTTCAGGGTCATTGGCTTTTTAAAACTGGGCAATTTGCTAGGGCCACAGGATTGCATAGCAGCACGGCCCCTAGCACGGCCTCTGCGTGGCGGCCTGCCTTTGCCTGGCATTATTTTTAAAAAAACAACAACAACAAAAACTCAGTTGGTTTTTCTGGAAACGATAATACACACAGCTAGATGGCAGTTTGAAGAAAACAGTGTGCAAATAATGCCTACAAGGTCAACGTATACACAGCGGTGGATACGGATTACGTAAAATATATGAATGCTGCTTGAAAAAAAGTAACTCAAGTGGTTTTTCTAGAGACGATAATATTATCAATATTTAGACAAAATGTGAACAAGCTCACACAGCTAGATGGCGGTTTGAAGAAAACAGTGTGCAAATAATGCCTACAAGGTCAACCTATACACAGCGGTGGATACGGATTACGTAAAATATATGAATGCTGCTTGAAAAAAAGTAACTCAAGTGGTTTTTCTAGAGACGATAAAATTATCAATATTTAGACAAAATGTGAACAAGCTCACACAGCTAGATGGCGGTTTGAAGAAAACAGTGTGCAAATAATGCCTACAAGGTCAACGTATACACAGCGGTGGATACGGATTACGTAAAATATATGAATGCTGCTTGAAAAAAAGTAACTCAAGTGGTTTTTCTAGAGACGATAATATTATCAATATTTAGACAAAATGTGAACAAGGTCACACAGCTAGATGGCGGTTTGAAGAAAACACTGTGCAAATAATGCCTACAAGGTCAACGTATACACAGCGGTGGATACGGATTACGTAAAATATATGAATGCTGCTTGAAAAAAAGTAACTCAAGTGGTTTTTCTAGAGACGATAATATTATCAATATTTAGACAAAATGTGAACAAGCTCACACAGCTAGATGGCGGTTTGAAGAAAACACTGTGCAAATACTGCCCACAAGATCAACGTATACACTACTACAGCGGTGGATACGGATCTCGTAAAATTTATTATGGCTGCTTGAAAAAAGTCACTCCGGTGTTTTTTCTGGAGACGGTAATATTATGGATATTTAGACAGAATGTGAACAAGGTCACACAGCTAGATGGCAGTTGGTTGAATAACACACTGGGCAAAAAATGCCTACAGGTCAAATAATGCCTAAAAGGTCAACTTATACACTACTACAGCGATGGATACAGATTACGTAAAATATGTTATGGCTGCTTGAAAAAAGTCACTCCGGTGTTTTTTCTGGAGACGGTAATATTATGGATATTTAGACAGAATGTGAACAAGGTCACACAGCTAGATGGCAGTTGGTTGAATAACACACTGGGCAAAAAATGCCTACAGGGCAAATAATGCCTAAAAGGTCAACTTATACACTACTACAGCGATGGATACAGATTACGTAAAATATGTTATGGCTGCTTGAAAAAAGTCACTCCGGTGTTTTTTCTGGAGACGGTAATATTATGGATATTTAGACAGAATGTGAACAAGGTCACACAGCTAGATGGCAGTTGGTTGAATAACACACTGGGCAAAAAATGCCTACAGGGCAAATAATGCCTAAAAGGTCAACTTATACACTACTACAGCGATGGATACGGATTACGTAAAATATATTATGGCTGCTTGAAAAAATTCACTCCGGTGTTTTTTCTGGAGACGGTAATATTATGGATATTTAGACAGAATGTGAACAAGGTCACACAGCTAGATGGCAGTTGGTTGAATAACACACTGGGCAAAAAATGCCTACAGGGCAAATAATGCCTAAAAGGTCAACTTATACACTACTACAGCCGTAGTAAAATAAAAAAAAGTAAAATAAAAAAAAAATGAATATTAAAAAAAAAAAAATTAAAGTTGGTGCTGCTGAACTACTAGGAGCAGCAGATTAGCACACCAGTCCCACTCCCCAACACTGCTAGACTAATAGCACTGGGCTCTTATAGTAGTAGTAGTAGTAAAACAACAAAAAAATAAATAAAAGCAGTCCTTACAAGGACTACTGTTATTGCAGCAGTCAGCAGATGAGATCAGAAGCAGGACAGCTGCCCACTGCAGCTACATACAGAGCACTGCAGTAGAAGGTAGATTACTAGCCAGCAAAGCTACCTAAGCTTAAATGTCCCTCAAACCCCTGCAGACTTCTGTCCCTCCAATAACAGAGCAGTATCAAAACGATTACTAGCCAGCAAACTTTCAACTGTCCCTGAAATCACTAACAGGCAGCAGCTCTCTCCCTACACTATCTCTTCAGCACACACAGGCAGAGTGAAAAAACGCTGCAGGGCTTCGGTTTTTATAGGGAAGGGGAGTGGTCCAGGGGAGAGCTTCCTGATTGGCTGCCATGTACCTGCTGGTCTGGGGTGAGAGGGCAAAAAAAAGCGCCAACAATGGCGAACCCAAAATGGCGAACGTCGCGCGACGTTCGCGAACTTCCGGCGAGCGCGAACACCCGATGTTCGCGCGAACAAGTTCGCCGGCGAACAGTTCGCGCCATCCCTAAAAGGCAGTGGATAGCAGCTTCTATCATAGAAAACCGATAGGAGTTGTTAGTTATACAGATGAGCTTGTGAGATAGATTTGTAGTTTACCAGGTGACTAACCAAATGTAGTAATCTATGTTGTAGGACTCAATAATACATTTTGAGACAGCTGCTTAATTATTAAGTACTTGTATTTGGAATGTACCATTTGCTATTTTTTACCAACTCTTATATTTGATTAAGAATCACTGGTGCCCAGCCATTTGATGAAATTAATGCAATTAGCTGCAATAAAGCTACCTATAACCTTTCCTCTGCAACTTTGTGAGGGCCTAGCAAAGAGAGAAGCTAGAATAAGGTATTGCTGCCAAGAAAGGGTTACACAACTTTACAGTATTTACTACTCAATCTATTTCTCTTCTTTATCTACTGTACAAAACACAGTTCATTTGCACACTGCCCTATGGTAGACAATAGTAAGAGCAAAACTGCCCTGTTTTGCTTTGCTGAAAAAAATCAGTGAATCTGCTGAAAAACTTGCAAAATGCATTGGAGTTAATGAGCATTTTTTTCTTGTGCCAAATACATGGAGTCATTGGTAGAGGTGGAAGGTTCTTCCAGCACCACTAGCACAAATGTGAACTTTGCTGCAAATCAGTTGAAACAAATGCACATATATTATAATATATCCAACTGTATATTATACTCACATGATATGATGCAGCGTCTGACACAGATGGGTTCACTACATCATGGCAAAGTGAATCCATTTGTACAGCAGGGATTAGGGCATAATGGCTTGGACTTGTATTCTTATCTCCTTTCTTCTTGGATTTTTTTCCAGTATCTTTTTTGGTGCCCCTCTGAAGCATGTATTCTTCTTGGATTACTTTGTCATTGCTAATATAGCGGAGCAACGAGCTTTCTAAGTAAGACGAGAAAACAAATTATGATTAAAATCTTGATTTCCCCTCAAGTGGAATCTGCCCAAGCATTTTGCAAGCAAAAGACTGTAAGGTTATGCTGGGGATTATTGTCGTTAACTGGAGGCTTGTGACTTTAAATCTCTAGTTTTGTATTACTTAGATACATCTGTGAATGCAAAAAAAAAAATGATGAGGATGACTGCATAATGCTACAGGACTTTTGACCAGAGTAAAACTGCATTCAGGCTCAATTACACAAAGTACATGCATCCCCTAAAGGCAGAATGGCAAAAAATGCATTGGGGGAAATGCATTGTCCATTTCTAATGATTGTAATGACAAATCTTTCTAGCAATAAAAAAAAAAAAAAAAAAAAAAAAAAGACATTAGGAGCAAAATAATAGTCTCCACAGGCTATGCAATCTACCTCGCAGGCAGTGATTTCCTCTGACAGCCAACACAAGCGACCAATTCATTTCCATCCTATCTTGGCTATTCTACTCTCTGCTTTTCTGGAGCTTTTGCTTTCAGAGGTAACTGTGCCGCAAGAGTCCAACGGAAAAAGGACATCTATATAGGAATTTTGATAGATTTTATAAATTGAAATTAAGTTGTTAGCAATTCAGGTTTACCTGTATGACTCAGGGGCAGGTTTGCTATCATTAGAATTAGGGATTCCTCGCACAGTTAAGAAACCTGAAAGAGTTTAATGAATCAACACAGTTATCAAAAGCAGATAACAGAGATGCCGAACCCAGATCCAGAGGAGCATCTTGGCCATGTCTGCCTTGCCCCACTGTGCTCTCTGCTCCAAACAATGTCGGAGGGAGATGAATTTATACATATCAACTGATCCAGTAAATTAGGTTTAAGGTGCAAATTACTGATAGTATGCAAGGGACATGCTGCTGTGGATGACCAGGGGAGTGGCTTAAAAACTTTTTAGGTTCAGTTGTCTACATCTTGTTCACCAGACTTTTTTCCCCAATTGCTTTTCGGGTTTTATTTTTTTAATGTTTTTTCAAAATTAAAGTTTAATGTTCTTCCCTCTGGTGTTTCAGTCTAAGCAACCTAGTACACCAGGTGCAGATTCTGAACTGTTACAATTTGCTACATTAGTTGACACATTTCTCAGCAGCATCTGTGGAATATTAGCAACAATTGTGTCAATTCTAATAACTGCCTTTAAAGGAAGACTAAACCCTAAAAATGAATATGGCTAAAAATACCATATTTTTTATATACTGAACTTATTGAACCAGTCTAAAGTTTCAGCATGTCAATAGCAGCAATGATCCAGGACTTCAAACTTGTCACAGGGGATCACCATCTTGGAAAGTGTCTGTGACACTCACTTGTTCAGTGGGCTCTGAGCAGCTGTTGAGAAGCTAAGCTTAGGAGTTGTTGCAAGTTATCAAGCAGAAAATTAGGTTTATTTGTAATATAAGCTGATGCTAAAAGGCTCATTATTCAATTCTGGTGCTAATTACACTGGCTTCTGAGCTGCCATATAGTAATGATCAGGGCCGCTTCTGCCATGAGGCAAGGTGAAGCCCTTGCCTCAGGCGGCAGCGTGCGGCCAGTTACAAGGGGCGGCAAAAAGCCGCCTCTTGTAACTTTAAGAGCCGAACTTCCGGGTTTTAACCCGGAAATTCGGCTCCGCTAGTGCAAAGAGCGCTATTGCGCTCAATGCACTAGCGATACTGCCCCCTGAAACCCGCTCCGACGCTAATTTTTAAGCGCGGAGCGGGAGAGGAGGGGGGCGGCATCTGGGCTGCTGCCTCAGGCGGCAGCAGCCCCAGAATCGGCGCTGGTAATGATCTATACGGAGTATTAATCAGCTTATATTGTGACATTTCTATTCTGAATAAACAGTATATTGTGAGTGGGTCCCTGAGCTCAGCAAGTGACAGCAGCAGAGAGCTACTGTGGCATCTTTGGAGACACAGATCTTTACTGTTAAAGGGATGTGGTTGCCTTGGGCTCGTTCAGAAGCCCAAAACATAATGTACAATATTTCTGCCCTGCACCTTTAGAAAAGCTTTAGTTCTACTTGAAAACTCAGGGATTCTGCTCAGCAGGGACAAAGATAAGAAATGTATCCACTAAATGTATCAATTTAGTTGTGAACCCCCCCCCCAGAGGTGCCCCCCCCAGAGAAAGACATAAGAAGGTGAAAAATTAACATTTAATATTAGAAAAACAGTCACAAATAATACATCTATTTTGCTATTTTTCAAATCCTGAGAGTGCAGCAGCTTTGTTAATTTTTTTTTCGTTACTGTGGCACTCAGGTATAGATGTAGTATATGGTGTGGACCAGGTGGACTATATATATATATATATATATATATATATATATATATATATATATATATATATATATATATATATATATAATTTTTTTTTTTCTCTTATTATAAAATAATGTGGCTTTATTAACGTCACATATGTGATTCTTATTTATTTATTAATACAATGCATCTATCTCCAGGTATGTGTGGGTGCAGCTATATATGTATATTCTTATTATATATTTGCGTTAGGAAACATTTTATTTTTGAGTTTTCATCCCCTTTAAATGCTGTATGAGGCCACAGCTTCTACCTATGTGGGAGTGGGGAGAGCAGACTAGTATCTATATTCCAATGAGATAAACAGAAAATGATGTTACTGAGCAGTAAAGCTACAGGTTAAACTACAGATCTATTATTCTCCCCCAAAAAATAGGCAGGCTATTTCAATCCATTTAGATCTCAACAGTACAATACATGGCTTTGCCTTTTGCAGTCTTTTTGCTTAAGACTTAGAACATTAAAGAATCATATAAAGAATGAAAAGTTATAAAGGTTCCTACTGTTCATTGTGCAGTAGAAATCTTTTCAATAATATTTTAGCAGCCAGTTAAGGACTTAGACAGAGAACCAGATCATTCTTGTAGGAGATCGTAGAAATTGTGGGTACTGGGGATGAGATTGTCCAAATGAAAATCCAGATATTTAGACAAAAACAGGTAAAGAAAATGTAATATTATGATTCTCTTTTACTTTAAGGTGCAGATACAGGTATGAGACCAGTTATCCAGAAAGCTTGGGACTTGGGGTTTTCCCAGATAAGGGGATCTTTCTGTAATTTGGATCTCCATACCTTATGTCTACTAGAAAATCATAAAAACATTAAATAAACCCAGTAGATTGGCTTTGCTTCCAATAAGGATTAATTATATATTTGTTTGGATCAAGTACAAGGTACTGTTTTATTAATACAGAGAAAAAGGAAATCATTTTTTAAAATTTGAATTATTTGGGTAAAATGGAGTCTATGGGAGATGGCCTTTCCATAACGGATCCCGTACCTGTATATTAACAAGTAGTAAATACCAGTTTATTAAATAAAGTACTGCTCTTCAGGATTCACTCATACCCATACAGAGCGGTTTGTCTGATTTTCTTCGACTTGCGGTATACACACTGTATGAAGTAAACTCCATTGTTATATTTTAGACTTCAAAATTACATACCTCTTCGGCTATCCCTCTTCAGCTTGTTGGGATCTTCGTAATCCCCGACCCAATTATATTCCACAGGCATAGAAATTGGACGCAGTTTTCCTATGAATAAATAAAAAATTTTTGTAGCTTGGCAAAGAAACCAATCCTTGTGTTGATATAATATAACAATGAAGAATGAGAATGAATGCAGGAAAACTAAACCAATCTATTTAACACAGTCTTAGACTATACCGATATTGGTCCAGATTCAATTTGGTGAGAAAAATGTATCTTCTTATTCAATTCCAGATTTATCTATAGAACCAGGTGCAATTCAATGAGAAAAACACATCTCATGGTTTATCACATGAAAACTCTATTGAAGTCTACTGGAAGTGAATTAAGTGAAAAGTTTTCTCTCCTCAAAGTGAATGTCGCCCATAAGTTTTCACATAATAAACCATTAAACCAGATTTTCTCATTGATATGAATCTGGCCCAATGTGAGCTGATGGCACTGGGTTGCAGAGCAAATCGGCAGCCAAAGGGAATTGTGAAATTTTAACATCTGTATTGGCACAGACAAAGCCTGATGAATAGGAAGCTGTAGATTTGAGTGATTATGTTTTTACAGCTGGACATTTAATAGCTCATTGGCTATATAGGGGATGTTATATTCCAATTAATGCAACTCCCCTGTACCAAGCACAGTTCAGAAGAAAATTACAATTTCATATAATAGCCTATGCCTAAATGCCCCATGTAGGAACGAAATGAGCCAGGCTAAAATAACAGCATTTTTTTTGACGATGGACCGGTTTGTGGCAGCTCACATATGCAAGAATTGTTTAATTTTTCTCCTCAAGCTGAAGGTCTGGGTCATGGGCACCTGGACCCCCTGTGTGATGTGGTGAGTCTACCTTTGATTGGCCTAAAGTAGTCCACTCAAAGCTTCATATTTCTCCTCTATAAATTAACATTTTCCTTCTAAATTCTGCTTACTATAAAGAAATTCCCCTCTATAGGGGACTACTCCTACTTTGTGTGGAATATCACCTCAGCAGTGACACAGACCATCTAATTGATTGATCCATGCTGCATTCTGGCTTCTTGAATTGGGACTTTGGACACCATAGGATATATATATATATATATAGATATATATATATATATATATATATATATATATATATATATATATATACACACATATACATACACACACACACATATTTATATATTAGGGATGCACTGAATTCACTATTTTGGATTCGGCCGAACCCCCGAATCATTTGCTAAATGTCCGTCCAAATACCGAATCTGAATTTGCATATGTATATTAGGGGTGGGAAGGGGAAACATTATTTACCTTGTTTTGCGACAAAAAGGCACACGATTTCCCTCCCCACTCCTAATTTGCATATGCAAATTAAGATTCGGATTCAGTTCAGCCGGGAAGAAGAATTCGGCCGAATCCGAATGCCGATGAAAAAGGCTGAATCCCGAATTGAATCCTGGATTCTGTGCATCTCTAATACATATACACATATAATTCTTCAACAGACCTGCACTCCGATTTCTTTAATATATATCAAATTCTATTCATACTTGTGTACCCAACGTTTCGGCCCACCTTAGGGCCTTTATCAAGGATAAAGTACAAGAGCAGAAAATGGCTATTTATACCCTTAGGCCTTCCCTTCTTCAAATAATGGTGCCAAACATGACGTCATACATGTGTGAACACAAAATCATTTACATATTAAAGTGAATGCACACACACATATATATATATATATATATATATATACACACACACATATATATATATATATATATATATATATATATATATATATATATATATATATATATATATATATATACACACACATATACATACATACATACATACACATATATACACACACACATATATATATATATATATATATACATATATACATACACACGCACATATATACACACACACATAACTTTACATTAAGAAATTATAAAGTAATTGTACAAGTTAGGATTTATATAAATTAAAACTTTATGAATTAAGCAGCAGGTAGTGAACATGAATTATTTTGAGTTTTGTGAGCTATGTTGCTACTGAGCCTCTTTAGTAGATCCATTAATATAGATATAAAGCGTGATGCAAGTTCCAAATACCCATACTGCATTAGCTTGGTAATTCAGAAATATTCAGGTATATTTGGAACATTGTTTTTAAAGACCAATGTCAGTATAACATCTACTTGAAGCTTTCTTTTCAAAGATATTCATTATGGCTCTGGTGATAAATAAGATACATTAAATAATACATTATGGCGACAGCAGACAAAATTACATACTTCAAAAATAAAGATAGACAGTCTGTTCTTTTGGAATAAATCCACTGTTATTTTAGAAATAAATACCATCTAGGAAAAGCACTCGCAAACACAGTTAGTAAGCGTTATGTGAAGTACTATTAGCAAGGAGGTAAGTGCATGTCAATAGATTTATTGAGACTAAATTGGGAAGATCATGGCCATGGTACATACCAATTACAAAGTTAAGGTATACAGTAGATCAACATACACTGGATCAACTGGATATTGAACTTGGTCGCTTTATAGGTCCCTAAGTATGCAGTGCAGCTTTGGGCTCTAGTCCTTAAGAAAAACATTGAGCTGGAGAGAACGCAGAGACGTGGAACTAAACTGGTTACTGGAATGGAAGATTTCAATTAAAAGGATCAAGGCACCAGAGGCCACCCCTGTAGACAAGAGGAACAGAACTAATTTGAAGTAACGTAGGTGGTTCTTAACAGTGAGGGCAGTGAGGTTGTGGAATGCACTGCCGGGTGATGTTGTGATGGCTGATTATATTAATGCCTTTAAGAGGGGTTTGAAAGTTTTCATGGACAAACATAACATCATAGGCTATTGTGAAATCTACAATCAGTATAGATATTGGTATATATAGTTTATGTCAGTGTATTGATGGGTCAATATGAGTGCGTGTATGGATAGGTGTTGGGTTTCATTTGGAGGGGTTGAACTTGATGGACTTCTTCAATCCAACTTAACTATGTAAATATGTATAGTGGTCTAAGTCAAAGTCAGGGTCAGGGTCGAATTTTGCACTGGAGCAATTAGAGAGGGTGGTATTACGTACCATTTTTCTGCCCATTTTGAAACAAACAGTGTAAGCTTTTAATAAAATCCAGCAGGTATATCTACTACTTTTCTCAGACTCAGAAACCGCAGGCTGATTCAAACCAAACCATTATGACATAAATAAAACCATTCCAAAAGTTTTGAAGACAACCCAAGGCAAAAAAATACACATCTATCCCAGCCTAGAATATGATTACGTCATCAGTTCCTTTTAAACATTCACAGTCTCTGATTAGCCAGTCTTTTCCCTTCTCAAGACACCAAATGGTTTAGCTGTAAAAATAAGTCAAATCAACTGGAGTTGCTGTGTTTTTCTTGAAGATGTTTCACTAGTCATCCAACTGGCCTTTTTAATTGCATTCTGAATTGAGAAAGCCGGTTGGATGACTGGTAAAATGTCTTAAAGAAAAAAACAGCAAGTCCAGTTGAATTGACTTATTTCTACAGATATACCATGACCTGAATATATTAGAATCTTCACAAACACACCAGATGGCTGATTTACAAATGCAGAGTATTGTATAAAGTTCAATATTTGGACACAAATCAACCCATTGCAGCTTTTTTTATCCCAGAATTCCAAAGGCTTTGCAGCATTTCCCCCAGAATTCCAAAGTCATTGCAGGAGAGAGCTCAGTTCCATCTGCTGAAATTGCCCCAGATTTTTTAATTTTGAGAGTTTCGCAAGTTGCGGCTAACCGTTTTATTGTGGGGATTGCATCAGTTCTAGCTCATGCCAATAAAACTGCATGAGCAGTTAATTATTTTGGTTCTTTTGGTGAAGACTATCGAAGTTCCAACATTAAACTAGAATGCTAGACCTTATGTTTCGTGCTTTTATACCAGCCCACAGTAAGCTCAGCATAAAAAAAAAAAAAAAAGTATTTCAAGCCATTCATTTTTTGGCTTTAGTGCTCAGCAAATACTGTATGCCCAATCATAGTTTCTACTTGCAAGTAATAATAATATCCTTTATACCTACCATATGTTGGTGTGCTTTCCCTCCGACCTTGCATGCCAGATCTTCCTTTGTCGTACTCGTAGCAATACAGAATTGCATCTTCTTCCACCACATTGAAATGCTTTCTGTACTCCTGGTCTAAAAAGGAGTTTGGAGATTCTGATCCCTTTGAAACAGGTTTGCCAACAGTATGTCGAGTCATATCCTCGCAAGGAAGGTTTCCCTTCTCATCTCTTCCACATGCAAGAAAATATTGGGGTGGAGGGAATTAGTTTACAGCACACACACACAAAATACATCATAAAGAGGATGTTAAAGGCAATTTTAAGTGAAAGTTTCTCTTGCAGCCCTGGCCTCTCCCATACACTGAAAAATAAAGTTCAGACATGAACTACTAATGCCTACCATTTCCATTGAGTTTTACTTGCATGTCATTGATATGGCTCAATGACACGCATATCAGGCTGGAAAGTAAGGGCATACGCAATAGTGCTTCAAGTCCAAGACCACCCCTTAAAAAGTTGAAATAAAAGTTGAAAGGTGTATTAATGTCAATGTACTAGTCAGTTGTTGGGTTATTCTTAATGTATGACCAGAGGCAGAATGGTTTAATAATGTATGATACAGTATGGATGGTTAAGTTAGTTTTCTGCGCTCTGCCCCCAGTAAAGATTAAAATATATCTCCTTATCAAATTCACACACATTATGGTCCATTTTATCAGGAGTCAATTAACTTGCCTTATGTTTTTTTGAGAGTATCATAAAGCCCAAGTATCATAAAGCATGTGGAATACATAGCCCACACACAGACAGTACTGGTCAAGATCGAACCAATAATCCCACTGATGCAAGGCAGAAATTCCTACCCTGCCTTAAACTCGAATACATGGAGCAGGCCAGTACTGTATGTACATACTGTAGGTATCTGCAAATTAAATATTAAAGCTGACTTACTCCTGTAAATTTATGGGACCAAAGAAATTATGTTAAAGGACATGTAAACGCCCGGCAAAAATGTATTCAGTGAACAGCTTTTTTCCAAATATTTAGATACCTTCCACTCTGGTTAACAGTACTGGGCAGATTTAACAAAGGTCGAAGTGAAAATTCAAATTTAAAAAATTTGATTTGAGCTAATTTTTGTGTACCTCGTCTGAATTCAATTTGAAAAAAATTCAGAAATTTGAATATCGAAATTTATCAAGTACGGTCTTCTTTGCCGAATTGCTGTTTTAGCCTATGGGGGACCTCCTAAAACCTATTTGGAGTCAATTGGTGGACTTTGAAAAAAACTTTGATCTAATGTGCTATTACTTCGATTCACACGATTCGAATTTATCGAAAACGGACCTATACGGCCAAAAAAAACCCCTTCAATTTAATTTGGTTGGTCTTTTTGAATTCGAATTTCGAAATTTTTCAAATTCGAAATTCGACCTGTGATAAATCTGCCCCTAAGGCCGTAGCATCCCCTTACTCACGTAGAATATCTCCTCCTCTAAACCACTCTGCTCCTTTCCTCAGGAATTTACTTTGGCTGTTGGCTAATGAGCGTGATCAGTTCTTCTCAGCAGGGCCAGAACTAGGGGTAGGCAGAGTAGGCACGTGCCTAAGGCACAAAGCTGGGGGGGGCGCAAGGTAAGTACCTGCTCTATTGCCTACCCCATGTCCGGTCCTGTCTCTCTCCGGGCCGCTGCTGTAATTTTAATGCATAAATGCGCTGCTGCATGTCCGCACGAGCACAGTGTCTGTCCTGTGAGTAAATGCGCTTCTGCGCATACGCGCTCGGGTGCAGTTTTGCGCATGCGCAATGGAACGAGCTATCAGCCGGCATCATGGCCGGCCAGGTTGCCTAGGGCGCCTGGCTGGGTTGGCCCAGCTCTGTTTCTCAGCTCAGATTACTAAACACATCCTCCATTGTTAGCATTGTTGTGTCTGATCCTATTTTTTTCTCACCACCTCTCCTAAGCTCATCTTAACCATTACATGCGCTACATGTCCTTTAACAGATTAAGATGTATTGTGCACGGATGGTTAAACATTATAGGTGCCACATCAATGTGCCCATTTTGTGCACAATTCCTCTCCCTGTTGTAGAATTGCTGCAGGTCTCTGGTGTTCCTTAGTGCTCTTGCTCTTCTGTCCTGGGGAAATTTAAGCAGCCCCATATATGTCCTTGATGTGGATATGTACAGTCTACTTGCCGTTATTATTATTTTCCCATGAAAGCTTGTGCCTGGTTTTCAGTAAATGTTGGAAAGCAATAACCTACAAAGATCTATGTGCCCTATCTGTGGTTTGCATTGGCTTGGAGCAGCCTGGGATTGATGAACCTCAGTGCAAGTTAAGAAAGAGGTGTGCTGAACATTGTGCCTGTTCATCAGGGTGTCTGGTCTAAACCAGTCCAATTTCCTAGTTGGGGGTGTTGAGAGGTATTGATGTATTAGGATAGCCAGACCAAAGACAAAAGGTATAATGCACCAGCTCAAAAGGGACTAAAAAATACAGAAGTACAGAATACAGGTCATACCTGGGTATGTAAGGCTCTGCGGGTGGGGGAGGAATAAAGAGGTCCTGAAGTGCTGAACTGTCTCTCTTTGTAGGTGTGCTGATTGTGCTTGATGGAGTGGCAACACCACTCGTGGGACTCCTTGAAATGAGGGGCTGCAAGGAGACAAAATCTGATTTATACAAACGTGAGAACTTCTTCCCGACCAACAAAAATAACTTATTCTGGTTCATCCAGTTGCTACAATAACAGCTTCACATGTCCATACTGTACTTATGAACTGTAAAGGAATACAAATAAGGGTAAAATACCCTGCATTTTTCATTTTACTATTTTTGCAAAAAAAAAGACGAGAACAATGGTCAACAGTTATTAGACCCAAATACCCTCACAATGATCCAAAGATAAAGTGTGGTAGGGATTCTTGTGATCCTCACCCAGATATGTGCTTCTGCACATTTTGATATGGAAATCACTGACATCAGCCATTCCACCTAATCCACATAAGCAAAATACAGAATGAACCATAAGCCTTAAGGGATACTCATCTCTAACAAAAGCAAACAATGAACTCTAATAGTGCACCCAAAACAGTGCACCTTCCCTCACATTGTGCGATATAGTGGTGCAGCAGAGTGGAGAGGGTAACTTCTTTATAGGGAAATAGTGATCTCTGTATAAACAAACCCTACATTTTAGCATGGTTAGGCTTTGAAATAAGAAACAGTTCATTATACAGAGAACTCATTTGTGAAATAGTCATGTTTTACTAGCTTCTCAAAACTGGGAAATGACAAATTGGAAGTCATTTAATAAAGTGCAATAAATAACAAAAACGATCGATCGCTTTAATTAAAAACATTGCGCAAAAAGTATGTTCAGCATAAACACTGAGCTCATGTTGAAAGAGGGTGTATAGTACCCATTTAGGATATATTTCCCTTTATGATAATAAGGTTGGGGCTACAAAATAAATTGCTATTTTTTATCAACCTCAGAGAATAAAGAAATCTGCAGAAACCCTGACAAAGCACAAAATGCTTTGTAATCCTAATAAGACAAGTTACAATTGGAATTACTGTAACGTTACCTGTTAAATTTATGTTTTAATAAGTTAATGTAGGAACACCATGGGTAGAGAGTCAATAATGGCTTTTTTTATTATGATAGCATTAAAAAGCCAAGAGGTCAGAGTAAAGAAATAAAGATGGGAAATTCTTTTGTAAATGTAAATGTAGGTACAGCAATTATAAGATTTTATATATACCGTTATCTTAAGTTATCTACTAAAAAGCACAAAGGGTGGCAGCTCTCAAAGAATTCTGGGAGATGCAGTTTATTAGCAGATGGAGGGCATCAAATGAGAGAGCAATGGGGAAGGCGGAAATTATATTATAACCATTGTTGGGCATTTAGACCATGAATTTAGACCATGAATATGAATTCAATTATTAATAAACATTTGCTTACAGTAACACCATCTTTTTTTTAGCTGCTTTATTATGCATTGGACAAGTATTGGGACACAACTTAGACACATGTACAGATTGACAAACTAGAGGAATGAATGGGGTTTTGGTGGAAGGGGTCATGCTATTCATTCAAAGAGATTTATAAATAAAGATGGGTGTGGGGTTATTACAGGTATGCAATCGGTTATTAGGAAACCCATTATTCAGAAAGTTCTGATATAAGGGAAGTCAATCTCCCATAGGCTCAATTTTATTTAAATAATTCATATGTTTAACAGTGATTTCCTTTTTCTCTGTAATAATAAAACAGTAGCTTGTACTTGATCCTAAGATAATTAATTTGTATTTGGGGGTCAAAACAATCCTATTGAGTTGACTTCATGTTTAAATAATTTGTAGCAGTTTTAAAGGTATGGAAATCCAAATTATGGAATGACCCCTTATCTGGAAAGCCCCAGATCTCTGGCATTCTGTATAAGGGGTCTGATACCTGTAATTAAAAAAAAATTGTAATGCGCCTTTTAATAGCATTAGAAATTTCAGTAGAGAGTACCTTATTCTTTATAACTCAAGTTACCGTATTGAAAAACACAAAATACTGTTCAATGCATAGAAATTACATTATTTCACAGTTTAACCCCCTTCCCTTGGCTGTCAGTGCATCAATTAAAATATCTTTCCCCAAGGTTAATGGCTGTCAGAGCAGGGATTTCCCAAATACAGCAGCAAGATGGGGGAAAACCCAGCTCTAAATAAAATAAGACTACTGTGTGTATATATATATATATATATATATATATATATATATATATATATATATATATATATATATATATATATATATATATATATATATATATATATATATATATATATATATATATATATATATATATATATATATATATATATATATATATATATAGGTATGGGACCTGTTATACAGAATGCTTGGGACCTGGGATTTTCCAGACAATGTATCGTTCCGTAATTTGGATCTTCATACCTTAAGTCTACTAAAAAATCATGTAAATAGTAAATAAACCCAATAGGATGGTTTTGCTTCCAGTGAGGACTAATTATATCTTACAAGGTACTGTTTTATTATTTCAGAGAAAAAGGAAATCACTTTTAAATATTTAGATTATTTGAATAAAATGCAGTCTATGGGAGATGGCCTTTCTGTAATTAGGAGTTTTCTGGATAACTGGTTTCTGGATTACTGATTCTATACCTGTATATGCAAAATTGTATTAGCCTTTTTACTTTTTGTTTGCATGTGAAGTGTGTGGAAATTTAAAAACTAGGGCAAATTACGGTGTTCATTCTGGACTAATGTAGAAAGGAAGAAAAAATAAAATGCCACTAGCAGAATATGAAGGAACTGCACATACTGGTTTGATAGACCATAAAATTTATAAACATAATGTTACAGGAAGGTTTACAATCACTCGCCCACATTTGTTCAATAAACTGCTTCCCTCTTCATTTAAGGGAAATCCAATGCTATTTATTTGCAAAAACCACGGTCATAAAGGTGACGTTACTGTGGAGTATATCAGACTTAAATTATACTTTACGTAGATGGGAAAATAAATAATTACAAATGATGGAGCATAGTGGAGTAAAAAATGATAAATAGTCCATAATGCTTGTGATGTTTCTAAAATGTGAGAACATTTTCATCCTGATTTGTAATTGCTTTGTCGCAACAACAGTCCAAGGCAATATTCTAATCTGCATTTGCACACAACAACCTCACCAGTAATGGGGTCCAAATGTCACATACTTGAAGATGAACTCTATTTTATGTCTGTTATCCGCACCTTCTAACATATCATCATTGCCAATGAGGAGAATTAGGGGAAAATGGATGTGCAGAGAACTCCAATTATTGAATTACACATAGAGAACGATCAAAAGAGTTATATTGTGTCGCACCATCCATGTACCATGATAATAGTGTAATAAAAAGGAGAAGAAAAATTAAGGAGTACAATTCATAGTGAGAAATTGTTCTTGAATTTACGGAAAAAATACATTGTGCATCAACTGCGAAAATTAATTTGTATCAAGCCTGTTTGTATCATTCATGTGATCAAAATCTGATGTGAATTCATTGTGTAAATAAATACATATATAAAAAAAAAGTGCTTGCAGTGAATAAAGTGCCCTGTGTTGTTATGTTATATTAAACAATTAGAACCATAAAGCCGGTATTATATACTGTAGCATATATCAAACGAAACCACCACAACTTCCCATTAAATATACTGTATGGGACCAATCAGATATGCCATAGGGAAAGTGTTAGCGGTAATCCCTGTGGCATATCGGATTGGTCCCTTACAGTATATTTAATGGGAAGTTGTGATGGTTTTGTTTGTTAATATATGCTATATAATACCGGCTTCATGGTTCTTTATTTGAATTCACACTACTCCAACATTGTCGCATATATATCCAAGCACATATTTTGTAAAGGGGTTTTTGTTTGGTCTGATGTTAAGATCTAGGTGGGACCAGTTTATTTATCACTGCTATTCAACAGTATGAACAATATGAACTAATTGTTTAATGAAACATAACAAAACAGAGCACTTTAGTCATTGTAAGCACTTTATTAATATTTATGTATTTATTTACACAACAAATTCACATCAAATTTTGATCACAAGAATGATACAGACAGGCTTGATACAAATGAATTTTCGCAATTGATGCACAATGATTTTTTTTCCGTAAGTTCAAGAACAATTTCTCACTATGAATTGTACTCATTAATTTTCCTTTTTATTACACTATAATCACGGTACACGGATGGTACATACCTCTTCTGATAGTTCTTTTTGTATAATACTTGAAGATGAAGCCTCATGAATGCCACAAGGTCCTTGCTGAGTCTTCCAAACCAGAACATTCATTATGAAAACAACTCAGCAATTGCCCATTGTAAACCGCATGTCAAATTCCTTTTATACAAGTGTTATTGTGTTGCTGGGAATTTAACGCTGAATTCCAGATTCTACATTTTGTTATAATAGTTTTCCTGGGTTTCTAACTCAAATATAAAGCAAGACATCGCTGTGCTCTGATAAATGATATTAAATGTAAACATACAGAGGCAATAACATTATAAAAGGATCTTTTGGAAAAAAAAAAGATCTAGAATGAAAAAGCATAAAAAAAATCTAGAACGATAAAGGGGAGGTTGCACTGAAACATCTCTAGATACACGCAACACTGTTATTACTGAAGGTTTAGGCATCTCCTGAAATTCCCACTAGTGTTTAGAGCTAGTACATGCCATTGTCTGCTTTTGATTCCCGCCTATCAGCCCTGAGTGAATTCCAAGCCACACTCGTACATTAGAATTGCATAAACTAAAACCATAGGGAAGTAACGTATGACACGCACACTATTGAAAATTTTTGACATGATGGAACTTGGTACATATCGATTTCGAAAAACTGTAGCAGTTGGGAAGATCATAACCAGCCTAATCCGCAAACACTAGGGGGGCGATTCACTAACTTCGAGTGAAGGATTAGAAGTAAAAAAACTTTGAATTTCGAAGTGTTTTTTGGGCTACTTCGACCATCAAATGGGCTACTACGACCTGTGACTACGACTTTGTATCAAACTAAAAATCGTCGACCATTCGATAGTCGAAGTACTGTCTCTTTAAGAAAAAACTTCGACCCCCTAGTTCGCCATCTAAAAGCTACCGAACTCAATGTTAGCCTATGGGGAAGGTCCCCATAGGCTTGGTTAACTTTTTTTGATCAAAGGATATTCCTTTGATCGTTGGATTAAAATCCTTCGAATCGTTCGATCGCACTATTTGCGCTAAAATCCTTCGACTTCAATATTCGAAGTCGAAGGATTTTAATTCCCAGTCGAATATCGAGGGTTAATTAACCCTCGATATTCGACCCTTTGTGAATCGGCCCCTAGGATTTAATACTGATCCCACTTCTGTTCAGTCAAACAAAATACATTTGCTCCATCTTAAGATACATCTTTTATATATCCAACATTAAAAACATGTACATGTGGGGAAAGGTCGGGCCTAAAGTGTTTTGTGGAAATAGAGAGCCATTTCTTAAGAGGCCATAATCCACAGACACTTCCTGTATTATTTTATTACCTTTCCTTTACCGTCTACTTTTTCTACAATCATTCAGGTCATGGTATATCTAGTATAAGTAATTCTAAAACAACTGGAATTGCCGAGTCATCAGTGAAGCCGTTTCACACTCATTCGAGTATGGTCCTTGCCATATAAACGTCCATGTCACTTCTCTGAAGAGTTACAATGTGCCATTGTGAATGGATTAGTGGACGAGTTTAGATGCCGAAGACTTCCCATACCAGTTAGTTGAACCGAAGAAGCTGCTCAGATCAGTACTGAAACGTCTTCAATGATAACTCAGCAAGTCCAGTTGTTTTAGAATTACTTCTACTAGATATTGTAGTGTATGATATATCAACAATTACACATCACAGTATTTAAAAACATGAAGTAAAGCGATAAGGAAAAAAAGAGGAAACTATGAAAGACTGGAAAACATTGTATAGTTCAGGAAGTTCATCAAGTCAAAGTCATTTGTGCTTTTTAATAATTTTGGTGTCCAAAGCCTAAAAAGTTTCAGCTGATATTAACATTTGTATTCAAATGGGAGGTCTGGTGCAGTTTCCCAACCTGCAAAGAAAGAGCAAGAAACTGGATAGGTAAATTGCTTCAGCTGAGAACATGTCCAGCCTTGGGACACTTGAATGTGGGGCTATTTTGGTAAGAGAGTCTAAAGTAGCTCCAAGTGCCACTGCTCTTCATCACCTTAAAGGGATACTATGGGAAAAAAAAATCTAAATGAATCAGTTCTGCACTGAAATCCATTTCTTAAAAGAGCAAACAGATTTTTTTTTTTGTATTCAATTTTGAAATCTTACATGGGGCTAGACATATTGTCAATTTCCTAGCTGCCCCAAGTCATGTGACTTGTGCTCTGATAAACTTCAATCACTCTTTACTGCTGTACTGCAAATTGGAGTGATATCACCCCCTCCCTCCCACCCCACCCAGCAGCCTAACAACAGAACAATGGGAAGGTAACCAGATAACCGCTCCCTAACACAAGATAACAGCTGCCTGGTAGATCTAAGAGCAGTACTCAATAGTAAAAACCCATGTCCGACTGAGACACATTCAGTTACATTGAGAAGGAAACACAGCAGCCTGCCAGAAAGCATTTCTCTCCTAAAGTGCAGGCACAAGTCACATGACCAGGGGCAGCTGGGAAATTGACAATATGCTCTTTTGAGAAATGGATTTCAGTGCAGAAGTCTGCTGGAAACACTGGTTCCTCTCCCTAATTAAACACTGGTGCATTTTTAAAAAAAACATGTTTTCCGATGACGGGGTCCCTTTAAAAACTAGGTTCTGTATTTACCAATTTACCATAGGCCTTTACAACTTTACAATACAGATATTATTAGTGTAGGTTTAAAAGGGGTAAAGTGATCCCACATTACAGGAGTTTTCTTAAAAAAAATGTGTGTTTCATCTTATTATTCCCATTGCTACTTGTGCTCTCAGACATTGCTCACTGTCTGCTCTGCTACCACAATGAATAAACAGAATCCATACAATAGTTCATACTTGTTAGTCAAATCATCAAATAACAAGGAATACCAAGCTAAATGACTTAAATACAGGTGTGTCATGGATTTTTCTATAAAATGAAGTTATCTAGAAATGTTCCTGGTCTGTCTAGATAAATATGGCCAAGTCTGGTTATTCCCCACAATAGAGGTATTTAAAAAAAGAGACAAAAGAGAAATGCATACTTTCTCTAAAAAAAAAAATCTAGTAACTTGAAGTTGCTTACGGATATACGTGTCCAGGAATAAGTTTTCATTTCCTCATCATACCACTAAAAAAATAAGAGGACACATTATCATTCATTTGTGGTCTCATTAGAATTGCAGTAGTTACTTGTCTTGGTCAATATGCAAATGAACAATCAACGCTTGACTATGAAAAATTGCCATTTATGTTTACATTTTGGCTTCTTGAGCAGCTGGATTGAGAAGACTTGGAGGTTAACCATAATTCATTCTTGCCCCATGGATAGCAAATGAATGCATAGTAATTTCCTGCAAAGCTGAGGTCATTTTAGTTGCAGCAGATGATCAAATTCTACTGATGAATTAGAAGAAAATGAAGCCATGAAGCTTAGGCGGGGCCACAAGAGCATGTCATTACAAAAGTAACCCTCAAAGGCGTAAATTGATAATTTTTCGCTGCTGAGATGAGGCACATTAAAGAATAACAAACTCTGCCTTAGGCTAATATGATATTGCATGACTTATGGATTAAGCTTTATTATTACCTGCAGAGCAAGAGGCTTCCATCTCATATTTTTCAGTAAAGCTGGTGCTGAGGTAAGCATGCTCTGAGGCCGCTTTTTCAAAGTTAAGATAACACCACTCGGGTCCTCTCGTAGTGCATTCACCAAATTTTTCAACTGCCACCCCACCTGGTAACCAGCAAAATCATTACAATATAATTGAGGTACAGAAGTCATAATGTAATGAGCTCCTAGTCATAATGTAATGAGCCCCTTTTCTGAAGAAGGGGGATCTGTGATATGGATTTTGTTTTGGGCACAAGCAGATCAAATATAAGCAAAATAATTAGCTATTTAATGGCACTGGGACTTTAGATAAATGGGGTAGTCGGATTTTATGTATGAAAAGCAAGTTAATTGTTTATTATCCGGGGAAGAAAAATCTAACAATAGCACTGCAAAAAATGCAATTAAGTTGTTTAAAGATTAAATATAAATGAGACCAGATTCCAACATTAAACAGTTTGTTTGCATGCTCGGAGGACCAAATATGCTCAGATAAGCATTTTAATGCTTCCGCAAAGAAAGATCTTGTTTCCTATGATCATTAGGCATTGTGGGCAGCAATATCCACAAGGAAATCTTTCATATTACAGGAAAGATTAAGTTAATATACAGATGTTTTTTGTTCAAGACCTATACCTTGCTGCACAGAGAAACCATGCTACCTGACTACAATGAACTTGCTTTATTTCTGTTGCTGCAACATATAACAATCTCTATTTATGTGATTTAATCTATATTTATTGCAGTACTAGCAAATTTGTTGAAAAGGAAAAATAATTAAATGCCTCTTGTAAGTGCCAGTATTGCTGGTACTGTGTCTTTTTCTCTTAGAGTTTGAAAAGTCTTCAGTGACACAATGTGGGAATTTCTTCACTATGCTTTCACACCTCCTATTTTTTGTCTTAAATTATGCCTACCATACCTTGATTTTCCCTGAATTTATTTACTTTCTCACCAGTGGTTCCACTCCCTAATTAAACATTGTGGAATTCATTGCAATGACTTTGTTCAGATATGTAGGCAATTGCTTCAAATTGTAAGATGGATTATATATATGCTAGAGAGGGAAAAATCAAAACACAGAGTGGGATTGAGGCAAAAAGAGACTTTGAGAGGTGTAGGTAGGAGAGCAGAACTGAAGGACAGTGGAAGAAAATTGGAACACATTTGGTATGTTAACTTGACCTCACAGTTGGGTCTGTGGGGTTTCTTTGGTTCTAATGGTTGGTGGTAAACAAGATTGAAGGTTCATTTATGGTTCCAATTATTTAAGATGATGAATAAAGAGCCACACTCCATCAATAGGCACACTCACAGCATTTAACAGGGAGTCATTTGTTAATGGAGCTTAGTCCTAGACGTGTATCCAAGAGTTGTACTCGGATAGCCTTATCGCAGCGTAGTGTTTCCGGGGGAGTAAAGCCTTTTAACAAAGTGTAACATTGGCACACAGAAGTTATACTGTATTTTCTAAATGAAGCAATGATTGTTTTGAGAGGCAAGTCTTAATAGGAGAGGGTTATAGAAAACACATCAGAGTTTGAGTTTTTAGTTAAATGGCAATATTTCTTTAAGAGGTGACCTAATATATATATATTATTAGGGATGCACCGATTCGGTTTGGGATTCGGCCTTTTTCAGCACGATTCGGATTCAGCTGAATCCTTCTGTCAGGCCAAACCGAATTTGCACATGCAAATTGTGGGCGGGGAGGGAAATCGCATGACTTTTTATCACAAAACAAGTAAAAAATGTTTTCCCCTTCCCATTCGGTTTGGTATTCGGGGGTACGGCCGAATCCAAAATAGTGGATTTGGTGCATCCCTAATATATATAGATATATATCTATATCTATATATATCTATATCTATATATATCTATATCTATCTATATATATCTATATATATCTATATATATCTATATATATCTATATATATCTATATATATCTATATCTATATCTATCTATATCTATATATATCTATCTATATCTATATCTATATCTATATATATATCTATATATATATATATATATATATATATATATATATATATATATATACATATATATATATATATATATATATATATACATACATACATACACACACAGTATTAAACAACATGTCAATACTCAAGGAAAACAGCATTCTGAAAAAAAAAGTACATCTAAGAAAGCCTTGGTCATGAGACTGCAAATGCTGAAGCTAATGCATGAAACAACTTGGGACTGATAATACACAAGCAAAGCCAATGAAAGCACAAATGTATGGCAATGCTCAATTCCATACAGCACATATTTATAAGTTACATTATACCTGAATGCCTGACAAGGTATGAACCATTTAGGGAGAAGAACACAAAAGAGCTAGTGCTAAAAGCATTTAGTTCATTCATTAAATGCCTCAAACAGCAACCTGCACAATGATCAGTGTTTTAAGAGGGGAATGGACATGAACCTAATCCTGGTAAGTAGAGAGTCAGCCTGTCCACTGAAATGTAGTTCAGTGTGTTTTTCACTTCCTGTGGCTCTAAAAATAGTTGTGGCGTATGCTCTTTAGCGGGTGCCTTCAGTGAAGCTTGAATTGTAGAGAAATTGTGACATTGTTGGTAAAATCATGAAGAATTGTGTCCATTTGTGTTCATTTAAAAGTAAGGATTCATAGTTGCTATGTAGAAAAACAACATTTAGCATTAATAGCACATATAAAGCTGCACCAACCACTTTCTTTTGTGAAATAATTTGGACTTGTGCGCATTTAGAAACCAGAGAAGGTTTAAAAAAAGAAGGACCAGGTCCACCACCACCACTTTATAATAATAAAAATTTGGCTTCTAAGGATTTCTTCCCTATTAAAGACTTAGATATTTAAACCTATCAATGTATATAATGTACATATAAATTTAGCCCTCTTCATACTCAATGTAAAGCAATAGGTTTTTGAGAAAAAATGCAGGGTGCTCTTAAGCATTTGTGTTTTTTAGGGCATTTTAAAAGGAGCCCTCTGCCTCCCTAATGGCCAGGTGGGAGTAGTGTTCTACAAAGAAGCCAATGTTTTTTTTTTTATCATATTATTTCAAAGGAATATGTAGAAAACAGAAAGCAATATATTGTCTAACAAAAACGTAAAAAAAAGAACGGGTAACAGCCGTTAATGTAACATATTTGGATAAAGTCCCCTGAGACCTTGCTAATTTTGCTAGCAAGACTCTTAAGTGGGTCTGGCAAACAGTTTGACAAATACAGATGGCAGCTAATTTCATTTTTTACTCAAATTGGGGTAAGAAAGAACAGAATGATAGGTGGAATAAAATGAACAATTAAATAAAGGCCATTGGGGA
The DNA here is from genome assembly GCA_038501925.1 of Xenopus petersii. Classification (NCBI taxonomy): domain Eukaryota; kingdom Metazoa; phylum Chordata; class Amphibia; order Anura; family Pipidae; genus Xenopus; species Xenopus petersii. The sequence continues at coordinate 150,212,511 of CM076674.1, forward strand.
GAAGAAACATGCATGAAGAGATGGTTATTCAAAATATCTCACCAAATGGAATTTAAGTATGGTAAAAGATCTTAACTGGCCTAAGGAAGTACTCATCAGTAAGTACAAGAATGAAACAGTATTAGGAACTGGAAAACAAGAGCCTGACAATTCCCATTTTTCATGGCTTTTATTATTATTATTATTATTATTAACATGTATTTATATAGCGCCAACATATTGCGTAGCACTGTTTTCAGAGATTTTTTGAAAGCAGAAAGGTTGGGAGAAAGTCGGACAGACCGTGGGAGAGCATTCCAGAGGAGGGGTGCAGCCCTTGCAAAGTCTTGAATGCGAGCATGTGAGGAGGTAATGAGAGAAGAGTTGAGTAGGAGGTCAGTAGAGGAGCGTAGTAAGCGAGTGGGTGAGTATATAGAGATGAGTTCAGAGATGTAGGGTGGAGCAGAGTCGTGAAGTGCTTTGAAAGTCAGTGTCATTAATTTGAATTTGATTCTGAAAGGTAACGGAAGCCAGTGCAGGGATTGACAGAATGGCGAGGCAGAGGAGGAGCGGTTGCTGAGGTGTATGAGCCTAGCAGCAGTGTTCATTATGGACTGCAGAGGTGACAGTCTCTGGAGGGGGAGGCCAATTAAAAGCGAGTTACAGTAGTCTAGACGCGATATGATGAGAGAGTGAATAAGAATTTTGGCGGCGTCTTGGGTGATAATGGCTTGCCCTTTGGTTTACTGTAGGTCAAATCTAATGAGGGTTGTGACAAACCTAATTACATAGATGGCCTAATATTTTCCAAAGACAAACAACTCTTCAAGAATTGGAATGATCCTCGGTTCAGTTTATTCCTTCTTCATTACTGAACATTAAACATACGTATATGTAGCACATATCCCTTTCTATCGAGTAAAAACGGTTTCCTTTGCTCCTACTGAAACATCAGAAGTTTAACCTGTGTCCATTAATTGCTCTATTAGCCATGTATTATAATAAATTAAAAATAAAGGTTTTATGCAAACAATATATCAAATACTTAACCTAGTGTTAAAATAAATATGCTTTTGTTAGAACATTGGCTTATAATATTTACAATATCTGAGGAACGGAGGTAACAGTACAAGTCATGCACATCCCTAAGCTCTTCTGCGACATACAGTATATGGATTTGTTGTTAGAAAAAGAAAGTGCTAGCTTATATTCTGTGTTTGTCTTTTCTTTGATCTGTTGATTCAGTGAAAGGTTAAAATACAAGGTTAAATAAGGCAAAGCTATACAAGTATGCAAGTATCGGTGTTTATTTCATGATTTCTTTGGAGTGTTGTACATTGATGATTAACATGCAATGGTAAGCAAACTGAACTGACATTAGCAAATCCATGCCTCGGAATCAACATCCAAACTAGAATTTTTTCTGGTGTTGAATACAATGTTAAACTGCAGTCCTGAGCATGTGTAATAAGGGAAGATAACCACCATTTATTATTACAGTTATAAATAATTGGTTCCCAATCTTTAATACTTGACCCCAATTAAACAGAACTACAAAGCTATCAGTTCCATACAAAACATATGATTTGGAAACCAGTACAAGTGTGGAATCTATTATCTGGAAACCCGTTATCAAGAAAGCTCCGAATTACGGGAACGCCATCTACCACAGACTCCATTTTAATTGAATAATTCAAATTTTTAGAAATATTTTTTTTCTCCATAATAATAAAACAGTACCTTATACTTGATCCAAACTAAAATATGATTAATCTGTGTACAAGGCAAAACAATCTTACTGTTGTAAAATTCCGGTTAGCTGTGAAATACCTAGTGTTTCAGAGTAACATGATGTTAACATGATGAATGCCAATGACCCAGTCAGTATGCTAATGGCATTCAGTCTTTTCATTACTTGCCTGTTACTTTAACAAGACTCCTGCAAGGAATACAATTTTCTACTTTTCCTTACCCTCTTATAAGCCTTTGAATTAGAATTGATGAGAAATAAGCAACTGTATCCACTCCAATAAGAGCATTAAAAATACATTCTTCCTGGAAAGCTCAGTGACTTTTCCAGCCATTCCAGTTCTGCTGATCCTCTGCACTGACTTTATAACAACTGTTTCATTGGCCTAAAAAAAAAATGTTGTCGGAGGCCTTGATTTTAATTTATCAAGTCACAAAATATAAGGACTGGGGCATGAATTATCTAATGTATCCTTATCATGTGTTGTTAAAACAATACTGAAGTCTATAGGTTGAATATACTGCACAAAGCACATAAATGCATCAATCAATATTACCCTGGAAAATCATTATCAATATCCGTGTTTTGTTTAGGGGACATTTTTCGTAGCTCAATGCACAAAATGTCTTTGTGAGAGTGCCTGGTGGTCTAGTGGTGGTGCGGCAGGGACGTTTCACAAATGATGCACGCTCGCGCCGCTTAGGGTTGATGTGAGCGATGTGTCTGATATCATTTCATCTGGTGCAAAATTTGAAAATTTAAAGGGACCACAGGCAATAACTCACTGCCCAGTGTAAGTCTATTTTCATAGTTCCTGGGTACTATTTCTTAGTCTTTCCTGTCCCTGACCATTCCTACTTTGCTGCCTGTTCTGACCTTTGTCTGTTTATTGACTACTCTCTTGGATCACGATTTTGTACTTCGCTATTGTGGTGTTTGACCCAGCCTGTGACCTCAACTACTCGTCTCCTGATTCGGTACTACTCTGCCCATTTGGTATTGACCCGGCTTGTCACACAACCACACTCCTTGTTCCCTGTTCCTCCTGCTTACGTTTGGTTCCTCTGTCTGCACAGAACTTCCCCCTTTGTCCTCTCACTATAACACCAGACAGCATCTGAATAGCAGAGGGCTCCTCAAGAAGTGCAAGGCGGTGGTTATAGGCGGAAAAGTGAGCTGAGGCCGGGACCTTGGAGTTTGTTAGGATTTGGGATTCCTTACATAACAGTTTTAATGTCTTTTAATATAATATAATGAGAATAGGTTGAGTGCAGAGGAACTCTGGTCTTTGTCTATATGAATTTGATGGTCACAGCCTCATTGCACCCTGGCTTAAAGGAACAGTAACACCAAAAACTGACAGTGTTTTAAAGTAATGAAAATATCATGTAGTGTTGCCCTGCACTGGTAAAACGGATGTGTTTGCATCAGAAACACTACTATAGTTCATATAAACAAGCTGCTGTGTAGCAATAGTGGAAATTGAAAAACGGCTAAATGGCACAGGATAGATAATGGATAACAGATAACACCATTAGACAGACAGAGCTTATCTACTATCTGCTGTGTAACTTGAGCCTTTTCTCCTTTGAATGGCTGCCCCCATGGCTACACAGCAGCTTATTTATATAAACAATAGTAATGTTTCTGAAGTAAACACAGCAGTTTTACTAGTGCAGGGCAACACTGCATTATATTTTTATTACTTTAAAACAATTTAATTTTTTGATGTTACTGGTCCTTTAATTATTTAAAATGTAATGGGGAGCACAACTTGTTTGTATACAGAGGGTATATGGTAGTGAAGGTCTGTGTCCCTCGGTTGTCCCTGAAGCTTCCACCTTTTATTATTTTGGTTCTATCTCACTCTCATCCAACCTGATTCAAGGCATTACATAAACTCAGTGGCGTGGACCCATGCTTGTTTTTGTGTTTACAGGTCTAAAGGAAACAAAAATATTTTTGAAAATTTTTTATTTTAAGTTTGAAAAATAAAGTTACTGTCGAGTAAAACATTTATCCCAAATAAGTAAATCATTAAGCACCATTTTCCAGTGTTTAAACCTCAACCTGAATTTTAAATGACTATAAACAAAAAATCTAACTGTCTTGTTACTGCCCTGATACATAATGCAGACTGCACTAATTTTACTGAACTGTATCGTTCACATGCCCAAAACGACCACCAACACCAAGGGGCAGATTTATTAATGCTCAAGCAAACCGTTACTACGAGTTAGTTTAGGATTAAAAAAAAAAAAAAACAAAAAGCTCAACAGGTTTTGGGTGCTGAGCTTTTTTGAAAAACCTGCTTGGAGAAAAAAATCAGCATCAAATCAAGGAAATCTGATTCAGAAACCACACGAGTTCAGGAACTCAGGCATGGTCACAGTAAACCATTGCTCAAGCTCAGAGGCTTGAGCGTTAATAAATCTGACCCTAATTCTTTGAGAATGTAGTAAACAAATAAAATAATGTATTCCAAAGAAACTGCCAAGTAACTGATGCTAAAGTGAGCGAGTTTTTCTGTGGTGAGTGCTAACGTTACACTTTGATAAATCTGCCCCTTAATGAATATTTAATATTTCCATGAGATGAAGCTTATTTTCAATAGTCCCCCCCCCCCCTTCAAGTTCTCATTTTAAGGTCTTTTCAGTCTGTTTTCTAGGAAAGTCAAATGGGTAAAGCAAGAACTACAGTCATTCCTGGGTTTAATAGCCATTATTATTTCATACTATTTTCTCTTCTTCATATATTATTTATAATAATATAATTGGCTTATTATCACCTTCAGTTGTGCTGATTTATATCTTTCTTTTCACACACAAATTTGCTATCGTCTGCTTAAAACCAAAGGTTGAAAAATCAATACCACTACAATTTTCCTTCTCTTGATATTATAAAAAAAAAAAAAAAAAAAGTTAAAGTTCAGCTTTTCAGTGAGGATTATTGCTCAGTGGTGCTCACTGGAAGAACCCCGGGTCGGTGCAGGTGTCTTGTAATCGGTGCTCCGGCCCGGGTTGGGTTTCAGGTAACTAAATTCGATCTCTTTTGGAAGAGAGAAAGAGAGAGAAAGAGAAAGAGAGAGAGATCCGCACTCTCAGGACTTAAATAAAATGTTTTAGCCTTTCTCAAAGTGTGGAAAAGCCCAATATGAATGTCTTAAATACACATGACGGCGGGAAACGTTAATTGGCCGACCTATCAACATCGTAGTATATACACTTAATATAGTTGACTGACCACTGAAATTATAGCTAGTAATGTTTGATATAGATACTATATTTTGCATAACTCTAACAGTCAATAGTTAGTGAAAAGATAATATACAACTGTGCTGTTATATAAACCCACATTCTATGTAGTTTACTTTACATTTCACAGGATAATTATGTGGTGGAAGACCGTAGTCACAGTCTGAGTTTAAGTTTATGGTTAATGTATTTGGTGGTTAGATCTCATTTGTGTGAGTCACATATTAATATATCCTATTCATTCCCCTTGCACATGGACACACCAGCTAAAGTATCATTGCACTACACCTGGGTGATCCTTTAGTAAAATATTCAATCAAAATGTCATCTGGTAAAATAGAGGGATAATACCTCACAGTTAACATATATAATGGTTTGCTGACCTGGGCTGAGGACCGCACTTACTATACCTACATTTATTATTGATTTTAATGGTGTTAACACAAAAGAGGGTTCTTAATTGCAGACCTTACACCTGTACTCAAGCTCTGCTACTTTGTAACAGCTAATAGTATACAAGACAGGAAATGTTTGTTACTTAGTATTGTTTTTAATTCTACATATTTTTCATTCTTTAGCTAGCCAAATGAAAAGGGATTTTACTTATAGCAGTATTGACACAATACATGTTATTTGTTGTTTTTTAATGCTTTTTGTAATGGTTATACGTGTAGTTCAACTGCCGCCGACACGTGTATTTAAGGCATTCATATTGTGCTTTTCCACACTTTGGGAAAGGCCTTGGAGAGGCCGAAACGTTAGTCATTCAATAAAACATTTTTATTTGTATTTAAGTCCTGAGAGTGCGGACCTTCTCTGTGTGATAGATATTCAACATTTTGGACACTGCACCCAGGCACATTTGAATTAAGTATCAAGAGTGCAGACTCCTCTATGGATGGTTATATTTATATTATACTGTGGGCATTTCCAATTAAAGTATCACATGACAATGCAGTCACTTCTAAGTTAGCACAGGGGTCTTTAGGACCCCCATATAGCTTGGATAATAATACCCCTGGTCCAACTATGTTTCCCTTATCCTATTTGATAGTTTAAAGCTTACAAAGGGAAATCTGTGTTTCCCCAACCACATACAGAGTTAAAGGAGAAGGAAAGTCTTTTTGAGAAAGAGAGAGGGAGAAAGAGAGAGAAAGAGAGAGAGACAAAGAGAAAGAGAAAGAAAGAGACAAAGAGAAAGAGAAAGAAAGAGACAAAGAGAGAGAGAAAGAGAGAGAGAAAGAGAGAGAGAAAGAGAGAGAGAAAGAGAGAAAGAGAGAGAAAGAGAGAAAGAAAGAAAGAAAGAAAGAAAGAAAGAAAGAAAGAGAGAAAGAGAAAAAGAGAGAGAAAGAAAAAGAGAGAGAAAGAAAAAGAGAGAGAAAGAGAAAGAGAGAGAAAGAGAGAGAGATAGAGAGAAAGAAAGAAAGAAAGAAAGAAAGAAAGAAAGAAAGAAAGAAAGAAAGAAAGAAAGAAAGAAAGAAAGAAAGAAAGAAAGAAAGAAAGAAAGAAAGAAAGAAAGAAAGAGAGAAAGAGAAAGAGAGAAAGAAAGAAAGAGAGAGAAAGAGAAAGAAAGAGAGAGAAAGAGAAAGAAAGAGAGAAAGAAAGAGAGAAAGAAAGAAAGAAAGAGAGAAAGAGAGAGAGAAAGAAAGAGAGAAAGAGAGAAAGAAAGAGAGAAAGAGAAAGAGAGAAAGAAAGAGAGAAAGAGAAAGAGAGAAAGAGAGAAAGAGAGAAAGAAAGAAAGAAAGAAAGAAAGAAAGAAAGAAAGAAAGAAAGAAAGAAAGAAAGAAAGAAAGAAAGATGATGTATAGGTATGGGACCTGTTGTCCAGAATGCTTGGGACCTGGGTTTTTCCAGATAAGGGATCTTTCCGTAATTTGGATCTCCATACCGTAAGTCTACTAAAAAAATCATTCAAAGATTAATTAAACCCATTTCGATTGTTTTACCTCCAACAAGGATTAATTATATAGTAGCTGGGATCAAGTACAAGGTACTGTTTTATTACTACATACAAAAAGGAAATCATCTAAAAATTTAAATTATTTTCTTAAAATAGGTTCCATGGGAGGTGGCCTTCCTGTAATCTAGAGCTTTCTGGATAATGGGTTTCCGGATAATGGATCCCGTACCTGTATTTATTATTTAGGAAATCAAAGCATTCTGAAAATTTAATTACAACCTGCACTGGAACTTATTTTTAATTTACTTAATCAGGTAAGGGATGGCTGAGGCAAAACATCGATAGAACTATTATAAAATTGCCTTGCACATGCTTCATATAAAATATTTTGTAGACCTGGACCTTCTATAAAATAAAACACCTGCTTATGTGAATGCCATTACTGCATGCAGTTTAACAGCTGTAATAACAGTGCAGCAAAGAGGCCATATATAACACCTAAATACTACAATATTAAGACTACAATCATTTAGGGGGGTTTTGTTATATTTCTTAAGCAAATCATGATCAAAAAACAAGCCCTCTACATTATACAATAGGATTATTAAAGTGGGATATAGGGGCAAGCGAGCATAGCTTCATTATAGTCCGGGAATCGTATACTTGGGATCAAATCAAAATGTATTTTAGATAACACAATTGTTTGTGTAGGTCAGACCACATAGAGAAAACTCCACTTTTGGCCTCCAAACTGCATGAACGTATGAGAAGTCTTGGGAATTAAGACAGAGGAAATGGAGCTGCAGCACTCAAATGGTGAAAAAAAATGTGTTAATTTGTGCCAAAACTAGGCAGCGTTTCGGGCCCCTGACCTTTCTCAAACCTCTGAATTTAAGGCAGTCACTTTTGCAGTATTTTATTTAGATTTACATGGTTCTATTCTACATATTACAGGGCAGCAATGTAATGCAGGGGCAGTGGTGTAACTGCGGGGTCTGCTTCCTCTATAGTTAACAAGAATTCGCCTCCTTCCCCAGCCGCCACACAGGGCAGAGAGTTGGCATGGGCCAGGCTGAGAGTGGGTGAGACCTGGGAGGAGAGTGGGCAGGGCCAGGGCAGAAAGTGGGCGGGAGGATGGGGATCGGAGTGCACTGGGCACTCTAGTTATGCCACTGTGCAGGGATAATCATTACTAATTTGCAGCATTTATGTGTAAGGTTCAAAAGAGCTACCATGCAGCGTGCTTTTTATATGGATCAATAATGTTTTTAGGCTTTTACCTTACCATCTGGCGTGCGGAGCTTCATCCTATTTTCTCCTCTACCAAGGTTCAAAGGAGGGCAAAGGAGTTTGTATGGTCTCCCTATGTGTTTGTAAGGTTTCTCCATACTCCATAAATATAAATTCATGTTAACCAACCATAATGTGTGTAAAAAGTAGAGTCCTTGGGCCAGGGACTGATTTGAATGATGCATGATCTCTATAAAGTGTTGTGAAATATGTTAGCCCTATATAAATAAAAAATAAAAGAACTCTTTGTGAAAGCCGCATTTTAACAATTAAGCACTGCTGCGAGCTCTGAGTGTATATCGAAATTAGGTTATTTTTTATATATGTGTTTATATAAAAACATATAAACTCAGATTATAAAATCTTTCTCCACTTCTATTTTTTAACCAAAATATGTTTGACAGCTTTGACCAGTTAAAAAAAAAAAAAAAAAGTAAAGGTGGCCATACACGGGCAGATAAAGCTGCCGATATCGGTCGTTTGGACCGATTTGACAGCTTATGGCCCGTGTATGGGGGCTTCCGACGGGTCTTCCCGATCGATATCTGGCCACGATATCGATTGGGAAGGTTGGATTTTTAACCGACCCGTTGGAGCCCCTTGGTGCAACGTAATTCGATCGTTCGGCCGAATGTTCGAATTACCCCTGACATAGCCATGCCGTTTGAGTCTATGGCCACCTTAAGTCTACAGGAAAATATTTGCATCTTTTCACTCATAATGATAAATGCTGCAAATTCAATTCAAGTAATTTTATCACATGTGCTATAAAAAAAAATCCCAAAGGCTCTATATAGCTGTCCCATTATTTTCTTGCTCAAATAAAATCGTACTTTTGATTTACACTGTCCCATATCAACCCTTTTAGTATAAAAGCAACCTTTCTTGTTAAAATCAGGTCACAGAACACACAGTACATTTATAGCAAAAAGAGGGAGATATCTATTCCCCTAACACAAACAATATACGTTAAAGGGATCACCTAAAATGCAAGAAAATGTTAAATCCTTTCTAAAGATTATTCATGGGAAAACAAGGTTAGGCAGGTGCTATTCTGTTGCTTCAAGTTAAAGAAAATGTGGAGGTGTCATCCGTCATGGGGTTAGAGAATTTGGACAAAACTCACAGCATTTGGCAAAACTGTAGGGGAGGATTAAGAATTGGCAAATTCTTAGGGAAAGGTTACTGCACTGCTAGCACTTGATCTGTAAATCTGACAGCCCATTCCATGTTCCAGCTGAGTCAGCCAAAAAATCTCTAACTTGGGTGGGGAGCATAACGGAAAACAATATGTAATGGGGTGGATGGCTTGAAATAATTACAGGCAATTTCCAAATGTTGCTGTTCTATCAACTCCATAGAAAAAAGTTGAGCGAGATTGAACCAATTACTGAACCATGCCTTAGGTGTTTCCCTGTCACTGGGAAGTGAACTGTGTTCTTAGTTGGTGGGAGAGACATTTACAGAAGAAAAATTGTTTGTTCAACTGGAAAATATTTTATAGAATGGTCACAGGAAAAATAATTTGCAGGATTATTTAACAACATGGTCTTTATATAGCTTTAGGGATTTAGCACTGAAATAAAATGTTTTTTCAAGTAATACTGTATTTTTAACATGATTACACAGGAAATAAAATTCTATTCTTCCCTCAAATCAAACAATATTCCCATCATGACTGTCCCCTTCAAACCCATCATACCCATCCGTAGACTTTTTTTTTTTTTTTTTTTTTAAGAATTTCCTTTTTTCTACTAACATATAGGGGCAGATTTATCAAAGGTCGAATTTCGAAGTAAAAAATACTTCAAAATTCGACCATCGAATTAAAATAGTTTGAATATTGAAGTATTTTTCACTGAATTTGGCCATCAAACGATCAAAGTAAAATCGTTTGATCGAACAATTAAATTGTTCGAACCAAACAATCCGATTTTAGCGTATGATTGAAAGATTTTACTTCGATGTGTAAAGACTTAGAAAAATGGTCTAGAAGGTCCCCATAGGCTAACATCGCACTTCGGCAGGTTTAATTTGGAGACGTATTTGAAGTCGACAGTACTTTGATTATCGAATATTCAAACTATTTTTACTTTGAATTGAATTCGAAGTAAATGCAAAGTCGTAGTACCCTATTCGATGATTGAAGTATCCATAAAAATTACTTTGAATTTCGATTTTTTTTTTTTTTACTTCAAAAATTCCCTCTAATTCACTTCGACCTTTGATAAATCTGCCCCATAATGAATCCTTATTGGGCAAAACAATACTGTTTCGGTTTATTTACTGGTTTTTAGTGGACTTAGGGGGTTATTTATCAAAGGTCGAGTTTGTGAGTTTTTTTCTACCTCGAATAAACTCACAACTTGTTTGCTTGTTTGCTTATTTATGAAAAAAAAAACAAATGCAATCGGGGGGAAAAAAGCTTGAATACCTCGAACTGATCGAGTTGACTAGATTGACTTCTACATGACCTTGACAGGTTTTAGCTGGAGTATTTTCAGATTTAGGCTTTTTGCAGCTTCGGGGCATAATAAATCTTGAAAAATGTGAGGTTTTTTTTATCCTGAAAAACTAGAGATTTTTAGTGAAAAACTTAACCCTCAAAACAACTAAAATTTTCAGCAAAAACACAAATCAACCTCTAATAAACAACCCCCTTAAAATAGTGATCCTATTCACATTAAGACCCCTTAATCTGAAACCCCCAGGTTTCCGGCATTCTGGTTATTAGTTCCTATAATTGAACAAAAATAATAATAATATTAATAATAATAAGATGGAATTTTAACAATTGTAAATAGGTCGGTCTGACCTTTTTTCATTGATTCAGGAGTCTCCGTCTCAAACTTTAGTTCTGAGTTGGTAATAATATGGATTATTTGCAAATATAGGCATTTTAAATGCAGGTGCCAATCGGGTATTTTCTTTCATTCTCGTACAGGCTGCAAAAAGTATAAATAGTAGGCAGCAATAAAACAGGCTAAATTTACATAGAGTACAAAATCCCAATCATCCATTTGTTTGTGGTTTCCTAGCAAACAATTTACAATGATTCTGAATCTGAACAAAGAATCTATTAATAGGCCATTTGTTTGAAGAGGGGGAAACGTATAAGGAGTCGGCAGCATTTGGACAAAACAATCTAGTATACATTTCATTCTTCATTTCTCCACAATTAAATGTTACAGAATACCACTAGGTGTGCAAATAAAACATTTCAACCTGACGCATACACTTCCTCAATCGTTTCTCAGCACAACAAAATTAGAATTGTTTTCTCAGACACAAGCAGACAATCTACAATCATGAAATTGGACATGTCTGCTTTTGCTATCTTCTATTCTTGTGCCAGGAACGCCCTTTTTTTCTGGAGTTGCCTTCCACTAGGGATGTAGCGAACGCCGGAAAAAAAGTTCGCGAACATATTCGCGAACTTGCGCAAAAATGCGAGCGGTTCGCGAACGGTTCGCGAACCCCATAGACTTCAATGGGAAGGCGAACTTTAACATCTAAAAAAGACATTTCTGACCAGAAAAATGATTTTAAAGTTGTTTAAAGGGTGCAACGACCTGGACAGTGGCATGCCAGAGGGGGATCAAGGGCAAAAATGTATCTGAAAAATCTGCCTGTGTGTGCTTGGAAGAGATAGTGTAGGGGGAGAGCTGTTAGTGATTTCAGGGACAGATGATAGTAAGTTTGCTGGCTAGTAATCTGCTTGATACTGCTCTGTATTGGAACAAAAAAATAAATAAAAGCAGTCCTTACAAGGACTACTGTTATTGCAGCAGTCAGCAGATGAGATCAGAAGCAGGACAGCTGCCCACTGCAGCTACATACAGAGCACTGCAGTAGAAGGTAGATTACTAGCCAGCAAAGCTACCTAAGCTTAAATGTCCCTCAAACCCCTGCAGACTTCTGTCCCTCCAATAACAGAGCAGTATCAAAACGATTACTAGCCAGCAAACTTTCAACTGTCCCTGAAATCACTAACAGGCAGCAGCTCTCTCCCTACACTATCTCTTCAGCACACACAGGCAGAGTGAAAAAACGCTGCAGGGCTTCGGTTTTTATAGGGAAGGGGAGTGGTCCAGGGGAGAGCTTCCTGATTGGCTGCCATGTACCTGCTGGTCTGGGGTGAGAGGGCAAAAAAAAGCGCCAACAATGGCGAACCCAAAATGGCGAACGTCGCGCGACGTTCGCGAACTTCCGGCGAGCGCGAACACCCGATGTTCGCGCGAACAAGTTCGCCGGCGAACAGTTCGCACCATCTCTACCTTCCACATCGAATCAGATCTTCTCCCAATCTCTTTAAAGAAGTTTATGCTTGTTTGTCTAGCACAGGGGTGTCCAAACTTTTGGCTCGCCGGGCCACATTGGAAAAAGAAAAATTGTCTGGGGCCACAAATGAAATACACAAACATGTTTGATTTGTAAAAGTAATGGAAATACACAGAAAAGAACTACAATGCCAGTTGGATAACCAGATGGAGCTATACACTGGAATATGGGACACCTGGATATTAAATAGACTTATTATTATATTATTATTACTAACTGGCCAATGGGCAGTGTCCCTCCTCCTCCTATATCCTTTGCAACATGACGTTTCCTCCGGAACCAAGCTGGGCCGCATTCATATGCATCCTGGGCCGCATGTGGCCCTCGGGCCGCAGTTTGGACACCCCTGGTCTAGCATCCATTCAATAACAACTGCCACCTGCTAAATGTCATACTCAATGCCAGATCTCTCATTTTGAATCCCAAACTACCTTCTCCTTTTAGATTCTAATCTCAAATAAACTGGGCTATCTTTACCACCTGCATCTTTATATGTATATTTTATGTATACTCCCTATTATTGTACAGTGCTGCAGAGGCATGTGTCCATGAAAATTATTTTTAGCTGTAGGAAAGAATTTTATTTCTGTAGTTCGGATTATTAGAAGACACCAAAATACACAATTGATTTTACTATGACATAGTGGCATAAAGCCTGTCCTGCTCCAAAATTTAGATTTCTGAGAACATACATTGAGGAAAGCATGCATACTTGGCATAAAGAATGTTTTGAAATAATGGACATGGTCTATACTGTAGCTTCTCAATATGTTCTCACTCCTCACCACTACTGCAAGTTTCTTATTAATGAGAATTACCCATCCCCCTTCCTGGCCCACCTGTGTCTGATGTGGGGTTACCCAGAAAGTAGGAACTTGGTAAGGCAAATGTTTATTTGAGCAGTTTTTACTAAGGCCTTGAGTGCCATCAAAATCCAGGCCTCGCCTTATATTAGTAACAAAATGTAATGTTTTCGTATTACCTCTCATCAGTGTTCTCCATTAGCCCACATTGGAATCACTGGCTGACATGGAAGTGGGAATAACCCTGTCTCTCTACAGAAACCATATAAAGCAGCACAATACAAAAATTGTCAAATTTCAAACCATTTTGTTAAGTCCATGGGCATGGAATTTGCCTATGTAACGTTACCTTCAGCTTTGATACAGTTATGCTTTCCTTTACTACATTGTTTTCTTATTCTTTATAATATGTATCTCTCAGTCCTACTGTTCCATGCCCCCCTCACCACCACAAACACTACAGTCAAAATTAACCAGAAACCATTTGATAGGTGTGGTTGTGTAGTCCTCTCATATATGCAAAGAGACCATGTGCCTTTCAGAATTATTTTCAGAAGGGAATCTCTGTTACTATCAGTAATAAATATGCTCCATAATGATACAACTCTACTCAACACCTCCTTTCACTGCAAGTTTCTTAATATTGAAAATTTCAGTACCTATCCATTCACTGGCCACCTGTGCTACCGTTGTTTATTGCTTAAGCTCTAACCCTGGTTCTCTAGCCATTTATTGCAATAACTGTTTTGAGAAGATCAATATCTTAATGATTTCCATCATTGTAAACAAATAGCAAATAGACACACAGAGATGTATCCTATTGAACATTTATTGGATCTAAAGCCTATAATAGACCCCGTAATTGCTACGGTTTACAATATAGATACTGAATTGTGATCAGAGGTTGAAGGAAACAGTCTTCTGTCTCTCAGGGTACCTGTATAATATCTGCAATATTGATTGCTCCAGTTACTCTGCATAGTTGCTTTGGAAGCATTTTAGGAACACAAAGGCATACTTTTTTTTCTCTGTACTTGAGAGAGCATTCTGTTCTAAATTAAGGCAAAAAGTATATTTGGAGCATTTCTAGAGATCAAAATATTGGACTGTCACACACTGATAACACTTTTTCTATACGGATTTACTATGCGCATAGCCTAGTTCTAAAGAATAAATGTGTGCATATATCATCTTATAAGATCAATTACAATTCTAATAAAAATGTTTGACTGCAACCTTTGGTTTTAGCCAAAATTCATACAAAATATTATTTTATATAACACATAATAATGCAGAACGTCCATACAGAATTCCAAATGTCACAGCTCAATAGAAGCTTTTATGGGGAAATTGGTTTTCAGGCTAAATCTGCTTTTCCAGATGCATATTGTTGTGCGTGTTAACACAGCAAACGTAATTCAACAAATCCATAATCCTTCTATCTAGCAAACAAATAAATGGGGAATTCAGAAAGTGAATCTTTTACACATAAATGCTGTTATAAAACAAACATCTTATAAATGAATTCTACTCGAACTAAACATTAGAGGGGTTATTTATCAAAGTTGAATGTTAAGAGTATTTTTATACCTCGAATTAACTTGAATACAACTTGAATGGTTTCTTAAGAAAAAACTTGAATGGAAAACTTGATTCTTTGATTTTGCGTTGCGAAACCCGAAAATTTGCATTGATCGAGTTTTCCAAGGGAGAAAACTCGAATCCCTCCAAGAAAAAAAAAGAGCTTGAACATCACGCATGCTATTAACATCTTGAAATACTCCAAGGGACCTCTGCCATTGACTCCTACATGACCTTGATATGTTTTACATGGTGTATTTACAGATTTAAGTTGGGTATAAAAAATTATGAAAAATTTTAATTTTCATTAACCCAAAAATATGAACTTAAACTTTAATTTTCGTGGAAAACACAACCTGAACCTTAATAAATCTGCCCCTAGATGTCCTTACTTTGCCCAAGATGTTTATATTTTATTAACTAGTTAATAACAGATTTGAAGCAGGCAGAATTCTGCTTCCATCTTCCATATGCCATCTATGACGTATCTAAGGGAGGCTTAATCCACAAAATCAAATGCTTAGCAGAAGAATGCAAAAATGAGAGGATGCTGCTTCAGAACGGAGACTATGCATGGCAATATTTCTATCCAGTAGCTCAAGTTTCACAAGTACACTGGTTCTCCGCTCTTACACCTTCCTGTAGTTAATGTACTTGTTAATGTCCAGCTGTGTTCTGCAAGTGCAACTAACTGATGGAACGCACTTTATTATTCTTAAAGAGAGTGATGCGTTTGATTCCTATGACCCTTCTGGTGAAACTATAAAAAACTATAAAAAAATAGTGCTAGGGCTTCACTGAGCACAATGGACTCTGTTTTAACAACAGATAAAAGATGGGCAAACACAACAGCAGTGATAGCTAAAAAAAAATTTCATTTTTTATAAAATTGGTCCTTTATGTATTGGTGCTGGCAGGTAATGTATGTCTTATTACTGGTATTGCCAGGCATTAGTGATGGGCGAATTCGCAAAACTGCACCGGCGTCTCGTTTTTGATGCTGGCGCCCGTTTTTCGAATTCGCGCCTGGCGAATAAATTCGCCCATCACTACCAGGCATGCACTGTTCACCTGCAGTGCAAAAGCTCTATAGAATTCAGGCTAAGTAGAGATTTATTGAGAGGCAAGAGGCGACAAGGTATAAAACAAACAATAACTTAATATACTCTCAGGAAATTGTTTACATAGGAGCAATTTTAACAAAAAATTTAAACAGTACTATTTTTTTGTCCTACCATTGCTCATTAGGTTTCAAAAGTCTCCCAACTTTACCTATTCTCTCACCTTCAATGTGAAAGGAACCTCTACATTAATATATTGATGAGCAAGCCTCCACTTATCATTATCCTTATGGTTATTGCATGGAAGCAACAACAATTAGATTCTGCTAGTGGCAAGACACACACTTAACTCCCGTCATATTAACCCCAGGCTCATTTATTGTGCAAACAATCGCCAGGGCAATAACCTCAAACAACCAAACATTGATTTGTATTAGTTGGTTATGGGAAGAATAATAAAATTTACAGTTTGATTGGCTGTCATGGGCTAGTACTGCACTAGTACATATTTTCCTGCTGTTATCAAAAATACCTTGTGTGAAGAAATGCGAGGATTCTAACCTACACTACTTGCTTGACTCCATACATAGATAGAAATATTTCATGGACAGGTATGGGATCTGTTGTCCGGAATCCCATTATCTAGAAAGCTCCAAATTATGGGAACAACATCTCCCATAGACTCAATTCTGATCAAATTAAAATTCATAAAAGTATTTCCTTTTTCTCTGCAATAATAAAACAGAACCTTGTACTTGATCCCAACTATGATATAAATAATGCTTGTTGGAGGCAAAACAATCCTATTGGGTTTAATTAATGTTTTAATTCTTTTTAGCAGACTTAAGCTATGAAGATGCAAAGAATGGAAAGATCCCTTATCCAGACGACAACAACGATCCCGAGCATTCTAGAGAACAGGTCCCTACCTGTACTATGAAGCTGCTATCACAACTCAACTCCTAGAATCCAATTACACTCCAATTGCATTACAAATTCAATTTCAGTAGGTGTATGAAAAAGTGAAGTTGATTTAAATTTCCTCTGCTCTTGTGTTTCTGGGCTGAAGGTTTTCAAGTACAGGCATGGGATCCTTTATCTGTTTTCCAAAAAGCACAGAATTACGGAAAGGCCATCTCCCATTAACCCAAATAATCAACATTTTTAGGGCAGGACTACATGGTGGATTCCGCCACTCTGCGAAAAATCGCCGGCATCACGTCGGATGCGACGGAAAAAGGGTAAGTAATGCCAGTGTCGGATCATGCCGCATTGTTGATGCGACGCGACATGACTGTCGGTTGCAGACGCAGCGTCTGCATCTGAAGTCTTCTAAGAAAAGTTGGATTTTCAGGCTAAATGCAGCACAGACAATAAAAACATCAAATTGAGATAGGCGATAGTTCCTGACTTATATAGGACCTCAACAGGTCTGAAATAGCGGATTTTCGGATTCTGTCTTTTTTGCTGCATCAGGGTATAATAGATCTCAAAAAATACTTATTTTTCTAAAAATTAAATCTTTCTAGAAATTTTTTTTTTTCAAGATTTTACCACCACCTCACGGTGGAGCTCATTTATAAACACAGGGCAATTTTGCACCTGGGCAGTAACCCATAGCAACCAATCAGTAAGTGGCTTTTTTCAGGCACCTGCAGGTTGAACAATGAAAGCAAACCAAACACCCTGAACCTAATGCACTGCTTCTATCAAACCTAGGAGCAGCTGAATGCCAGCAATGTTAATCATAATAGATAGATGAATAAAAGAGATGCATTTGCTAGGTAAGGTATTACAGCAATTACAATTTATGCAGAATGAAGCAAACAGATCTATACCTAAATAGCCTTGTTGCATAGTATAACACTCCTTTCACTTGACATAAATGAAAGAGTACAGGTATGGGTAGTGATGGGTGAATAAATGCGCTAGACATGGATTCGCGGCAAATTTATAGGTTTTGCTACAAGCGAATTAATTGGCAAAACTGCGGCGACAATTCCCCAGCGGAAAAAATCAGCCGCGTCAAAAAAAAAATTAGTGCTCGTCAATTTTGACAGATGCCCATTGACTTTAATGCATTTGGACCAAATAGTTGCGTATATAAAAATTGTCGATCCTATCAAAATTAGTTTGATGTCCATTGACTTCAATTCGTTTTGTGAATTTTTCGGCATAGATTCGCCCATCACTAGGTATGGGATCTGTTATCCGGAAACCCGTTATCCAGAAAGCTCAAATTACGGAAAGGCCATCTCCCATAGGCTTCATTTTATCCAAATAAACCAAATTTTAAAAAATGATTTCCTTTTTCTCTGTAATAATAAAACAGTACCTTGTACTTGATCCCAACTAAGATATAATGAATCCTTAGTGGAAGCAAAACCAGTCTATTGTGTTTATTTCATGTTTACATGATTTTATAGCAGACTTACGGCATGGAGATCCAATTACAGAAATATCTAAAAAAAATCCCCAGGTCCCGAACATTCTGGATAACAGGTCTCATACCTGTACAGATTTTAAAGTTGCATATTCTGTTCAAATGCATAACCAGAATACCACCTACTTTAACAATGTCTGTAAATTATATGTCTTTCTGTACCCCTCAGTACTTAAAGCAAAAATACCACCCCATTTTGTGCTCTCTGCACTAGCTATGTGGTCCACCTCATCCCACTCCTACATGAAAAAGTAAGCAGCAGCCCATGGAGCACCCCCAGCAAGATGCCAATTGTGCTCTCCCTATTGTCCCTCTCATCAAAAGGGGTAACTTACAATATATACTTTCAAATGTGCAGAACTTAAAGGGGACCCTGTCACCTGAAAAAAATATTCCAAATCCTATTGTATCACGTTAGTCAAGCAAAATAAACTTTAATTACACAAATTAAATTACTTTAATCTTGTTTCCTTTGTTCTGGGAATTCATAATTATAGCAAGCAGGCAGGGGCCATTTTGTGGACACTTATTAAGACAAGCCTTGCATCATCTCAAAATCTTATTTATGCATCAGAATGAGGGACCTGATGTCCATCCCCATGCACTAGTTCACAATTTAATGGTTAAACGAGTGGGGGGATGTGGGGAGTGCAATGACATAAGTGCTGAATGGAAAGTGAAAGTAATTGTCTGCTCCACAGGGGCAGGCAATATTTGATTGACAGCTGAGATTTTTAAATGAGAGCTATGATAATAAAAAAAAAAAAAATTGGGTTTCATGTTCAATTTGAAAAGGACCATTACTACACAGTCCTGCTTTAAGCAATGGAAAATATAGTAAATTCTAGAGCAATGTATCAAAGCAAGGCACCAGGGGCGTAACTATAGAGGAAGCAGACCCTGCGACTGCAGGGGGGCCCGGGAGGTATAGGGCCCCATGAGGCCCTAATTCATATACAATTTCAATAAATATTGGTAAAACAAGTCAACTTCTAGACCTATTGGGGGCCTGAAAAATAATTTGCTGTGGGGCCCAGTAATATCTAGTTTTGCCACTGGAAGGCACCAAAACAAAATTGCCCAATAAGTTACTTCACTTCACAAGGTGCTATGTCACCCACAGGAGAGACACTCTTCCACTTGCAACAAACAATGTTTTTAATCCGAAATCGTAAATTCTAGATTTTACAAGACATTTCTGCCATATTACAAAACAGAAAATTGCAAAGAAAAAACTAAAATAAACAATCCTACCTGAAAAAATGTTCCCTAAAGATTTTGTTCAAAACCATAGTAGTACATTATGATTACAAGACGTTCATTTTGTCACTGCTTCATTGTCTTAAATGTAATAGCTGAAAGACTAATCAGCAATAAACACTCCCTCCTTTAATGCCAGAAACAATAAGCATGCGAATTGCTACAAAACAAACTGAATGGCATGCTGTGTCCATCTAATTTAATGCCAATTTACGGTTTCTAAATGATTATATTCTGATATTCTTTTAAAACTATAATGTCCTTGCACCCTTAAATGTAATATCCAATACTAAAACAAAAAATAAACAAAAAGCAGATTTAGTAACTTTTAGACGTTTTCACATACAAAGCAATGGAAATGTTAAATCTAAAATTAATTTAGTACAGTAAAAATTATCCAATTTTATTTCTAATTTTGCAACCAATAATATGTTATTTATCTATTATAAAGGTGTAACAGAATATTCAAAATTCAAACCACAAAATTGATATAGTATGTATAGAAACATTACAGCCATGATCAGTCTAAATTTCAACCCTAACTCAATGTCATTTATTCTCAGCACAAATTTAAAGATTTCAGGGTCAGTTGACTTGAAGGTGGCAGGCAAAATGATCTCTCACATAACAATCCCAGTTAGTCAAAAATCAGTGGTACCAGGCTGATGGCCCACAGAACCTGCAAAACCATTTAGAGTCTGGTTTATCCATTTCAGCTTCCTACTGATTGCTATTGCTTAAAAGGCAAGTGTTATGGACAGTTCTAGATCAAGGATTTTGGGAGGAACTCCAAAGTGTGGCTCGAGCCGGCACATCACCATGCGACGAAACGCATACAACGTGTAGGATGTCCTGAAGATACAGGAAATGAAAGAGAAATCGCAGGTAAGAACTACATTTATCCGACTGTCGGATGAAAACGTTTCATCTGACAGTCGGACGAATGCAGTTCTTACCTGCGATTTCTCTTTCACTTCCTGTATCTTCAGGACATCCGACACGTCATATGCATTTCGTCGCATGGTGATGTGCCGGCTCGAGCCACACCATGGAGTTCTTTCTTAAAGCAACACCCTTGGTGGTATCTTGGTATTCACTTCATCAATTATATGATTGCAGTCTACTACATAAGAATTGTCTCACATGGGGCAAATTCACTAATTTAAGGGCTAATTTTCCCAAGGGACCGATTCGCCACACTCTGTGCCACTTCGCCAGGCGCAAATTGGTTACCACTAAGCTAATTCACTAAAATGCGAAGTTGCATCTCAGCAGCCAAACACTGGCGAGTTTTCACTAGCGTTATTTAGGCTGGGTGAGCATTTCATAGTGAATTTTCTCTAGCGTTCATTTCTGCCTAGTGAAACTTCGCTAGTATTCTTGTGTTTAGGTTAATTTGAATAGGACTGGTACCCTATAGTGGTATGGACATTTTTATCAGTAATATTGGTGCAAATGCTTGACGTGGACACTTTTTCAAACACATGTCCAATGAGCCATAATAAAGACAGAGGAGATATTTTAATGCCATAGGCAAGAGCCCACCCTTAAACACGTGGCATGCCCCTCAAATTACTGTAATTATAAAAAATTCCTCAAACATAAATCTTTAATACTTTTGAAGGCAATCCCGCTTTTAAAAAAAACAAAAGAAAAGTTGCCAGCATTTTTTACAACTTTAATGCATTTCCGACATACAGGATATGATGTCCCTGACATAAGATTGAGGAAGATGCACCTTTGTTTTATCAGTTCGCCTTTTCTGAGGTGACGAAGTTAACTCTGGCAAAAGAGGTAACGTTCAGTAAAATTCGCATCTTAGTGAATTTGCGGAGTAACGACCGTTCGCCAGAGTGAAATGTAGCCTGGCGATAGGGTGCGAACGAACACTAGCAATGGTCTCGTTCGCTAGCAAATTGTCCTGTTACGATTCCAGATGTCCCTGCGGATGAGATTTCTGGCAAATTGTCGCTAGCGACGGCCACTTCACCCTTTTAGTGAATCTGCCCCGTAGTCTTGCACAGAATTGAATAGATAGTTCTTTGATAGGTTAAGTCATTACTACCATAAAACTTACAATCCTTAGATAAAAGGCACATTGACAAAAAGGCAATTGACTATAAACCACCCCAACCCCTTACGTCAAACTTGCAGTGTGCAAGAAGATCCTATCTTGCTTGTAAGGTTCCCAGATAAGTACGTGTAAGTTTTTACCCACTTTGCTAAGTGAACAATAAGATTGCATAGGGACCCCATGCAGAATCATTGAGAGAGGACTGCATGCACTGATGTGGTCCTCATTTAAATTAACTATATCCTGAATTGTGAATAGATACCGGATCATGTTCCACCCATATATTGGTTGGATAGGCTGTTGTTTTGTCCTTCTATAATAACCAATAATTTGCCGACTGAAGGTCAGGAGTGGCCAAGATGGTAGCCCTTGTATGACCAACGTTAATCTATTTTTATACCTTGATTTCTACTTGTTCCCTGCACCTTTACTCCATCTGCTTTAACTTCCACAAACCACGACAAACTGTTGAAATTAGGAAAGTACCATGCAAAAATATGTCTCGACTTATTTCATAAAAGCAGTTTTAGCAGCCATTATGGTTCCATCCATATTAAACACACATGAACAAGGTTCTGGTCAATGGATATGCATCATAGCGGATTTCTTGCAAAGCTTTGACTTCATGCAGAACAATCCAAATGAAAGTGAACTGAATGCAATATACATACCACAGTTTGATGGTTGACTTGGATTACTTCATCTCCGGCATGAATTTTCTTGCATCGATCAGCAGGCGACTATCACATAAATGCAATGAATATAATATATATTATAATTGAAATATAATTTGTTATGGAGACTCTACACTAACAAAAGTCTTCTATAAAAATAGACTATATACGATCACTACGATTTTAAGCATGGCTTATATAATATGAATTAATATATTTTACACTTTATTGTTAAGACAAGCAATGCTGTAATCATGAAAGAACATTATGATAAACCAAATTCAAAACAAGTGCAGTTACATTCCATAGACTTCTGTTGTAGGACAATATTATCAGCCTTTGACAATAACCAAAATTAATATATGATTTGAATGTCATATTTTTCTATTATAGGGAAATGGAACTAATTTTTTTTAAAATGAATTTACTCCACTGAGCAGCCCCTTATTGAATTGGCAAATTCCAGCACACATTGGGGAAATTTAATAACATTCGCGATGAGAACAAATTTGCCCACAAATAATAAAAGCTTACAATGTAATATTCTTCATTAGGCTTTTATTGCATTGTGAATCTTATTTGCGCTTTGTGAACTTTTAAGACCTGCTTGAAGGTGGCGTAAACGTTTGGAGCAAACGTAACAACTTTTTCACTAAGAAGTTTTATTACATACATTATACTGTGCCCTATTGCAAACTATAACAATTCCCAATCGATAATTCTACTATTGAGCGACGGGCAAAGGGTTCCCAGAATGTTCACAAAAGGAAAAATCGTTCGCAATGACTGCAATTAATTCGTATTGCGAGCGATTTCTCTGTTAGCGACCTATATTACATTTCCCAGTTAGAGAATTTGCACGTGCTAACTGTTGATTTGTATATATATATATATATATATATATATATATATATATATATATAGCTATGGCTCTGCAAGTCATAGAATAGATATATTAGAGGCCGATCAGTAAACAAAGTTGGAGGGGCAGATCATTCATGTAATGTCTGCTCTACCTTACAGTATTCTGCATATGCTTATAAAAAAAGGTGTGTTTCTGTGTTCCCCTTTAAAGAGTAAATGGCAATAAATGGTGCAGGTGCATGAAATTTTTCCAATTTAAAAATAAAGGCTGTGGAAAACAGGCTCAGAAACCGCAGATGCTGTGCTGCAAAGTTTATATGCGGTTTCTGAGCCTGTTTTTCCACAACCTTTATTTTTCTATTACATGCGCTTCAGTTGGTCGTACAGGCATCCAACATGCAACTGGTACAAACCTCTTTTTTTCCCAATAATTTTTCTTGCTGGAATAAGGTTAAAACAAAATGTGCACATTGGACCCTGATAAAGTAAATATAATGTATTGATCTTACAGTAAATCTAAAGGTTATAAGACTAAAAGAACCCTTAAGTAATCCAACAGCCAATCAATAAATATATCAAATTAACAAAACAAAAAAAAAGTAATTAAACATTTTAATTAAGGGTTTCTTGTAACCCAACAATTTTAGATATACTGTATGCTCATGACATTTCTGCTATCAATTACTATATGTTATCCAGCATTAGGCCTTAGATTACTATTAGCCCACAGTGCTATTTGGGAGGTGATTGAGATTCCGGGCAGTTTCTGTTTAAAATATATATATATATTTTTAACAAACATTGACTCTAGCAGCGGAAACCTGTTTAATCATAGTTTTGCTGCAAATAGCACAGCACATTAAAGCTTTGCCTGTGCACCATAAGAAATGGCTTATATAAAAAGTGGTTTATTTAAAATACACCTACTATTTAGATTATTATGTGCTGCTTAGTCTTTAAAGGGCTCTCTAACTTAAAGCAAATTCCAACCTTGAAACTTTGAAGGGATAAACACATACTGCTTTCAATTGCATTTACAATACATTATAAATTTTGCATTTATAGATACATTTATAAATCCATGGAACATTGTAATGAAAGTATATATAAAATTGCTTAGAATCCCATTTTCTCTTGTTATGCAAACCACATTTTTGTCAATACAGATCAATATCTTCATCTACAATGGCTTAGTACAAGCATATTTTTCAGGTGATTTAAGCACAGATCCATTACAGGTATAAGGTAACATTTAAAGGAACAGTAACACCAAAAAATGTATTTGTTTTAAAGGAATTACAATATAATGTACTATTGCCCTGTATTAGTAAAACTGATGTGTTTGCTTCAGAAAGACTACTATAGCTTATATTATCAAGCTGCTGTGTAGCCATGGGGGCAGCCATTCAAGCACAGGATACAAAGTAGATAACTGATATGTTCTAAAGGATACCCTTCTATAGCATTGAGCTTACCTGTTATCAACTGTGTATCCTGTGCCTTTTTCTCTTTTTTCATCTTTGAATGGCTGCTCTCATGGCTACACATCTGTTTATTAATATAAACTATTGTAGGGCGTCTGAAGCAAACACACCAGTTTCACCAATGCAGCACAATAGTACATTGTATTTTCATTACTTTAAAACACTTTTCTGGTGTTACTGTTCCTTTAAGCTTCATTTAAAGTAGGGATGCACCGAATCCACTATTTTGGAACACCCGAATCCTTCACCGAATACCGAACTGAATCCGAATCCTCATTTGCATATGCAAATTAGGGTTGGGAAGGGGAAAACATTTTTTGCATCCTCGTTTTGTGACAAAAAGTCACACAATTTCCCTCCACGTCCCTAATTAGGATTCAGATTCGGTTCGGCCAGGCAGAAGGATTCGGCCGAATCCGAATCCTGCTGAAAAAGGCCGAATCCTAGATTCAGTGCATCCCTAATTTAAAGGAAATATCCCCAAAGATTCCCTTTAGATGCAGTATGTATTTGTATAATAAAAGAAAATATCATTCTAAGCAACTTTACAATATATGTTAAATATTTGCGATGATTTAAAAGCCATTTGTAAATGTTATTGCAAGCAGCACGTGTTTAACTCTTTCTATCAATTTACTTAGAAATTATTTTTCTTTGCTTATATTAAAGTAGTTACTGAGCGGAGATCTCCTTTAATGTGTTCCAGTAACCTCACGTGTATTGACATTTACAGTTGGATTCAGAATCGCATTACAGGTAGATACTAAGCATTTTAATTTTAGAAACTGCCTTACTAAGCTTGCACCACAATTAAAACGACTTCTTGGCATCTAATTTCAATGGAAACAAATGATCTTGATTATTTCTCTTTTTAATCAATGGGACTCAACAAGGTGGGCAACTAATCACCTTCTACATCAGTGCTGATTTTGCCAATAGACATTGGTCTGCTTAGACACTGCAATGAATGGACTACTCCTGCTTTATACAGCAACTGGCACAAAATGAAAAGTTACAGTATATTAAAACATACTTACATTTTCTGTTGTCCCAGTAATCACATGAAGTCCATCATAGGTGGATTTGATGTACATACCCTAAAAAAAAAAAAACAAAAAAAAAAAAAAAAAACAAATTTCAAAATAAATGTAGAACATATGAAATAAAAAATCATGAATTGAGAAAGATGTGACTTTCTTTTGGGGCTCCTTCAGCATAAGCAGGTGAAGCAAAAATGCAATGTGGGTAATTGCATACACAAGATATTTCATAAAAGAGGGTCTTAAAATTAGGGATGCACCAAATCCACTATCTTGGATTTGGCGGAGAACCCCAATCCTTCGCAAAACATTTGGCAGAATACCGACCCAACTCCTAATTTGCATATGCTAATTAGGGGTGGGAAGGGGGAAACATTTTTTACTTCCTTGTTTTGTGTCAAAAAGTCACGCAATTTCCCTCCCCTCTCTGCATATGCAAATTAGGATTCGGTTCAGTCGGGCAGAACGATTCGGCCGAAGCCGAATCCTGCTGAAAAAGGCCGTATCCTGAATTCGGTGCATCCCTACTAAAAATGGCCATTAGAGTTGTGGTACCTTATACTTGATTACCATCTAAGACAGGAATCCCCAACCTTTAGAACCAGTGAGCAACGTTCAGAAGTAAAAGAAGTTGGGGAGCAACACTGGCATGAAAAATGCTCCTGGGGTGCCAAATAAGGGCTGTGATTGGCCATTTAGTAGTCCCTTTGTGGACTGTCAACCTACATTGAGGCTCTGTTTGGCAGTGCACCTGGTTTTTATGCAACCAACACTTGCCTCCAAGCCAGGAATTCAAAAATAAGCTCCTGCTTTGAGACCACTGGGAGCAACATCCAAGGGGTTTGAGAGCAACATGTTGCTCACAAGCTACTGGTTGGGTATCTGATCTAAGATATACTTAATCCTTATTAGAGGCAGGACAATCCTATTAGGTTTGATTAATGTTTAAATTATTTTTTGTAGACTCCAGTTATGGAGATCCAAATTACAGAAAGACACGTTATCCAGAAAACCTCAGGTCCTCAGCATTCTGGATAACAGATCCCATACCTGTACAATCATCATAGAGAGCTAGGCTAGAATGGATTTCACTGTAAACTTTTAATGGGAGCAACATCTATATTGTAGGTTATCCTGAATGGTTTCAGGTTCATCACTGGCTATGATAGAAGCCCTGCATCTTGATTCCAAGCTGAAAGGTTCTTTCGTCCTCGATACCTTGCACATGTAGAAAGCAATTCATGATTGAAATAGAGCATTTTACATTGGACCACACTCATAACAATGCAAACTTAAACTTGCCATACATTCAGTTTTACAATGCAAGAAAAAACAGCCATTGAAACAACTGCTATCTGCTGTATGCTGTATGCTAATATTAACTGTCACAAGACAAATTAGCAGGCGGTGTTATTCAATTAGCTTTTTAGCAGCTGTGGTGTACAGCGCTGCTCCCAATACTTTTGATTTTTGTCCTGCAAAATTGATTGAGATGGCTCAGAACATAAGGATGTAGCTTGCTGTTCAAAGGAAAAAATTATTATTATGCTCTCAGTAATCTTAGAACTTTCTCAGTGTGCGCTCTGCACTGATGTTCCAGCTCTGTGTGAGTCCGACATACTGGGAAGGAAGGTTAAACTGCAGTCTCTTCCCTCTTTCCTGGCTTTTATGCCTTACCACAAAATCACTGATAAAATAGGCTACAGCAATGTTAAATCATGATCTCCAGGCAGTTACCGAGATATCTAAGAGGACTTCAAAGTACCAAATCAGTTGGGAAATAATCCAGTTCTTATGCATGAGAAAACCCTTTCCTCCACTCTAAGTAAACCAATAACATAGAGCCATTATAGGGAAAGGCATGTCTCTACACTGAGATATTTAAAAGATTATATACATATATACACATATATATACATATATATATACATATATACATATATATACATATATATACATATATATACATATATATATAAAAACTCTGTTTGACTATTAATTGTTCTCTATTGGGGATATATAGGAGAAATGTCACAGCTGTAATGGGTTGTTGGTTTTCACTGCTTCAGGGCCAGAACTAGGGGTAGGCAGAAGAGGCAGCTGCCTAGCAATGATAGAGAGTGAGGTTTTGGCAGCTACCTATAAAATGGTCTGCTGCCTACCCCTAGTCCGTGTTCGCATTCCTCAGTTTTTACTCCCCTTCCTTCCCTTTGTCACCCACCTCTCCCTTTTTTTCCCCTCCCTCCTGTCACCCTCCCCTCAGTCGCTCTCCCTTCCCTCCCTCCATCGCACAGTCCTCCATCCCCTCCATCGTGCTCTCTTCCCTCCGTCGATTTCCCCTTCAACGTGCAGGGTGGGGGGGGTTGGCCGGCTGGGTTTCCTAGGGTTCCCGTCCGGCCTGGGCCGTAACTGCTTCATAAATTCATGTTCAGGTTAATTGAAGGAATGAGCGCCTTGTTAGATCAGTGCAAGAAGCAGTGGGGTCAATTAATTCTGACTGTACAAGCTTACAAGAAACTACCTTTTAAAACAATATATATGGCTTGGTATTAACATCAGGTATTAATACTGTAAATCTCATTAGCAAATGTGGATTATCATGTGTGAGATGCTGGATCTCACAAAATAATTGCTTGTATATATTAAGGCTCGGGCCACACGACACGGATCTTGGCCTGCGGATAAACTCAGGCCGAGAATACGCTACCCTACCTATA
The DNA here is from genome assembly GCA_038501925.1 of Xenopus petersii. NCBI lineage: Eukaryota > Metazoa > Chordata > Amphibia > Anura > Pipidae > Xenopus > Xenopus petersii. The sequence goes on from CM076674.1 coordinate 150,241,026, forward strand.
TCCGGAATCAATACCCCATCTTGGGTGCAGGCAGATGCAGCGGATTTTGGCACCGAAAACGTGACAGAAGCAGAGCAGAATAAGAGAAGAGGAGCAGTGGGTCAACGGATTTTCGGTCTGTGGAAAAGCTGTGTCAAGTGGTCTGGGAATATTTTGTTAATTGTTTCACTTAAATAAGATAGCATTCAATAAAAAAAGTCGCACAGGTTTTGTCCGTCCGGATTCTGATAAATCTGCCACTAAGGTGTCAGTTTACTAAGGTGCGATAAGCAGTGATAATAATCTGCGCCTGAAAAAAAAAGTGCAAGCACTTCTGTCATTGCAAATATTCGGGGAAATATATAACGCCTATTATCGCATTCATGCTATGCAAGTTGTCTCGCAATGTTTACTAGAGATTATCACCAGAATTATCGCCAAATATAGACAAAAATTTTTATCGCCACCCGGAGATTGGCGTTGTGTAAAAAAAAAAAAAAAAGACAGAAATTGTATAGTAAAAGAGGAGTATAGTTAGTAAGCAACATAATCAACTGCAATTAGTGATTGCACTGGGGAAGAATGATACTATAATGTTTAGTGAATTTATTACGAAAAATGTATATAATGGGAAAATAATTTATTTCTGATAGTACTTAATTGGCCATAAGTATATTTTATATCACATTTTAAACTGGTAAAATACTATTTTATATAAATTCATTCATATATACGTATATTCATTAGTGTGGCCATTGACAGTGGTGCCAAAAAAAAACTGCAAGATTTAAAGCATTTATGCAATTAACCTAAATGAGGGCCAAAAAACTCAATTCACCAGGTATAACGCTGAAACGAACTGCTATGTTTGCATTATTAGTGACACTTATCACAAGAGAAATTTGGCTTTTTGCACTGAAACGTATGAATTTGAAGTAGAGTTTCCAAAACAAACATTCAAGATTTATTAATGGCTAAAGTTGAAAAATTCATGTAGAAGTCCTGTCCTAGCAAAATTCAAGTGCTTTTTACAGTTTGAGTTTTTCAAGTTGTAGACTTATTGAAAATGATGAGTACAATGTGATTCAGCTGCATATCAATTTTTTACCCACTTTTTTATAATCAATCGAGTCTTCCAGATTCAATTTTTTTAAAATAAATAAATGCACATTATTTATTAAGAATAAAAACATTAAAATAATACTCACATTTTAATTTTGAAAATAGGCATCCGAGTGTCCCACAAAATCTCTTCCTTTATTTTTTTTGTTACTATCTAAAAAATAACTTTTACAATTCCTACACCATTGCGTCGGATCACCCCAAAAATGTCTGTGTAGTTTTACCCTAAGGTGTAATTGTTTATTTGTACCAAGAACACCCAACACAATAATTTGTCCACCATCAACCAACCAATGCACCAGGCAAACTGATTACCCTGTTTTCCTGTCTCAGGATCAGTACAATGGTATGCACTTTCACCTATAACATATATCATATACCAATGCAATATGCTTTATGGGATATTTGGGCAGAAATGGTGGCAATGTTATATCCTTAACCAGAGGAATATGAATGTAAATTACTCAGGCTAATGCTCCATGCATAGATTTGTAAATGTGTTGTTGCATTTGTACATGAGCAGTGTTTGGCGGTTAAGATACACCTCGGTAACCTTTATCACGGTCTGTGTCATTTAATAACACCACACCAAACAGAAGAGTTCAATGTTATTGCAGCACCACATGGTAAGCACACTGCTGTTTTACGGTTGATGATTTTGCTCAGTAACAGCTCATTTCTTACCAGTCCTTCGCTTGGCTTGATGTTGGAGAGTTGGATAACTTCCAGATGAGCAGACTGTGAAACCAGCGGGTCAGATGAGAGAGAGATGATGTGATCACAGACACTGGAGAGGGTTTTGCACTAGAAGTAGAAAGTAACATTTAAATACATAGTGAAAGTTAATATGACAAACCATTTAAAAACTCACACCTGTTTTTCACTAATGTAAAATTCATTCTGTGAACGGTATGCCTCAAGGGAGATTAAAGGAACATTAATCTGATTTTCAAATGCTTGAAAAAAAAAAAAAATTACAGTGAAACATAGATGCCTATGTACTTGCCCCTGAACACTGCCATCAAGGGATTCTATTTTGTAGTACTCAATTAAAAGCAAGACAGAAATGCAAAATCAAGTTCTTGCCAAGAAAATATAGTAAAAAGAGGCAACAAAAAGTTTTAGTGTTAACCTACCATATTGTATATGATTAGGCATAGTTAGTTATTTTGAGCTATTCATAAAATAGGAAAGAGTAACGATGAGTGAAACTTTTCACCAGGCATAGATTTGTAGCAAAATTCTGTGATTTGCCATCAGTGAATTTTTGTACGAAGCCAATGGCAAATTTTGATGTGAGCATAAAAAATACCTACTGACTTAAATGCATTTCATAAATTGTTGCCATTTGCAAAATTTCCCATGGTTTTGCTAGTTATATGGCAAATGGAACAGACACTAATTCATGGAGTCTATCATTTTAGAAAAGGGGACCCATCATCCAAAAAAAATTATTCAAAATCCTATTTTATCACATTAGTCAAGCAAAATTAACTTTAATTACACAATAAAAATTATTTGAATCTTGCATCCTTCAGTCTGGGATTTTAAAATTATATCAAGCAAGTAGCAGGCATTTTGTACACACTGTTATTAAGACAAGCCTTGCATCATCTCAGAATCTTGTTTGTGCACCAGAATGGGGGACCCGATGCCCATCCCCATGCACTGGTTACATAATTAAATATGCGGAGAGCAGTGACATCTAAGAAGTGCTGAATGGAAAGTGAAAGTAATTGTTTGCCCCGCCTCTATGTCAAGGGCATAGAGGAGTGGCAGGCAATAATTGATTGACAGCTGACATTTTTAAATGAGCTTACAACAGCTATAAATTCTTTGATAAAAAAAGAAATTGGATTTCATGTTTAATTTGAAAAGGACTTTTATTTTACAGATTTTTGTGTCTGGGTGACAGGTCCACTTTAAAGACTGAGGCATAAATATACTGTTCTACATAAAAGAAAAGAAAAAAAGAAAAAGTTTATTGATCCAATGTTTCTGTCCCATACAAGGACCTTTTCAGGTTAACTACTGTTAATTTGTTAACTAGTGCCTACTAGTTTAGCTATAATAACTGCTATATACCCAAAGAGAACTAAATAAAAGTAAATATATATTATAGTTACAATACCACACATTTTTCTCTAAATATCTACTTATTGAAGAGGTGTGTTTGTAACAAAGAGTTCTAAGGTGATAATTGATATTTAAAGCAAGAACAAAATACTAGAATTAGAGCCAAGAAGATAGTGCTAGACTATGAATTAAGTGGGACAAAAGTAAATTACAAGGCAAAGCAGGGCGCTATAGGAACATCCTACTGTACCATCACAGTTCTTATAAAATGATTTTCTTAAAAAAATAACGTCAATGTTTTTATAGCCTCATTTGCCTATTCACTGAACTGTTAAACTAGGAGGCTATACTACCCAATAAAATCCATTCAGAGTTGCCGCCGTCCAGCTTTGACCTGGATAGCCTGGTTTTGTAAGGGCTGCTCAGGTCAAAACCACCTGCCTGGTTTTCCTAATTAGCAAATCTGGACCGAACTCTTCTTGAATGATGTGGTGATTGGCACCACCAATTGCTAATTAATAGTCCCACTATTTGGCGCCGTATGCAAATTAGCCTTCCCTAGCGCAACTTCGCAACCTTACGCTACCCCTGAGCGCAACTTCAGATTTTAGTGAATTTGCGAAGCGCTGTCGAAACTACGCCTGGCGAAGTGTGGCAAAGTGCGGCGAAGTTACGCCTGGCGCAACTACGAATCTTAGTGAATTTGCCCCTGAGTGTCCTTCTATGAAGTCCGTTTCTAAATCTAGCTGGGCATCCTCTGCCTCGCGTAACAGTTTAGTTTCTTCACACAGATTAATATTGGTTGGTTTGTAACATATTCACACCAGCATAAGTTTGTTAGTTAATAATATTTAATGAAAGATAATTCTTTCTTTCACACGCCTCAAGTTTCTTGCTATTTAAAACCCCTATATATCCAAATCAATATTAATTATTAGTAAGACCAGACTACTCCTATCAGATCTGGCCAGATGAAGGTCATCCCTATTCTTTCTAGAATATATTTTCATGAAGGTTTATAAAGTCACATACTAGCTACTGAATCTTTACTGAATCCCGAATCCTCCTGCCAACGAAAATAATGCTTATCCTGAGGTTCATACTCAATCCCTACTTAAATTTCAACTAAACCTGTACATAAGAATTGGAAAGTAGAGGTTTGCACTAGGTTAAGACATTGATTAAATAAAAGGTTGGTTTAATTCATTTAAAATTAGAATTATATTTAACAAGGTTTTCACCTGCCTAAACTTTTTTCAGTTCAGCTGTTTTTAAATTTTTTAATGTTTTTTAACCTGAAAAAAATACTTTTTCAATTACTTTTAATTTCCTATTTGTGACCGTTTTTCTAATATTGAAGTTTATGGTTTTATTTTTGACCTTCTTATGTCTTTCTGACCAATTGATACTGTACGTTAGTTGATATGTTTCTTATCTTTGGCCCTGCTGAGCAGAATTCCTGCTGAGATGTAACTTGTTCTTGAGAGGAGCAAGCTCTAGGGATTTAATAGAATACTCAGCAGAAAGTAGAGACAAATACAAAGTATTTTAAGAAATACTTTTGGGTACCTCCCATATCTCCCATTATAGCAATTTATCTTACACTTGAACTATTTTACTATTATTTAAATTTTTGTAGCTTTTTTTTTAAATAAATGGTATTTGAACACCCCATGCAGATCACAAATAATACAGTTCATAAATTAGAAGCAATTTCTCATTCTGATGAAAAAAATGAATTACTGTCTTGGAACATACTTCCTGAGGAAATAATATTTGCATTATAAACCTAAAGTCATTACTCAACCCTAAATAAGTCTAGGTTTGGATAAACCAATCTAGATGTAGGGGAAGCAGGTAAAATATTATATACGTCTATATTTTTTTCTTCCAGTTCTCTGAGGTTTGGGTAATATGACCAGGACATTAGGATACATAGATCTAAACAATGTCTTCAGATGAATGTTAGGACATTTTACAAGAGGTATTGTTAAGACCGGGTAACTAAAATTAAGATATAGTTCTGCTTTTATGCTAAAATTGCAGAATTTTAATGTTTTCATTTTCTAAATCTTTCTATAAAAAGTGTAGGTCCGTCTGTGTTTTCCTCCAACGTCATACTATTAGATCCACATTCATTTGAAACGGGAAGAAAAATTAAACTCACCACATGAAGAATCTTGTTTTCCGTTTCATACACCGTACATTCCTGGAAAGAGAAGAAATAAAATACAATATTTTGTTTAATGGAACCACAATAGCTACAGCAAGAAAGCTGAAACGTATTGCCCCACCCACAAAATCTACCAAATTTTGCCACAAATAAGCAAAGGCAAAAAATCTAAGGGAATAACATTTTAGCTTCTTTTTTTTCTCCAGCAATGCAACTCCTTTTGAAACTTTATACGGTTTCAAGAAGAAAGAAGACAGATGCAACAAAAATGTCTAGAAAAAATTCTCCAACACAAATATGTTTTCCAAAATATTTTGAAATATTTTGAGACTTCACAAAAGCATAATGTTGCCCCATTTGAGCCAAGTAATTTGGTGTTTCCAATTAAGAGTCCTGCAGCGGGTCTGGTACCCACAGGTTACCCGCATAAACCTGCAGTACCATGCAGGTTTTTCGTTGAAGTTCAAGGTGCGGGTATACCCGCGGGTCGGCCCCCCAGTCTATTGGGTTTAGTTAATGTTTACATTAGGGATGCACCGAATCCAGGATTCAGTTCGGGATTCGGCCAGGATTCGGCCTTTTTCATCAAGATTCGGATTCGGGCAAATCCTTCTGGCCGGCCGATCCGAATCCTAATTTGCATACGCAAATTAGAGGTGGGGAGGGAAATTGTGTGACTTCTCGTCACAAAACAAGAAAGTAAAAACATTTTCCCCTTCCCACCCCTAATTTGCATATGCAAATTAGAGTTCGGATTCGGTTCTGTATTCGGCCGAATCTTTCACAAAGGATTCGGGGTTTGGCCGAAGCCAAAATAGTGGATTCAGTACATCCCTAGTTTACATGATTTTATAGTAGAAGGTCCAAATTACGAAAAAGATCCATTTTCAGGAAAAACCCAGGTCCCGAGCATTCTAGATAACAGGTCCCATGCCATTTATATAGTAGAGCTGCACAAATAAATAATATGAAAAAATAAACATAGCTAAATAGGTAGTGTACATTGCAAAACACACTTAGTGGTTCCCATTATTGTAAAAAGTACTTCTGTCTGAACTATGGGCCTTTGGGTGAAGTCCTCTAATGTGAAGTCCTCTAATGTCAACATTATCACAAAGTGATTTTTTTAAAGGGTATATAAACTCAAAAATAAAAGGTTTGCCTAGTAAAGAAAATCTAATTCTAAGCAAATTTCCAATATACATGCATTAGTTCTTTGTAATTGTAACCTCATCACAAAGCAGTACTTGTGTTTTATTTTCTGTTCTTTTACTATTTATTAATTTAATCAAGTGGACCACGTGCTGTCATGACTTCACTTGCTAAACTTTCTCACTACCAATAATCCTCTGAAAGGAGAATTAAGAATTCATTCTTTCACTACATCTGTAGAGCAGGTTACAGTAACCTGAGAGAACTGTCAGATAGAATATCATGCTGTGCATAATTGCTATGCAAATATAAAAACTTGACATTTCAAACAAAAAAAACTTACCAAAAGAACAATGCTTTCTGTTTATACTACTCGCATAATGGAAAAAAAAAGATTCCATAAAAGTATTTTAATCTACCAGAAACAAAAAGCTTATGAAAAGGTCTTTCTATAAGACCCCCATGAAGGTTCCATTATAAAGATGTATCTTGATGAACAGAAGATGATTGTTTGCTTTATCACAGTAGGCTAAAAACAAAAAAAAAAAACCAAGGCCAATACTGGCATACTCATTAACGAATAATAATTTGACTTGTTTTTGAAATAAGAATCTATATGTAGGTTTAAAGAAGGATACATAAAAAAACTATCCACACTGAAGGAGGTAAGCATCTAGACTAAATATTATGTTTCAAGACTTCCTATATAGTTTCAGAAGCTTAATGATGCTTTATCCATCTAATTGAGACACCACGGAAGGGTCTTTGAGATTATTTGATTGTTCCATTATGCTATTGAATTCATTTAGAAGTGTAATTGTCTTGTGGAAAACTAAAATTGCATTATATAGTTATTGAAATTGTCCAGCAACTGCCATAGGCTGCCATTCCATAGCACCATGTTTAACATTTGAGAAGAGATAGCTTGGACCCAAGACATCCTCCAGTTTTCTCTAAACATAAACCTTGCCTGACACGGTCAGGAAAATTAGTAATCGTTGACTCATTACCCCAAATTACTTTCTTACTCTCAATTAAGGGTCTAGCTTTGTGCCAAACAAACAAAAAAGCCTTTTTTTTTATATCACATTAGCCTTGGTCATAAAACATTTCTAAACAGCCTTTCTACTCCATAAAAGCTTTTGTGATGTTCATGCCATACAGTTGTTATTGAAAGTGAGTCACAGCCGCACCGCAGAAGTTCTAAAGCAAGTTACAAGGTGTTGTTTTTGTCATTTTTAAGAACAAGATACGTTTTGCATTTCTTATTGTATGTATGTATTATATACAAAAAATCCCTATGGGCTTTAAAATATTATAATTTGTAGTATTATTATAATTATAATAATACAGGTATGGGACCTGTTATCAAGAATGCTCAGAATCTGAGGTTTAACGGAAAACAGATCTGTAAGTAATTTGGATCTACTAGAAAATCATGTAGGGGCACATTTACTTTGCTCGTGTGAAGGAATAAAATTTCGAATGTTTTTTTTACTTCGACCATCGAATTGGCTACTTCGACCTTCGACTTCGAATCGAACGATTCAAACTAAAAATCGTTCAAATATTCGACCATTTGATAGTCAAAGTACTGTCTCTTTAAAAAAAAAACTTCGACCCCCTACTTCGCCACCTAAAACCTACCGAGGTGCAATCTTAGCCTATGGGGAAGGTCCCCATAAGCTTTCCTATGTTTTTTTTGGTCGTAGAAAAATCGTTCGATCGATGGATTAAAATCCTTTGAATGGTTAGATTCGAAGGATTTAATTGATTTTACGTTCGTTCGAACTAATTGCGGTAAATCCTTTGACTTCGATATTCGAAGTCAAAGGATTTACATTCGGCAGTCGAATATCGAGGGTTACTATCGATATGTAAATCTGCCCTGTAAACATTAAATTAACCCAATAGGCTGGTTTTACTTCCAGTAAGGATTAAAGCACTGCGTATCTTGACAGCGCTATATAAATAAATGATGATGATGATTAACGGGCTTCCAAATAATGGATCCCATACCTGTATTATTATTATATTTGATGTGTAATAAAATAGTAATAGTAGTAATAAAATTATTTTGAAACTTATGTAGAATAGCTTGTGTGTATAACTGGCCTGTCTGCAAATTCATGGAAAACTGTATAAATTCACAAATACACATGATCAGCGAAACTTCAGTGATCTGATCAGCTGGGGCACAATTCAGAAGCCAACTTTTAACAAAAATATTAAAAAATCTGTAAAAAGAGAAGGATATAGTGAACATTACCATCCTATGTGTATATGATATACTTCAGTAGCAATCAATCTTGCCTATTCGAGTACTACAAAATCATGGCTTCAGCGGTAATATTTTTTGATATTTTTATTTTTCTGTGATGTATTTTTGGTACCTACCAAACATCCAAAAACAAATCTGATAATTATACAAGAGTTCAATGAATTCTCACTTTAAATGCACCCACCAGTAGAATCTACATTTATATTTTAACACAAATTTTGCTGCCATATAGAATGTTGGTTACTTATGTATGTAAGCTTGAGTAACTCATTTGTAATACACATCTCTGCCATAAACAATTATCCACAAATGTCATTACTATAGTAACAATGCCCCCCCCCAAAAAAAATCATACAAGAAAATGTGGAATTTTGCTAAAGAGAATAAAATACATATAAGGAATATGTATTATGCTTCTGTTCATAGAAATTTTAGTTAATCATGCGTCCCAACACAAAAACTAAAAAAAACGGAGAGTTCTCTTATGCCAAGCAGCTAAACAATGTTTGGTTTACAGTGATCACGTCTCTACTCAATGTTCCACCTAGATATTTAGCTTTAGACACCCTAACTTAAATGGCATTGCTAGGTTATCAGGAAGATACGAATACTCAAAAGCCAACAGCTCTGTAAGCAAAATATACATTATTTGTATCCAGGATAATTCATATTCAACATCAGATCTTGTAATCTGAAGTGTTTTGGGTAGAGAACCTAAAATTGTTGTACAATGTGTTGCATTAACCATTACAAAGGTTCTTTATCATGCCATATACAGACCTGCTGAACAATTGTTGTTAATTCCAAGCACAGCTGAATTACATTATTTCTTGTGACGGAATAATCTGTCACCGCAGCAAATGGCGATCTGTAAAAATACAACACATTTTTAGCATTTCGATTTTCTAGCATACATAGAATTAAAATAATCTACAGAAAACACTCAACATGCAATGACATCTAATCAATGACAAGGTCATCTAATCTAGCATTAATAATGCTACTTTAGAAGATTATGAATTTATCACACAGTTTCAGATATAGATTTATACAGCAGGCATGGTGAAATGCAGGAGATACTTTAAACAACTAAAAAAAACAAAGACAAAAAGTCATTGCATAACAAAAATCTACACAAAGAAATAATTGGCTGTCAATACAAAGCATTGGACCTGGTCCTCAAATCTCATTTGACCTTTCCTGTGAAGAGTTATTTATAACATCCATATTAGAAAATCCTAAGAATGTTACTCAAAGGATACACAGTCCCATACTCATCCAGTGATGCGATCAGGAGAGTTCTGACAGCACAGAGCCATTGGAAGCAATATATAGATCCATAGGACTTGACAAATAAATACACTAATTGTACAAACCAAACAAAATCCGCTAATAATTATGTATATATGACTTTCTTTCTCCTATATAAAGATAACTAAATATAAGTATTGGGAAGAACTAAGTAGATTGGAATGCGCTATCTGGTGGGACCACCTACAAATACAATATTTCAAAACAGCGGTGTGATTAAAACCCGCAAAAATGATACCACTGCTCAATTCAGTCCAGCCACTTGCAACAATTGCATTTTTTTATTAATACGGTAAAAAAGGCAATACTTAAAGGGGTGGTTCACTTTTAAGTAAACTATTAATATCATACATAATGGCTAATTCTAAACTACTTTTCAATTGGTTTTCATTATTTATTTTTTTTATCTTTTTTGAATTATTTGCATTCTTCTTCTGACTCTCTCCACCTTTCAAGTGACCCCATCGAAACAACAAATGCTCTATAAGTCTACAAATGTATTGTTAGTGCTGCTTTTTATTATTCATCTTTCTATTCATGCCTCTTCATATTCCAGTCTCTTATTCAAATGAATGCATAGTTGCTAGGGTAATTTGGACCCTAGCAACCAGATTATGGAAATTGCAAACTGGGGAGCTGCTGAATAAAAATGCTAAATAACTCAAAAACGCCAAATAATGAAAACCAAATGCAATCACGCTCTACATCATACTAAAAGCTAATTTAAAAGTGAACAAGCCCTTTAAAATGTTGCATGGATTATTAGAGAGTAAGGACAGTTTGGGTCATATAGTAAGTGAATCATAACTGTGGGGATTAGGGTTGGATATAGGTAAAGAATACCCAGAGAATATGAGCACTGCCCTCAAGCATACTATGGAAGTGAGCAATTCCTCATTTCAACAGTATGTGTAAGATGGGTTGAGCTCGACTTTAAAGTACAAGTCAACCGAAAATAAAAATTTGCCCAATATAAGAAAACATCATTCTAAGCAACTTTCCAATCTATATTATTACAATTTTTCTTTAGTCATTTGTATATGTATTGCTATTGAAAGCTGTGTTACTCTGCCACTATTTATTCCCTGCCCCGGTGGCTGAGACTGCTGATACAATGAAAGACAAGGCAGCGGATTAACAGACCTGTCTTTGTTGGAGAACAAAGACTTTTGCAAAATTGTTTAAAAAATCCAGGACCACAGAAGACTGCAATAAGACGTTGATATTCACACATAAAATTTAAACTAATAGTGCAACTTGAGAAATTACTTATAAAATACTTTCAAGGTGGTATATCACCCCAAAACATAAAAATGCTATACATCCAGACTCTTCCCCACAGCACTAATTGATAGGTATAGATAACCCCAGAACAAGTTAAGCTATCTTAAACAAGATAATATCAAACATTAGATTTGTATTCTGTAAACTGATAAAAATCGGATATTCTGATAATATGTAAGTTGGAATATACAAAAAGTTATAGTATGAGGTTTCATTTATTTGCCTTTTTTCTTCTTTTTTTTTTGTTGTATTCCGTATTTTGTTAGTTTGGTTTTTCTTTTCCTTTTAATATTGTTGTATTCCGATTGCATATCAGTGTATTTGCATTTAAACACTAAAGATACAACTTATGCACCAACAAAACATACAACAGAAAAGAATAATTACAAAAATGTACATTTATTTGTAATGTTTTGAAATGAGTGTGATTTATTGTTAGATAAATGAAAAGAGAGAAGTTAAAAAAAGTAACAACCAGGTGTTAAGCAAATGCTGCTGTCAATAGTAAATGTTTTTACAAATAACTTTAAAAGCACTGACCATTTTTATTACATGTATATTGGAAATTTACACAATTGTTATTTTGGTATTGACTTGCCCTTTAAGGGGCCTATTTATCATGCTGATTAAAAAGGTGGAGATAAGTATTACTGGTGATGTTGCCCAGAGCAACCAATCAGCAATTAGATTTCAAAACAAAAGCAAAGATTATGATTGGTTACTTTGAGCAACATTACCAATAATGCATGATAAATAGATGCCTTCTGATTCTGATCCTCGTATAGCTAATGTGGTTTTTCAATTATTGCTACTCTACAATCTCTACGTTTACGTCATGGTTTGATGATATATACAGTATATAGTGCAGTAAGATAGATTTTGCCCTTATTATACAGAACTGGAACAAAACTATCCTCCCACTATTATGAATTTCTTGTTTTTTGACATTTATCACAATGTCTCGTATGGGCAGGTTTAGCAAAGTGTAAGATTAGAGCGCTACTAATTTCTATGGTATTTTAAGAGGCATAGTTATCAGATGGTGAACTCAAAGACCCATTGAAAAACATGCCTTTTACTATGGTGAGCTGTAATCTTACGCTTTGTTTAATCTGCCCCTCAGTCTATTCAACCCCTTCCTTTCTTTCTAATAACACTTTTAGGCAAACTTTCTTGCTAGTTTTGGATATATCTACCCTTATTTCTGAGCAATGGCTTTATTTTAAAGGCTCATCACTTTGCATCTGAGGATCACCATGTATACTATATATAACTTATAGATGTGAGTCTCAGACTATTTGAGTTCAAGACTACCTTTGAGATCAAACATTTGGTCAAGTAACAATTAGTTCATAACAATAAACAGGCATCTATAAATATGGTGGTATCAGCTTTTTAAGCCATTGTTTTTAAGAACAGTAAATAGATATTCCCACCATAAATCTCCCTCTAATTGAGATTCAAGTAATATCTAAGAGCACTTACTAACTAGCCTTAAGACTACGGGCAAGTCAGCTCTACCGTCTGGGAACCACTATCATATTTGTTAGGGCTTCAGGTAAAACCAACATATTGTTAGGTATGTGACCCATGTGCGACCTGCAAGCCAACTATATTAAGACAAGAAGTTGATGTACAAAATAAACATATAATGCATACCTCTATTGTCAGTAAAGACTTCTAGAGCTCTATAAAATGTAAAGCAAAAGTGATACAAGAAAACTGCATCAGCAGAAATCAGATATTGCACATCTATTATTCATAAAAATTCCATCCCATAAAATAAGAAATATTACATATATTTAAACAGTATCAAAAAATGTGCTTTATTTGTGAAATACAATATTCGCTGTAACGTTCTTTGTTTACAGTGAACTTTATACCAAGAACATTTGCCTGTTTTAACCAGTGTTTTGATTGGACTAGACAAACACTATAGACCAAGATGGTGCTTCAACCTTCTGTAAAAACCTAGAACCCTCAAAAGCAGCCTTTGTTTGCTGACAAACTATGTGCTTTAGAAATAAGGGTTCTATAGGCTACTCAGAGTAGATGTACAATAATTTGCCTTTGTTAAATATGCAATGTCACAATGCTTATAGACTTCACTACCACAATGCAGTTTACTTCTCATCCGAGGCACCATAGGCCATGTGACCACCTCAATTGTCTCATCTGCTTGAGACTCTACAGGGCAGTTCTTAAAAACACCAAGAAATCTGCAGCTAAATTATACTCATGTGAGAAATAATATGCAAAACAGAAAGAATGCTCATTAAATAAGTATCTATGGGCAGTCCTTATAAGCAAGTTTCCTGTGGCAGCGAACCAACTTCCTCAGAAGTATTATCCTAGCATATCAGCGACATGATAGGTCGAGCTATACTTTGATACATAAGTGTTTTTTGTATGTATACTGGCAGTAGTGGGGGCACCTCTGCTTTTTATCAATAGGGGCCAGACATCTTTTTAAAACATAGGAAGCATGGATGGTCCAAAATACATGGAAATATTTCGAGAGAACTTGTTTCAATCTGCTGAAAAAAATCAAGTTGGCAAAGTTGATCTTCCAGAAAGACAATGACAGCAAAGTCATCACTGGCTCAAGAGAAAAAATGTGAATGTCCTACCATGGCCCATTACAAGCTATAATATCCAACAAGCAGAGAATCTGTGGCACTACTAGAAAACTTTGGAACAAAAGCAGCACACAACTGAACCGCAAATGTTCTGCCTAGAAGAATGTAATTAAGTAGGAATGTGAATGTATAACTTGAATTTAAGGGAGTATATTTATCTAAGAGTGAAGTTAGAGATCACCACAGTCCGCTAGAGTGAAATTCTGCCTCTCTTTTTGAAAGGGATTTTGAAAGGCATTTTTATCAAGTTATGAACTTTCACCCATTGATAAATACTCTTTTAAAAATCCCATAGAAATTAAAAGAGAGTGTCAGTATTTCACTCTAGTGGATTGTGGTGATCTCTAATTCCGCTCTTTGATCAATATTAAGGATGCACTGAATCCAGGATTCTGCCTTTTTCTGCAGGATTCAGCCAAATCCTTTTGCCCTGCCGAACGGAATTGGAATCCTAATTTGCATATGCAAATTAGGGGTGGAGAGGGATATTGCGTGATTTTTGTCACAAAACAAGTAAAAAATGTTTCCCCCTTCCCATCCCTAATTTGCATATGCAAATTAGTATTCAGATTCAGTGTGGTATTTGGCCAAATCTTTCGCAATGAATTCGTCCGAATCCAAAATAGTGGATTCGGTGCATCCCTAATAAATATACCCCAAGGCTTTAAGCTTATTTCTTTTCTAAAATACCCCTAAATGCACCCATTTGAGAGGTACTCAAGCTGTACAAAAGTGTGTTCTGTCACCCAATGGCATGGAGGCAGAAAGATCCATCACTAGGCTGGAGTAATATTTCTATATAATACACAAAAACCATGATTATCTTGTAAATGATATCCTTATAAACGGTGAGTTCTGATGTCATCCGTTATAAACTGTGAGTAGTGATGTCATTTCTGTCACATGACTTGTGTATTATAATAAATAAAGTACCCCCTGTTGCAAAATATGAGGATATTAGAAGTTACCTCAGTGTTCCATGACCTCGTGCTTTTATATGGTCATGAAACTCCTCTGTAACTTATAATATCCTTATATTTTACAAGAGGGTGTACTTTATTCACTATATATACGCCAGTCCATGTAATGCTTTCAAATTCCATAGCCCAGCATAATGGAAGCTGCTTTTTACTAAGCATTGCCGTACAAGTCTGGAGGGGATAAGAACTTTGAGCAGCATTGGGGCATTTTTGAAAGATAATTTTTTTCAAGTAAAAGTTTATATATATTTTTTTTCTCGAGTTGTTTCCTAACATAACATAAAACAATATCATAATGTCAAGTTCTCAGAGAACTTTGAATACACAATCCCTGTGCCTACCAGGGTGTTTGCTACTGCAAAGGTACAGTAACCCCTATCAATCATTCAGGGGTTTATTTTCAAACAGGTGAACAGTAAATGCTACCTGCAGACTGCTATAGATGACTAGAGACCTAGCATTTTTTTCACCTCTTATTGCATTACCTCCTAAGATCTTTAAAGCTCAGTGAACCCAGGCCCGGATTTGTGGTGAGGCTACAAAGGCCCAGGCCTAGGGCGACAAGATTTTAGGGGCAGAATGTCACCAAGTTGCTATCTAAGATGCACTGGGGACGCAAACTCCTGTAGACGTAATTTCCAATGCTCAGGTGCTCGCACGTGGGTGGGAGGGGGGGGACACCCTGCGAACTAGGGGCACCCAAGACCAAAATTCAGGCCTGAGTGTACCTTCAGAAAGGTGTCTATAAAGGGTCCAAAGTGTGGTTCAGCCACAGCATTCTCTTTTCCTTTATTATTCATTTTAAAGTGTTACAAATTGTTACAGATTGTTCATGGTCAGTATATTACGAGGAACGTTGAACCGGTTACTGAATAATCTCCTATGTGATACAGACATTACTGCCATGATGTTAACGTTTTTAAAAGTATATTAATGACTCTGGTATAGGGTACTTACAGAAGTTCCATTATCAATTTATGACTGAATGAGAAACATGATCGCTAAAACACCAGATGACTTGCACTGACAGGTACTCACTCACTAACATTCCATTGTTAAGGTTAGCGTTAACACCTGCTCTTGATTTCGTTAAATATTTTGATGCAAAATACACTTTGCGATTGCACATTTTTTTTACATATACTGCAATTGTTCACAAAAGTCACTTGGTGGCAAACTTTAGGTCTGTTATGAGCCAAAATGGACGCAAACGCGGTCACTAACATTCGCAATGGTATTTGCAAACTTTTTTTGTGCCAACAAAACATATTACATTCCCACATATATCTAAACATGGCAGCAGGGAAGATGAACTAAACTTCACGTCAACACATTAAAACAATACGAACAATACTAAGGGGAATTCCCCCCCCCCCTTTTGCCTTACAAATTTCTTTTACCACATGTGCAAAAAACAAATACAACATGCAAATAAACATGCCACGGTAATCATAAATAGAACATGCATTAAGGGCGAAAGCACATCACCAACTGCGGAATACTGCAAGAGTGAACTTAAAGGAAAGCTAAACCCTACAAATGAATATGGCCAAAAATGCCTTATGTTATATATTGTATTAACAGCACCAGCCTAACGTTTCAGCTTCTCAACAGCAGCAGTGATCCAGGACTTCAAACTTGTAACAGGGGTTTATCATCTTGGAAAGTGAATGTGACACTCACATACTCAGTGGGCTCTGAGCAGCTGTAGAGAAGCTAAACTAACAACCAGAAAATTAGGTTGGCCTATAATATAAGCTGATGCTACAGGGCTGATTATTAAATTCTGATGCTAATTGCACTGGTTTCTGTGATGCCATGTAGTAATTATTTGTATTAATTACTAATCAGGCTTACATTGTGACATTTATGTGTACTGTAAATTTTGAGTATGTCCCTAAACACAAGTAAGTGACAGCAGCACAGATCATGTGCAGGGAATCTGCGGAAGAGAAGATGGGGAGCTACTGGGGCATCTTTGGAGACACAGATCTTCCTCGCTAAAGGAATGTGGTTGCCTGGGGCTGGTACAGATGCCCAAAACATAATGTACAACAGTTCTACCCTACTTCTTTAGTCAAGCTTTAGTTCTCCTTTAAGATACAAATGGCAGAAGTTTGATAGAAAAATCAAGCTTTGAGCGACTTACTTATCCAGTTTATGCCCTATCCATCTTTTTTTAAGGTTATCAATGTCATCCTGATCAGCATGGCAATACCTATGGCAAGAGAAGGACTTCAAACACGAGAGAAAGCTTCCGTATAACAAATGTTAAGGCTACATAAGTTGTTATTCTTCATTAATAATTCTTACAATGCAGAAAACATTACATGCGCTGCCTTTGAACAAAGTCAACGCTGATTTATTTCCAAGTAAACTGTGAATACATTTTTGGGAGGATAATGACCACCAAGGCGCTGTAAATCATAGTTCGCAGAGCCTGCATGCTGTTAAAGTATTTTAGCTGAGCTTATTAGGGTGTGTAAGCCTTTCACTGCAGATGTTAAAGCAGCTGTCCACCGGTTTTTATTTTTGATCTAATATTTCCTATTTAGAAGCCGCCATGTGCAACGTTTTAGCAGCTGTTTCAGAAAAGGAATGTAGGCGCCTAGCCTAGTTCAGCAAAATGTCTACACTTAAAGGCTCCTTCAAGCTGGATCACCACCAGCCCTACTGTGCAATAGTGGAAATTAGAGTACCTTTAAAGGAGAAGGAAAGGTTAAAACTAAGTAAGCCTTATCAGAACGGTCCATCTAAATATATCAGTGAACCTACAAAGTAATGCTGCTCTGAGTCCTCTGTCAAAAGAAACACTGCATTTCTTTCCTTCTATTGTGTATACATGGGCTTCTGTATCAGACTTCCTGCCTTCAGCATAAACCTCCTTGCCCTGGGCAAGAGCATGCTCAGTTTGCTCCTCTTCCCCCCCCCGAGCAAACTGAGCCATCGCTACTGATCTAGCCCAGGGCAAGGAGGTTATGACTGCAGGCAGGAAGTTGATTCAGCAGCCATGTATACCACACTCGACCGGAAAGACAAAGCAGAGTTTCTACTTTGACCAGGATGGACATCAGAGCAGCATTACTTTGCTAGGCTTCACTGATATATCTAGATGGACCGTTCTGATAAGGCCTTCCTTAGCTTTCCTTCTCCTTTAACAAATGAGTATACCTGTGTACTCTGGATTTTTAAACACTTAATGGAAGAATGCAGTAGCATTTAATCTCAACATGAGTGTTTACCTCTCTTATAAGTTTCAGTGGCTGAATATTCTCAGCAAACTTACTAAAATCCACCCAATCCAGTCTACCTTATTTCCAATGAGCCCACTAGGCAGATTGCTAGAATTATCTGCAATTTTTTTTTATAAAAAAGTGGTGTACAATACGACAATTCTTTTCTAACTTTAGGAAGCTGACTGAAGACAATTATTTTCTATTATAAACTGAGCTAACATGGCTTTTATTGTATAATCATCTCGGTCTCTGAAGAACGCATATAATAATTAAACGGACAACATGAATAAAATATTTCCATCACTGCAACTCAACCCAAGATCTTTTCTGATGAATACTGATCTAAAAGGAAATAGAAATATAGCCTTAAAATATGAGAGAATTAGATTTGCAGGAGTCTCACACACATATAAGGGCTCATTTACTTACCTAGCTCAAGGTGCAAATTATAACTTACATGCATTTTACCAAAGCAAATTTAAAACTTGCATACGTTTAGAAATTGAAGGTAATTAGGCTCAATTGAAGGGGGGACACTAGGGTAGACAGAAATTCTAAGAACAACTGCTTTAAATAAAATAAATAGAAATCATGATTTGCGCTCAGTGCAAAGACAATTTTCAAAACAGATCATATCAAATTAAGGTATTTACTTTAAAAGGGTACTTCTTCAAATTACCTTTTAGTATCACATAGTGATATTTTGAACATTCTGGAACTGGTCTTCCGGTTTTTAATTTTTTTCATTTTAGTAGCTCTCCAGTTTGGAATTTCAGCAGTTATTTCATTTATAGTTTTTAATTCACCTTACAAAATAAGCAACGGTCTGAATGACAGTCACAGTCCGATTTAGAAATCCGAATTTCAGCTCTTGCAGGCTACTGCCCATACTTTTTTATTAAGGGATTTTCCAAATGTTATAAACAATTGAGTCCAGCATTCCTTTCATGGCCGTTAACAGCTTAGCATTTCATCCCAACTGCGCACACACACCCCTATTTTAATTTCCAACATGGCGCATGCTATATTTAGAAGAACCTGGATTTTATCTAATGAATTTACCTAGCTCGATTCTGGAAGACAAACACGAATTTGAAGCACGTGTGGCTAGGATTGACTTTAAGGAGTAAATTACTAAACATACATTTTCTAAATAGCGGGGTCCTACCACTAGTGATTCCTTTCCAAAAATAGGGAATTTAAATTGCTTACCGTAAATTCCTTTTCCCTCAGTCCCGAAGGCAGCACTTACTATAGAGAGAGCTTCTCCTAGGGTAGGAAAACATCGCCCAGCATAATAAAAACACTCCTCCCCTTCCTCCCTATAAAGGTGCCTCCCCCCAATACCCCTCAGTGATTAACAAGCAATACACATCATTAATGCCAAGGTTTTTAATAAGGGGGGGGAAAAAATGTGCTGCCTTCGGGACTGAGGGAAAAGGAATTTACGGTAAGCAATTTAAATTCCCTATTTCCCTCACGTCCCTTGGCAGCACTTACTATAGAGAGTTGATAAGCAGTAGCAATGGGAGGGTTATTTAGCTACAGCACCTAAGACTGCTCTTGCGAAAGCCACTTCCCTGGGTGTACCCACGTTGAGCCTGTAATGATTCGAGAAAGTCTTGAAGCTTGACCAGGATGCTGTCCTGCATATTTGGTCCACAGAAACTCCAGCACTTTCTGCCCATGAAGCTGACACTGCCCGAGTTGAATGAGCACATAGTCCAAGTGGAACTGGTTTCTGTTGTGATGTATATGCGAAAGTAATTGCCTGTTTTATCCATCTGGATATTGACATCTTTGATGCGGTTTTCCCTTTTCTTATACCCGCATATGTTATGAACAGGCAATTAGATATTCTAAATTTCTGTACTTTTTTCAGATACATTAAGATGCATCTTTTAACATCCAGAAAATGAAGATTTTCTTCATGTTCATTCTTAGGCTTCGGATAGAAATCAGGCAAAACGATTTCAAAATTAACATGAAAATTCGATGAAACTTTGGGTCGAAACGAAGGGTCTGCTTTAAGAATGATCCTGTCTTGAAGAATTTGTAAGTAAGGTTCCTTACAGGACAGGGCTTGTATTTCACCAACCCTTCTTGCCGAGCAGATGGCTACCAGAAATACAGTCTTGATTGTAAGATGAAATAATGTAGCTTCTTTTAATGGTTCAAAGGGAGCCTTTTGAAGAACTTTAAGCACCATATCTAAATCCCATACTGGTGTTTATGGTTTGCTTTTTAGTTTGATGTTTCGCATTGCTTTTACCAACCTTTTTATTAACGGTTGTTCTGCTAATGCCAAGTTCTTAAAAGCTCCTAGCGCCGCTATCTGAACTTTAATAGTATTCCAGTATCTAGAATCATGCCTAAAAACTTTATTTTCGTTGACGGACAAAGATTGGATTTTGCCCAATTTATAATCCAACCTAATGATTGAAGAATTTGTACTGTTAGATTTATATGTTCTTCCAGAACAGACTGGGAATCTGCTTTTATAAGGCAATCATCTAAATATGGTATTATTGAGACTCCCTGTGTTCTTAAAAAGGCCACAGCGGTCACTAATACTTTTGTAAATACTCTTGGCGCGCTTGATATTCCGAACGGTAGTGCTGAAAACTGAAGGTGCTCTGTGGAAGTGGAGCCTCTTATAGCCACTCTTAGGAATTTTTGATGACATGGTCTTATTGGTATGTGCAAATATGCATTCTGTAAATCTAGCGTTACCATTCTCTCTTGTTCTCGAAGGGCTTGTATTGTAGATTGCATCGTTTCCATCTTGAATTTCTTTTTCCTTATGAAGTTGTTTAAATACCTCAAGTCTATGACTGCTCTGTATTTTCCTTTTGATTTCGGCACTAAAAATATTTGAGAATATACTCCCATACCTTTTTCTCCTTGAGGTACTTGGATTAATACTCCTTGATCTTTGAAGTCCTGAATCGCCGTACACATTGCGTTCCTTTCTTTTTAACTTTTTGGAAGATATGTTTTTATATATTTTGTTGGAGGGAATGATTCGAACTCTATGGTATAACCTTTTCCTATTGTTTGTAGCACCCACTTGTCGGATGTTATTTTTGTCCATTCTGCTATAAATTGAGTCTCCCTCCAACTCGCCTGGCGTCATGCTGAAAATGGTCGCTGATGAAAATTTGTGCGGCCTCTTCCTCTACTGGACCGTCCTCTGAATTGACCATAGGATCTATCCTTCGATGTCTTTTGATTTCTCCAGTCCTGCCGATATCTATAGGAGGTCCGAAACCCTCGAAAGGAGCGTTTAGCACTTCTTTTATCTTGAGGTAAACATTTTACCTTATCATCGGATTTCTTTTCCACTAAAGATTCGAGTTCAGATCCAAACAATTTCTCTCCCTCAAATGGAAGATTAAGTAAGCGATTCTTTGATGCTATATCTGCAATCCATGGTTTTAACCATATCGCTCTTCTTGCTGATGTTGCGAATGCTGTAGATTTAGATAAGATATCTATTGATGCTAGGGATGCCTCAGTAAGAAAATCAGCTGCCGATGACAACATAGGTAGGTCTGCCAATAATTTGTCTCTTGACACCCCTTTTTTCAATGCCTTCTCTAGCTGCGTGATCCATACTTTTAGGGATCTTGCCACTGAAGCTGCAGCTACTGCTGGTTTAAATCCTGCTGCTGCTGCCAGAAAGGTTTTCCGTAAAGCCCCATCAGCCTTCCTGTCCATCGGATCTCGAAGACCTGTGCTGTCTTCTAGGGGAAGCGTTGTTCTTTTAATTGTTTGTGCCACAGGAGGATCTAATTTAGGAGCATTATCCCAAGGTTTAGAATCAGCCACATCAAAAGGAAATAACATGTTAAACTTCTTTTGCAGAATAAACTTCCTATCCAAATTTGACCATTGATTCTTAATTTTGCCTTTAATAGCATCATCCAGTGGAAAACATACTTTACGTTTATTTATATTTGCAAAAAGTTTACTTGACTTTTTAGGTGGTTCTGAAGTATCTTCTAATCCCATTGTTTCTCTTACAGCCACTATCAGAGAATCTATGTCTTCTATAGGAAAAAAATCTTCCATATCTGAATAGTCTGACTCAGAATCTGGCTTATACTTCGATGGACCTGGTTCAACTGATTCATCAGAGGAGATACTATCATAAACGAGGCTCTCCTCAGCAGGTGTATCTTTATGCTGTTTATCCTGGCTAAGGGATTCAAAAGCTTGCACCATTGCATCTTTCATCCAGGACCTCAATTCCTCAGAGCCAGTGCCTGCTGTACCCTTGATCTTTTCCTTACAAGCCCCACATAATTTATTTGTTTCAGTGGACAAAAACTTTCCTTCACAGCCCAAGCAAATAACTTGCAACATTCTCTTAGCCATTTCTTTTTTATCTTTTGGCGATTCATTTGGAGTATCTTTATTTTTAGCCTTCTCTTTAGTTTTGCTTTTTATCTCCCCTTTCTCCGGTGCAGTGTCAGCCATACTGAAAGACACAAGCAGAACCGGACTTTACTATACTGTTTAAGTAATTCATTTTGCCTCCATGTATATATAAAACAATGAGACTTACTTGTGCCTTAAGTGCGCAGCGTTTGGGGACCGAGACAGCAGCGTGTACACCCAGGAGCGGCGATCCGCCGCCATGCCGCATGCTGTGATATGCCGATAACCCGGAAGTGACGCGACTGACGTCACTTCCGCTACTCGTCAGCGATCTGCGCTTCCCCACACACACCACGCGCACAAGCTGGGGGCCGGTCATCTGATCGGCGCCTTAAACTTATAGGCCGTTTTCTTTGTACGGAGGCTATTCATTTGAGTAGCGCCCATTTATTCTCCTTTTATTAATACAGAGGCACAATCATTTGAAAGGCGTCTGTCTCCTTATTCCATATTTAATATGGGGGCCAATCATCTGAAAGGCGCCCATGCTCTCATCCTAATTGTATCTTCTTGAATGCTGGAACGATATATCCTCACCGGTAGGAAAAAAACACTGAGGGGTATTGGGGGGAGGCACCTTTATAGGGAGGAAGGGGAGGAGTGTTTTTATTATGCTGGGCGATGTTTTCCTACCCTAGGAGAAGCTCTCTCTATAGTAAGTGCTGCCAAGGGACGTGAGGGAAATAGATATTTTACTATTGGCCCAATAATCAAAAACCAAGAATGTATAAGTGATACTGGTTTCTTTTTGCAGATAAATTGAATTAAAAAATAAAACTTAAAAATACTTACTAGCCCCTCTACTTACTCCATACATTTTCAACTTTCAACATTCATATAAGAGGTCCTTCTAAGGTCCCACATTAAAAAAAAAACAATTTTACATGAAACTTTGTCATTCAAAAACACATACATATCACTACCACTGTATTTTAGATTTAACAAGCATTGCATTTCTTTTACCTGTCCAACCAAGCCAGGAGGCTCTTTGCTGATCCAATGAGATCCACAACAGAAGTTAAGAAGTCATTAGGTAATTTTCTGCTACTTTTCCCATCATAATGGCCACTTCTCCTCCTCCCAGTTATAAAGTTCTGCAAATTTTTAGCAGATGAATTTAATTTGTGGGAAAGTGTTTTTAGGTTTTCCGTTTCCAATCCATAATTCTGTATCAAAAAAACAGAGGGGGACACGTTACAGTTAAAAATGACTGCGGACTCCACCATAAATACTAATGTTTTTGATAATCTGTATAAGTTTTTTTTATTATGTACCTACTAATAAACGGTGTCATGGCAGGTTAAAACTCCAGAATGGATTTAATTTTATATTTAGAACCTAGACATATAGCAGACATGCTGTATACATCTCAGGAAAAAAAACATTGCTAGCTATATTCGTTCTAAAAATACATTTTATCATGTAAGCCAGCGGAACCAAACTGAATTTGACACAAAACAGTTCTAAAGAACTAAAAAAAATCAAAATGTGATAAATGTGCCAACTGATTGATATCAAACATGAGAACATTTGAGCTGGCAGGAATCTATCAGGATTCCCCATTTCAAATGTCATACAGCTGCCCCATAATTTAAACATTAGATCAAAGGAGTTTGATTCTTGCACCCTAGTTACTAGATCGTGAATTGAGTATTTTATTAGATTGCAAGCTGTATGGTACAGAGGACTCCTATGCCTCATAAAGTATGGCATGTAATCTTTGTAACTGTAATCTGTGAAATGAATTGTTATTAATTGCAATGATATACATACACACAAGAATATAAAAATGGACACTTGACGTGCATTTCTTGAACAACACAAATGCTGATGAAACACAATAGTGATAGTTGACCAAATACAACATGGGGTTTTGCCATGAATGCAAATGTACAAACATGCAACAGATGAGGCAAACAAGCTATGCTATAATTGATTCCATTTGAAATATATTTAAAGATATAAATGTATTATTTATATGTGATATTTACCAATGCGCACAGTAAATCTACAGCCTCCAAAATAAGTTCCTGGTGTCCAATCCGTGTGACTCCTAATTCCTCAAGCTCTTGGTGTGTGATGCGCAACAACTGGTCCCCTGCTATCTTTTCTCTTTCAAAGTTCTTTATGTACTGTTGCAGGCAATCATCCAGACCTATGGATAGGAGGGGGAAGAGGAAACAAGGAAGAAAAAAATACAGGTAATAAGACATTTGTCAAACACACTTCACGGAAAACATGTTTGATCTTCTTGATACCCAGGCACTACGTGTTATTAACATTACCTACTGGATTTTGTTACCAACAAACCTTAGATGCCCATAACACAATATTGGGGCTCATTTATCAACACTGGGCAAATTTGCCTATGGGCAGTTACCTATAGCAACCAATCAGTGATTAGCTTTTTAAAGCTGCAAATAGAACAATGAATGCAGCAATTTGGTTGGTTGCCATGGGTTACTGCCCATGGGCAAATTTGCCCAGTGTTGATAAATGACCCCCAATGTTCCTTGTTGCAGCAAGGTGATAATGATAAATGATTGGTACCCCAAATGCTTTGTTCTACCTAGATTTTTTTATATTCGATTTTGAAATCTGACATGGGGCTCGACATTTTGTCAATTTCCCAGCTGCCCCAAGTCATGTGACTTGTGCCTGCACTTTAGGAGAAAAATGCTTTCTGGCAGGCTGCTGTTTTTCCTTCTCAATGTAACTGAATGTGTTTTAGTGAGACATGGGTTTTTACTATTGAGTGTTGTTCTTAGAGCTACCAGGCAGCTGTTATCTTGTGTTAGGGAGCGGTTATCTGGTTACTTTCCCATTGTTCTTTTGTTTGGCTGGTGGGGGGGGGAGGGAGGGGGGTGATATCACTCCAACTTGCAGTACAGCAGTAAAGAGTGATTGAAGTTTATCAGAGCACAAGTCACATGACTTGGGGCAGCTGGGAAATTGACAATATGTCTAGCCCCATGTCAGATTTCAAAATTGAATATAAAAAAATCTGTTTGCTCTTTTGAGAAATGGATTTCAGTGCAGAATTCTGCTGGAGCAGCACTATTAACGGATTCATTTTGAAAAAAAATTGTTTTCCTATGACAGTATCCCTTTAAAGTTTGCATACAAACTGCAGAATAACCAGCACCTTTCTTAATGCCTGAAAGATCAGTGAATGTCTATATTCTATTCATGTAAATATTCAGACCCAGGTTCCGTTATATGCTTTTTCAGGACATTCATGTTTTCCCCTCTCCGTCAACTTAAAAATAGTAGTTGTATATTGTTTATATCTGCTTCCAATACCCGTGTCTTATTCCCTAATTTCTATCGGTGACTCACATGCCATTCAGACATTCAAGATTGCGTGTTTAATTACAGACTCACAAATTACAGAGCTGAATTCTGCTTTCAATAGCAGTAACATTTTGGCAATTACAAATGGAAATAATGTTTAAAAAAATTACCTATGTAAAATTGGTATCATTATTAGAGTTAAGATCATTTTGATATGACCCTAATAAGCTGTGGAAGAGAATGTTAACCAGGGCCAGAAATATAGTAAACGGTTACCCTTGGTAAAACTGTTGAGGGCTTGCTGCAGAAACACAAATACAGTGTCTATAAATAAGCTGCTGTCATACAAGCAGCCATTCAAGTTAAAATTGGGCAGTGGGGCACAGTAGTGATGTGCGGCTCGGCCCAATACCCGCGGGTCTGGCGGGTTCGGCCAACCTCGCACCCCCCGTGCCTTCACCTGCTGGCTTCCGACTTCCGGATTTATAGGTGCACGTCTGCTCGCCCCGTCCCTTTTGTGACATAATCGATGGGACAGGTCCATAAAGGGAAGCCGGAAGTTGGGCTCAGGCGGGTTAGGGTCGGGAAAAACCCGACCCGCACATCACTAGGGCACAGGTTTACATAAGAGACAAGTTGTACGGAATACATAGGTTTTATTTCTTATACTGAAAGCCATACAGGGGTCAATTTCCATTTGTGACTGGCTACACAATAAAAGCCTTTCTCATATAAAACAGGACATTTATTGCAATAAATAGTCCATAGTAGAGTAAACTTAATCTTTACTGGCCCTGTAAACTTTGTAAGAAACCTCATTGTAGTACAGTGTACAATTTTTTTAAAGGTGAACATCAAGTACAATTATAGCCAGTTTGACTACTTAAATGCCTGGAAAAGATAACGAGACTCCTTTTTTACTCACAGTTATTAATAAATCTTGAGTTTATCTAGATTTAAGTTTGCCCGCAGATAAAAGAGAATACTAAACCTAGCAAACAACGTGCAGAGAAAATAATAGAGATTATAAATACAAAATATTTAATTGAATTACAATAATCTTCTTTTTAAAGGCATCATTTAATTTGAGTCAAACTGCAAGCACAATTGTGTATGTTTTGGCGCATCAGCCACAGCCTGAAGCATGACCACAATTACACTGGGACTATTGAGAAAAAAAAAACCATTACAAAATGGGCTTTGCACACTACAGTTGTGTTCATAAACGACCCTTACTATTTTACAGTGGAATGCAAAGAGGTGCAGCAGATGAATACTTGTAAAGAGCTCCATTATTTTTGCTATCCATAGGTCACCCCCAAGTTTAAGCATAGGTGATGTACCATATCTACTATTTTGCAATGCGGCCTTTTCCGGAAGGGTTCATATTCAGCCGAATCCATTTACTTGGCCAGTTTAAATTCTGATAATTGTATGACTTTTCGTCCCACAAAAAAGTCTGAAAAAACAGTTATTTTTACCTCTTAATATCCCTAATTTGCACATGCAAATTAGAGTTCTGATACAGTTTGGGATTCGGCCAAATCTTTAATGAAGAATTTGCCAGAATTCTGAACCATATCTGAAGGAAGGGGTAAAAAGAACCGTGCACTACACGCACAATAAAAAAAAATGTTTGACTTCATTGTTCATGTGACAACGTGATCACGTGATTTTATGGATTTGGATTGGCCAAGAAAATGGATTAGGCCAGGGCCGGAACTAGGGGTAGGCAGAAGAGACACGTGCCTAGGATGCAAAGGTGGAGGGGCGCCAGGCACGTACCTTTTCTGACGCCTACCCCTAGTTCCAGAAGCTGTGGCAGCAGTTTTTCTCCTTTTCCGAGTGTGCGCGTCCTCGGCGCATGCTCATTCGCGCGTTTCATCGGCGCATTCGCGAGGTTTTATCATCGCATGCGCTCTTCAATACAGCAGGGGGCCATGTAGTCGGCCAGGTTGCCTGGGGCGCCTGACCGACTTGGCCCGGCACTGGATTTGGCCAAATGCTGAACTGAATTATGGATTCGGAGCATGCCTAGGTAAACAGTGGATTAACCTATGGCCAGCAACTCCTCTGCCTTCCCTTATATCCCATCTGTCTTCAACCTCATAATCAACAGTCCAGTTCTATAGGGTATTTTATAGGAGGCATAACACCACTCAACCCAGAGTAGTAATCAAATGAATAATAAGAGAACATAATAAAAAGAGAACATATAGGAGTTTCTTGTTTCTTAACAATCAAACCTTCATGCCAATTGTGGCACAACCTATTACCGCTGCTAGACAAGTCTGTAAGGATGCCTGTAAGGTCAATGGCTCCTTACACTATACAGAAAACTCTTGTACATAAAGCAACATTTCCTGGTAAGTATTTACCTTTCAACAATTATTCACTTATAAGACTGCATAGTATAAACCAGGAGCAAGTACCACAGTACCTCATGCAAAGTAAGGATAAAGACTGTTAATGCTCAGAACATTGCCACTATCTTCTGTGTGGCCCCTTATATTCATTTAAAAGTGTTCATTTAAATTCGAGTGAACACTTCTAGAACCTACGGTCCCCTATGAATATTTCATGTAATCCCTTCATTTTGCTTGGAGTGTGATCTACCTACTAAACTGCAGTGTTCTTTCAAGTAAGGACATTTTAAGAAACAATACTTCATGTTAAGCCCTTATTGCAATATTATTTTCTTTATTGCTATGGTTACTTTGCTAAGCCTCATCAGGCAATCATCTCAGAATTACATAAGGAAATGATATTCCCATTAGGAAGCCTGGTCTTCTTTGCAGAAAAGCAAATCCAATATTTCAGTTAGAGCTTTAAAGAAGTGATTCGTAGCAATGCAACTATTTTTAAATGTGGGTTGGCATGAGAACGATAGCGACCTTGTGTAGGACCACAGATGGCAGGCATTTTTCCCCCTCTTGCAGGAGTAATCGAGATACTAGAAATGAGCACATACTGACAACAGCACTGCTGCATGACTAAAGTGCTATGACTAAAAGCCGTCTTTTAAAGGAGAAAGAGGCAACTATCACTGGGGAGTTAGGCACCCCACATTCATGTATCTGATACCCTGGGGCCAGTGCTCCTGCACCAGCCCAGGGTATTTTTGTTTGAGCTCCATGGAGCAATCAAAATGTAACAGGAACACTAGCCTGGGGTATAAGGTAAGTGATTACAATCGCTTGGGGTGCCTAACTTTCTATTTTATTTCTATTTTCCAAATGTTGGGAGGTATTGTCTTAGCATCCTCTACTTGTGACACCATTCTGCTCGATTACAGGCAGGGAAGCAATCCGATTGGCTGTGCGTCAGGACAAAAGCCTAAAGCTTGCTAGGAGCCCCTGGGTACATCTGAGAACAGAGGAGGACCCAGGACTCTGCCTGTGTGTGCCCTACTTTGCCTGTGTGCAACATACTCTGGCCTGTGTGCGACCAGTGTCGGACTAGGACACCAGAGGCCCACCAAAAACCCTTAGACCAGGGGCCCACCCAAAAACCCTTAGACCAGGGGCCCACCCAAAAACCCTTAGACCAGGGGCCCACCCAAAAACCCTTAGACCAGGGGCCCACCCAAAAACATATAAGGCATATATATTTAAGGTTATGTCTTAATATGACAACTTTTTTCACATATGAGTGATAAGTGATATCCCTGCAGTGAGCACCAACCATTTGGTTTTATGGTGTGCTACCACATTTAATGTGGACTTTTTTTTAAAGGTTTGCCTTCTTCTACTGACTATTTTCAGCTTTCAAGTGGGGGTCACTGACCCCATCTATAAAACAAATGCTTTACAAAACTACGAGTTTATTGTTATTGCTACTTTTTGTTACTCATCTTTATATTCAGGTCTCTCCTATTCATATTCCATTATTCAAATCAATGCATGGTTGCTAGGATAATTTGGACCCTACAAACCGAATTGCTGAAATGGCAAACTGCAGAGCTGCTGACTTAAAAAAAAAACAAATAACCCAGAACCCACAAATAATAAAAAACGAAAACCAATTACAAATTGTGTCAGAATATCACTCTCTACAACGTATTAAAAGTTAACTCAAAACAACCCTTTTAATAACCATCTCAGATTTTATGGTAGCCTTATTTCAGGTTTTCATTTAAATGTACAGGTATGGTACCTGCTATACAGAATGTTCTGTTTTTACGGATATTGGATCTTTTTGTAATTTGGATCTTCATACCTTAATTCTACTAGAAAATCATGTAAACATTAAACAAACCAACAGGCTGGTTTTGCTTCCAGTAAGGATTAAGTATATCTTATATAGGATTGAGTACATGGTACGGTTTTATTATTACACAGAAAATGGAAATAATTTTGATTATTTGGATAAAATGGAGTCTATGGGAGGCTAACTTTCCGTAATTCTGAGCTTTCTGGATAATGGGTTTCTGGATAACGGATTCCATACCTGTACTATAAATAATAAACCCCAAATAAAGACCTCTACAAAAAAATAAAATGCATAATGAAAGAAAATACGGTTCTAACAACTGCTGGTTCTGATTCTAAGAGGCAGCCTCCTCCAAACCCTGCTTAGATTCTTACAATGCCTTGAATGCCTTCATAGCTTTTGTTACATTGTTTAATAAGTCAAAACCAGCAGTGCAGAAATAGAAAGTGATAAACATGTGCTGCTTTGCAAGTTTCAAGTATCTTTCACATCAATAAATCTTAAAAAAATCCTATTTTTTCCCTCAAATAACAGAAAAAAAATACAATCTCAAATTTAATATATTTGCTACACAGTGTTGAGCTGACCTCAAATATATGAAGGTGAAAACAGTACCTTTGAAATTTTGATTCTAAGCAACTTTCTAATATACATTAACAGATTTTCATGGGTTTTATAAATGTTTAATTCTTTTAACCTTACACGTGCTTTAATGGTTTTAATGAAATATATTGGATAGTTGCTTGGAATTACATTTTCTTTTATTACGCCAAAAAGGGGTTTGGGGTGGCTAAAAGGGAAAATAGGATATTGGGCACTTTGGAATTTCACAGACAGGCCAAACAAAAGAAGTTAGTAAAAAATGTAAATAAATAAAAATAAATCTTTATTGAATAGTCATATCAAAAAGCCTTATGCGTTTCGTGTCCATCTAACACTTAGGGGGTTATTTATCAAAGGTCAAGTGTTGAGTTTTTTATACCTCAAATGAACTCAAGTTAATCAAGTTTTCTGTTGGAAAAAACTTGAAATGCTCGAATTATTCGCGTTTTCAGTCAAAATCCTCCAAAAAAAAAAAACCTCAAACATCATCAAGACTATTAACATCTTCAAATGGTTCAAGGACCTCTGCCATTGACTCCTACATGACCTCAAAATGTTTTAGCTAGTGTATTTTCAGATTCAAGCTATTTCCAGGGTCAGGGTATGATTTGGGGGTTTTTTAAACCGAAAATGTTAGTTTTGACCAAAAAATACAACTCGAATTTTTGTGGAAAACCCAAATCGAACCTTCATAAATCTGCTTAATCATAAGCTTAATCGTGTACATAACCGTACCAGTATTTAAAAAGCGGACCACCAATAGGAAAAGAGGGGAGGGAAAAACCTCTAATCTAAGGGAACAGCGTACCCTTAAATATTGTTCAAATATGGTCACCGACCCCCCCCCAAAACTGTTCTAAATTGATACAATTCTTATCTTTGTCCCAGCTGAGCAGAATTTTATTTACAGGCAGCTGTTAGAATTGATACAATATTAATACTCCAGAGATGCTGCTGAGAAATGTATCAACTAAATGTTGCAGAATTGTAACAGTTTAGAGTCTGCTCCTGAATTACTGACCTGCCAGACTCAAACACCAGTGACACGGACATTCACCTTTAAACTTAGATTTTGGAAAATAGTACAAAATAAATAATGGAAAGTAATTGAAAAAAGTCTTTATATCTGGGAAACAATTTGAAAACAACTGAACTGAAAAAAGTATATGGAAGGTAAACAACCTCTTTAAGTATAAAACTTTCTTTGTATTACAATTAATGTATTGTCTGATCTTCTCTAGGACTTATTTGTAATGGAAGAGATGAGATGACTATCTTAACATATATAGGGACAAAGCACACAGTGTGTGGCACCACATCTAAATGTGCCTTGATGGAGGAGGCAGGTCGGTGTACTTTTCTCTTCACCAATCACAATGCTTGGGGATAGACTTTTTCCAAGGGTTCTACACTTCCTAGTGACAAAGCTGCAACCTGATCCCAAAACTGTTTTAAGCTTGGGTCAGTATGTAATATAGGATGTTATTTATTTACAATTCGTGTAATATGGGGAAACCAAGTGCTTTATGTAAGGATGCATAGTGGCGATTTGGAATTGAAGGTCTCTTATGATCTATGAGCAGTGTCGGTCTGGGAAGCCAGAGGCCCACCAGAAAACTTTAGACCATGGCTCCACATGGTCTTCCTCTCCTCACTCAACCTCTATTCTCCAAATCTCTTTTCTTTTTATTCAATAATCTAATTCCGTCTATTTAGCCTCTTTGTTCCCATTCATATAGGTAACGACAATGAAACAGGTCAAATGGTGACTGACACTTGGGCCCAACGGGAATTTTCCTGGTCTCACAGTCGTCCAGTCCGACACCGTCTATGAGAACCACTGATGGTTTCCAATAGTGAACTACTTGGAGTTCTCATAGCTCCACTTAGAGAGAGTCTCCACGTAGTTCACTATTGAAAAAGCATTATTAAGGGTGAACTCTCCCTTGACCCTTCAATAAATGTACCCCAAAGTCTCCAGACTTAAAAACAGTAAGCTTTTATAGTCATTGACTTATTTTTAGCACAGCCTCAGATGGATGTCAAAGACAACCAATGGTCAAACAGATATAGGTTCAGTGAGGGGTTGATGGGCACCACAAACTCTTCCCCACTGGACAGTATCCGACACGTTTATAAATTCTACTTGGTCTAAGAGGTGCATAGTAGACAAATAGTTCCTGTCCAGGGCAGCTACATGTATCTGTACTGGGCTGATTCCATTTCATATACATTTTGCTCTCTCTCTATTTAAAACAAGATTGCTTCACCAATAAACTATTAAACTATGCGGATAATGTTCTCTAGTGGATATGAGTTTAATAACTCATTACTTGAGATAATTAAGATAATGATTGCTCTTTGTAACTTTAGAACATCAAAGTCATTGTTGCTGAATACATCTCATATTGATTATTTTACAATAATAAGAGCATGAAGGTAAATCTAGAAGTATTGATTTTCTTAGGTGAAGAAAAATGATGAGCATCAGAGAGGTCAGGGTGGAGTTTAGTCAGCCTTATCAGATAAAGAAAAGCACATTGTTCTCTCAGGCCTTTCTTATGAAAAGCCTAGCATACTTGCATTCCCAGAGATAAGGAAAAGGAAGACTGTGGAAGGAGCTCTGTGGTGCTCACTGGAAGAACTGAGGATAGGGCAGTTTTCTGATGATAGGATCACAAGCTCAGGGTATAATGTAAGCGAATACAATCACTGGGGGGGTCCTCACTTTTGGCACCCCCTAGTGATTGTTGCCTTTTATTTCTTTTAATGCTGGCTTAGTACTGAGTCAAATGTGCATTACAATGGTTGTGTGGTAAATATCTAACTAACTATCTGTCTGGGAAATGAAAAGATTCTGATTTAAAAAGAATCAGAATGATTGAAATAAATAAGACAATAAGTAAGGCACTAAAGGCAGCTTATTGAGCAATGTATGGAGCCCTCAGACTGGCTTCCCCAATCGATATTGGATGGTAGAGTCCTGCGCGGAACCAATTTGTTAAACCCAAACCCAACCCATGACCCGCAACCCACATATTTACCCGCTTGGACCCGCTACCCGACCCGACCTGCAAGTACCTTATCCGCAACCGTCTGACCATCCAGAAACACGAAGTGCTGCCATTGTAAACCGGAAGTGACATCATTACAAGTTGGTGTGATCAGAAAAAAAAGGAGTAAAACTCGCTATCGAGAAGAACGCGACCCGCAAACCCTGAGAACCCACGTCTATACCCCCTCCCGAAACCTCTACCTGCAACCTGCGTGTACCGACCCGCTGCAGGACTTTATTGGACGGGTTTAAAAATCCTGTCTGATTGAAGACTGCATCGGTTCGTTGATGCAGTCCTCAATCCAACTGCCCGTATTCTTCTTGGTGGTCATATCTCAAGATGGGCATATTTGAGAGAGATCCGCTCGTTTGGGGACCTTGCCAAACAAGCGGATCTCCGAATGTATGGGCAGCTTAAGTTGTAACTGACCTGAATCTGTTTTTAAATTGCTAATTGTGCTACTGGTTTCCATACACAGCTTTGGGAGCAATTTTAATTTAAGTGTGAGTATATGTATGTACAATAAAGCCATTTCTGCTGCGCCAAGAGTCGGGTTTATCTTTCGCAAAAACGAATCCGATTTGATTACATTTTTACCTTGAATTAAAATGTTAAAATTGTTCAAATCTCTGCTCATTTTTGTGACCTTGCCAAGTTTATCTTTTTATATATGGCCAGCTTTACCAGGTAGGCCCTTGAGCATACATTACTGCCTGGTACTTTTCTGGCCTCCGGTTATAATCTATGCTAGAATATGTCCATGCAACTATACTATAAAATTATACTATACATAGAATAGGGTATCCTTCTTAACCACAGGAAAAGCAGAACATTTGCGATGCCGTTATATCCTAGCTACTTTAAATATATTGTTCCAATTTTTACTAGTTAATACTTTATGAATAGACCATCAGACTGCTGAGTATAGCCAATTTACACACCTTCTGACTGTTAAGCCATTAAACAAAAATCAGGTTTATGCAGGGACTATCTCGGCCCAGTAGCACACCTGCAAGTAGCTCCTTATATCTGTAAGATTCAACTGAACAAAGCACAGAGTAAGAATAAATTATTACAGTATTTGCTTTAGCCTGCATAAAGGAGATTACTGGTTTTGGACATGGGCAGGGGGTATGAGGAGGTCAGCCTATATTAATCAACCTTATCAGTGTCCAATTTCGCTGGTATACATAGGAAACCAATGTTGTCACAGTTAGGGTAGTGTAAGATCAATTGAGTATTTAGGATGGAGATTTCTTTGTAGACGTGTATATATGATTAGACCTAGAAGCTAAGCTTGCAACCCAGCTGGTATTTCACCCCAAGTAAGTCACCATCAAAGATTGGTGTTACAAATTTGTCAGAAAAGTGTATATCCTTTCTGCAGTCAACACTGCCATCCAACAAGCACTTAATATTAGGGATGCACCAAATCCACTATTTTGGAATTCAGCCAAATCCTGAATCTTTCATGAAAGATTTGGGCAAATACTGAACCCGAACCCTAATTTTGGGCAGGCCAAATAGAAACGTGAGTGTAGCCAACAGCTAAAATTTTCTTTTTAACTTCCTTTTTTGTATGATGAAAAGTCATGTGATAGGATTCGATTCGGCCAGGCACTTGGATTTGGCCGAATCCAAATACTGCTGAAAAAGGCTGAATCTTTGTTGAACTCCATACCAAATATATATCAATCCATGCTCCCACCACATCTAGGTCCCTAGATTCACCTCCCATACTCCCAGCCCCATTAAATCACCCCCCCCCACAAAAAAAATTCCATACGGTATTCTTATCTTAGTAAACTACAAGGACATTCAATTTTAAATTAATCATCCCTGGATTTTGGTTCAGGGACAAGCCCATAGT
The DNA here is from genome assembly GCA_038501925.1 of Xenopus petersii. Lineage (NCBI taxonomy): Eukaryota > Metazoa > Chordata > Amphibia > Anura > Pipidae > Xenopus > Xenopus petersii. Next base: position 150,276,737 of record CM076674.1, read on the forward strand.
TAGAAAGGCAAGATCAGTTACAGTATAAATAGAGCAATTTCATATCATCTCTCTAATAAACTTGACTATAATTTATAAACTGTTTATCGATTGTGTTAATTTTTCTTGGTTTACAGCTTACTTAAAAGAATTATTCAGTGTAAAAATAATAACTACGTAGATAGGCTATGCAAAATGGAAAATGTTTTCAATATAGTTAGCCAAAACTGTAATGTATAAAGGCTGGAGTGACTGGATGTGTAACCAGAACACTACTTCCTCTTTTCAGCTCTCTTGGTTTCCACTGATTGGTTACCAGGCAGCAACCAATCAGTGACTTGAGGGGGGCCACATGAGTCTTGTTTGCTTTTTGAATCTGACCAGCATGCTGAGGATCAATTGCACTGAACAGTTATGTCCCATGTGGTCCCCCTTATAGTTACTGACTAAATCAGAGTTAGAATGCGGAAAGCAGGAAGTAGTGTTCTGGCTATTATGTTACACATTCAGTAACTTCAGCCTTTATACATTACATTTTTGGCTAACTAACTGTATTGGAACATTTTTTATTTTGCACAGCCTATCTATTTACCCAGCTTTTATTTTTACACTGAACTGTTCCTTTAAAGGTATTTACCGTAATTATTATATAGCAGAGTATGCAGAGTATTTATTAAGATTCAACGCAGAACATACTATGACTATGAATAACCGATAATATCTATATCTTACCTATATGATTGTCTACATTTTGTTGTGGATTCGCATTCAGAAGCTCTCATACTTCAATTAAGCTCTGAAAATGTGCATAACCAGGCAGTGAAAAGAACAAAATGCTTTGAAGTGACTTTGATGAACAAGTCTAATTAAATATATCAATTGTTTTTTATAGATTGTCAGGAAGAAATGGATTAGCAGTTAATTTGTTCATTGCAGAAACTAGAAGCTTGAAGCATTACGTGGAAAAAACGAATTTAAAAGTTGTAAATAGCTTTCCAATGTACAAGTGACATGCTGCATGCAAATGCTTTGTACTCAAGAAAGCCTAAAATCGGCTCTGCACAACTGCCGAGGTTATGCCAACTTATCATGCTATTTGGGGTTTACATAAGTATCAGATATTATTGATCACCACTATAAATGGAATGAAGAGAGGCGAGACACATACCCCCTGTATGACATCAACAAAGAAATTAGAAGAATTTCAATTCTGATTTGTTGTCTGGATAGAGCTCTACAATTAATAACAATATTCAGAGGGTGTATTAACTATTACTATCTTCCATGGAGTTCAAGCATATCACCCTGTTGAGGCAGATAAACTGTAAGGCCAAAAAAATCCAGACACCAGCATGTTCAACACCTCATTCCAAATCAAGGGATTCAAGGGGTTGTTCAACTTCCAACACATTTTTCAGTTCAGTTGGTTTCAGATAGTTCATCTTTGGCCCTGCTGAGTAGAATTCATGAATTTCATTACAGGCAGCTGTTGGAATTGATACAATAGTTGTTAATATTCCAGAGATGCTGTTGAGAAATGTATCAACTAAATGTTGCAAAAGTGTAGCAGTCTGCACCTGAATTACTGAGCTGCCAGAAGACAGGGACATCAAATGGTTTGAAAAAACACTAAGGAATAAAAAAAAATAGAAAGTAATGGAAAAAATTCTATTTCTGGACAACAATTTGAAAACAATCGAACTGAAAAAAAGTGTTTGAAAGTTGGTTCTCCTTTTGCTGCACAAAAAGCCTTAAGGTGGCCATAGATGCAAAGATCCGCTCGTTTGGCGATGTTGCCAAACGAGCGGATCTTTCCCAGATATGCCATTAACAGGCATGGCTATATCGGGGGTAATCTGATTGTTCGGCCGTACGGCCGAACGATCAGTTTACGATGTGGCATGAGCTCCGGCGGGATCGGTCGGGTCAAAATCAAACCTGACCGTTCGACCAAACGACCGATCTCCGCCGGACGAAAGAAGTCGGCACATGCCACACACTATCCGAAAATTGTACGAATCCTCGATTCGTACGATAGGATCTGTGTGTCTATGGCACCCATCAGCCCTTCTATCTGTCTGGGAAGGCTTTCCACTTAGAAACAGTGTTGGACAGGCTTTACATGATTAGCACCTTACAGCAGGCCGGAACTAGGGGTAGGCAGAAGAGGCACATGACTAAGACGTGAAGCTTGAGGGTGCCAGGCACGTAATTTGTATGTCGCTGACCCTAGTCTGGCCAGTGTCCCCTCACTGACCAATTACACTCCCCCAAGTAAAAACATGCATACACGCACTTATACTCGCGTGTGTGGGACGGTCTAGCAGCAACACAGCCAGCCAGGTTGTCTATTTGGATCTCCATGGCTTAAAGGAGAAGTAAAGATTAACTAAACAAGTAGGCTAGAAATGTTGTACATTATATTTTGGGCTTCTGTACTAGTCCAACATAACCACAGCCCTTTAGCAGGGAAGATCTGTGTCTCCAAAGATACCCCAGTAGCTCCTCTTCTTTTCTGCTGATTCACGGCACATGCTCTGTGCGGCTGTCACTTACTGAGCTTAGGGACCCACTCACATATATGCAGTATACATAGAATATAAATGTCACAATATAAGGCTTAATAATTTATACAGACCATTACTACATGGCAGAATAGAAACCAGTGCAATTAGAATCAAAGTAATAATCAGCCTTGTAGCATCATCTTATATTACAGGCCAACCTAATTTTCTTCTTGATAATTTGCAACACTCACTAAGCTTAGCTTCTCAACAGCTGCTCAGAGCCCACTGAGCATGTGAGTGTCACAGACACTTTCCATGATGGTGACCCCCTGTGACAAGTTTGAAGTCCTGGATCATTGCTGTTATGGACAAGCTGAAATTTGAACTTTAAGTCTGGTGCAATAAGTTCATTATAAAAAAATAGAACATTTTTAGCCACTCATTTTTAGGGTTTAGTTCTCCTTTAAATCAACTAAAATCATTTAAACATTAAATACACCCAATATGTTTGTTCTGCTTCCAATAATGATTAATTAGATCTTAGCTGGGATCAAGTAGAATGTCCTGTTTTATAATAACAGAGAACTTAAAATGCAAATTATTTGTTTAGAGGAACAGTAACACCAAAACCTGAAAGTGTATCAAAGTGATTAAAATAAAATGTACTCTTTCCCTGTACCAGTAAAACTGGTGTGTTTGCTTCAGAAACTCTACTATAGTTTATATAATTTAGCTGCTGTGCATCTACAGGGCAGCCATTCAAGCTGGAAAATAGGAGGAAAGGCACAGGTTACATAGCAGATACCAGATAAGCCCTGTAAAATGCAATGGTGTTTTATCTGTTATGTGCTATGTGACCTGTGCCTTTTCCAAGCTTGAATGGTTGCCCCTGCAGCTACACAGCAGCTAAATTATATAAACCATAGCAGAGTTTCTGAAGAGAAAACACAACATTTGCAAGTGTAGGGTAAGAGTATATTATATATTACATTAAAACACTTTCATTTTTTGGTGTTACTATTCATTTAAAATGGAGTCCCGTAATTTGGAGCTTTATAGACAATAGGTCTCTGCATAATGGTTCCTACACCAGTAGTAGTGTTGCCAAAATCAACTTTTATCTAAAAACAATTTATAAAAACACAGCTTAATTGCGATCATAAGCGATTGAATAAAGAAATGCATTTTCTGCTACTCCTTTGAACTGCGGATACTCAGGCTAAAGTGGAAATATTTCACAATTCACAAAGGGTGGATGGATTAAACTTTATCTGAAAAGCCAGTTTCTTTTTACCAATCTGCTGCCTATGGAGGGCTGAGTCTGGATTAGATACCAGAGCGGAAGAAATAAATGAAAGTCCGCAAACAAACTACCAAACTTGAAAAAAACTTGAAAAAATAAAGTGAATACATTTATTAAATCTAAGCCTATAGGGACAGTTCATGAGCGTTAAAAGCTTTCATTTGAAATATTATTTTCCAAAGGGGGGGTAATTACATGATGTCAAGCTACTTCAATAGTGGCGGTATTGTTACTCAGAGTGTGAGAAATTATGTAAATGAACTTTGGAGCATCTGAATCTTTTTTTGGATGCACAGTAATAGGAGGGGTTCAATGGTTCCTTTTTCTTGCTGTGCCAGCCACTGGACAAAGCTCAATGAACTTCCTATGGGCTCCTCATGTTTCTCCCCTTTGATTTGCCCTACATGAACTTGCCTCCCTCCCTTCCATGCAGAATATTTCCTTATCTCCTTGGTCAATTCCATCACAAATATATTCAGTGCTCTCCTTTAGAATACCAGCAACAGCTAAGATGCACTGGGATTAACACATTTTATACTGCTACTTCAGGTTGTCATAGCTGTTGCCGTTATTATAAAGCAGAGCACTGAATATCTTTGCGATTGGATAGACAAACTAATATGAGATAAGAGATATTTTGCATGGAAGGGAGGGTGGCAAACTCATTTAGGGTGAAACAAAGAGGAGAATGGCAAAAATTAGTTAAAAGTAAACTAGTAGTATTCACAAAGGAACAGAAGTGTAAGTGATGGGGCTGAGCCAAAGGAGAAGGGGGCAGATAAGTAAGAAGTCCTGCAGCACTTGAAGTGAAGAGCACAGAATGGAAGAAGGAAAGGAAAAGATAAATAAGAAAGCAGAATTCCAATGGTAATAGAAAATGAGGAGAGAAAATTAAACAAGAAAAGGCAGGGGGCAACATTTTGTCTTTTTTGTTTATATTTGCACAGTGCACTGGCATTTCAAAATAAGCCCTCTAACCCTTGTTAGGTGTTGTTTTTGTTTTATGCAACGTCCCCACCCCTAAAATAAATATATTTTTTCTAAAAATACAGTAGAGATATTTTTCTGTATAGGAATGCATGGGTTTAAATGGAACAGCAGGTCCCCAAGGAAGCAATTATTTCAGCTGGTGAAACTAAAGCAAAACTGCTAACTAGATAATGACACAGTTATTAAAGGAAATTGCAAGGATTTTAAAGTAATAAAATAAGAAAGCTATTTTAATACCATTCTTCAAAAAAAATGCAATAGAATTTGTATGGTTACTGTCTGACCAATATAATAAATAATAATAAAATGCAAGGCCATTGAAAAAAAGTCCTTGGAAAAAAGTGTTTGGATGGTGAACCACTTTCATGCTAAATTCCCAGATGTGGAGTATCAAAGGGATACTAATACATTCCATTATGTTACAGGAGCTCTTTGCTATCCAATAAGTTTATTGAAGTTTATATGCTCTCCCCATGGTTCATTTAGTTTCCTTGCACACTTACACAAACATCTATAAAGCAGTTGCAATTTAAAATGTCAGTGGACAGAAAAAAAAGAGGGTTGTGATAAAAACAAAGACTTTTTATTTGATGTTCAATATTGAAATAACTATATCTTATATCGAGGTTTTAGCAGACAATTCACAATACGTCTGAGTGAAACTGTATCTGAAGCCTTGAGGCAGTAATTGTCAGACTTTCAGTTCAGTCCTTTGGTCAGGGCCATTTTTATCCCAGATTTTTTGGAACCAAAAGTGGCAGGTTTTTGTTTGAAATTGAGGGTGCTATGTAGTGAATCGATGGTGAAATGGAGCATCTGAGGCAGATTGGGCTTGGCCTAGTTTGTCCCGGTTTTGGATAGTGCTGACTGCATAATAAATGCCAGTGTATTCCTATATTCCTATAGTATACTGTATGTTATGCATTGGCCAGTCAGCACCATCCAAAATCGGGACAAACTAGACCAAGCCTGATCTACCCCAGGTGTCCCATTTCACCCTCAATTCGCAAAAAGCTACCCCTATTTCAAATGAAAACCTGCCACCTTGGTTCCAAAAACTTGATTTTTAAGCACCACTCAAGAGAAGGTGTAAATTTTTTTTGACAATGCAAATAAGAATGTGGACACGGTTTGGTTGTCAGTTGATTCTTTTGCAAAGCATTGTATATCCCCCTTAAATTCCTTCTTTTCTCACACTGACTCTGCCGATTTAAGCAGTAGAGAAGCAGATTATAGTTTAGAGTGATAATATCAATAATGCATTTTATGTTCACGTTAAAACAACTTTTTTAATTAAAATAACAACAATCAACAAAATATTGCAATGTAGAGCTGTTCTGCATGATTAAGCTACTGATCTGTATATTCAGAGAGATGCTTTTAACATTCTCCATCTTATATACATTTTTAGTCAACATTACGCGGGGAATAAATGAAGTAATGAAGGAAAGAAAAAGATAAAAAAAAGATTCCATTACACAAGGGAACATTCATTTATTTAATGAATTTCTAATTTAAAAGGGGAATGAAAGGTATAATCACTGGTGGGAAACAAAATGTTAGACACCCTTTATTGATTATTTTTGCTTATCCGAGACCCTGTGCTGGTGATCACCATCACTGAAAACTGCACCAATCCTGGGTACTTCTGTAGGAGAACCATGTTGTTATCTTCTGCAATGTGATGCTCTTACAGAAGTACAGAAGTCACAAGGTTTCTGGTAAGTGATTATAATCACTGTGGAGGGGGCCTAACATTTGGGACACCACTGGTGATTATACCTTCCCTTCTCACTTAAGGGGTCATGCAAATGAAAAATACATCAATGACTAAAAAAAAATGGATCTGTACCTAGAAAAGTGCTGGTTCTCACATCTCTGCAGTTTCCATTACATAAGCACATTAGCCAAAAATTCCAGGCCACTCAGGATTTACCCAAAAATCACTTAAGTTATTGCTAATGTTTTAGAGCATCACAATAACCATTCCCTCAAAGCATTAAACAAAACGCCAAATTTTAATCCATCAAACTCCTCCCATTCCATCTATGTGAGCCATACCACTAATAATCCCAAAAAAATGTTTTCAAAAAGACTGAGGCCTTTCAGTTTTAGAGCTCCCTCTGAAGGACACATGGTTCCCCATCACCTCCATGTTTTACCACTGGAAAGAGATCAAATGTCATTTTTTTCTAATGAGTGCTAGAGGGTTGCTCATCCCCTTAAAGCTTGATTATGACCAAGGGGCACATTTACTAAGCTCGAGTGAAGGATTAGAATAAAAAATACTTTGAATTTCGAAGTATTTTTTTGGCTACTTCTACCATCGATTTGGCTACTTCAAACTTCGACAACGACTTCGAATCGAACGATTCGAACTAAAAATCGTTCGACTATTCGACCATTCAATAGTCGAAGTACTGTCTCTAAAAAAAACTTCGACCACCTACTTCCCCACCTAAAACCTACGGAGCACCAATGTTAGCCTATGGGGAAGGCCCCCATAGGCTTTCCTAGCAATTTGGGATCGATGAATTAAAATCCTTCGAATAGAATTTAATTCGATTTTTCATTCTATCGTTCCATCGAACAAATTGTTCGACGGAACAATATTCGAAGTCGAAGGATTTAACTTCGATGGTCAAATATCGAGGGTTAATTAACTCTCAATATTCAACCCATAGTAAATGTGCCCCTAAATGTTAAAAATAAATTATAAATCAGTGTTCTAGTATAACATCATTATTCTTTAATATAGCACGGATATGGTCCGTGCTATATCAGATAGATATGATCTATCATCAGATAGATATGATCTACCATTATCAGTTCTTGCCCTAGTGGAGTTTAGACTCTAAGATCCCTACAAGCCCAGAGAGAGTACAGACCACAATGCTGCTTGGTATAAATGCTAACCATTATGCCAATGTGTTGCCACCTGTCTAACAAACTTAAATGGTGCTCACAGTAATTCCGTGAACAATAAAATATTGTCTGGAAGGAGAAATGTATTTCCATGGGGGGGGTGCACTTAGCGGATCATATTGCTCTATGTGCATGGTGTCACTGGAGTATTTGTCAAGCCTGTTCCTTTACAAACCATCACTCGGCATTACACCAGGCTTCCTCCCACATAACAGCTGATAAATGGTTGGCTTTAGAAAGCAAAAGAAAAGCCCTACTCTTCCTCAAGGATAACCAACCTGTGATTGAATTAATTCTTGAAATAAAGCTTGCTTCCACTTTCATCACCCTAATAGCTAAGCCAACTATCTCACACATAGGGAGACAGTCACTGTCTATGATAAAAGGAAAGATCACACAAAATGAATCTACTAACATATGTGCTTGCTTTGCGTGCAGCTAAATTGGCCAGATGGGCACATCGACCCGAGAGTTTGCAATTGAAATGCTGTTTTGAAACAAGAGCCTAAATCAAAAAGAGAAAGATTTAATGTCAAATAGAAGTGACTGTTTCCATGGCTGCTTAAGACCTCAACGGATTTCCATCCAATACAAAATTCATTGGCTTCTGCTAAACTAAACTTCTTTTGTTTCTGATAACATCGAGGAGCGAGGAAATTGTATGTAAATGAAATATAGCTTTATGGCAATTTCCAGAATGGTTGAGATCTCTGAAAATATTTTTTGTGAGAGTGTATTTTTATAATCCTTATAAAACACTTATCCTAACTTCATAGAGGGTTGACTCTATGGTGCGGACACAGAGGTTCCAGCATTATAGATTAAATGCACCCCAGTAACAACAGAGTCAAGGTGCAGGTCAAATAAAGTGTATCCACATTTTATACAACAAACAAAAACACTCAAAGGTGTTCTTTACCTACCATACTGGTAAATTCATTTTCCCAGTAAGCCATTTGATACATGGCATACTGGACCACCACATATACTGTAACTGATCACATCACAAGCTTTGGTAAAAAGGCTTGTAGCCTAGTGTCTTTATATTGTGATGGTTATCCTTGTATGCATGTATTAAACACACACGTAATATATTTATCTATTACAGATACAGAATGGTTTGGTATCTATATAAAAGCTAGCTTCTGTTGCCTTCAAAATTGGTTAGAAATTCCTTTCCCTTTATAATTCACCTCCATGCTTTCAAAGGACAGTCTAATGTAGTATTTGCCACCTCCAGTGGAAAAACAGCAGTGAAATTGCAAAGTCTCCTGGTGGTCTAGTGGGGTCCTTGACCATTTCTGTCTGCTGCCTGAACCGACCATTGCCACATTGCCTGTTTACAGACTACTCTTCCTGATTTTGATTCTGTACTGATCCAGATTCTGTACTTTGCTATTGTCCCCAGCCTACGCCTTGCTCTAACACCATTACTCCTTTCACATGTTCCGGTTCCTTGCCTGCCCAGAAATCTCGCCTTAGTTCTCTCAATTTAAGTCCTGACAGCATCCGAGTAGTAAAGGGCTCCTCCCAACGTAAAAGGAGGCTGTTACAGGTAGAAGCTTGAGCTGTGACCGGAACCTTTGCATCTGCTCTGGATTTTGGGATACTGAATGTGACAGATATGTCTTGCATGCAGGAGAACAGTCCACAAATCAACATATATGTGACCAAATAAACAGCAGATATATTTTGAAGATCAGTATTAATTTTATAGATTATGAACTGTTCCCTTATTCTAAAAACTGGAATTCAAAATGGCAACCATCTTCAAAAGAGCATGTAGAATAACATGCGGAACATACAGATACAAAATATCTGGCATTACATGGCACATAGCTCCCAACTATCAAATTTAAAGGAGATGAGAAGGTTAAAACTAAGTAAGCTTTATCCGAAAGGTCTATCTAAACACACCAGTAAACCCTCAAAGTAATGCTGCTCTGAGTCCTCTGTCTTGGGCTTCTGTATCAGAATTCCTGTTTTCAGTTTAAAACTCCAGGGCTTGGGCATGCTCAGTTTGTTCCTCTTCCCCCACCCTTTCCCCCCCTCTTTGCTCCCTGCTGTAATCTGAGCTCAGAACTATGAGCGAGCAAGAAGAGACTCAGGCAGGAAGTAATGTCACAACAAGCTAATATGGCAGCTGCTATGCTAAACAAACAGTGTTTAGAGCGGTTTACTCAGGTATGGTAAAGCATTCTGAAGAATAAAAATAGCGTTCTCGCTTGCACTATTGTGGCTTATCTATTGGCAATAAACGGCCTTGTTAGCTTTCCTTCTCCTTTAAGGACTGGCCCTGACTCCCACAGTAAATGTCCCACATTTGTCCTAGAACCTCAGACCACTTTCAGACCTTGTGGGGGCTGTACAGAGAGTGAGAGAATTTATATTAAAACATCTTGTACTCAATTTTGCATTGGCTTCCCCTTCTAGTGAGTTTGCAGTTGGCATTAAAAAAAAAGAAAACTTTCATATGGTATCATTTCGTTATTTACAATTTTAGGATATATCTGTGGCACTTTCAAAACAAGGGTGTTGGATGTCACTGAACAGCAAAGCAAGTAAACAAAAAAGTGCATGCACTGTATCTATTATTCAGCTACAGAAATATTTCTAAAAGAATAGCTCTTGGCTTTCCTAACACTTAAAGAATCTTGGCTATTTTGGAGAAAATCTTCCCAGTAGAGTTGAATTGCTTTAATACAACGCTTCAGTGCTACATCAGCATCAGAACACAGGGAGAAGGAAATTGCTTGAGAAAACATATTGCAAGAGCAGATTTGCTCAAACAGATGTTTCATAGGCACAAGATGTGACATAAAATCCGTAAGTGCCGGTGCTAAAAGGGACAATTTAATTAGTTTATGTGGTTTAATGTTCAAAGAGCTTCTCTGCCTCTGCAAACGTAACCCATCATCACAGCCACATAAGTGTCCACATTTACTTTTTTAGACAGAGGATCCCATTAGAAGCTACTCAAGCAGTCTAGGCTAGTGATGGATGTACTACAGAGCATTATAAAAACGTCGGGATTACAGAGGGGTCTCCATTAACATTCGTGCACATGCATTATATAGTGAATAAAGTACCCCCTCTTGCTAAATATAAGGATATTACAAGTTACCAAGGAGTTTCATGACCATATAAAAACACGAGGCCGAAGGCCGAGTATTTTTATACAGGTCATGGAACTCCGAGGTAACTTCTAATATCCTCATATTTTGCAACTGGAGGTACTTTATTTATTATAATACAGAAGTTTCAGTGAGTCATGTGACAGAAATGACATCAGAACTCACCGTTTATAACTGATGACATCAGAACTCACCGTTTATAAGGATATAATTTACAAAATAGTCATGGCTTTTGTGTATTATAATGGGGATACACAATTGCAAGCGGTATTTCCATAGGGATACATTCATCAAAAAACTGATGAAAGTATTTGAATATGTTCTCAATGACACCAAGCTACACGTTTATCTCTCGGCAACACAAAAACACTTCACGCTCATATGTGATAAGGCAAAGATGTCAAATTCATCATCATTTTGCTGTTGAGAACTGCAACTCCCATAATCCAAAAACCGAGTGAAGCTGCACCTTCTAGCTATGTTCTACAGTATGCTTATCACTGGAGATCACTGATGTTACAGGTGGGTGCACTAAATACTCATTCATTGCACTAGGAATATTGAATAGGCTTCCCTGACACAGTGTTCATATCATTTCTTTCATTAGTACTTAGGAAGGTAAACTATAAATATTGAGGCCATTCCCCTGCCTATCGCAGTCTTGTAGCTCTTCCTCGGTTAAAAGTGATCGATGTGGGAGTATGGCCTTGAATCAAAGGCTTAAACATCACTGCTGAGCAAAACAAATAAGCAACACTTCATTAGCCACATGAATTACAAATATTGCATCTTTGAAATAAATAAAAAAATCATCAAGAATAGGGTTTTGAAGGTTGTTGGCATGTAATGTACGAAACTGCATATACAGGTATGTGGCCGGTTATCCAGAATGATCAGGAACTGGTGTTTTCCAATTTTCCATAACTTGGATCTTCATACCTTAAGTCTTCTAAAAATATTGTGTAAACATTAAATAAACCCAATAGACTGGTTTTGCTTCCAGTAAGGATTAATTATATCTTAGTTTGGATCAAGAATAAGGTACTGTTTCATTAATAAAAAGAAAAAGGAAATAATTTTAAAAAATTTGGATAATTTGGATAGATGGAAGGCAGCTTTCCATAATTCTGAGATTACTGGATAATAGGTTTCCAGATCCCACACCTGTACAATATATTGCATCATTTTATCATAATCCATTAATTCATTTGTTTACCAAAACTACCAACCACATTCCATTCTCCTTACATTTGGCACCTAAACTATACAGTGGGCACATGTGTAGGGCAATATAAGACCTGTAATAAATTTTATTAAGTTTCCCTGGCCTTGTGTAGTGTAATGTAGTTGTTGCAGCATACACATCCACTTTAACTGCACTCCGTATGCTAATTAGGCACTTAGTGTAACTTCAGACTGCTTATCGTATTATTGCAAGCACGACTTCGCAACCATTTGGTAACCTGTGCACATCTTCAGGTCTCCTTGAATTTGTGCAGCCCAAGCATTCTGAATAACAGGTCCCATACATGTATATATTTCCCTTTTGCATTCTGTACCCGACATCTTAGATAGGAACTTAGTTACAGTCAAAGGTTTTTTTTATAGAGCTTGAATACTGTTATGTACAGGTAAAACCCTTATTTTAGAAATCAATGAATTGCCTCTTTAATATAATTTTTTTTTTATTTCCCCATGGATTTAGCTAATGGAAATTTTAAGAGCCGAGGCCATGTTTATTTTTCTGTGGTATTTCCCAAGCTTCTACAAAAGCATTACTAGTTCAGAGTGTAACGTTGGCCTTCCCTCATCTGCCACTTTCTCTCAAGTGGACTGCCAGCGTGAAATATCACTGTGGGCACGGTCAGTCAAACTGGGCTGTAAATGGTAGGTGGCCATTTAAATGGTAAAAAGATAGCTCATCATAAATAAAATACCATAAACATATTAGTCACCCATACTATTCCTCTGAAGTGAGCACTATTCTGCGAGTGCACAGTTAAACCTGCACTAACGTTTACTCAATGTGATAAAAAGGCAAGTATAAATTATACTGGGACTCCCTTAGAACTATTCACCTGTGTGTCAAGGGTACCCATTTACACAGAGTTTGTATGTTTCCCACCTGTCTGTAGGGGTTTCCTTCTGGTACCGAGTTTTCTCACACACCCAAAAATGTTTACGTAGGTTAAAGGGAAACTTACAACTCTTAGTTTCCTACCACACTCGAAAAACATACAGGTGTGTTAACGGCTCTTAATGCAGTTGACCCCACTGCAAACATGAAAGGGACCTTAGATTTAAAGCTTCACTGGGGCAGTGACTGTGAATGATGGAAACCTCTGAAAAAGTGTTGGGTTAAATGTGTCAGCGCTCTATAAATAAATATAATTATTAGTATTGCACCAGTGATCTGCAGAAATTCACACTGGTTATTTAGAAACAGAAGGATTTAAATGAACACCCGTGAAATTGCTCCATGACACACAACAACATTTGTGCCACACTCGTTATGTTCCATTAAGCAGGGAATAAATATACAGACATATTATTCTGGCCACTTCAGTAATACATTTTGGGGTTTTGCGTTTTTTGTGCTCATGCTGTGTATATTATATTTGCATAATTCAGGTATGTGTCTGCAAATCAGACACATTTCACCTTTGAGTTAACTTTTAGTTTGATATAGGGAGCGATATTCTAGGACAATTTGCAATTGGTTTTAATTTTTTATTATGTGTGGTTTTTGAGTTATTTAGCTTTTTATTCAGCAGCTCTCCAGTTTGTAGTGTCAGTAATCGGGTTGCTAGGGTCCAAATTACCCTAACAACCATGCATTTATTTGAATGAGAACATGGAATATCAATAGGAGGGGGGTCGGAACAGAGAGGAATAATAAAAAGTAGCAATAACAATAAATATGAAGCTTTAGTGAGGGTTTGTTTTTAGAGGGGGTCAGTGACCCCCTTTTGAAAGCTAGAAAGAGTCAGGAGAAGAAGACAAATAATTCATAAACTATAATAAATAAATAACGAAGACCAATTGAAAAGTTGCTTAGAATTGGCCATTCTATAACCTACTAAAAGTTAACCTGAAGGTGAATCACCCCTTTAAGTCCAGTTGCCATCATGTAAAGCACTCAGCATGAGAGGAACATGTCTGGCTGACTCCTTAGGTGCGAGTGTGCTGCAGGGATTGATGCAGGCCGCTGTGGGAACCTTGGAGCTAACAGCATATTTGGATGAGGTTAGTAGCTCCATTGTTCCATTGCATCAATAGGCACATGTTTGCTTAATTCAGAACAGGAGGAATGCAGCAGCACCAATTGAAACTGCAAACCCCTTATATCCCTGGATTCTTACAAAGAAACACGTCTACTTCAGGGTTCAGAGAAAACTGAAACAGCAACAACTTCAGACAAATCTAGGACAAACATAAACATAAGAATGCACAGTGGCCTCTTAAGTGTTTATCCCATGTGTAATAAAAGGCCCGGGTACAGTAACCCATAGCAAAAAAAATTATCAGCAAATACTACCTGCTGACTAGTTGCTATAGATGATTAGGCCAATAGCAAACTCTGCACCTTTTAATGCATTTCAGATGCAGAATTTTTAAATGTACAGGAAGATTTGTTTAATAAAATGCTAGATAGCCAAGCATATGAGTAAATGTTATAACGAATGTCCTGATTCTGCCATATTCCTCCCAGGAGGAAGATTGTGTAAAATGATGTTCTAGTCTAAAGCACAAGAGCCAGCATGACAAGAACAGTACCTGGCAGCTTAGAAAGCCTCTGCAGCCATGACCCCTGTCCATGGTACTGAACAGCAGTTAAAATATACATTATTAAAACTATTCCAGCTCTAAGCATGAAGGGGTTTCATAAGAACCTCGCACACTGGGACAAATAAAGGCTGAAAAAAACCCTACAACCAGTTAAGCTGTCAAAAAAGATATGTGCAGCGTTGTATAAATAAATATGTTATGTATGTTAAGACAGAGATTAATATGTATAGTGTAGCAAAGGTTTTCCCACCTGTCCAACTGAAGCTTATAGACTAACTTCAGTCCTTAATACTTGATGTACATGCACGGTTTGTTAAATGCTACATATTAAGGGGGTTATTTACTAAACCAAGTTTTTTTCAGGTCAGGGTTTTTGGGCAAATACTCAGAAAACACAAAGGGGCAGATTTATCAAAGGTCAAGGTCAATTTTCGAATGAAAAAAAAAAATCGAATTTCAAGCTATTTTTTGTGTACTTCAACTAGGGAATAGTCCAAATTCAATTCGAAAAAATGTGAATATCGAAATTTATCATGTACTTTCATATAAATACACCCAAAAAGTCAGACCCCGAAAATCAGCAATCTCAAACCTGTCATGGTCATGTATAATTCAGTGGGAGATGGCCCTTTTACAATTTAAAGATATCATGAACTGCACTGGGTATTGTCCAATAATCTGAAAGAATTTTCATTGATTACCTGAAAAAAAATCGAGCATTTCGATCTTCAAATCCAAAAAATTCATATGATTTTTTTGCTCGATTTTATTGGGTTTTTCCCAACCTGTTTTTTTGAGTTATTTTATTGATAAATCAGATAAAATAGGGGATGGGAGTTTGGTCGAGATTGGTTTAATAAAAACATGAGACAAATGAGTTGTAGTTAATAACATTTCTTTATTGTAATAAATGGTGCAACATTTGCCTAGGTGCAGTAACCAAAAACAAGCAACCAGGTAAATTCCACCTGCCGATAGGTCTAGTCACCTATAGCAACCAATTAAAATACAGGTCTTTGATCAGCTGTGCTTGGCAAAGAATGATTATAGA
This sequence comes from Xenopus petersii, assembly GCA_038501925.1. Taxonomy (NCBI): domain Eukaryota; kingdom Metazoa; phylum Chordata; class Amphibia; order Anura; family Pipidae; genus Xenopus; species Xenopus petersii. The sequence goes on from CM076674.1 coordinate 150,292,415, forward strand.
AGGATTCCAACATAGGAGACTCTAGAGATGAATTAGAAAGTGGGGGCTCTACTAGTGAAATTTGCATCTTTTACTACAAACCCCATTTGTGTCTTATTTCTGCCCTCTTGGAAGCTGAGTCAGTGCAGTGGAATGCAGAGTCCCACAGCAGCTGAATGACCTGCCAGCAGTTGAAAATAAGGAAAACTGAAAAGTCCCATGGTAAAGCTATTTGCATAAGATTATTTTCATTCTCTCATTTAATCCCAGGAGAGAATCAGATCATTCAAATTTTTAGCTGCTAAGCGCGGCAGGATTTTCCATTCAGATTCATTTATTCTAAGCAAAGACATAGGGGGCAAGGGGATTGACTCTTGTAGCGCTCAATTCCACCTACTCAATGCTGCAAGCATTTCACTATAGCGTATTCCAAAAGACTGACACTGCAAGGGTGAGTGGATTGGAATGGCATTTTTACAGTCAATGAAATACAATGCTAATTGGGCTGAATGTACAAATAGTGTCATTGTCCATGCAGGGGAGCTTCACATAAAAGGGAGAAAGCTTTCTTGTTACGCACCATACACAATTTCTTAGCTGGCATGTTTGTTCCTAGAATAGGTAAAAAACGTTTTCATTCAATAGGGCGTCTAATTCCCAAGGTCTTGTGCTAGTGCTCGTGCAAGGAAAGATCCATAAGAAACTAAAGGTAGGACAAACAGAAATTGATATTCCTAAATACAGATAGATAACCCAAGTATACACCAAGACCACAGAAGGTATATTCCTTAAAGGAGAAGGAAAGGCTTGCAGCACTTGGGGGTGCCAAATGTTAGGCACCCCCCAAGCGATTGTAGTTACTTACCTGAAACCCTGGGCCGGTGCTCCTTTCAGAAGAAAATTGCACCAGCCCAGGGTTATACCAGTGAGCATCATGGAGCGTTCTACCTCAATCGTCTTCAAATTTCTCGGGGCAAACGCATGCACGGTTGAACGAAAAAGCCAACTTTTTAGTTAAAGTTCGGCTTTTCATTCTACTGCGCATGCACATCGGTACGAAGAAGGAAGAAGACGCAAGAAGATCGCTCCATGGTGCTCACTGGTATAACCCTGGATCGTTGCAGTTTTCTGCTGATAGGAGCACCGGCCCATGGGTTTCAGGTAAGTGACTACAATCACTTGGGGGTGCCTAACATTTGGCACCCCCAAGTGCTACAAGCCTTTCCTTCTGGTGGAGCTCATGGGTGTCATCTTCGGTATCTTTGGATTCTCTTCTTCCCTTCTGCAATGTTTGGAGCTTTCCAGCACATGCACAGCAGGCACAAATACCAGGCTGCGCCAACTGCCAGCTCGGTGTCGGTGGTCCCTTAGCAACGGAAGCAGAAGACATATGAAGATGCTGCTCATGAGCTCCGCTACTCTGCATGGATAGGTCAAGTGTGATGTTCAGGGACACTTTTTTAAATAGACTATGCGGTAAAGAAGCAGGGAGGGGGGTTTATTTCTCTTTAAGAGTTGTTTGCAGTTATTCATCACACAAGTGAAAGTCATGTTCACACAAGGATTTTGCAGGAAGCCAACAATTACTACAGAGGTCACGGGTTACAATTCCAGCAGAGATGGATATAACTAAATAATTGCTACATTAGAATTTGTCAGGTTTTTGGTTGGATAAACGGTCTGAACAATAACACTGAACATGACATTAATACAGGGAGGCCCATTTATCAGTAATCTCATTTATTGGTTTCAGAGATTTTTGAAAACCAAGAAAAAAAACCTAATTTTCTCTAAAACGAATGCCAAGTAATTTAATAAAAGATTCAAATGTAAAAAGCATGATTGAAAAAAAAAAAAAAAAAAAACAGAACGGTCCGAATAAGACAATGAAAACCTTCAATGCCTCTAATTTTCTGTGCAATTATTAGCAGAAATACCCCAAAAACCTCTAAGAGCCAGAATAAGGCTACATCCAAAACTCCAGACAGAACTAGATTATTATAGTTCTTAGGGGCCAGAGTTCAACCACACCTGAAAGCCCATGAGTTTGGATGTTCTCACCTGTGTGGGTCTCCTATCACAAACAATACAATATACAAGCAGATTAATTGGTTCCTTATAGACCTGTTCCTAGTGTGGGGGTATAGAAGGGATCTTAGACTTTAAAGGAATAGTAACACCAAAAAATTAAAGTGTTTCAAAGTAGTGAAAATATCTTGTACTGTTGCCCTGCACTGGTAAAACCGAGCGGTTTGCTTCATAAACACAAATATAGTTCATATAAACAAGTTGGTGTAGCAATGGCAGAAACTGAAAAAAGGCTATATGGCACAGGTTAAATAGTGGATAACACCATTATGTTATACAGAGCTTATCTGCTTTGTAATCGGAGCCTTTTTCTCCTTCGAATGGCTGCCCTCATTGCTACACAGCAGCTTATTTATATAATAAGCTGTTGTGTAATAAGCAAACACAGCAGTTTTACCAGTACAGGACAACACTACATTGTATTTGGATTACTTTAAAACACTTTAATTTTTTGATGTTACTGTTTTTAAAGGGCATGCCTTTAAAGGGCATGTAAAGTCTAAAATCGAATAAGGCTAGAAATGCTGTATTTTGTATACTAAATATAAACATGAACTTACTGCACCACAAGTAGTTGGCTACAGGGGGTCACCATCTTGTAACTTTGTTAAATATCTTTGCAAGACTAAGACTGTGCACATGCTCAGTGTGGTCTGGGCTGCTTAGGGTTCATCATAAACAAAGCTGCTTGAGTTCTGTATGGCTGAGAAGGCGGGGGCTCCCCCTGCTGTTCATAAGTATGATTGTTTTCCTGCTAAGCAGTTAGGGACAATATGACAATTCCTATCCACAGCAGTAATTTCATTGCATACAGTCAGGTTTCTTATAAAAATGGTACACATTTTAAATTAAAGTATATTGGAGATAGGTCTCTTTTTTATTAAAGAAAGTAAAAATGGGATTTTATTTTTTTGCCTTTACATGCCCTTTAAGCTTTACTGGAGCTGAAACTTATATGAATCTCTATAAAGAGTTGCATAACATAATAGTTCTAAATTATATGCAAGACGGAGCCGCACAATGTGTCTTCTCTTACTTTCCAGATTCCATTAGTGAAGTCCTCGGTCTCCTGGATTTCCAGGGTGCAATTCTTGCATGGGGTGATAGCCTTGAATGCAGGTTACCCATGTGCATGTGTATTGTGCACATCATCTACTCTGCCAGCAATGGGTGCACAGCATAGAAGTGAAAGGTTGTGGTGGACTAACTGAGGAAGGTATGGTGCAGATCAGATACTGTTGTGTATGTTTGTAGCTAATTTGGCCACATCAGTTACATCATTGTGTATTTTTGTACTTCAGCCAATCTGATTACATTTATTGGTAGAAAGGCCCCAACTTTAGGTAAGGTTCTTCAATCAAGTCTATTCTCCACCACACCAAAGAAGCGAGAAATTTTACAAATCTGGGGGGGGGTCCAGGGTGTGGAGTAGCATATGATTCTATGCTATACCACTGGCAAAAAGGGTGTAAAGTCGTTTGTCTGCTTGTTTTCCACAATTAACACTTGGAGGTACTATGGTTACACTGCGACAGTTGTAAGTGTGCTCCCCTTTTTTTTCTCTAAATTGTTAACGTCACACTAAGTCAAGGGGTTTGAAAGGGATAGCACTGCCAGAAAAGTGTTCCTGAGACATTCTGAGTGTATAAAATACTATTCTTTTGTTGCATTTAATTATAAGGTTCAATCCAAATTCATCAGCTGGTGTAAATTGTAATATCAGCCATTAATATGAATGAAAAAGCCTTGGGTAGGGCAGGATTCTTTCTCACATATGCTTTATATTATTTATGTGATAGTTTAGGTCAACTTATGAATAATAAAATATTTTTTTAGCTACTTCTGAATGAAAGTCATCTTTGTACTGATACAGGTATAGGATTGGTTACAATTGTAATGCTTGGGATCTGGTGTTTTCCAGATTATGGATCTTTCTGTAATTTGGATCCTCATACCATGTAGACATTAAATAAACCCAATAGGCTGGTTTTGTTTCCAATCAGGATTAATTATATCTTAGTTTGGGTCAATTACAAGGTGCTATTTTATTTTTACAGAGAAAAAGGAAATTATTTTTAAAAAATTGGATTATTTGGATAAAATGGAGTCTGTGGGAGACAGCCATTCCATAATTCGGATCTTTCTGGATAATGGTTCCTGGATAACGGATCCCATACCTGTAGTACATTCGGATGGTATGGGGGGACACACCTTTTCATTATTGGATTCCCCATATGGGCCTGGCTCTTAAAGGAACAGTTCAGTGTGAAAATAAAAACTGGGTAAATAGATAGGCTGTGCAAAATAAAAAATGTTTCTAATAGTTAGTTAGCCAAAAATGTAATATATAAAGGCTGGAGTGAACAGATGTCTAATAAAACAGCCAGAATCCAACTTCCTGCTTTTCAGCTCTATAACTCTGAGTTAGTCAGCGACTTGAAGGGGGGCCACATGGTACATTTCTGTTCAGTGAGTTTGTAATTGATCCTCAGCATTCAGCTCAGATTCAAAAGCATCATAAATGACCAATGTGCCCCCCCCCCTCAAGTCTCTGATTGGTTACTGCCTAGTAGCCAGGGTAACCAGTCAGTGTAAACCAAGAGAGCTGAAAAGCAGGAAGTAGTATTCTGACTGACTTGTTATACATCAAATCACTCCAGCCTTTATACATTACATTTTGGCTAACTAACTATATTAGAAACATTTTCTATTTTGGACAGTCTACCCAGTTTTTATTTTTACACTGAACAATTCCTTTAAGCACCTGGGAAACCATTTGTTCTGGGTACATATTGCTCTGCAAATGAAGATAACTAAATTTTTTAAAAATGATGGCCTACATGGCCACAAATCGGAGCATATTTCTGCCGATCTTAAATGGGTTGTTCACCTTCCAAACACTTTTTTCTATTCAGTTGTTTTTAGATTGTTCTCCAGAAATAAAGACTTTTTTCAATTACTTTCCATTATTTATTTTTTACTGTCTTTCCAAAATCTAAGTTTAAAGTTGAATGTTCGTGTTTCTGGTCTGGCAGCTCAGTAATTCATGTATCAACATTTAGTTGATACATTTCTCAGGCAACTCTGGAGTATTAGCAACTATTGTATCAATTCTAACAGCTGCCTGTTATGAAACCCAGAGATTCTGCTCAGCAGGGACAAAGATAACAAATGTATCAACTAAATGTATCCATTTAGAACAGTGAAAAATGACACTTTACACGTCAATATTAGAAAAACGGTCACAGGTAGAAAATGGAAAGTCATTGGAAAAAGTCATTATTTCTGGTGATCTATCTGAAAACAACTAGTTGTTTGAAGGTGAACCACCCCTTTAAAGCTCTTTGTATTATGACATGAATCAAGCGTCCCTTTCTGCTCCAATATTCTGATGAGGCCTTATAAAGCACATGAAAATACAGCGAAACCTCGATTTTAAGTACCCTGATTTTAAGTTTTCCCTCATCTTACATTTTTTATTTGTGGTCCCACCAATTTATAATGCATTTCAATAGGTGCATTTCCTGGATTTTAAGTAATGTTTTCCCAGATTTTGCATAAAAATTTTGTCCTGATGTATGCAAAAACTGCTTTTTTCCCCTCTATGAATGTTATTATTTGTGAAATAAAGAGGTTTAAAAATACTAACCAGATGTTTATTTTGCCATGGTTCTTCCTGTGAATAGCCAATTGCAATTAACCTGCCCCTTACACAGTCCCGCACCTACATGTATCACTTATTGCTTTAGGTTATGTATGTGACTGACAGAGAGTCTTGCAAATGTCCCCCATAGTGTAACATTAATGCTGTACTTATATCCTTTCAGTACTTGAAGAAAAAGTTACTTTAACATATTCCCTGATTTTACATTTTTGCGTATTTTACATGCATTTTTCCTGGCCCCCTGAAAAACATAAAATGGGGGTTCTACTGTATGGCCAGAAGCGCCATACAGGTATATATTTCCATGCTCCAGTGGGCAAGCTATACAATGTGGGAACCAACTGATTCTGTTCAACGGACCCTTTGAGGCAAGGACCTCACCAGGAAAATACACTTCCCCACACAAATTCAATAACAGACTATAACTTATAAAGCTTTTTTTCTACAGAATAACTTCTTACCATATCAGACAATTGCTTCCAGGTATGAATAAATTCCAAGGTCAGTATTTATTTGAGTCTAGATAATAGACAGTGAAAGTAGGGCTGATAATGCTCTCATTGACCCATCGGCACCTTGAATAGCCATTTAAACAGGTGGATGGCCAAAGTGAACAACATCTAACCAAACAGCCAGTGGGCCGAATAATAATCAATAACCTCAAAGTCATCTTCTATAAGAACTCCTTTAGTCTTCAGCCTCTTTGATTACTATCAAGAACGGGGTTAAGAATCATCACAGCATCAGAGGTCAATTGATAACTTGCACCTAGGTGATTGGGTAAACCAAGGGTCTGCTTCATGATAGGAAGAAAAATGAAAATGTATTCCCAGCACAGATAAAAATATCAGGAGATGTGTAATAAAAAAAGGAGAGAATTAAATCTTTGATTCAGCCCTGGGGGGGGCAAGATTCAGAATAAATCTGGGTGTCATTTAAAATAGTTAAATAGTTTTGCACCTTAGAGTTTACAGCCCTCTCAGTAAGAGATTAAACTCCTTTGCAGCCTTGAAACTATGCATCAGACTCAGAATGAATGCCGGCTGCTCTAACTAGCTGTCAAAAGACTAAATCTTATAGGAAAACAATTTTCCAGCAGCAACTTAAGCCCCTTGCGGAGGTCTAAACACACTGTCAGTAGTCTATGAGCAAAAGATAACACTGCCCTCACACAAAAAAGTAAAAACACCAACAAAACTATTTTTTTTGTTTTACTGTAAGCACCAAATACACAATTTATTTTGCCAGACCAGAAATAAGATACTAGAACACTAAATTTGAAGAAAAGAAAAAAAAAAAAAAAAAAGTCTTTAGAAACAGAGCATGTGAAATAAATTACTGCCTTAACAACAAGATTTATCATCAAAGCTGTTCTTAATGTGCTTGTGAAATTCTTGCTGTAAGTAGGAGTGGGCGGATTTCAGTACCAGATTTCAATAAAAATGCCATCAAGCACAGTGCCTGCTATTTAAATTCGTTCTCAGGCTTCTTGCAATTTCAAATCCATTTGTGTTAGGTCCAAAAAGGGGAACTCCGGCTTCCAAACCAAAATTTGATAAATAACACAGAAACCCCTAATATATCCATCACAGTTACCGGTTTCTTTCAAAAGTATGAATAAATGCCATTTTCTATGCTGAAATCCAGCTGTTTTACAGTTCTTCTCTTTCTGCATCATTTGAAATCCTGGGAGGGAAGGAGGGACTAAACACTGATGTTACAAATTGTAACAACTACTCTACAGTTTACAGACAGCATGCAGGAACTACATCACCCACAATGCATTGCACTGTGAGGTTCCATTCCTTATTAAATCATGTGTGATGGGAATTGTGGGGTTTGGAGGATGCAGGCTGAGGACAGGTGGCTGTTGATACAAAGTAACAGTAGTCAGCCAGCTCAGCAAAGTAGTCAGAGAGATCAGCAGGAGAGCAGGGGACTATGCTTAGGGAACTGTAAGAAACCATTAAAAATTATGAAAAATCTGAATATTTTTTAAATTATGTATATTGCAAAGTTGCTGAAATTGTTTATTTTTCAAAAAACTCAAAGTATGTTTTTGTGGAGTTCCCATTTAAACATAATATGTTTGTCTAGAATAAAATAGCCATAACTGAGTCACTAGCCTGTTCAACTGGAGGCCTGTAGACTGGAAGTGGCCATCCAAGGGATTTACACCATCTCAGTCTGTTCTGGGGCTCCATAAATGAAAAAGAAACAAAACAAAAAGAAAAGTTGGACAGCACTGATCTAAAATATCCTATATTAATGTTACACAACTGCAATCCTTATCATAAGTTTCATTCAAATGTACAATCATACAGGTATAGGACCAGTTATTCAGAATGGTCAGGACCTGGGGTTTACCAGATAATGGATCTTTCTGGAATTTGGATCTTCATACCTTAAGTCTACTAGAAAACCATGTAAACATTAAATAAACCGAATCGGCTGGTTATGCTTTCAATAAGGATTAATTATATCTGAGTTGGGGTTGAGTACAATGCATTGTTTTATTCAGAGAAAAAGGAAATCATTTTGAAAAATGTGGATTATTTGGATAAAATAAGAGCTTTAGGGAGATGGCCTTTCCAGTGACAGCTTGTGAAGGATTTAACTGCAAGACAAGCCAGTTACACCTTTATAGACGATAGTGGTAGGGATCAAAAAACTATAAGGAAAATATTATCTGAAAGCACATTCAAAGATTAAAAATGAAATTGTTCTTATTTTTCATGTAATACAGGTATGTATCACCTCTTTGAGAAAGTTCTAACTCAGATACAGTAGAGCAAGACTGAAGACCCATTACCCACTCAAAACTCTTGAAATGTGCTGATAATATATATATTTTTTTCTATTGTTCAAATTGGCTATGAAAAACAAGGCAAGAATTGCCTGGAACTTCACAAAGATATGGTTCCCAATAATAAAGGTGGGTTGAATATACACCTACACATAACCACTAGCAGAAATTTGGGCGCACTGAACATTAATGGAGATGAAGAACAAAAGAGGACTAAAACTGTTTATGTACATATATAGTAGCATTCAATCCTATCGGGGGCTGGCTGATCAAAGTGCTTCCCTCGCATTAGATGTAGGTGACAGGATAACTGCTGCCGACGTCAGTGGAAACAACAGCAAGATCTCTGCACGATTCATACAATGCTATTTAATCAACTGAACTTATAGTGCGACAGATAATAGAATACATTATCCACTGAAGCACCCTCCAACACATATGTTAATTGTGGAGACTATAACTGCCATTCAGCACAGCAGTGCTCTCACAACTACTGACAGCACAGTCACATTGCAATGGTATTCCTGGCATTTATTGGTGTGTTACAAGATAACACTTCCTTACTACACCAATTAAAAAATATTAAATGCTATGAAGAAAGTGCATAGCAACGAAGAAAGATCATAGCAACAAGTAGAAAGAATGCTGTGGAGAGTGGGCCAGGAACTGGGGAACCAGAGGAGAATAATGGGTGTTGTAGTTTGCCTGTTAAGAAGGGTGGAAACATGAGGGGTTAAAGGAAGAAGGAAGTGAAGGTGTTCTACAGCTCCCACCCTACCTCTAGCTGAGTAGCGGGCTGGTATTAGTGTATAGCGGCAGCGGGAAGGGCTCTGCTGGGAGGGAACCAGTGATAGTGTTATAAAGTGTAGGGTGTAACATGGGTTAGGCCGGGGCCAAAATATTGGAAAGGGTTTGGTGGAAGGCCCGTGAGCTACAGAGGGATAGACAGGTCCCTCACACTTGGTCATAATTGTTTGCAGCCTTCAGCGGCTATCGCAGATTACAAGAAAATTAATTTCTATATAAATGTCATTGTATATATTACCCTGCACTTAATCGACGTTGATATAAGTATCTCATGTAGTCTGGTATGTTCTCTTAAAAGGCAAGCCAACCCCAAAATCAATTCTAAGCTACTTTTCAATATATATGTATTAAATATCTTCAGTGCTTTTAAAGTTGTTTGTAAAAACGATTGCTATTGAAAGCAGCGCTCCTGCTTGTTACTTTTTAAACCATGTTACAAAAGTTCCCCAGCAAAGACAGGTCTGTTAATCAGCTGGCTTGTTTTAAGCTGGCCATAGACACACAGATCCTATCGTACGAATCGAGGATTCGTACGATTTTCGGATCGTGTGTGGAGAGTGCCGACATCTTTCGTCAGGCGGAGATCGGTCGTTTAGTCGATCGAACAGATTTGACTTTGACCCGACTGATCTCGCCGGAGCCCATTGCGCATCGTACCATTACACCCGATATAGCCATGCTCGTTAATGGCATATCGGGGAAAGATCCGCTTGTTTGGCGATGTCGCCAAACGAGCGGATCTTTGCATCTATGGCCACCTTAACACTGTATCAACAGTCTGATGAATCAGGGCAGTGAATAGAAGGGACAGAGAAACACTGCCTTCAATTGCAATACATATACAAATTAATTATGTTTTCTCCTATTAGGCAAATTTTTACTTTGGGGTTGACTTGGGAGGAGTAAACTTTCATATTATTTTTGTGTAGTATCTGATACTGTATTGCAAACAGGACCCAGTTTCCATGGATCTATACATATTAGTATCTTTATTGGGTCTCTAAGAGAACAACTGGGCACTGCAAGTTAGGCAACTGTAATGGGCATATTTATCAAGGGTCGAAGTGAAAATTCACATTTCGAATTAAAATGTTTTCATTTTTTTATGGTCAAAACTGTCAAATTCGACTAGGGAATTGTTAAAATTCGATTTGAGGTTTTTTTTTTTTTTTTTTAAAAAAATTGAATTATATTTTCGAGATTTATCATACACTGGCCCTTTAAGACCTCAAATACGACTATTCACCACCTAAAACCTGCCTAATTGCTGTATTAGCCTATGGAAAGTTTGCAGGGATACATTTCGAGTTGTTTGCAGCCTTCCAGACATTCAAGTTGTTTGCACTGAAAAAAACTCGAATCAAGTTTGAAAAACTCAAATCGAATTCAATTTGAATTCGATTTCAGTTTCGGGGTCGGTCCTATTCACCCAACTTTGAAAAATTGCTGTGGCAACCCTCCAGTGCGTTCTTGTCAACTTTACCGGTCATAACGGCTTGTACAGAAAAAAAGGCATCAAAAATCTGGTCTATGCGCCACCGGAAACCCTTTATCCAGAAAGCTCCGACAAAGAAAGACCTTCTCCCATAGACTCAACTTTAACCAAATAAGCCAAATTTTTAAAAGCAATTGCCTTTTTTCGCTAAATAATAAAACAGTACAGGTACGGGACTGGGGTTTTCCATAGAATGTAACTTTCCATCATTTGGACCTTTATACATTTGGATACATCCTTAACATGTATCACCTCGAGAAAGTACAACCAGATTCCAAATCTGTGATTTTCATTTTAAAACAACATGTAATTTTTCTACAACCACATTTTATATGGGAACTACAATGTAATCCATTTGTGCACCCTGAAGCTCCGGATGCCTCCTTCTTGTGGGCTTGGGCACCTGTAGAAATAACAATGGCAGACATTCACTTTGGTTTGATTCCCAGTGAACAGGAAGCCCGACATCTTGTTCGGCACATAAGTGGGCGATAATCTCGTCATAGACAACAGGTGGCATTTCCTACTGAAACCCATTCAAGGCAGTACTGTTTTGAACACCACTTCAAGTAGAAATTTGTTGAACCTGGGGTTTGATCACAGAACTGTTCTGTTCACTTGAGTCAACAACGTGTAGCTCTGGAAAGACATTTGTGGTTCTAATCTGCACATCCACCCACTGATAAGGGGCATTGGCAGATTGACACACTGAATCCCTTTAAAGGAACGGCAAAAATGCAATCTATGAAGACTGGAGTGACCAGATGTCCTGCTTTGCAGCTCTCTTGGTTTCCACTGATGGTTACCAGGCAATAGTGATCTGTTCTGTAATGTTGGACATTCGGTCACTCCAACCTTTACACATTACATTTTTTGGCTAATGAACTATATTAGAAATCTATTAGAAACATTTTTTATTTTGCACAGCCTATTTACCCAGTTTTTATTTTTTTTTTACACTGAACTGTTCCTTTAAGGTGAACTTTAGATGGTTTAGCAGTATGGTAAAGTCTGCTGTGGGTAACCCGAAATGATGCAACTACCTGTACAAGAATCCTTAATTCTTTAAAAACGACCGATCGGTTGTTGACGACGAGAACTTTTATTGGCAAAAAGAATTGTTTTGTTTTCGGTTGTGCAAAGGCAATAGAGATTTCCATGGGCAACAGGGAAAAATCTGCTTTTTTTAAAGCATCTGTAATTAAAAGCAACCAAGCAAACAGAAGGGAAAGGGGATAAGCAGGTAATGTGATAGCTGCTTGCTTTTGTAAGACGCCAGGCATGCCCCATTGAATCTGTTTCGAGACAAATGTGCTTCCTTGTGCTATATGTTACTCCAGCCCCACAGCTGAAACTCACCCAATATTATAGGGATGGTTGCCACAAAAAACAATTACAAAATGTCTTTCTCAAAGTCTTGTATACCTGTATAATCACAACGAATACCACATCGCTCTGACCTTGTAAGAACTAAACGGAATTTCACTCCATCTGTCATTATGTGAGGTTAATTGGCAATTAAATTGTTTCCAAAGGAAGCTGGTTTTGCTCAGACAGGGGGAAAAAGCCATTTTCGTAATATTTAGGATCCAGTTTTTAGGCGGAACATGTCAGAACACAAGGCTGGGGTGCTGAGGGTGAAATGTTGCAGCCAGCAAAGCCTGGGAAATAAGAGAGCCGATAAGCACATTAAACAGGCTCCTACTTAACAGAACAGTTAAGGAGAAATAATTAGACGCGGCCTCATAAACAGCCTCTGCCTACAGTCATGCACTAAGGGCTAGGCAGCTCTATGCAGGGTAACATTGAGAAAAAGAATGTAAAAATAGGAGTCATTTATCTGTCTTATAATACAGGCTTGTCCAGGAAGACAACCTTTCTAAATTCAACATGAAGTCTTTCTCTTATTCAATGTGGCACAATTCTGCCGTCCCAGATTTTTTTTTTCTTCTCCAGTTGAAATCCCATAGGAATTCCCGTCTTATTTAAACCTTAAGGCGGAATTTCACAGATTCTCAGATACAGAGTCTTCATTAGCATGCTAGTCCTAATTGGCCAGGCAAGTTAACTACATACTTAACCAGTTATTTTCCAAGAAAATCCCCACCCTGAAAATGGTCACTGATCTATTGCCAAATATTAGCAGATCCTACTTGTCGGCACCTATGGGAGGTTATTGCTTTGGGTTATTTTGCATGAGATTCAAGCGCAGCAGCTTAAGGCAGCTAAATCATTGATTGGGGGAGTCCAGTTGCTGCCCCCCAACACTGTGAGTAGTAGCTGAACTACAATGTAACCTAAGAACATGTGATGCTTTATAATTAAATAATAAATATTAGCAGATGGGAAGCAGTAACAACTGTCACAACCAGCTACATGTCAAGTTCATACTATATTATATAGTGAATAAAGTACCCCCTATTGTAAAATATAAGGATATTGTAAGTCACTGAGGAGTTCCATGACCATATGAAACCACTAGTCACCACTGATGACATCACTAGTCACCGTTTATAAGGATATCATGGCTTTGTGTATTATATATATATTAACCAGCCTCACAGACAAAATCTTGGTCCCTGCTACAAATGATAGTCAAGAGGGAAAAAAGATCTCATTACACCTGTTAGATTGGCAGGTGGGGAGAACACAAACCAATACACATTATTATCATGACAGTGATTTTAGCCCAGAGACCTAGTGATGCGTTTTAACGCATGAAGGCAGTTTTGTCGCAACGGGTTGCGGTGTAAAGTCCTCTGGGAACCTTACCCTTCATCCAGTCCACCACTTGACTCGGAGTCCATTTACTCACGGGTTCCATGATCAAAGCCATAGTTAAACTTTAGTCGGTCTTCTTTCCAGCCTCAGAGATTTTTTAAAAAAAAATTGGATTTGTGACAAAGTAAATGTATAAAGTGTGACAGGAGAATGTGTCCCCCTGGGCTCAGCAGGGTTGCGATTTGGCAGCAGTACAAGAGCTCGCTTTGTTCCGCAGGCAGCTGTGTGGCTGTAGCAATGCTGAGCCGCCTCTTGCCCTGTCCCTGCTGACTACGCGCTTCCCACACACAACATCAGTTCCCCGGCTGCTGGACAGTAGATCACGCCTCTCCTCCACACTGCGCCGCACACGATACTAATGCACAAGTCTCTGGTTTCCTTGGAGCCGAATTTCCCCCGCCTGTTATCCCCTCCCATCATGACATCATTATCCCGCCTCTGTATTCACTTTTAGAGATAAAAAAAATACCTCTCCTTCTTTCCTATGGTGGCAACACATTTGTTCTTTCTCAAACGAGGGCATATAGTGTAGAATGTATTCAGTGAGGGACATGTTGTGCTTACAGCTGTTACATCTAGCTTTTCCCAGTCACTTACACCTCATAGTACAGTGCAGTCTGGTACAATAAGGGTAAGGTCATACCTTGAGATTCGGGGAGATTTTGTCGCCTCTTCTAATGGGGCGACTAATCTCCCGAATCTTCCCCGTGTCTTCTGCCGGCAGGCCCGGTGTTGTGGAGAGGCCACCAAGGTCCGGGCCTAGGGCAACAAAATTTTAGGGGGCGGCATGATGCCCAACCACACCCACATTGGTTCAGAAACACTAGGGATTAAAATAGTTTTTAAACATGCACCAAACAGTGGCATAACTACCGGGGGAGCAGGGGGTGTGATTGGGCCAGGGTCCGCACCCCCTCAGGGCCCCCCCGGCAGCTCACGCGCCACGATTCCTGGGCGGTTCCGGGTGTACGGAGGGGGGCGTGGGGGCCCGGCAGCGCGTCCCGCGCCAGGGCCCTCCCCCCTCTAGTTACGTCACTGGCACCAATCCCCATTGCTCCAGTGCCGATGCTGAAAATTTGCGTGAATAAAGGGGGAGGGGATGGGGGCGACAAACAGCAGCGGGCCTAGGGGGCGCCCGTTATGTAATTCCGTCCCTGTCCACCGGCCTTAATGAAAAAACACCTGCGTCGATGCATTTGCGGCGATTCAATTTCCGAAGTGGCCCGAAGTTTACTCGTGCGGAAACTTCCAGCGACTTTGGAAATCAAAGCAACGCAAGTGCATTGGCGCAGGCGTTTTTTTCATTAAAGCCAGCGGAAGACATGGGGAAGCAGTTCGGGGAGATTAGTCGCCCCAAAGAAGAGGCAACTGAATCTCCCCAAAGCTCCAGGTGTGCCCTTACCCTAAACAGTGACTGATAGGCCCCTAGGCTACACTGTCCACAGGCCCCCTTCTAGGATACTATGGCCAGATTTACATAGCGGGAGCCCCTAGGCCCGCTGCTGTTTGCCGTCCCTTCTCTTTTATTCGCACAAACTTCATCTGGATCGGAGCAATGGGGTTTGGCGCATCCCAGTATTTCTGAACCAATGTGGGTGTGGTTGGACAGCATGCCACCCCCTAAAATCCTGCCACCCTAGGCCCCAGTAGGGTTGCCATCTGTCCGGTTTTGACCTAGACATAGGGTTGCCACCTGGCCGGTAAAAATTATGGTTGATCCCAATAGGGAGAAAAGATAAATATATAGGAAGGCCGGTATTGCAGGGTTGCCATCTGTTTTCGGTTTTGACCCAAACAATTTGTTTTTTCTAAGGCCTGTTCGGGTCTGAACTTTCTATTCAGTTTTCATCCTTACGAAATCTGAACAATAATACTGTACATAAAAAGCATTTAAATACTAAAATACTCACCATTCTTATTATTACAGAGAGAAAAAAAGCAAACCAATAAAAAATAAGAATGCTTTTTTCTAAATTAGCATTGCTGTATTTCAGAGCTTTCTGGATAACTGATTTCTGTATACAAGATCTCATATATGTAATTAAAAGATTGGGCTTAATCATCAAGCAGAATATAGATAGAGATGGGGTTGCCACCTGTGTGGTTATGAACTGGGCATCAACACTTTCATCTAAGTGATGCAATAACCTTTCCCTGGTGTCCTAACTCCACCAACATCATTGTGCCCTCCTCTGATTTCATCATGCCTGTTCCTACATCACTGCCCACCCACTGTGTTCAGGTTTAGCCATCAGCAAAGGTGTCAACCCTACGTATCGTTTTCCAGAAAAGGTGGCAACCCTATCAGGACAGCCCAGTTATTTGAAGGGCTGCCCGGGTCAAAACTGCGCTCACAGCCCACTCCCTGCCCTGTCTCCACTGGGATAAAAGGTGGCAACCCTAGGCTCGGGTAGGGTTATCACCTGTCCGGTTTTGACCCAGACAGCCCGGTAATTTGAAGGGCTGTCAAAACTTCCTGCCCTGTTTTCCAGGAAAACTGGGCAGGATTCCCCAGCCCCTCTGTGTCACGGCCCCACCCCCTGCCCGGTCTCCACCAGCAGAAAACCCTAGGCCCGAAATATAAATATAGCTTTTTTTTCAATTATTATTTGCATTTTCTTTTCTATTGTTTATTTTCTTTTAATAGTTTGTGAGGCCCCTAGGTTACACTTTCCACAGTCCCCCTTCTAGGCTTACTCCCACTCCCAAAAGTTTTTCAAGTTATTATTTGTATTTTCATTTTCTTTTATATTTATTTTAATCTGCACTGCCAGGGTCAGGAGCGTGTCAAGAGACACAAGGGGCCTTTCTAGCTTTTTTTTTCAATTACTATTTGTTTTTTCTTTGCTTTTATTTTCTTTTATATTTATTTTTTTACGCTGTGCTGGGCACGGCTCTGTTTGCAGTTGGTAGCTGCTTGCTGGGTGAAAATTGGGCAGTAACCAGCAAGGCATGTGCCTGCCTATTGGGCTTGTGAGCCCAAGCAGGTACCGTACCAACCATGCACAACACCTGACCGGACCCAGACCCAGCGCTGCAGTACAGATACATTTTTTTTTACGGAAAAGAAAAAAAAATGAAAAAGCTAGTTGGGACCCTGGCCTCCCTCTAGCAATTTACCTTTTTTCTGTGCAATCAAACCCCCCTCTAGTTACGCCACTGACTAGAACAGCTAAATAGCAGAAATATATATCTTTCCCCATCTATAGTTTTATTACACTGCAGCTAAAGGGCAGCCAAACACACTGGGGGTCATTTATCAACACTGGGCAAATTTGCCCATGGTCAGTTACCTATAGCAACCAATCAGTCATTAGCTTTTTAAAGCCGGCTGCAAGTACAATGAAAGCAGCTATTTGATTGGTTGCTATGGGTTACTGCCCATGGGCAAATTTGCCCAGTGTTGATAAATGACCGCCACTGTCTATACAGTTTTACTAGCAGCAGCTAGTAAAAAGAACAAAATATATCCTATTTGTGTTTTGTGCATCAAACTGAATAAGCCATATGAGCAGTGTCGGACTGGCCCGGCGGGACACCGGGAAAATACCCGGTGGGCCCCGACCCTTAATGGGCCCCGACCCTTAATGGGCCCCCGCCGGGCCAGACACCTCTCCAGATATCTTTAAAAAAGTTTCCCTCCCGCAGCGCCGATCAGAGCAGCGCCGATCTGCGCATGCGCCAGGCGCCTTCATGCTGGTGCGCCAAGCGGCGCCTTTGTGTGCGCGCGCTCAGCGCGTCGCAGTAGGGGTTGGGGGGCGGGTCGGAAGGGGCCCTGGACAGTAGTCCCGGTGGGCCCCGGGCCCCCCAGTCCGACCCTGCATATGAGGTATTAGAACTAACTACAGGCAGGGAACTTTTATATGCATTTAAGTCCACACAGTGTATTGTGATGCTGCAGTATGGATTTTAGAAGCTGCAAAACCAAAATTTGCAATAAGCAATCCACTGTCCACTGTCAGCTGCTTGTGTTCCGGCAGGTGGATAGCATAAGGGCCGAGAAAGGGCCATTCTGTACCCACCAAATTAACTTTGGAATAGTAGCTAAATGCTGACACAAAAAAATGAAGTAACAAAGTAAGTTAGTTTGAAAAAAGACACACAGCCATCATGTTCAACCTTTTAATATATATATAACCTGCCTAACTGCTAGTTGATCCAGAGGAAGGCAAAAACCCCATGAAGCCTCTCCAATTTGCCTCAGAGGGAGAAATAACATTTCTTCCTCACTTCAAGATGGCAATTGCTAAACTGGATAAATTGAAAAGCCATTGGATAAACTTGTACTGAGCTATCTTACATAACCATGTATTCCCTAGATTTCTAAAATGCCATCAACCTCTTCTTTAAGCTATCTAATGTATCAGCGAGTGCGACTTATTCAAGGAGAGAATTCCACATCCTTCCAGCTCTCCATGAAAAAAAAACCCTTCCGAATATTTAGCTGGAACCTCCTTTCTTCTTCAGAATGGGTGACCTTGTGTCAGCTGGAAGGACCTATTGTTAAATAAAACATTAGAGAAATTACTGTATTATCCCTTATATAAAATTATACATAATTATCACCCTGTAAGCGCCTCTTCTCTAGCGTGAACAACACCAACTTGGCCATCCTTTCCTCATAGCTAAGATTTTCCATTTTTTACCAGCTTAGTTGCCCTTCTCTGGAAACTCTGTAATTCAATAATAAACCAATTAAGCGCTGGAGACCGAAACTTTATGGCATATTCTATATATTACCAGAGCTCTGTACAGTGGAAGAATGACCCCTTCTCCCTTGAATCTATGCCCCTTTTAATACAATTCAAGACCTTGTAGCTGCAGACTGGCTTGCTTGCTACAGCCAAATGTATCTACAATATCTCCAAGGTCCTTTTCCATTATGGATTTGCCTAGTGCAGTCCCTTTAAGGGTATAAGTGACTTGCATATTTTTGCATCCCAGGTGCATGACTTTACATTTATCAACATTGAATCTCATCTGCCACCTAACTGCCCCCAGATTGCCAGTTTGTCAAGATCTTGATGCAAGGATGCCGCATCTTGGATGGAATTAATTGGGCTGCAAAGTTTTTTGTCATATGCAAACACTGATACATTACTTACAATACCCTCCACTAAGTAATTAATGAGCACGTTAAATAAAAGTGGGCCTTATACAGCACCCTGAGGGACCCTCCATAAGTATCTTACTCCAGGTAGAGAATGTACCCTTAACAACCACCCTCTGTACCCGATCCTGTAGCTAGTTTCCTATCCATGTGTAAACAACTTCATTAAGCCAAAAAGACCTTAGTTTAGAAAGCAGTCATTTGTGGGGCACTGTATCAATTGCTTTGGCAAAATCCATATAGATCACATCTACTGCTCCCCTGCTTTCTAGCACCCTACTAACCTCATCATAAAAACCGATCAAATTTGTTTGACTTGCCCTATCCTTCATAAATCCATGCTGATTACTGCTCATAATTTACCAGGACAAAATTTTGAATGTGATCCCTTAACAAACCTTCCAATAACTTGCCCACCACAGATGTCAAACTGGCCTATAATTGCCAGCCTGAGAATGTTATCGCTTTTTAAATGTAGGAATTAAATTAGCTATCCTCCAATACATAGGTACCATACCAGATGAAAGCGAGTCTGAGAAAATCAGAAATAGTGGCTGGTCTAAAACTGAACTAAGCTCTCTTATAACCCGAGAGTGTATTCCATCTGCCCCCGGTGCCTTGTTCATACAAATTTTTAGTAAAGCATTATGAACCACATCCTGAGTCAGCTACTGACTAGACTCAGCTGAGCCAACAGTGCAGCTATGAGGTAGGTGGGTCTGGGAACCTTGACTCCTCTATTGAATAGCTTTCAACAAAATCTTAGCGTGGTGTTGGCGGAGCTCACCCAACTTCGTATCCCCTGATGGTCGCTGCTATCTCTAGATCCCGGTCCCTTCTCTACCGGCTTGTGCAATGCATCAATTACCTCGCTTCTGAGCGCTGATCCAAAGTATGGGAGACGTACAGTATGTAATATCATAATCGGCTTCTTTATTTAAAGGGCATGTAAAGTCTAAAATAGAATAAGGCTAGAAATGCTGTATTTTGTATACTAAATATAAACATGAACTTACTGCACCACAAACCTAATCAAACAAATAATTTATGCTTTCAAAGTTGGCTACAGGGGGTCACCATCTTGTAACTTTGTTAAACAACTTTGCGACTAAAGGTGGCCATACACGGGCCGATAAAAGCTGCCGACAGACCGTGTCGGCAGCTTATTGGCCCGTGTATGGGGGCCTCCGACGGGCTTCCCCGATCGAGATCTGCCCGAAAGTCGGCCAGATCTCGATCGGATGGGGTTAAAAACCCCGTCGGATCGCGGCCGCATCTGTTCGTTGATGCAGTCCCGCGATCCGACCGCCCGTTTGTGAGAGCTAGGATCCAATCATTGGGCCCTAGGGCCCACGATCGGATCTGCCCGATATTGCCCACCTTCAAGGTGGGCATATCGGAGGGAGATCCGCTCGTTTGGCGACATCGCCAAACGAGCGGATCTATCCGTGTATGGCCAACTTAAGATTATGCACATGCTCAGTGTGGTCTGGGCTGCTTAGGGATCATCATAGCAAAGCTGCTTGAGTTCTGCCCCCGACGGGCTTCCCCGATCGAGATCTGGCCTAAAGTCGGCCAGATCTCGATCGGATGGGGTTAAAAATCCCGTCGGATCGCGGCCGCATCCGACCGCCCGCAATCCGACCGCCCGTTTGTGAGAGTTAGGATCCGATCGTTGGGCCCTAGGGCCCACGATCGGATCTGCCCGAAATTGCCCACCTTCAAGGTGGGCATATCGGAGGGAGATCCGCTCGTTTGGCGACATCGCCAAACGAGCGGATCTATCCGTGTATGACCACCTTAAGATTATGCACATGCTCAATGTGGTCTGGGCTGCTTAGGGATCATCATAGCAAAGCTGCTTGAATTCTGCATGGCTGGGAAGTAAGGCAGGGTCTCCCCCTGCTGTTCATAAGTATGATTGTTTTCCCGCTCAGCAGTTAGGGACCGTCTGACAAATCCTATTCACAGCAGTAAATGAAGGAAGAATTTCACTGCATACAGTCAGGTTTCTTATAAAAAATTTTTTAATTAAAGTATATTGGAGATAGGTTTCTTTTTCATTAAAGAAAGTAAAAATGGGATTTTATATTTTTGCCTTTACATGCCCTTTAAGGCTGTCTGGCAACTGAAACAGAAGTTAAGGCTTATGCCAAATGAGCTTCTGACTTGTGGCAGTCTTTAAAGTACTACAACTTGTAGCACAGGTTGTCCCTATAGAAAACACTGTAATGTGGTCTTCGTTGCTGCCTACAATTAGCCCTCTCTTGCTGGGCACTTTCTTAGGGACCTTAAACAGGGGCATTTACTTTTGCGTTTGCATGAAGTGGATTTTCCAAGTGTTACCCATCTTGGAAATATATTTAGACAGATCTGGCTTTTTTTGTGATTTTAGCTGTACTGTTGTAGCAGATTGGTTACATCTCATACAATATGCAGTTTCTCTTGCTTGATTAGCCCCCAAAAAGAATGCAAAACACTTTGCCAATGCTTCTTCTGCATAAAGCCTTGATGATGATGATGATGATGATGATGATGAAAGAAGCCAGACTGGGTCTCTGGCTAGTGCTGCTAATCACTATTTATATAGGTGACAAGAAAACAGGTCTGAATAGAAATGCTGTCCTCTTGCCCCTGCTCCCATTTGTTGAAATCTGAGAACATTCTGATGTAGAATGCTGCCAGTTGTCTCTGACAGTTGGAGGGTGTCTAACCATGCTTTGGCTCACCTTCCTTCAGGCCATGCCACATGGATTAGTTATAGTATGTATTCATCATGGATGAAGACTGTAAAGCCTGACCCTGTGCCTTTTTTTCTATAACTTGTAAACTTCGTTTGTGATGCAATGTCAGGAGGACATGTCTATGGGGGTTATTTATTAAAGGTTAATTTGTGTTTCCTCAAAAAAATTGAGTTTTTCAAGGTTAGTTTCATAAACAATTTGAATTTTTCAGGGGAAATAAATTCGAATTTTTCAAGATCAGTTATGCTCCAAAGCTGCTAAAAGTCCGAATCTGAAAATACTCCAGCAAAAACGTGTCAACTTTATTTAAAAGTCAATGGCAGAATAATAAATTAGAGGTATTTGAGTTTTTTTTAGCCTATGAACTTGATAAATTCAAGGCATTTGATTTTTTTCCCACATTGCATTCAATCGAGGTTTTCACATTCAGTTTTTTTCAATAAGCAATCATTCGAGTTTGTTTAAATTGTGAGTTTATTAGAGGTAGAAAAAACTCACAAACTCGACCTTTAATAAATAATCCCCATGTCTAAGGGGTTATTGTCCTTTTTACTGGTACTGCATTAGTTAAAGTTGTAGTAAGCACTTCTGCACGTGATTTAACATAGAACAGCGGTTTTCATAAGTTAGAGAATCCTTTTGCCTGAAAATGTTGTAGGGAATGTCTGGAAAAACTGCATTTGGCTAATCGGCAGTGATTTGACTCTGTCTTGAGAAGCCAAGTGTACTGGCTAGTGTTACGTCTCATAGGCAATGCTTCTTTATTACTTGGCTTTCTGTGCTATTAGCCTGCAACATAAAGTCAGCTACGAGTTGATTTGCCCCTTATGCAGGTCTTTTCTTTCTGTAATTGGAGTAGAAAAAAAATATAAAGGTAATGTTCATTAAAGGGGTAGTTCACCTTTAAGTTAACTTTTAGTATATAATACAATGGCCAATTCTAAGCAACTTTGCAATTGGTCTTCATTATTTATTTATTTTATAGTTTTATATATAGTATAGTTTATATTTGCTTTCTTTTTCTGACTCTTTCCAGCTTTCAAATGGGGGTCACTTACCCCATCTAAAATATGCTCTGTAAAGCTGCAAATTTAGGGTGTTATTTACTAAACCTCAAATTTATGTGTCCAAGCTTCTTGGTGCAAAAACACAAAATTTCAATTTTATGGAGTTTTTCCATTATCCGATTAATTCGGGTTATTTTATTAATAAATAAGGTCAAATCAAGCGGTTGAGTTTGGTCGTGTTTTTTTTTTTAATAAAATATGAAATAAATTAGGATTTTAGTAAATAACCCCCTTATGGTTATTGCTATGTTCTATTATTCATCTTTATATTCAGACCCTCCCCTCCCTATTCATATTCCAGTCTGTTTTCCAAATCAGTGCATGATTGATAAGATCATTTGGACCCTTGCAACCAGATTGCTGAAATTGCAAACTGGAGAGCTGCTGAATAAAAAGCTAAAGAATAAAAAAATGAAAATCCACTGCGAATTGTCCCTCTCTACATCATATTTAAAGTTAACTCAAATGTGAACAGCCCCTTTAATATTTCAATTGTCGTAGAATGTAGGATCTCTTGAGCTGTCTTTCAAGAACGTGACTGCTTCATGCCATAGATTCCATATTCTGGCATTCCTTTCTCTGACTTGTCTTGCAATGCATGGTGCTGGCCATAGCTGCTGCAGCTGCCACTAAAGCAGGGTAATGTCTTCCGATAAAGCTGCCATTTGTTCTAATTGTGGCTGCACTGCTGCTCCCCACTCCATATAGAAATGCAACATACCTTGACATAACATTTTTTACAATATTTATTTGTATTACCTAAATGGCCACAATATAGCCATTTTGTTGTTCTGTTATAGTTATCCCGTGACAGGACCTTCTTACCTCATCTCTTGGCATGTGTCTGCTTTTTGAATTAGGAAAAAAACTGAATTTTTCATTATGTGAGTCCCAGGGGTGTATTTCACAGAAAGGTGCCTTTTCTTTTGGCTTCATTACTGTCAGTGGGAGATTAGAGCTCACCACAAAAAAAACTCACCCACTTTCTATTTGTTCCTATCATATTTATCAAATGGTGAACTTTAACTTTCACCCACTGAAAAATACTCTTCTAAAAATAATGAATAGAAAGCGGGTGAGTTTTTCTGTGGTGAGCTCTAATCTCACACTTTGATAAATCTTCCCTTAAGTGTAATCGACCCTATCGAATTGCCATTGCAGCACCATTGGAACACATAGAGGCCCATTTACTTAGTTCGAGTGAAGGAATAGAGGAAAAATAGTTTGAATTTCGAATGGTAGAATATGGCTACTTCGACCATCGAATGGGCTACTTCGACCTTCGAATCGAACGATTCGAACTAAAAATCGTTCGACTATTCGATCATTTGATAGTCGAAGTACTGTCTCTTTAAAAATTTCTTCGACCCCCTAGTTCGCCACCTAAAACCTACCGAGGCCAATGTTAGCCTAAAGCAGTGTTTATTGCCTTTGTCATTTGGGTCAGTTATTGGAGCGGAAGCTGCCAGGCTGCTAGAATTTGACTAGGCTGCTAAGGCTAAGGCAGAATTACTATGGGTCATAGGATGTGAAGAACCATTGCCTAATAACTATTCCCACTCACTATGTAAATTATGTACTCAGAGGAATAACATGCATACAATAACTTGGTTTTTACATCCAAACAGGAGTATGGGGCTCTCCTCACTGTGCACTCTGCAGTCTGCCAGATAGCATTCAGAATGCGCAGCCTTATCAACTATAGTGGATTGGAGGAGCCACTTCAGGTGGATGTTTTGATCGCAAGACTTTCTAACAACAATTCCTGTGGAAGAGTCACCATTTAAAGATCCTTGGATAGGAAAGCTTATATGGCAGGGAGGGGAAACCTCCAGCAGAGTTAAAAGCACATTCAAGGATAGTGTCCACTTCTTGGGCAGAAAGATCACAAGTGCGTATTTGAGATATCTGCAGAGCAGCCTCTTGGAGTAATGTACATACTTTTGCAAAGTTCTACAAGCTTGACATAGCAGCCTCTCAAGAAGCAGCCTTTAGCAGTACAGTTTGGGTATCGGCCTTGGCAGAGAAATAATGATCCCCCCCTGTGTTTAGCTTGCTAAATCCCAATTGTGATGTGCTGCCTGTAGGACGTAAAGAAAATCAAAAATTTAGTCTTACCTGAAATTTTCCTTTTCTTTAGTCCGAAAGGCAGCACAATAATCCCTCCCGATAAATTAAAAGTAGTGGTGTGCAGTGTCGGACTGGGCCGGCGGGACACCGGGAAAAAACCCGGTGGGCCCCGGGCTCTTGTGGGCCCCGCCGGCCCAGATCCGCTACCTAGTTTGGCTGCGCGACCCCACTTTGTCGGGGGTCGCGGTAGAATAGAGGATCTGCGCATGCGCACAAAGGTATTGCTGCGCACAAACACGGCGCCGCGCGCATGTGCACTGCTCCGGTGAAGCACGCCGGAGCGGGGCCCTGGGGCAGTAGCCCCGGTGGGCCCGAAGCCCCCCAGTCCGACCCTGGTGGTGTGTTTTTATTTAAGAAGCTAGAAAATGAACACTGATGCCTGGGGGGAGGAGGTGACTCTTATAGGGGTTAATTACGCTTGTTTATTATTCTGTCCTATCAGGGGAAATGGAATCTATTACCCAATTATCATGTGCTGCCTTTCGGACTAAAGAAAAGGAAAATTTCAGGTAAGACTAAATTTTTGATATTTATGGATGGGAGCTAGGCAGACTTTGCTTTAATAAAAAAACAAGATAAATGTGAGTTTTAGTAAATACCCCCTAAGTCATTAATGAATACCCTTGATAAATGAATTGGGGTTTCTCAATACTAAACATGTCGGCTTTTTAATTTTTTTTTATCTTTTTCTTATGCAAAGACAATAATTTGTGTTTATAGGACATATATATAATAGTGATGTATTTTGAGCTACTAATACTATGTAAATTCAACAACAATAATTCAATCTAATATAATTATATAGTATAATATAATAATAATAATATATCATTTAGTAATTCTGGCTCAAATGATAGTGTATTGCAGTTGAACTGAATGTTCTTAAAAGTACCTAGTGTATCTAGTCAGGAATATATATATACAAAACTCATTTTTCATGCAATTGTTCTTGTGCTATGTTAGCTTCAGTTAGAATAAAAAAAACCTATATGACTGACCTTGACTATCAGAGAAAGTCCTCAGTGTTCACAGTAAATCCAACATGACACTGAATAGTATAGAAAACAGTAACCTTAACCTCAATAGTGACTTCATTACCCTGGATAGTACAGCTAGTTCCTATTATCACAAATAAAGAAGCTTGTTTCCATTACTTCAGTGAATAGATCATCAATCCTGATATATATAAATATATAATGATAATCCTTATAAAGGATCAGAACAGATCACCTTCTGTATGATAGTAAATGTAGTAGAAAGTAAATTTCACACCATAGTTAATTCTTATTTTCAGTGTTGGACTGAGGTCCCCCCATCTACTCAACCAGTTTTAAATCCTTCGAATCGAACGATTCGAAGGATTTAAATCCAACGATCGAAGGAATATCCTTCGATCAAAAAAAGTTAGCCAAGCCTATGGGGACCTTCCCCATAGGCTAACATTGACTTCGGTAGCTTTTAGATGGCGAACTAGGGGGTCGAAGTATTTTTTAAAGAGACAGTACTTTGACTATCGAATGGTCGAATAGTCAAACGATTTTAACTTTTAACTTTTAACAAACGAATCCTTCGATTCAAAGTCGTAGTCGTAGGTCAAAGTAGCCCATTCGATGGTCGAAGTAGCCCAAAAAAAACAGAATCCTTCACTCGAAGTTAGTGAATCGGCCCCTAAAATTTGAGTTTTCATCACAATTTCAGTTTTTTGCAGCAAAAATCATAAATTTGAATTTAAGTTTACGAAACTCACATAATCGAGATTTCTTAAGCTAAAAAACTTGACTATAAAAACTTGCGTAGGAATCAGTGGGAGCTGTGTTTTTAAAATTCAAGCTACTGTTCAATTCAAGACCAACTTGAAATTTGAAAATCAAGGGTAGAATGTGATTTCAATGAGTTTTTTTCCCCATTGTTACACATTTTACAATCAAATTTTGACACATATTTTTAATAAATTAGAAACGTTTTCGATTTTCAAGCTTTCAGGTTTTTTTCAATTTAAAAAAAATCAAAAATCGCCTGCCCTAGGAACAAAATTTCTTGTGTTAGGAGGAATGGCCCACATGACTAGACCAATATCATTCCAGGTGTGTTTTTATCTTTTAGATGCCAGAGTTTTGCATTTCTAGTTTTTTCTTCTTCATAAATCTAAACAATTGAATTTTGAGTTGTGAATTTGTGAGTGCAAAAAAACTTGAATCACTTGAATTTGAATGTTTATAAACTGGTTCCATAGGGTGTTATTATTTGAGTTTTCACCACAATTTGAGTTTAAGCAAAAGTCACAGATTTGAATTTCAATTTCCTAAGCTAAAAAACAATTGAAATATAAAAATTTGCATCCAATGTAGGAATCAGTGGTAGTGTATTTAAAATTCAAGCTAATTTGTCTCAGTTTTTGAGACCAATTAGAGATCTGACTCGTTGAAAATGAAGGGTAAAATGTGATTTTAAACTGCATTTAGTTGTTTTTTAATCCTTTTTTTGTAATTGAGATTTGTGTTTTTAATAAATAAGAGCACACTTGAGATTTTAAGTTTTCAGTTTTTTTCAAATTAAAAATAAGCAATAATTACATTTATAATAAATCGCCTCCCCTATGAACAAAATTTCTTGTGTTAGGAGGAATGGCCCTATGGCAAGGCCACTATATTATTTAGAAACCACACAAAGTCGAATTAACCCTCGATATTCGACCCTCGAAGTAAAATCCTTCGACTTCGAATATTGAAGTCTAAGGATTTACCGCAAATACTTTGATCGAACGATCAAAGGATTTTAATCCATCGGTCGAAGGATTTTCCTTCTATCAAAAAAAGCTTAGAAAGCTTATGGGGAAGGTCCCCATAGGCTAACATTGTAGCTCAGTAGGTTTAAAGTGCCGACGTAGGTAGTCGAAGTTTTTTTTAGTACTTCGACTATCGAGTGGTCGAATAGTCGAACGATTTTTAGTTTGAATTGTTCAAATCGAAGTCGTAGTTGAAGGTCGTAGTAGCCTATTCGATGGTCGAAGTACCCAAAAAAAACTTCTAAATGCGAAGTTTTTTTACTTCGAATCCTTCACTCGAGCTTAGTACATATGCCGAAATCACTAAGAACTAAATTCACAGTTGATTAAAGGATAGTAAAGAAATAACAAGGAATATAAAGAAATATAATCTTATTGCATACATAACTTGTGTAAATGAAGATGTAACCAACTCACCATGAGCTTGAATCAATGTACTTGTCTCTTGCCAGTAAAAGTATTCATCTTGCCTCTGTTTCAAACTGCACTAGAATAAAATATTGCCCATTAAACTGCTATAAAATAATATTCACAAAAATTCTTACAAAATTGATTTTAGATTTTAAACATGTTGTGGATTGGCTGTGACAGTTAAGGGACATTTTTACCAATGTTATGTTAAACTACTGATGTAACAAGAGTTATTAGAAATTCTCTTTCTTTTGAAGAGAATTCAAATGTCATGCTTAAACAGAGAGTTTGAGAGATCCTGCTGCAGCAGCAGCGTGTGTGCAAACCAAAAAAAAGTTCCAATATTATTCTATGGAAAATGTTGCAATTACATTACATTTGCATGGGGAGATGCAGTTTTAAGGGCCCATGGATTGTTTGTGAAACATGCATGGTCGGCAGCTTTTTTAATGTTCGAATCTGAGTTTTTAAAAAAAATTGGATATGTGAAAAAGCATATCAAGTTCAAGTTTTTTAAATTTGTTTGTGTCTGATTGCTATCATTTTTATTTAAAAAAATATGCCTGGCTGCAGGCCTGGATTTGCGGTGATCCCGCAAAAGCCCGGGCCTAGGGCGGCAAAAATTAAGGGGTGGCATGCTGCCTAGCAGCAGGTGTATTTGCCGCGATCCCGGAGCACTAAGTGCGATAGGTGCTTAGTGCTCCACTAAGAAAATATGCATGCAATCTTGCGGGAAGGAGGGGACGCCGGAGGACGCAGGCCTCAGTGAAATCCGTGCATACCTACCTGTAGGACCCTATGTGTGCCAACACTATTGGTAGTATAACATTTGGCTGATTATATGATTACCAGTTTTAGATTTTAACCCTTTTTACGACATTGATTGTTGACATGCAAATGACCCTTTTATGTCCCTGCAGATAATTATGAATCCAGATCCACTGATTTAAAAATACAGATCCAGCCTTTAAATTCAGAGCCATGAATATGAACTTTTAGAAAACATAGGTCATTTACTGTACCTGGGGACGCAAGTGCTCACTCTCCATTCATTTCTATAAAAATCCCATAGAAATGAATTGAGAGCTGCTGAATTTCTATCATTTCTCTCTCTTTTTCTATCTATGTACCTATGGGGCAGATTTACTGAGCAGCAAATTTTTGCCAGTGTCAGTTTCGCTCCCATCGCAACACTTCGCCAGGTGCAAATTCGCTCAGACTATGCCAATTCACTATGTCCTGGGCGTCAAACGCGGACGACTTTTCACTAGCGTTACTTTGGCAGTGCGAGTATTTCATAGTAAAGATGCACTAGCATTCATTTGTGCCTAGTGAAAATTCACTACTGATCTTGCACTTAGGTCAATTTGTTTACGGGGGGTAATTTAAAGTTGTATGGAGGTCTTTATTCTAAATGTTGGTGCAAATTCTTGAAGTTGCCACATTTTCATATACATGTTCAGGGAACCTTAATAAAGACAAGAGAGTCAATATAATTCCCTACACATGAGCCCACTGTAAAATGAATGTTCCATATGTTCTGAAATGTCTGGAAAAAAACGGTTACCAAAAAAAAGTTTGTCAGACAAAAAAAGTTTAAGTCAGGAATTTTTGCAGGCAATTCTGCTTAAAAAAAAAGGAAAATTCTCCAGCGTTTTTTGAACGTTGATGCATTTTCGGCACACAGGATATGATGTGACAGGACATTGAGAAGATCTAGCTGCTTTATAGCACTTCGTCTGGTCTGAGGTGGCGAAGGAGAGTCGGCGATAGAGTGCGAATGAATGCTAGCGACTGTCCTGTTCGGTAGCGAATTGGCGCCTGCGGATGGCAACGCTGGCAAAAAGTCGATAGCGTTAGCCACTTATTAATACATTTTATATCAAAATGAGAATTAGGGGCCGATTCACCAATGGTCGAATATCGAGGGTTAATTAACCCTTGATATTCGACTAGGAATTGAAATCCTTCGAATTCGAATATCGAATTCGAAGGATTTAGCGCAGGAAATTCGTTCGATCATTCATTCGATCGAACGATTAAATCCTTCGAATTGAACGATTCGGATTGGATTTTAATCCAACGATCGAAGGAATATCCTTCGATCAAAAAAACTTAGGCAAGCCTATGGGGACCTTCCCCATAGGCTAACGTTGACTTCGGTAGCTTTTATCTGCCGAACTAGGGGGTCGAATTTTTTTTTAAAGAGACAGTACTTCGACTATCGAATGGTCGAATAGTCGAACGATTTTTAGTTCGAATCCTTCGATAGTCGTAGTCGAAGGTCGAAGTAGCCCATTCGATGGTCGAAGTAGCCCAAAAAACACTTCGAAATTCAAAGTTTCTTTAATCCGAATCATTCACTCGAATTCACTCGAATTTAGTGAATTGGCCCCTTAATGTAGCATATAAAAAAGAAAAAAAATTGTGAATAATTTAAAAGCCAATACAGTAGGTCATGTAATACCTATTATATAGTGTGAGTATATACACCAGGGTCCTGGTGAGTATATACACAGAACTGTGGTTCTCTAGGAGGTCATTGGGATTTATACTGTAAATCAAGAACAGCTGGGAGGCTGTATGCCAGGTTGGAAAATACAGATTCACATACCCCTCTCATTTTGGGGCTCCAGCTTTTTCTCTAATTCTACATACATGTAGCCTGCATCAATCAGTATAATTAGTATAACATCAAGTCATGGGAACAAATGACTAAAAAATGCTTAGAAATTAATAAATAACAAACACTTGTACTTTGTCATGATAGTGATGTTTCTATAGCAACGCAAGAAAAATAGAACTCCAGCAACATTCCTATTATTCCTGCTCCCATGCAGTAGAATTTCTGTGGTTTCCAACCTATTTTATCTGTGCCTATAGAGTCAGGTAATGCCTGCGTTTCTGTGCTGATAGCGAACAGATAGAAAATCAAAATAGAATATAAATAGTAGAGGGTGTGAAAGGAAGACAAAAAAAAAAAAACAATAATAACGTGAAGCCTCAAAGTCAATCCCCTATATGTAACAAAAGACACATGGGGCAGATTTATCAATATGTAAAATTAGAGCTCACCCATGTTCTATTCATTTCTATGGGATTTTCAGAAGTGTATTTATCTATGGGTGACAGGTGGTTATTTACTAAAATACGAATTTATCTGAAAAAAAAAACATGACCAAACTCCCATGGCTGTTCAGCTTAGCATATCTTATTTATTAATAAAAAACTCAATTTAATCTGATCACGGAAAAACTCAATAAATTTGAGCGAAAACCAGAATCGCTCAAATTTTTCAGGCTTTTTCTCGAATTGCTCAAATCTTTCAGGATTTTTTTGCCCGAATAATTTTTTGAGCTTTTGCCTGAAAACCCCCTGAAAATTCAGATTTTAGTGGTGTGGGCAGAGACAGCTGGAGTTTGGTGTGGATAACTGTAGTTTAAGCTGCAATAAGAAACAAACTAATTATAGATTAAACAGTACTAATTTGGGTAAATCAGATGGAAAATATGCAGACACTTATGCCCACAGTTGCTGCAAAGTAGGAAGGAGGGATTTGATTACAGACACCTATGCATAAACCATCATTACTTTATCCATTCCTAAAATATAGGATAGAAGTTTCTTTACTTTTTTTCTTATTTTTTACTCCCTTCTCATGTAAATACAAACTATTAATTTGTCTGTGTGTATGTGCTGATGGAATTTAATATTATAATCAATAGTATCAGTAGTATATTACAACTTACATTTTCAAAATTTGAACATTGGATAAAGTAAATGGAAACAGGGTCTTTATCGGATATCACAGGCCCAGTATTTTGTGGCAAGGATGGGGCCTTAAAGGAGAATTAAAATTTGACTAAAGAAGTAGTGAAAAGATGTTGTACATTAGGGGGCACATTTACTATGGGTCGAATATCGAGGGATAACTAACCCTCGATATTCGACCATCGAAGTTAGATCTTTCGACTGCGAATATCGAAGTTGAAGGATTTACCGCATTTCGGTCGATTGAACGATCGAAGGAAAAATCGAATGAATTGAAGGATTTTAATCCATTGATCGAACGATTTTCCTTCGATCAAAAAAAGCAAGGAAAGCTTATGGGGACCTTCCCCATATGCGAACATTGGTGCTAGGTAGGTTTTAGGTGGCAAGTAGGTGGTCAAAGTTTTTTTTAAAGAGACAGTACTTCGGCTATCGAATGGTCGAATAGTCAAACGATTTTTAGTTTGAATCATTCTATTCGAAGTCGTAGTCGAAGTAGCCAAATGGATGGTCGAAGTAGCCAAAAAAAAAGCTAAGTAAATGTGCCCCCATGTTTTGGGCTTCTATAACAACCCTAGGCAACTACAGACCTTTAGCATTAAAGATCTGTGTCTCCAAAGATGTCCCAGTAGCTCCCCATCTTCTTTTTTGCTGCACATGCTCTGTGCTGCTGTCACTTACTGAGCTTAGGGACCCACTCACAATATACTAAATATATATATCAAATATATATCACAGGCTGATTACTATATAATTATTGATATATGGCAGCTCATAAACCAGCACAGTTAGAATCCAAATAATCGCCCCTGTAGCATCAGCTTATATGACAGGCAACCCTAATGACAACTCTGAAGGCCTTGATCCTGAACCTCTAGACTGGTTCAATAAGTTCAACATATAAAATATGGCATTCCTAGCAATATTAATTTTTAGGGTTTAGTTCTCCTTTAATTGGAAAAAAATTAGGCATGTCCAACCTGTTGTCCTATATCTATAGCTGAAGAACTACTTTTATCATCTTCCATACAGCCTTCAGAAGAAAAGTGGACATCTCTGAAAGATTTACTATAAGTTGCCATTTGTGCTTTTATGAGCCTTTACGCCCATGGGGTGGCATCAGGGGCAAATGCCCTGTCTGAGCTTCCCTATAAATGTAAATATTAAATGACCTAGACTAACGTCTTGTCTCTATAGATGCATGTTGGTCTATATTGCTGTTAAAAACTCATTCTTCTAAAAAAAAGACCAGCCCTAGAAGCGATACATAAACAATATTGCTCTAAATAAGTCATATAGTCATGGTTTTGTTTCTGAGGCTGAGAGTACAGTCGAGAAATATATAGATAATATATATATATATATATATATAAACTTGTTGTGAGGCAACAGATTCACGTAAAAACATCCCAGATAACACAGTTACATTTGTGAGGCAAATTGCCTGTGAAAACCAATATCTATTTACAGAAGTGATTGGGGGCTTTGCATTGTTCCACTTAATGGATAAACGACCAAGAGTATTCAGCCTCCACACATACTAGTGGAAAAAGAGTTGTGAATCACTCTGCTTGAAAAATAAAGGGCTGCACTAATAATGAAAGACTTGTATATTGTTTAGTAACCATTACATCATATCATAGTGTCACAACACATCACATTCATAGTCCTAGAGTTTTGTTTCATCCCTTCAGCCCTTTGTATGCCCTTATAATAAAGCCCTTGCTTATATTGATTTGTTATATGCAGCTTGCAAAATTGGTTGACTCATCCACTGTGATGGGAGTAGGATTCTTTCTCTAGCTGCTTGCCAGTGTGATTGAAATAAATGTAATTTATAATTGTATTTTTCCTGTATTTTCTTTTGCTTATTAAATGGTTGTTTACTGACTCAAGAGTGTAATAGGAACTTTTTTGATAATCACACATAAAGTAGCCTATAAATAGCGTGGTTGGAGTTATGTAAGTAGAAATCATGAAAACATGTTGTGGGTAGTTCTATGATTAGCAGTCATAATTTTGCTTGTACGAGTTAATATTTTAAAGGGAAACCCCTATATTGCTTCTCATTAAGTTCACTCCTGTTCCCTCCTATAAATGGGCAATACACTGGTCTTTCAGTGTTGCTGGGGCTGCCAGGACTTTTCACTCTTTAGGGACGGATGAATTCCCCCATAATGCAAAAGGTACCCGACTAAATCCAGGACATCCCACAGAAATACTTTAAAAAAGGAGAACTGTACACTCACTGCCCCGCCCCCCCTGCGTTGGCCTCCTCCCTGCATCCCACCTGCACAGTCTTACTTACCCCAGAATTTTGCCCCCTCTTGAAATAGTGACCGCACATGCAGAGTGAGCACAGCGGAGCTCACGGACGCCATAGTTACATAGTTAAATTGGGTTGAAAAAAGACAAAGTCCATCAAGTTCAACCCCTCCAAATGAAAACCCAGCATCCATACACACACCCCTCCCTACTTTCACATAAATTCTATATACCCATATCTATACTAACTATAGAGCTTAGTATCACAATAGCCTTTGATATTATGTCTGTCCAAAAAATCATCCAAGCCACTCTTAAAGGCATTAACTGAATCAGCATCACAACATCACCCAGCAGTGCATTCCACAACCTCACTGTCCTGACTGTGAAAAACCCCCTACATTGCTTCAAATGAAAGTTTGTTTCTTCTAGTCTAAAGGGGTGGCCTCTGGTACTGTGATCTACTTTATGGGTAAAAAGGTCCCCTGCCATTTGTCTATAATATCCTCTAATGTACTTGTAAAGTGTAATCATGTCCCCTCGCAAGCGCCTTTTTTCCAGAGAAAACAACCCCAACCTTGACAGTCTACCCTCATAATTTAAGTCTTCCAACCCTCTAACCAATTTAGTTGCACTTAGTCTCTGCACTCTCTCCAGCTCATTTGTATCCCTCTTAAGGACTGGAGTCCAAAACTCAATAATATTTAGTGAGAGCTGAGTTGTAAAAGAAATGTCTGTATTCCAGGGCTGCCTCTCCTTTCCTCTCTATAAGCTTCCGCCCACGGAAATGCCCGCTTGACAGAGAGATTGCTAACAAATGCTGTGTGTGATGTAAGTCCAGCTATTCACCTGGATACATACGCAGTAGGGTGTTTCCATAGTAATCTGTAAAAAATAAATAACAAAAGCACTTAACACAAGCATACTATAAGTTATCAAATGCTTACTGCAATAATGTAGTGTCTCCTGGCAATAGGTATTGCATCTTATGCTTAGTGAGAAACCGTGATGCAAAAAAATACATCTTTTTACTATACACATTTTTCTATACCCACTGAATAAATAGGCAAACCTTGCTATTATGACAAATCTTATTAATATTTAATTAACCTTCATATGTATTTGAGGCTATTTAAGGTTATTTTAGAACTGGGCTACATACCATCAGCAATTATGTAGCAAAGTAAAATGGGAAAATATTATCTTCATCCTCATCATTCAAGGTGAACTAAACAAAGGAATGCCTCTGGGGACCCTCTTAGAAACCCACTAGAATGAGCAAGCTTATGATCTCCTAGACAGTTGTAAATTGGTCCTAAATACTTCTGGAATCTTTTAAGTGACATTACATGGTTCATTTTTTTCCCCCTTAGTGCCCTTGCAACTAAGGTTGCCACCTTTGTCCTAATTCAAATCTGGACAAAGGATGGGCTCTTACATTAGTGGGAGGGTTAGTATTATCAGGGGGTGTTCCAATGATGTTTATGGGTGGTCCAGTGACATATTGGGTGGATTATGATGTTGGGGCAGAGGTATGACTCCACGCACCAAGCTGAGGGTAGATTTTGCCTGGTGAGAGGTTTTGGACCATACAACCCCTTCAAAAACCCCTTCAAAAACTGGGCTATCTGGTTCAAAACTGGAAAAGGTGGCAATGCTACTTGCAACAGGGGCAGAAATAGAGGGTCCCTTATGTGTATGTATAAGGCCTCATAGGGTTTCTAGCTCCCCCTTACCTTTGGTTTCCAAAATCAAGCTACAGTTACATTTAACCAAGAAAATTGTGATGCCTTCTACACCTCAAAGCTTGAGGCCTTAACTCCCCCTTACCGACAGTTGTACTCCCACAGATATTAACATCCAATTGATGCATTTTTTTAAAGTGGGTTAATTCTTACTAAGGCTATTTAACTATGTAGGCAACTTTGGAGCACCCTTGATAATGGACACAATCATTTATTGTACTTAAATACATGTCCTGTTTATTCCTGTTAACATCCAGCCAGTGGAGGACTTAAACTGATGTCAAGGAGGGGTTTAGGGACAGTTTTAAAAAGTTAGACATTCAAATATGTAAATCTATACCTGGAGAACACTTGCATGTCCATACATGAGAAATATGGTGAAAATAGTAAGCCATGTCAATGGTTATCAATGATTCCATTAGGGCTCATGTACATCCACTAGAGCTATTCACTGCAGTTCTCCTAAAACCACTTTGATTAAAGGAGAAGGAAAGGCTAAAATTAAGTAAGTTTTATTAGAAAGGTCTATATAAATACACCAGTAAACCCTGAAAGTAATGCTGCTCTGAGTCCTCTGTCAAAAGAAACACCACATTACATTCCTTCTATTGTGTACACATGGACTTTTGTATCAGACTTCCTGTTTTCAGCTTAAACCTCCAGGGCACGACCTTGAGCATGCTCAGTTTGCTCCTTTCCTCCTCCGTCCTCCCCTCCCTGCTGTAATCTGAGCTCAGAGCTATAAGCGAGCAGGTAGAGACTCAGGCATGAAGTGATGTTACACCAAGCCAATATGGCAGCTGCTATCCTAAACAAACAAAGAGCACTTCAAGAGCTGTGTACTCAAGTATGGTAAAGCATTCTGCAGAATAAATATAGTGCTATAACTTGCACTATTGTGGCTAATATTTTGGCAATAAACTGCTTCAGTAGCTTTCCTTCTTCCTTCTCTACTTGCATTCATATCCACGCTTTGCACCTTTGTATAGTTGTGCTCAACACTGCTCAGTCCTTTCGAATTGGGTGCTGATGTGCTTATTGACACAGGGGAAACCTGGAGCTACTAATACATCTGACCAGGTGGTAGCTTTAGAGTTCCCTTAGCACCCTGCATTAATAGAGGCAGCACACTTGTGCTGAAAGAATTGGACAAAGATGTCATTCACATGTTAAACACCAGAAAGGATGCCACACAAATGGGGCAATTGTGCTCCTTTTTCTATGAAGCGCCCACTCAGTTGTGTACATTTTGGCAAATCTGACACTATAGTGTAAGACTTAGAGCATGGGAACTGAAGTAAGCAGAAGAGGCATGTGCCTAGGGCGCAAAAGTAAAGGGACGCCAAGCATATACCTCTTCTCCCTACCTGCCGTAGTTCCTGAATAGGTTGGCTGTAGGAAGTCCTGCCTCCCCCTCCTGGCTCAAACAGAACTCCTGCCTCCCCCTTCCAGGCACGCATTATTTGAATAGGCCAAGTGCACACACACATACTGACACAAACGTGAGCATGCCGGCGGAAGGGTGGCTTGTTGATAGTGCTCAGCCTGGAGCACTCTACTGACTTAGCCTGGAACTGGCAGAGCAATTGTGTCAAGAAAATGGGTGGTTTGCATCTGCAGAGATTAGAGATTGTTTTTGAAATAACACTTTGCTCACAGTTTTTTTTATATTTTATTTTGAAATCTGACATGGGGCTAGACATACTGTTAGTTTCCCAGCTGCCCCCAGTCATGTGACTCATGTAATAAACTTCAGTCACTCTTTACTGCAAGTTGGAGTGATATTACCCCTCCCTTTCCAGCAGCCTAACAACAGAACAATGGGAAGGTAACCAGATAGCAGCTCCCTAACACAAGATAACAGCTTCCTGGTAGATCTAAGAACAGCACTCAATAGTAAAATCCAGGTCCACTGCGACATATTCAGTTACATTGAGCAGGAGAAACAACAGCCTGCCAGAAAGCAGTTCCATCCTAAAGTGCTGGCTCTTTCTGAAAGCACATGACCAGGCAAAATGCCTACAAACGAATATTAAAATTAAACTAGATACACTTTCTGGTTCAGGAATGAAATGTTATATTGTAGAGTGAATTATTTGCAGTGTAAACAGTGTAATTTAGAAATCATAAAATCATGACAGAATCCCTTTAAGTCTATTTTGAATACTGATCAAAGAGAAAGTAAACATTTATTTCCCATTGTGTTCAATGTGGTTTTAAGGCAAACTATAGTGTTTTAAGATTCTGGGGGTTTGTTGTTTGTGCCTAAATGCAGTTACCTATAATCAAATATTAGAAAACACAAAGTTTTGTTCTGATGTAAAATGTGTTCCCAGATTTTAGTAACCGTTTTTTGAAGATACATCATGTAATACCTTACTTACTTATTGATTCACAAATTTCACAAGACAAAAGCTTTTATAAAGCAGCTGTTCTAACAGAGTGAAACATTACGATGCCTTAACATATCATGGTGGAACCAGCAGATTTACTACCAGTGGAAAGAAACTTAACAAACTAAGTATTTTCTAATGGATCAGGATGCTGTAGTTTAGATTCTATATCCAATGATTTCTTTTTATTTTATTTTGTACTTTTTGCATTTTTATAGGTGTAAAGTCTCACTCATGGTGTTTTTTAGGCAAGGAAGTGCATTTCTCTATTTTTGAATTTCTCTATTTTAAATACAGACATGGGATCTATTATCCGGAGTTCGGGGTTTCCATATTTTTTTCCATAATTTGGATCACCATACCTTTAGTCAGCTGAAAAACATTATAAAAATAACAAAACAATGTTGCAAATGTCTTACTTTTGAATTTTTTTCAAAAATAGTAATTATAAAAGAAAAAAGTAGTCATTTATGACCACAACGGCAGTGTGCAAAGTTCAATTTAGGCTCAAGGCCTCATGTTTTTTTTATTAACAATTCAGTGTTTTCTTCCCTTAATTCCAATGTAATTTTTTTGGAGAGAAGGAAATCAGGCACAAATGTGTTAAAAATCTTTGGTGTTTGGACGTTGTGATTTCTGGTGCCTTGTTTCAAAATGATGGCTGCGTTTAGATTCTTTAGGCTCAACTTGGTTGTGTAAATTGATAAACCAAAAAAGAAAAGGTGCAAATGAATATAAGTGCAAAGGCCACCATAAGTGATATCATCTGCTGTGTCCAAAAGCTCCTGATCTAGAGTAAGGCTCTCTTATTTTTTCTAACCAAACTTCCATCCATGATTTTACTTAAGTTAGAAACTCAAAAAATCTGGTTCGGAAAAAGTCTAGTCAAAGTCATGAAAAAAATCTAATCAAACGATTCTTTGGGTTTGACTCCCGAATCGCTTGATTTTTTCGAGTTATTGCCTAAAAAGCCAGAATTTTTCAGATTATCATACTAAACCCAGCGCAGACAATATTTTCAAATTGGAAAAGGGACATCTGACATTGACTTGTACGGGACCTCGACAGATTTGAGATGGAGTATTTTTCGGATTCAGATTTTTATCAGCTTTGGAGTATAAAAAATCTTGAAAAATTCTATGTTTTTTTTCCTGGAAAAATTTGAGTTTTTCTCTTTAAAAGCCCAACCAGAAAAATGTGTAATAACCCCCTTTACTTCTGAATGAATTTTAATATGAGTATTTGTCTTTAAGGAACTGTAATTCTTTGACCTTTATGTTGCACAAAATCAGGATAGAGTCAGTGCTTTAAAAGACTTATTTACAGACTAACTAACAGATTTATGGTCTTAATTGCTTGACAATGCCTAATTATAGGCAAAATACACAGAGGCATATTTATCAAATAAAATTATTTTGAGGGTTTTTTTAATTGAAAAAACTCAAAAACTCATCACCGTTGAAAAAACTCAAAGGACGTAATTTGGTAGAAGTGTTTTGACTGCTTTAAACAATTGTAGCAAATGTATTGTGGAGGACCTGTTACCCTAACTCCAAGCGGCATTTGCGTAGAGTGCCAAAGGCCATGCGGAACACTGTAACATAGTATATAGTAACATAGCTTCCCCCCTACATTTCCTAACATATGGCACATAAACTATACACTGGGCTCATGTGTAGGACAATATAATAACTCTATTTTATTTTATTAAGGTTCCCTGGGCTTGTGTAATGTAATGTATATTTTATATGCAACATATACGTCCATTTAAATTTAACTTCCCGCCGTATGCAAATGATCTAACGCTAGCGCAACTTCGATTTGCTTGCCAAATTAACGCTAGCGAAATTTCACCATCGTTCGGCGCCCTGGACGAAACGTCGCATTTTAGTGAATTAGCGTTGTCCTGGCGAATTTTTGCCTGGCGAAGTGTGGCGATGTGAGCGAAGCCATCACTTGCGAATTTCCGGAGGTTATTGAATTTGCCCCATAATGTTTCACTTTGTGAAAAGGTGGTCGAATTTCAGCAGACACGAATTTGCCGCGAATAACCACGTTTCGCCGCAAGCAAATTAATTAGCAAAACTGAGGCAACAATTCGCCGGCAAAAAATCCTCCT
The DNA here is from genome assembly GCA_038501925.1 of Xenopus petersii. NCBI lineage: Eukaryota > Metazoa > Chordata > Amphibia > Anura > Pipidae > Xenopus > Xenopus petersii. The sequence goes on from CM076674.1 coordinate 150,332,575, forward strand.
CGTCAATAAAAATAGTTGTGCACATAAAAATTGACAAAATTTTTTGTACACCCATCGACTTTAATGCTTGTCGCTCGCGTCATAATTTTGACGCCCATTGACTTCAATGCGTTTTGCGAACTCACAGGACGGCACAGATTTGCTCATCACTAATTGTGAAGTGATTGATTCTGAGACTTAGTACCACTGCTTTACCTAGTGGTTGGTTCATTAATTCTCTGGAAAGCAGCTAAACTTAAAAAGCATTGGATCATAAGGGAACAATATGAGAAATGGGTTGCATGATACTGTAAGCCCAAGGGGAGTTTGCAACTAGCTTGCACAAGTATTGTTGTTTCCTTTCAATCTGTGGAATCAGGTATGTCTGTGAATAAATATATATTTTTTTTTATTTCTGGAAGACTGCATGGGTTTTGCATGATAATGCCAATTGGCCACCCACATTCATGCCCCTTACTTGCCTCTGCTTGTGCACAGTTCACTATTAGGGGTTATTGTTTGTTCTCAATACAACAGACACATAGGGGCAGATTTATCAAGGGTCGATAGTAAAAAAAAAAACGAAATTCTAAGTAATTTTTTGGATACTTCGACCATCGAATAGGATACTACGACTTTGAATTTGCTTTGACTCAGATTCAAAGTAAAAATCATTCGACTATCGAAGTACTGTTTCTTTAAAAAAAATTCAACTTCCATACTTCGCCAAATTAAACCTGCCGAAGTGCTATGTTAGCCTATGGGGAACTTCTACAGCATTTTTCTACGTTTTTGAAGTCGAAGTAAAAATCGTTTGATTCGAAGGATTTAATCGTTCGATTTTACCTCGACCGCAGAATAGCCAAATTCGATGAAAACAACTTCTAACTCGATATTCGAATTGGTAGTATTTTAATTCAATGGTCGTATTTCAAAGTATTTTTAGCTTCAAAATTCGACCCTTGATAAATCTGCCCCTACAGTCAGGGTTGGACTGGCCCGGTGGGACACCGGGAAAAAAACCCGGTGGACCCCGGTCCTCACATGCACAGCATCACAGATGGGGGCCAGGGGGTCCGGAGGGGGGCCATGGACAGCAGTCCCGGTGTGCCCCGGGCCCCCCAGTCCGACCCCATAAACAGTTGCTCCTGAGAATGGCAATTACTACTCCCATAGGATTTTCACATTGTACCTTGCCCACTACTGGTAAATGACACCTCTTATCTCTAAAATAATGTACTGATCAGTGGACCAAAGTCTAGTAATTTTAGAGACAAACTTTCCATTTTGTTGAGAGAAGCAGATTTGAGTTCTGAGTTTCAACTGTTTTTCATTAGATGACACCTTGGGAATTGTAACAAGATTTACATTCGCATTAGATCGCTTGCAGCAGAAGGTCCTTTGTCCCAAGCACAGTTTCTTCTCCAATACATTATTATTTTCCAATAGCAATGCACTTTTAATTCTGTTTTTCCTTTTATAGCTCAGGGATAGATTTTCTGACAAAAGGCTGCTTGTGCAGTATATATAAAATGCAGGATGTCGGCAATCGGCAAATACTGATCAAATTTTGGATTGACGTTTTAAAAAAAAAAAAATAATCTCCTTTTAACTGGCAGAAAATGCCCGAGATTATATTAATGCTAGGTTTAGGTTGATATACTTGAATGCACAAACAGTTACAGTATATAAACACCCACACAGATTTCTACTTAAAGGATCTAGGTTATTTAAAATGAATAAGAGCAATGTTGTATTTTTGCTCTCTTAATAAATAAGCAGAGCCAGATTTGCCGCCTCCATAATGTGGTGGAGAATAAAACTCATGGAGATGCAGAATCATGGAGCCTTATTGTTATTGAAAGCGGTATCTGTCCGGCTGTTTATATTCTCTTCACTTTGGTTCTGTCTCCTGAAAAAAAATGTAGCAGAAGCCATCTGACCTACAATACCTTAAAATCACCACCATTTTAAAGTAATGTATATTGTAAGGTCACTTAAAATTAGATATTCTTGTGATACCAGTACAGGTATGGGACATGCTATCCAGAATACTTGGGACCTGGGGATTTCCGGATAATGGATCTTTCCGTAATCAGGATCTTCAAACCTAAGTCTACAAGAAAAATATTAAATAAAGCCAATAGGCTGGTTTTGCCTCCAATAAGGATTAACTATATCTTAGTTTGAATCAATACAAGGTCCTGTTTTATTATTACAGAGGAAAAGGAAATCATTTTAAAAAATTTGAATTATTTGATTATGATGGAGTCTATGAAAGAATTTTAAGATTTCTAGATAACGGGTTTCTGGATAACGGATCCCATACCTGTACCTTGATAATTATCTTTACATCTGCTGATGTACCACATACTGTATTCTAAATGCTATTTACCCTAGATGCTGATTTTAAGTTGTAATGTGTATATGAGCCATTAAAGGGGTTGTCTACCTCTTACTGTCCCACAATCTCTTACTGAAGAACAATGACATGTACATTGCCCACAGCACATGATTATTTATTTAGATTATTGATGACTTGAGTTGCTTTCAGACCCGGTCACCTTTACATCACATACCACAGACGTTCAAAACAGCTTAGGAGTCATTGTGAAAATGTAATTTTCAATATCTCCCAGCAAGGTTTTGATAATGAACATGACCAGTCTTTCCATGAAATCAATACACAGGGATGAAAGCTAAATTGCCCTGAAACATACAAAGGCACGCATGGTTAGATATAAGTACTGTCAGGCCAGTAGAGAAAATTGTTCTCTTCTCAGGCCCATTGCTACGTGACAGAAACCTTTGTGACAAACTTGCCCCAGTAATAGGCAAACAACTACATTGGAAATGCCCCTTTCTGATTTATGTATATTCTGTCTGATAATATATATTTGTATGTATTGTCTGTTTGGCCGGGAAGTGGCTTTCTGGTGCACAAGAGAGTCTATAAGATATTGTTTTGTAGAAACGGGTTAAGGATAACTCTTATCCAGATAATAAAGTAAAGGTAAAGTTCAAGACTTTCCCTGTCTCTTTTCTGTATAAGAAACCAGCAAGCCTACCACTACCAACATCTTCCTACAGTAAAATAATTGCCATGTTTTTTCCAATGATGCAGCATTTTCCCCATAATTCCAGGGTTATTAGAGTCGCTGGGGGGGGGGGGTTGGAAGCATTTGCACATGGTAAAACAAAATTCACTCAGTTGTACTTGCATCCAATGGCATACCTCCCAACCAGTAATGTAACTAGAGGGGGGCGGGCCCTGGTGCGGAACGTGCAGCCGGGCCTCCCGCCATCCTCCGTATGCAATTATCTGCCCAATTGCACCCTCTGCTCCCCCGGTAGTTCCTCCACTGCTCCCAACATTTGAAAAAACGAAAAGAGGGATAGAAACCTTTTGGCCATGCCCATTTTATGGCCACAACCCCTAATTACCATGTCCATTTTACAAAATTTGGCAGGTTATGAAAGTGTGAACACATTTCTTGGAGTTTTAGTGCAATGTTTTATGCATGTAACAGCTAATGAAAGTTAATTGTCCTTTAAAGGAACAGTAACACCATTAAAGAAGTGGTTTAAAGTAATGAAAATATAATGTAGTGTTGCCCTGCACTGGTACAACTGGTGTGTTTGCTTCAGAAACTCTACTATAGTTTATATAAACAAGCTGCTGTGTAGCCATGGGGGCAGCCATTCAAAGCTGAAAAAGGAGAAAAGGCACAGGACACACAGCAGATAACAGATACGCTCTGTAATATTCAATGGGATTCTCCAGAACTTATCAGTTTATCTTGCTTATCTAAAATAGTTACGTTTCTTTGCTTATCTCAAATTGTTACAAATGTATCTGAGTGCAGTTGCTGACTGTTCTGGGCTCTCTGCCAAAAAGAGAAAGTTGAATCTTTTTCCCAAGTTAGCGCAGGAGATCAAAGAGAAAGTCGGGACATTTCAGTCTGGAACTGTGGGCTGAGCTGTCAAAATCAGGACTGTTCCTCAGAAAACAGGACAGTTGGGAGGTATGCAATCATGCTAAGGAGTAGGTGACCGGTTTTATATCTCAATATTAAGCCCTGTTCTGCACTGGCACAAGCTAAAAAACACAATCCCCTTTATGGCATATAATTCCCTATGTCAGTGATCCCCAACCAGTGGCTTGTGAGCAACATGTGGCTCCCCAATCCCTTGGATGTTGCTCCCAGTGGTCTCAAAACAGTTGCTTATTTTTGAATTCCTTGTTTGGGGGCAAGTTTCAGTTGCATAAAAACCACGCGTGCTGCCAAACAGAGCTGCAAGTCCACCTAGGGCTACCAAATGGCAAATCACAGCACTTATTTTGTACCACCCAGAAAATTTTTATGCCAAATGTTTTTACATCTGAATATGGCTCATGTGTAAAAAAAAAAAAAAAAAAAAGATTAGGGACCCCCCACCCTATGTTCTTAAAAATTATTCTGGTTTAGGAACTAAATCTGTATCGGTGCAGCAATTTAAATAAACAATATAATAATAATAAAAGAATAACATTTTATGAATCCAGTTAAATAATGCCAGTATTATGACCACAATTTGCCATAAGCTAAAGAATCTTTATTAGGTGCAGTCATTTTTAACATATTACATTTATGCAATTATAGTCTGTATTGTACTCAGCTTTGGGAAAATAGTAATTAGTCCATTAACAAAGGGCTACTGCAACTGCCAGCATCAGTGTATTATTTGGCGAGGCCACAAATATCCAACAGAGGTAGAAAGGTGTTTAAACCACAGCTTCAACATACAACATTGTACAGTATAATGTTAACTAATTGAGGCTAATTATACTTGACTATGATTATTATACAACCCAACCAGCAATGGGATTTTCTGTTTCCAACAATTTTTATATTATTTAGAATCAAACAAATCATATTAAAGATCACACAACTAACTAAAAGCTATATTAAAGGGGGTTATTAAACAAAGGTTGAATGTAGAGTTTTTCATACCTCAAATGAAATCTTATTTAAAGAAACAGTTACACCAAGAAAATGAAAGTGTTTTAAAGTAATGACAATATCATGTACTGTTGCCCTCCACTGGTAAAACTGGTCTATTTGCTTCATAAACACTACTATAGGTCATATAAACAAGCTGCCGAGTAGCAAAGGTGGAAATTAAAAGAAGGCTATATGGCACAGATTAAATAGTGGATAACAGATAACACCATTATGTTCTACAGAGCTTATCTGCTGTGTAACCTGAGCCTTTTTCGTTTGAATGGCTGCCCCCATTGCTACACAGCAGCTTATTTATATAAACAATAGTAGTGTTTCTGAAGCAAACACACCAGTTTTACCAGTGCAGGGCAACACTGCATAATATTTTTATTACTTTAAAACAATTTAATTTTGTGATTTTACTGTTCCTTTCAGAAAAAACTCTCGATTGAGCGAGTTTGAGTTGCAAAACCTGAAAACTCAAATTGATTGATTTTTCAGCAAAAAGAATTGCTCAAATGAATCGCTTTTTACGGCAAAACCCTCCGAAAACAACTCGAACATCATGAAGGCTATGAACATCTTCAAATGGTTTAAGGGACCTCTGCCATTGACTCCTACCTCTGCCATTGACAGGTTTTAGATTTTTCAGATTTGAGCTATTTCCAGAGTTGGGGTATACTAAATCTAGAAAAACTAATCTTGAGAATATTATTAAAAGAAAGCAGTTGTAATACAGTAATAAGATAGAAAAAGATTCTATAATAAACTTCTAAGTTAGTCACAGGAGACACAGTATCATAAAACTGTGAACAGCAATAATAAAGCACTGGCAGACTTGTCCTAAAGCCTGGGAAACCTTTGTGCACCTATAAAAGGCCTTCACGAAGGAAATGTTGATGCATCGGATAAGGGAAGATTCTCAGCTTGGATTTAAGCAACAATCATAGCTAAATATAGAAAGGGAAGGTAACAAAGTATATATTGCTGGTAGTTAGTTAAATAACCAGTACTGACACAGTAATCGTATGTTTAATCATACAAAAGAGAAGGGATTGATCAGTGCACATTCCTTGGTTCTGTTTCACTAGTAATGTAGTATCTGTGCAAGTACATAAAATATCTTAAAATTGGTAGGCCACCATACCACTTCAAGAAATACCTCATGTGGTGGTCCTAACTGGTTACCGCACGTCATATTTTTCATAGAATTGCACCTCGCTGCAGGGTTGTATTTCTTCGGGAAAATGTCTCCTGACCTGGTCCCTGCCATTAGCTGATATAAGGGAAGACTACCATGACCAAAAAAATGGTTTTACAAGCTTTTATGGAATTGTATAAAAGTATAAAAATAAAAACTGGGTAAATAGATAGGCTGTGCAAAATAAAAAAAATTATAATATAGTTAGTTAGCCAAAAATGTAATGTATAAAGGCTGGAGTGACTGGATGTCTAATATAACAGCCAGAACATTACTTCCTGCTTTTCAGCTCTCTTTCCACTGATTGGTTAACAGGCAGCAACCAATCAGAGACTTGAGGGGGGGCACATGGGTCATAATCGTTTGCTTCTGAATCTGAGCTGAATGCTGAGAATCAATTGCAAACTCACTGAACTGTTATGGTGGTGGCACATGGGGAGATTTAGTTGCCTGCAATAAATTTTCGCTACTGCGGGCAACTAATCTCCCGAAATGCCTTCCCACCAGCAAGAATGCGAGTCACCGGCGGGATGGCATAAGTCTCCTAAAATTTCCTTGTGAGGCAACTTTGGGTGACATTGAAAAACCAAAGTTATGCCATCTTGCCGTTGATTCACATTCTTGCCGATGAGAAGGCATTTCAGGCTGATTAGTCGTACGCAGTAGCTAAGATTTTTTTACTGGCAACTAAATCTCCCCATGTGCCACCTCTCTTTTTTTTTTTTTTAATTTGGGTAGTTTATTGAGTGTATAAAAGAAGCAGTTTACAAAATAAAGTCAAAATAAGGAAGAACAGTGTATCACAAGTTACATGTCATAGACAAAAAACATTGCAGAAAATATAACATGCCGCCATCACTACCAGGCACAACGGTTCACATCTTTATTATTACATCTTTCACCTTCCCTGAAACCTGACAGTTTAAACTGCTAGAAGTTGTCTTGGTTGTTGGTGGTAAAGGTCGGTCCAGGGCCCCCAAATTTTTTGAAATTTGGTGGGGACTCCCCTTTTTAGGTACATTAAGCATTCAGTGTTACAGGTATCCTGCATTATTGTTTTCCAGGAAGAGAAGGTAGGAGGAGCCACCGCTCTCCAATTCTTAGTAATTAACCTTTTAGCTAGTAGTAAGGCCTCAAGAAGGAAAAACGACTGATGATGAGTCAGCTTCAAGTCTTGAATAATGGCCAGGATGCACACCTTTGGCGACCTGGTAATAGTCACCTGGAGCACCGCATCTAATGTGTCGAGGATTTTCCTCCAGTATGTAGAGAGCTTAGTACAGCTCCACAGCATGTGCAACAAAGTCCCCTTTTCCAAAGCACATCTAGTGCAAACATCCAGGGTGCTGGCATTAATATAATGAAGTCTGACAGGGGTGTAGTAAGCCCTATGGAGAATATACAGTTGAATTAGCCGTAATCTATGGTTGCGGGATACTAACTGAGGGGATTCCTGCGCTTCCTGCCACTCCTCATCCATGATGGTGCCCACATCTACCTCCCATTTTGACCGTAGCCCATCTAGGCTGTTTTTGTGCACTTCTTTTAGCAACTTAGCATATAGCACTGTGACCAGACCTTTCGTATGCCCTCTCTTAATGTACAGCAAAAGGGGGTGCGTGGACAGCGATAATTCGTGGTTTTTGTGTGTGGCATTGAGAGCACGGCTGAGCTTGTGAAAGGTCAGCCATTGGGTATGTGGGACCTGAAATTGGTCCTTTAATTGCGCAAAAGAAATTAGTTTGCCATCATGCAACACATCACCTAACGTATTCACGCCACGGTCCGACCAGAGACTCATCGGGCCTAGTTTTAACAGGAGGGGGTAATCTCGGTTGTTCCATAACGGTGTAAGTGGGTCAGTGGCAGGAGAATTAAGAAGAGTGTTTGCCATTTTCCACACCCTACGTAGGGATCCGATGGGAGGGAAGAGTAATGCCTGAGATTTAGTGACAGAATTTCCTAGGATCCAACTTATTGGGTTATCAGGAAAGCCAGTCAACTGAGCCCAAAGAGAATGCAGCACTCTATGGTGCGAACCTTCCACCCAGGTAGCGAGATGGGACAATTGTGCAGCCAAATAATATAAAAACATATCTGGGAGGGCCAAGCCAGCTTTGTTTTTAGCACACATTAATGTTTCAAGTTTTAGTCGTGGCCTGGAATGAGCCCACACCAGTTGCCTAAAGACGGCATGCATTTTAAGAAAATAAGATTTCGGAATCCATATAGGAGATGTGCCACCTCTCTAATGTCCCATGTGCCCCCCTTATTCTGTTCTATATAATGTCCCATGTGCCCCCCTTATTCTGTTCTATATATCAGAAACAATTTTTAATTTTGCACAGCCTAATTACCCAGTTTTTATTTTTAAAAATTAAATAATTCCCCCTCCTGTTGTGGCTTTTAAAGGAAACAGACCACCAAGACCAACACCTATTTTAAGGCATAAGATCAACATTTAAGGGACGGACGCATGGAAGTTTGGTCGTTCATCCTGCATATTAAATACACAAATACACAAAAAGGGGGGTTGTGGGAAAACTCATAGGCTAAGCAAAATATACAACTACTATGGAAGTGCAACTGATCTGGCCAAATTAGCTGCAAGCTTACAAAAGAGGGGGCTTGATTAATGCACATTCCCTGATCATATCTAATGTGTAGTCATTGTGTCTTTGAGTACACATACAACAATAGCTTGAGCTTTTATCTTGTAAATTATCATATTTGATGGAGTATGATCCTCTAAAGGCCAATGTGGCAACCAAGAGTTACCTTATTTCTGAGAAAAAGTACCAGTTTTCCTATCTCTCTGGAAATTTCTCTCAAATTTTTCCAGAGGCTTCTGGTGGCCTGAAACTGCCATCTACAGCATTGACCGGAAGTCCATACTATCACATCATTTGGCATCCTAAACCCAGAATTTGTTTTGGGCTCATTTTGAGCATTGTCATTTACCTGAGAGATTGTATGATTTCTTTACTTTTCATCTAGAATTAAGTGCCGATAACAACAATTTGGCTAGATGCTTTATAGATATTTTACTTAAAGGAGAAGGAAAGTCTTTGTGTTTGGGGGTGTCAAAAGTTAGGCACCCCAAGTGGTTATTTACTTACCTGACACCTGGGGCCGGTGCTTCTATCCCCAACCTGGGATTCTGCCAGCGAGCACCATAGAGTGATTATCTTTTGTTTTTCAAATTTCCCGGGGCAGATGCATGCCCAATAGAAGATAGCCGGCTTTTTTGTTAAAGTACATCTTTTTACACTACTGCACATGTGCAGCGCAAGAAGAAAGAAAGGAAGAGGATCACTCAGTGGTGCTTGCTGAAAGAACCTCGGACCGGTGCAGTTTTCTGCTGATAGAGCACCGGCCTTGGGTGTCAGGTAAATAAATACAATCACTTGGAGGTGCCTAACTTTTGGTACCCCCAAGCACAAAAAGACTTTCCTTCTCCTTTAAGTAAAATATCCATAAAACATCTAGCCACACGGATTGTTGTGATCGGCACTGCTTGTAGCAGCAATTAAAATGATCACAACTTCCTACTAATTTCTCCCCACTAACATCAATGCAAAGCAATGTTGATTTTTCCCAAACCCATAATTATTGCTTGATGCCAATTGGAAACAATCCGGAGCAGCTAGTTGGTATTTTGATCAAAATCCCCTGTGTGCTATAGCCCTAAAACCATATGTCTGTGTGTATATAGTTTAGATTCATAGGGGCACGTTTACTAAAGGGCGAAGTGACTAACACTAGCGAAAAATCACCAGCGTGATGTCTTTTCGGTACTTCACAGATTTACTAATGGGCGCAGGTGTAAATTCGCTAGCAAAGGAGATAGTAGTGCAACTTCGCACTCTAACGCCAGATGAATTTTCGCTCTGGCGAATGGACAAACTGCGCAAATTCACTAAGGTGCAGATTTTACTGAACGTCAGCTGTTCCGCCAGACTTGCCTCCGCCAGCTCAGACCAGGTGAAGTGCAATGGAGTATATAGGACTTCCTCAATTTTTTTTCACTTTTTAAGGGTGATAGGCTGCAAAAGTCCGTAAAAGTTTTTTTGGGTACCCGGGTTCCCCCCTACATTTTCTAACATATGGAATATAAACTATACACTGGGCTCATATACGTCCATTCAACTTTATCATTTCCCGCCGTATGCCAATTAGCCAACGCTAGCGCATCTTGGATTTGATTTCGCCCCCCTTCAGTGCCCTGGACACTTCGCATTTTAGTAGATTAGCGTTGTCTAAGCGAATTTTTGCCTGAAAAGTGTAGCGATGGGTGCAAAACCGTCGCTGGCGAATTTTCGCTGCTTAGTAAATTTACCCCGTAGACCCCAAAAAATCATTTTCATATAGTGATGCTACACATTTCACAATACACAAAGGGGCAGATGTATCAAGGGTCGAGGGTTAATTAACCCTCGATATTCGACAAGGAATTGAAATCCTTCGACTTCGAATATCGAAGTCGAAGGATTTAGCGCAGAAAATTCGATCGAACGATCAAAGGATTATTCCTTCGATCGAACGATTAAATCCTTCGAATCGAATGATTCGAAGGATTTTAATCCAACGATCGAAGGAATATCCTTCGATCAAAAAAACTAAGGCAAGCCTATGGGGACCTTCCCCATAGGCTAACATTGACTTCGGTAGCTTTTATCTGCCGAACTAGGGGGTCGAAGTTTTTTTTAAAGAGACAGTACTTCGACTATCGAATGGTCGAACAATTTTTAGTTCGAATCCTTCGATTCGAAGTCGTAGTCGTAGTCGAAGGTCGAAGTAGCCTATTCGATGGTCGAAGTAGCCCAAAAAACACTTCGAAATTCGAAGTTTTTTTACTTCGAATCCTTCACTTGAATTTAGTGAATCGGCCCCAAAATGTCATGGGAAATCATCCCACATCCTGATTTAACCTTACAAGATTTTTCTGCAACTCCGTGGAAAAATGGCAGGTGCAATTAGAAAACTTGTTGTATAGGAAGAAAGTCCCTATGGTCTTAAACAGCTGCATCTGTAGCCAGTTCTCTATATTGAGCTCTGACAATGATTTCTGTGCAGTTATTTTTAGCTTTGTCTGCTAATTACATGAAATATCCTAATCAAAACAGAAGTAGTGAGGGCTGTAAATATGAGCACAAGTGTGATCTCATCTAGTGCCGCAGCAGAACATGTGCAATAACACACATATTTATTGTAATTAAAATCTAACTTGATTGCTGTAACAGTGGCATAAGCGACTACAGAAAATGTATTCCTCTGAATAACCCAACACGTGACTGGGCTTTGTGCCAAGGGTATGCTGCGAGCAATTTGTTTCCTGTAGGTGAAAAACTGATTTGTGCATTAGTGGGGGGGGGGGGAAAGATTTCACAATAATGTAGTCCAATTGTATTTTCCCACTAAGTTATATTTTCTTCACTTCTCAAATGATTACTTGCATATTGCATACTCAGCAAAGTTAGTTTTTTTTCTTGCTAAAACATGTTCAGTGTTCAGTGTAAGCAGAATTGTTAAATACTGTGCCTGGATTTGTGGGCAGGCTACAAAGGCCTGGACCTAGGGCGGCAAACATTGGGGGGACAACATGCGAGCGGGGGGGTTGAGTGCCAGTAGGGGGGTTGGTTCACATGTAAGCAGGGAGGGAGTCAGATCAGGTGCAAACAGGGGGCGGCCTAGACTTTAAATCTGTCCCTGTATGGCACTACCTTTTTATGGGGTTGCAAACAATACAGATTTAGGGAATGCCATACGGCATCACCCTGTTCCCTGGTGGTCAGTAACAGGAACTTTAAAATTTAACAACATTAGAAAGCAGTTTTTGGTTGTTTTTTTTAAAGGAAACTTTTTATTTGTTTTTATTCCCAATTATACAGCGAAACATCATGAAGAAAAAAAAAAGAACAAACATACAGAGTTCAGGCAAGACAGTATATAAAGTGTGTTATGTAACACAGATGGTCTTGGTCATTGAATTAAAGGTAAAAAGCAAATTAAAAGACAGCTTGGTTTATTGTAGAGGTCCAAGAATTCCCATGCAGATCTCAAAGGGAAAAACATTAAGATATTTTTAACCAGTCATAACACCATATCAAAATAGATCTGGTCATACACTTTATTCATACAGTATCTAAACATTCCTATATCTGACATGGGTAAAGTCAGTGTTGTTCTACCATAATTAAAAACCTGTAGGGAAATCAGCTCTGTGTACTTTCACCTGCAAGAGCTGATTTCTCTGATATCTCCTACAGTGAGGAAGGGTAGAGATAACCCAGAAAGCATGAAGGAAAAAAATCGGATCGGTAGTGTAGACACAGAAGACATCACTTGACCATTAATCATTGACCTTTAAAGAGACAAAGTGGGAACATATATATGCAGTGGGAAATTACGACACAACCCCTTATCTGTAATAAAAGTCACTAAGTTTTCCCCTGGAGGAGTAACCCATAGCAATCAATAACAGGTTGATTGGTTGCTATGGGTTACTGCTCCTGGGTGCCTTTTATTACATAACCCCAAAGGGGCATATTTATCAAAGCGTGAAGTTAGAGATCATCACAGTCCACTAGAGTGAAATTCCATCACATTGATAAATATGCCCCAATGTAAGAAAGTATCAGATGTAGGTAATAGACCCATAACTTTTAACTGCTACATCCAAGGGCCCTTAAAGGGGTTGTTCAACTTCAAACACCTGGTTGTTTTCAGATAGTTCACCAGAAATAATGACTTTTTCCAAATACTTTCTTTTTTCTAATATTCAAGTGTCATTTTTCACCTTCTAAAGCAGCTCTGGAAGGGGGGGGGGGTCGCTGACCATGTACTGTTCTAAATTGATACATTTAGTTGATACATTTCTTATATGTGTCCCTGCTGAGCAGAATCTCTGGGTTTCATTACCGGCAGCTGGTCAAATTGATACAATAGTTGAAAAATTGTAACAGTTTAGAGTCTGCGCCTGAATTACTGAGCTGCCAGAAAATCACCAGAGACACGGGACATTCAACTTTAAACTTAGATTTAAAAAAAAGTACATTATGGAGAGTAATTGAAAAGAGTCTTTATTTCTGGGGCACAGGCTGAAAAAAATTTGAACTGAAAAAAGTTTTTGGAAAGTAGAAGAGGGACAACAGAGAGACACACAATCCTCATAAATTTATATTAATCATTTTTAAACAAAGGGCTTCCCAAATGAGAGAAGCAGAATTTATATCCTATTCTACTACGTTGTCTTGTTTTGTCTTTTTTTGTAATCCTCAACTGCTTTCAGGCCAGTGGGGTACAACATTTTTTATCCCTACCCGTAGCTCTTCCACAACATTTTAGAGACTCCCTTGAAAATAAAATGCAACACAGAAGTTGTTCAGGTAATTCATGACTCTCTTTGTAAAACCAATACAAAAACCAATAGAAATACATCTAAAACACATTTGACAGTTCTTATAACAATAGAAAGCAAGGTTACTATGGGCTTATAAAAACCACCATGAATTATATTTCTCTGTTGTCTCAAGGGGGACACAGGGACTATGGGGTTAAGCTCCACCCTCCAGGAGGCAGGACACTTATTCAAATGAAAAAAGGGGGCGTGCCAGTACTGCAGCTTAACCCCAGGCTAGAGCCAATGTATTCAGTTTTTAAGTGTCCTGCTTACTAGGAGGATGGACAACCTGCAAGCTCCAAGTTTTCAAGCTTCAAGTAGACAGGGGTGCTACCACAATCAGGGCTACCTGTATCTGTTGAGTACACCTCCTCCGTGGGAGGCCCACTGGAGTCATTCCCTGGCCTATAGGCTATACAGACTCGCTTAGGCATGCCTGCATTCCTTGAGGGAGAGCAGAGGGCCTTACAGTGTGGCTGCATGCGAGTACAAAGGCTACTTTTACCTCACGTTCTGGTTGCCCCCCCCCTCCCCAACCTACTGCTACTGACTGGCTGTTGTGCTGCAAGAGGGGAAGTTTTCCTTCTGTCAGGGCACCTAGGTTTTTACGTTTTTTCTATCTCTTTCTTTCTCCAAAATGTTTATTTTTTCTTTCTTCAAGGTCTTATTTTCTACCTTTACTATCTACGCTTCCTCAGGGGGTACCGTAGGGACTTTTCCCTTACATTTGGCGCCATTCGCGGTGCAGCTTCCCCTGGAACGCATGTGAGAGGAGGGGGCGGAACCGCGTTCCAAGCCTCTCTCTCATACCGCATCTCGCGCCCTTTCCATAGCGGCGGCCATTTTGCGCTTCCACTACTTCCCTGAGGACGCGTCTCTCTCTCCTGCTCTCAGCTCACTATCCAGCTCAGTACCAGGGACCCACCCTCTCCTTACAGCCCGTTTTAAGAGCGCATCTCCTTGCAATACTGAATACCATTTGGGGGACAAAGCCGCTTAACCTTTGGTGCGCACAGCCATTTATTCAGCAGGTATCTTAGACTCTGCTCATGGCAGAAGGTAAGTCTGGGGGACTATTCCCCAGGGCGGGGGGGGGCAGAGCACCAGCAACAGCAGGTCAAATTACCTATTTTGCCTGCAAGAATTGCCAAACCAAAATTCCAGGGGGACAGGGGGAGCCCCTTTGCAGATCTTGCTCCAAGGGGGTTTCTGTTGTTCCTGCTTCAGGGGGTTCCAATTTTCCTCACACAGAACTGTCTGGTCCCCCATCAGGAGACGACACACCTCAAGACAATGCAGCAGGGCCCTCCTCAGACCCCCCTGCTCCTCTATGGGCCCTACAACTGTCACAGTCATTGGCCTCCCTTCAAGGTCTACCTGCCCTGGCAGATAATTTGAGTAAAGCCTTAACCAGACTGGGTCAAAAATCCAGCGGTAAACGCAAGAGACCTGAGCCTTCCAGACCACGCACAGGGACCCACACTCCATCTGATGGGTCAACTGCGGGAGGGGATTCCTCTCACTCAGAGGGCGAACTTCTTCCCTCCGAGGTGTCGTCAGAGGAGGAAGAGGATCCTGAGGATGACGCTAAAGGCCATGATGTCCAACACGACATCGACCATATCATCAAAGGTGTGACTGAGGTGTTAAAAGTTTCTCAAACTCAAAGGAACAGGCCCAAACTTCCAGCTTGTTCAAGAGACAACACAAATCCTCGGTCTGTTTCCCATCGCACGATCAGCTTTTGGCTATCGTACAAGAGGAGTGGAATTTTCCAGAACGCAAATTTCAAGCCACTCGAAAATTTTCCAAATCCTACCCCTTCTCTAAGGAATTGGTGGACAAATGGTCTATGCCCCCTTCAGTCGATGCTCCTGTTTCTCGTTTATCAAAATCAACTACACTGCCAGTTACTGACGCGGCTGCATTCAAAGACCCATCTGACCGCCGCCTTGAAGGTTTCCTGAAGGCCATTTATTCATCAGCCGGTTCTACCCTTCGCCCTGTCCTAGCGTCGGCCTGGGTAGCCAGAGCGATTCAAGCATGGGCTGACTCCCTCCTTACCGATATACAGGAGGGCGTTCCTAGAGCAGACTGTCGCGATCGCCGCCCTGAGCAGGTCCAGGAGCTCCGGGCGGCGCGTCCTCTCCTGCCGGCGTCGCTCCCAAAATGGCGGCGCCCATGGCCGCCACGTGGGTAAGCGACGCCGGCGCAATGACGTCAGTGCGCCGGCGTCGGCGCAAGGACGTCAATGGCGCCAAATTCAAAATAAAAACTCCATTTAGACACCAGAATGGCGCCCAAGAATAGGAAATCTTCCCCAAAGTATTTCCTGGGTTCCCTGTGTGCTATTATTACCAATCCTGTTCCTGATTATTATCTTTGACCCTTGCCTGGACTTTGGACTTTTGCCTTTATCTGCCTGCCCCTGAACTCTTGCCTGATTCAGACTATTCTTGGATTAACCTATTAGACACCGCGACCTGGTTCCCTCAAGAGGGCTTCCTCCTTGATCCTGACAACCTCCCTGGAGGGAGCTCCCGGCTCCCTGACACAGACCTCGTCTCATCTGTCCAAGCTATAGCTGAGGCATCGGCCTACCTATCTGAAACCACTCTTGACACGGCGCAGATCACCGCACGGACTTCAGCCCTGTCCGTAGCCGCTAGGACAGAGACTGTTCGGTGAGGAACTAGAGAAAATTATCTCCCAAGCCACCGGGGGAAAGAGCACATTCCTTCCACAGGCTAAGTCTAGATCTACCCCTTCCTTTCGTCAAAGGAAATTTTTTCGAGGCCAACCTGGCCGATCTTCAAGAAGGTACAGTCCGCCTTGACGCTCCAATTTTTGCTCCAAGCCTTCCGACAAGGGACGCCCAACTTGGAAGAACAACAAATTCCAGAACAAATCTTCTTCAGACAAGCCCGTATCAGGCTGACGGGCCATCCCCTCCGGAACCACAGCAGTCCATAGGGGGCAGACTTCTGCAATTCCGGGAGGTGTGGAGTCGTCACTCCTCAGACGCCTGGGTCACCGAGATCCTTGCAGAGGGTTATCATCTCGATTTTTCGTCTCTTCCCCCAAGAAAATTCCTCATGTCCAGACTTCCAACCAGTCCCACCAAGGGCCAAGCCTTTCTGGATTGCATCACCAAGATGGAACACAATGGGGTGATTGTCCCAGTTCCACCATCAGAGACTTTCTCCGGTTATTACTCCAACCTTTTCCTAGTCCCCAAGAAGGACGGGTCCTTCAGGCCAGTACTAGACCTGAAATTCCTCAACAAGTACATCCGATCTGTTCGCTTCAAAATGGAAACACTGCGATCAGTCATTCGAGGCATGGAGTCCAGAGAATTTCTGATGTCCCTCGACATCAAGGATGCTTACCTTCACGTCCCAATTTGGCCTCCTCATCATCGGTTTCTGAGGTTCGCCTTCAAGAATCGTCACTACCAGTTTGTGGCGCTCCCCTTCGGGCTCACATCTGCCCCCAGGGTGTTCACGAAACTCATGGCAGTGACGGCTGCAGCGTTACGGCTTCAGGGGATTTCGGTGACCCCTTACCTGGACGACCTGTTACTCAAGGCCAGCACAGCGGTGAAGGGCGAAGAGAATCTCCGACGAGGGATTGTCCTTCTACAAGAATTTGGTTGGACCATCAACTGGAAGAAATCCAACCTCGTTCCCAGTCACCAGATGACCTTCCTGGGTCTCGAGTTCAATACTCTGACACAACGTGTGTTACTCCCACTCGACAAACAGGAGAAATTACGATCTCTGTCCACGCTTCTCCTGCACTCTAAGCGTCCCATTGTTCACCTGGCCATGAAAGTTCTGGGATCCATGGTGTCCACCATAGAGGCGGTACCCTTTGTTCAACTTCACCTACGCCCCCTTCAATCCAACATTCTCGCTGCCTGGAAGGGCGGATCTCTCCTTCAGAAGATGACTCTTCTGCCCTCCACCAAGCTGTCTCTCCAGTGGAGGCTCAAGCCAAGCAATCTGTCCGGGGGTCAATCCTGGGCGACGCCAGATTGGACGGTTCTCATGACCGACGCCAGTCTACTGGGGTGGGGCGCAACATTCGACTCCCTATCCGCACAAGGTCTATGGTCTCCCGCAGAGTCCAAACTCTCCATAAACATCCTAGAACTCTGCGCTGTAAGGTTAGCGCTCCTTCACTGGTCCTCTCTTCTCCGGGCCAAAGTGATAAGAGTCCAAAGCGACAACTCCACCACAGTCGCATACATCAACCGCCAGGGAGGAACCCGCAGCAGAGCGGCGCTGGCGGAAGTTCAGCAGATTCTAAATTGGGCAGAATCCAATGCGGCAAGACTATCAGCCATTCATATCCCAGGAGTCGACAACACCAGAGCGGACTTCCTCAGCCGCAATCTCCTAGACCCAAGGGAATGGGAACTTCACCCGGAAGTCTTTGCGGAACTCGTTCATCGTTGGGGCGTCCCCAAATCGACCTGATGGCCTCCAGGACCAACCGCAAAGTGAACACTTTCTTCGCCCGCTCACAGGATCCTCTCACGGCAGGAGTGGACGCCATGACTCAGTGTTGGCTGTTCGACCTGGCTTACGTCTTCCCGCCTCTTCCCATGTTGCCACGGGTTCTAAAGAAGATCAAGCGGCCCCCTGTCACAGTCATTGTCATAGCTCCCTTCTGGCCCAGAAGAACGTGGTTCTCGGATCTCCGGGACATGTCCATAGCACCGCCCGTACGCTTGGCCCTCAGGAACGACCTACTCCGCCAGGGCCCCATCTCCCATCACAACCCGGGCCTCTTCGTTTTGACGGGATGGCTATTGAGGCGGCCATCTGGAAACGGCAGGGAATAGCGGAGGATGTCATTGCTACTATGCTGCAATCACGCAAGCCCACTTCATCTAAAGCTTATCACAGAGTTTGGCGCAACTATTGGAATTGGTGCAACGAAACCGCAATTCCCATTTCCAGCCCCTTTCCCTTCACTGACTGCAACATCCCTAGAGTGCTGTCCTTTCTGCAACGGGGTCTACAGTTGGGCCTGAAACTCAGTTCCTTGAAAGTTCAAGTCTCAGCTCTTTCTGTTTTGTTTCAACACCGTTTGGCTCTGGATGACTCCGTCCGTACTTTTCTACAGGGTGTGGCACACATCAGTCCTCCTTTCCGTCCACCGGTTCCCGGCTGGGACCTGAATACTGTTTTGGATGCTCTCTTGGATCCCCCTTTCGAGCCTCTCGGGACTGTCTCGGATCAATGGCTTACCTGGAAAGTTGTCTTCCTCGTGGCTATATCATCAACTCGGAGAGTCTCTGAACTCAGTGCCTTATCCTGCGATCCTGCCTTCCTCGTTTTCCACAAAGACAAAGCGGTGCTTCGCACTTTACCATCTTTTCTGCCTAAGGTGGTGTCATCCTTTCACATTAATCAGGAGATTGTACTACCCTCTCTCTGCCCTGATCCCAAGAACGACAAAGAACGCAGACTCCATGGTCTGGACGTTGTCCGGGCGCTCCGCTGGTATATTCAAAGATCCAAGGATTTTCGACTGTCTCAAAATCTTTTCGTACTGCCTTCCGGAGCCCGCCGAGGTCTGGCAGTATCCAAGACCTCTATTGCTCGATGGTTACGGGAGACCATTCGTCAGGCTTACCTAGCCAAAGGTAAATCTCCGCCTGAGGGCGTCCGAGACCATTCCACGAGGTCAGTGGGAGCCTCATGGGCACGGCGCAACTAGGCTTCGTTGGACCAGATCTGCAGAGCGGCTACCTGGTCCTCCGTTCACACTTTCACGAAATTTTATAAAATTGACACGTTTTCCTCTGCGGAAGCCGCTTTTGACCGCAAGGTGTTGCACTCTGTGGTGCATTAATGTGTCCTTTTTTCTAGCTCCCACCTTGCTGTTCTGGGGCTGCTTTGTTAAGTCCCCATAGTCCCTGTGTCCCCCTTGAGACAACAGAGAAAACAGGATTTTTGATACTCACCGTTAAATCTGTTTCTCTGTGGTCGATAGGGGGACACAGGGCTTCCCGCCCTGTGCGAGTTTTTGACCAGTTTGGTTTGTGTGGAATTTTCTCCCTGAGTTATTGTTCTGCTATTACGGTTTCATATGAGCATTACTTATGTTTTTTGGTTAGCAGGTCTTTGGTACCAACTGAATACATTGGCTCTAGCCTGGGGTTAAGCCGCAGTACTGGCACGCCCCCTTTTTTCATTTGAATAAGTGTCCTGCCTCCTGGAGGGTGGAGCTTAACCCCATAGTCCCTGTGTCCCCCTATCGACCACAGAGAAACAGATTTAACGGTGAGTATCAAAAATCCTGTTTTTGTTGTTTGCAGTGTAAGGTCTGCTTTTAATATTCAGAGCCTCTTCCTTTGTTTAAGCTTCTTTAACATCAACAAAAAAATAAAAAACTTAATTGGAGGTAGAGGGATGGGCAAGAGAAAGTCTGTGGGGCAAATTCACTATGATCCGAAGTTGCGCCGGCGACAGCTTTGCCACACTCCACCGCACTTCGCTAGGCGTAGTTTCGCCAGCGCTATGCAAATTCACTAAAATGCAAAGTTGCGCTCAAGGAGGCGAACGGTAGCGAAGTTGCGCTATCGTTATTTCTTCAAGCAAAGCGAAGTTACGCTAGCGATGCCTAATTTGCATACGGTGCCAAGTTAAATTACAATGGACGTATATGTAGCAGCAAATACATTACACTACACAAGCCTGGGAAAGCTTTATATAATAAAATAGAGTTGTTATTTTGCCCTATACATGTGCCCACTGTATAGTTTAGGTGCCATATGTTAGGAAATGTAGGGGGAAGGAGGGTACCCCCAAAAAAATGTACGATCTTTTTCAGCCTATCACCCTTAAAAAAGGAAAAAGACGCCAGCGTTTTATGGGACTTAAATTTAAACTTTTTTTGAAGCAAGCCCTATCTACTCTATTGCACTTCGCCTGGTCTCAGTTGGCGAAGGCAAGTCTGGCGCAAGAGTTAACGTTCATGAAAATCCGCAAATTAGCGAATTAGCATAGTTACGTCCCTTCGCCATAGCGCAACTTCGCCTGGCGTAAGGGTGCAAAGTAGTGCTAGGTCAGTTCCACTTCGCTAGCGAATTTACGTCAGCGCCCGTTAGTAAATCGGCGAAGTAACGAAATGACGTCACACTGGGAATTTGCGCTAGAGTTAGTCACCTCGCGCTTTAGTAAATTTGCCCCTATGAGAGATTATAAGGGGCAAATTTACTTACCGCTTCGCTGACACCGCAACACTTCGCCAGGCGTAGATTCGCCAGGACAAAGCTAAGTCACAAAATTATGTCACACTAATTTTCCCAAGCGTTTGTCACTTTGCCCTTTAGTAAATTTGCCCCTTAGTCTTTTTGTCTTGTGAATTGCAGTCAGTAGAATCGACCTTACAGAGACAATAAAAAATATAATTTAGTTTTAGCCTCCATGTATACATCTCAACCACTTACCACATACAACTAGGGCTAAAATGTAGCTGTTGGTGCAACTTTTGCTCTGTTACCTGAAATTTTCAGTTGGGCAGGTTGCTCCAAACTATTCTCCACTGCCGCTCGGGCAACCACCCAAAAACACCTGTGCAAGCTACTAAAACTCATGGGGTGGCAAAGCACAAAAGCTGCATCACCAATCAGCCCTGGCTGTATGTGGTTGTGGATGTCTACAAAGGCTGGAAATTGAATTACATTTTTTAGCAACTATTTAAGGTCAGATGACTACAATCCATAATAAATCAACATTGCCCTATGCCCATTGCATACAGTGTTAGGAGACAGTCATAAAACTCTGCATATCCTGAGATATACTTTTTTGCAGTAGATTTATTAACAATCCCCTATAATAAAACAGATCAGTTCCAAAAATGCTTCACAATTCCACTTTCCTAGAACTTTTACGGTAACACAGCATTTCCAAATCCTAGAAATATTATGTGAATTCATTTTTGTCTATAATATTAATCAATTCATTTTTTTTTTTTTAATCTCAGTATTTTTTGCCACTTACTATTGGACCATTCCATTTGTAGTAACAAGGGAAAGGGTTTGATCCATCCAGTAACCCATAGTAACTAATCAGCAGTCAGCTTCTGCTGGTCTACTTCATCTGCAACAATGTAAACAAGATCTGATTGGTTGTTATGGATCACTGAATCATTTCTACATAACACCCCTTTACCCCAGGTATACATTTTTAATTTTTCAAAACAGAGCAAAAACAGTAATGCATTATCTTCAAAAATGACGAAGATACCTGTGAGGTATCGAAACGTTGGTCCACCTTGGAGGGATTTTGCATGTGTTTAAAGACTGGCACCCGGCCCTTACAACATTTATGGTTGTGCGTTCCTGCTCGGATTGCTATATATATATATATATATATATATATATATATATATATATATATATATATATATATATATTACTAGAAAAATTAAGCTTACTGCAGCATGAGAGGTGACACATTAATTTAAAAACTCGTTTTATAGAACACTTTGCAGAATAGGCCAACGGTTTTCTTATTATGAGTCATGGAACTTGGGTTGTTCGTTTTACTGCAAGAACAATTGTTCCTCCATCTGTGATTATGTGCACTCAGATAATGCCAGTTATAATCACACTCATTTGAGCTTTCCAATTTCTTTTAAAAGGAAAGCATTTAGATATTCTTACATTTTCACTTGAGTAAATTCACATCTAAATGTTCTGTCTGAAGGGCAAGCTGAACCAGTTGTAAGGAGCCTACATGCTGTGTGTGTAACTACTGGCAGACATAACAAGGCCTGACAAAGAATTGTGTTTAAACAAAAGATTTAATAAAACCAGTGCCGGACTGGCCCACCGGGATACCAGAAAAACTCCTGGTAGGCCCAGGTATCAGTGGGCCATCATGCTGCTAAACTTTTGGCCTATTTCATGGCCATTCCCTATTTTATGATAACAAAGAGGCTAAATAGATGGAATAATAGTATGTAAAGAAAATAAACTAGGAGAATAGAGGTTGATTGAGGAGATGAAGAATATTAGTACTGGGAGTGGGCCCCTGGTCTAAGGTTTTATGGTGGGACCCTGGTCTAAGGTTTTTGGTGTCCCAGTCTGACACTGAATAAAACTAAAAAAACAAGGACCCTAGCATAAAAGTATATGGTACAGGCAGAAAACAAAGTCTGAATACAGGCAGTGGTTTGGGCAGGCAGTAGGCAAAATTAGTCCATTTCAGGCACAAGGTCAGAGCAAGTGAAAATCCAAATCAAATCCAATTAAAGAAAACCAGGACAGGAACTGGAGGTTTAGTGAAATCAAGGCGCTTAATTATTAAGCACAGGGTGTAGGAGGCAGGTCTAAATAGCCCTTTATCTGGGCCACTGCCTGCAGCTGCATCATACAGTCATGGGAAAACAGACTGGGGTAAAGTTAATCATTCTTACTGCAGCACCAAAAATACAACGCATCCTGTAGACTAGACAGTTCCTAAAAAGTTTTTACTCAAGAGTAAAGATCAAATACTTGATTGAATTTTCGAACATGGTAAGATTTGCAAGAAGCCTATCAACATAGCAAAATGTCATTATTTATATGCTTATGGATAATGTTTACAGTGGCCATTCACACATTCTAAGTGATAAGACTTGGAAATATTTACTCAGCAAGCAGACAGCACCACACGTTAGTAGTATCTTAAAAGGCCTTTATTGCAAAAGGGCTTATTCTTTGGACAGAAATACAATAGCGAAGTTTCAAGCTCACAATCGCCTTTCCTCAAGGAAATAAAGGCCTTTTAAGATACTACTAACGTGTGGTGCTGTCTGCTTGCTGATTATATCTACGGAACAGGTGGAAGTGGCCACCAAAGTCTTGCACACCGTCCATTATACCCTAAGGGTGAGTGCTGACTTCTAATCCTTTCTTGGAAATATTTACTGTCTAGATGGCCATTGTCTTTCTAATTTTGGGAGCATACTGTGTACTATTCAGTCACGAAATTAAGTCCTTAAGGCTCTGAAAAATGGTTACGTGAGTTTTGAATTTCTATAACAAAGTCCCTAACATACCTACTAAACTAAAAAGAGAAGAGAAAAAAAGCACCAAGTTACACCATAATTTATTTGCTGCACAGATGGTGCTATCAAGCCTTGGGGTGAAGTTAAGTTTTGCAAGTGCACCTGTTTTAAATACACTCCCAAAGGGGAAAGATAGAGTTTAATTGAACCGTTAATCAAAAGTCTGATTTAACATTGGCCCCCATAGTATTATATAAGAGATTCAAGGTTGAAGTGTCTTTCTAAAAAAAAATTATATATATATATATATATATATATATATATATATATATATATATATATATATATATATACAAAAAAAATAGTTTGCAAATCTTCTTAATATTTTTTCTAAAGTAATTTCAAGTTTGTGAGACACTGGGGCTTATTTATAAAATTTGCGCAGTGCAGAATAGTTAGCACAGTGAAAATATTTGCCCTGCGCATGGTTATATTTATAAAGTTGGATAAGAGTGGTGTATTTAATGTGCAAACAGAATTGTGAATTTGTATTCACTCTGCAAATATCCATAAGAGCTTTTTAAATATGACATGATCGCAAATTTTGTATATTTCTGCATCTAAGTTACGACTTTGGTGGCGGAGAAAATATTTGCAAAGTAGTTTTCCAAATTGCGAATTTAATGTACTGTCACTGCAATTGTTGCGCATAACAACCTCTCACAGTAGCCGCACTCACGCAAACACCTGTCTCACTTAAGGATATTTGTGCGCAATGCAAATTTGCATAAAACTTGGAAAGATGGTGTGACGTAAAGTATCCCAAAACTAACTCCAAGGACCCAATCATGGCTCACTCTTCTGCCTATAGCAGCTGCCTTTGGTGGTATCAGTAGTCAGGGACAGGCAAGGGTCGAGGATAAAGATCTGAACAAGATAAACACACCCAAGAACTAGGGAGACAGACCTTCTGTTGGCAACGAGAAAAGGAAGATGCACTTTTAAATATTTGAATTTCACGCCAAGTGTGATGACATCAAACTTGGACGCATGTCAAAAACCTGGAAGTGTTTCGAGCGATCATCTAATGTGAATCGGCACGCAACGAATTCAGCCACAGCAGGCGTCCCTGTTAGTAGCGCAGCAGAGGTCCCCACCGTGCTTCATGAGGTACTATTACAGACGGGCACAGCAGTGCAATATTTCAGCCTTCAGAAAAAAACCATGTGCAATGCAACCATTTGCGAATAAATTTGCGCTGCTTGAACTTTATAATTGACCAGAGAGGGGCTTTGGAGACGGGTCACACCTAGGGCAGCCGGTGGTGCGGGCCCCTGACACAGTCACCTGGTGGGCGCAAGACCCCCAATTTGACGCTGGTAGTTACCCTGGCGTAACTTTAGTCTGGGCCCCTGCAATCACAGCACTGGCCAAACCGTTTGGAAACCACTCACAGAAACTAATGCAGACTTGCAACAGCATTCATCAATCTGCACTCCATCATTAGCTGATGTAGAGTTAGTGATGATGTCTTAATTTGCATGATTTAATAGTATGGGTCATTTAGTGATTTGGCCTATACACATTTTTCATCACAAACAAATAATTCTCTGGCTGAAATGATGCTGAAATTGTATTCTCTTTTTTCTATTAAAAGGGGTGGTTCACCTTTAAGTTAACTTTTAGTATGTTATAGAACAGCCAATTCTAAGCAGCTTTTCAACTGGTATTATTTTTTATTTTTTTTTTATAGTTTTTTAATAATTTGCCTTTCCAGCTTTCAAAAATACACTGTAAGGTTACACATTAATTGTTACTGCAACATTTTATTACTCATCTTTCTATTCTTGCCCCTCTCTCTCTTCATAGTCCAGTCTTTTATTCAAATCAGTGCATGGTTGATAGGGTAATTTGGATTCTAGCAACCAAGTTGTTGAAATTGCAAACTTTAAAAGCACTGAACATTGATATACCAGACTCAATTTCAAATATATATATATATATATATATATATATATATATATATAAATAATTTATTAGTTACACAGGACCGACGTTTCGGCCTCCCCAAGGCCTTTCTCTATTTCTATATTTTTCTCTATAAGACCTGTGAGTGCGGGTCTTTCTACAGTTGTTGGAGATATTTTATTGTTTTCTGCACCCAGGCAAATCAATTCCTTTTTTCAAGAGTGCTGGCAACCTTTGGAGCTATATATGTATATATATGTATATATATATATATATATATATATATAGTTCAGTACTAAACCTCCATACAATATAGGTTGGGCTACAGGTGAGTGGCTTACAGGTAAGAGCCTAGGTGCTGTGTAACATGGAAACAGCGGATATTTAAGGTGCTGATACACAGAAAACATGTTGTAGCATGGAAAAATTTATTTAAGTAAATGCAGGCACCACAACTGGTTATTTGCAAGGAAAACAAAAGTCCTTTTACCGGGTCAGTGGTCAGAGGCAGGCTGCAGACAAGAGTGATCCTAGGAATAGGCAAAAAGGTCAGGACTGGCGGCAAACTTGGAGAGTCCGGTAAACTGGCCGAGTTCAGGGGCAGGCTGAAGGCAGAGGATGGTCGAAAAGACAGGCCGGGTCAAATACCAGGAGATCCAATAATTAATGGGAGCAGGGAGCGGAGAACCAGGCAGGACAAGGACAGGAATCAGGAACAAGGAGTCACAGGAACAAGGAGTCACAGGAACAAGTAATATTCTAGATCTATCTTGTTTGCAACAAGCTTATAAGGCCCCTTAATTGGCAATTTACAAACACTTGGTTTATACGAGAGAGGAGGAGGTGAGCAAACGTATAAGGTATAAGGTAACCAGAGTGTCTGTAATCATACAAGTAGGATCAGGTTCCAATGGTCTCCAGTGGCTCAATAAAGTAATGCAGGAGCTTGTGAGTGTACAGTTCAGAGTTTGATCCCAGGTATCTCCTGACAATAGGTTTCTTTCTCATTTTACCCTTGCTGTTAGTTCAACCCTAGGCATTCCACACAACAGTATTATGACTCTTACTAAGCCAATCAGAAAATGAAATCCTTAAATTCTAAATGAGTCTGAGAAAAGTAAATGTAGAACTGACAAGTCCAGTGATGACGGACAATGTAGGTGTTGGCCAGATTGAACACATTGCATTATTTGCCCAATTGCAGAGAGATGGCATTTCTTTCATGCACAAAGTGTCATAATAGTTTTATTATGCAGAGGATCTATTTTTCTGTCTGTATGAAATTATGTGGTCACATCTTTAATTATAAAATAAGGTGAGCACAACTTTTGCTGTGCTATTATTTGTCCCTAATTAACATTCATTTAAAGTATGTACCTGCTTAATTTGCATGACTTTCATAATGCTGGTATACTAGCAGGAAATACATTTTCATGTACGCTTGTCTATGTTTAATTTATATGTAACATATTAAAAAATTGAATATGATGCTAAAATGTTACTAAAACATAAATGCTTGCAGAACTGTTTTTTAAATTTTTGGTTTGTATGAGGTGTTTTAAAAAAGAAATATAAAATGAGGGTTGTGCCATAGCATTATTTAACTGTGCATGGGAGATTAAAATAATGAAATAAATAAAATCATAATGAATGATGAAATAAATGCATATGAGGCCGTTATAAGTGAATGTTTCAAGTGTTAAATTCAGATCAGATTTGGGCTGCAGTAAAAAATAAGAACAACAATAAGTGGCAAAAACAGCACCCACAAACAGGGACATATCTAATGAATATTAAATACAACCCTTGCAGCTTTAGGTAGGGTTGGCCTATATAGAAAAAAATACCCCCCACCCCCACCTGTAGCTAAATCTAACAGAGGAAAGGTGAGCGTGGAGGGGTAAGTCTCTCTTCACAATTTGCACATGTGCAGACTGTCCTGCATATACACCAGTTGGTGATGGTAAGGGGGCTTGTCCAAATACAAAATCATACACAAACTGGATCAAGAAAACTTGATCCCAACAGCTTTATTTGCATGCATACATGCCTAGATACTGCACCTCACCCACTTCAAACAAAAACCCCAGAAGCCATTAGTGGTTCAGGACTAGGGTGGTGGTTATGAACCCCTGGGCCTTTTATGTCTACACCATTTGAGGTTCATGGGATTGCCTAGAAAACTTAATGCTACAGGTTTACAATAGCAGGATATGGAAAAACCTGTTCAATGCAAATAATCTGATCTGCAGAGTACTTCTATACTATTAGGAAAGATGCCATTATAGATTGGGAGATGGGTTGGTACCAAACATTGCCCAGTAATCCAATAAAGTTTGGAGATTAAGTACATAGTCAAGGCCATCGACCTTGAACCCCTTGGTATATGTTTTCACCATTGCAATATATTTTACCACAGTAATTATGAGACTCTTTTACATGACTCAGTTGGTGTAAATTTTCAGTTGGTGATAGCAGGAGTTGCTACTACCCATCATTTATCAGTCATCACTCCAGCTCCTGTGAGTGCTCATGACAACATATCAAACAGTAGCAGATGCATGCTCATTGTTTAGTCCTTGCAAGGCATAACAATTTCTAGCTGTGATGTTGATGAGTCCAAGGATGGTGAATCTATGCTAGGACCTGAGAATCACCAAAATCTGACAAGGCACATGCTGCCCATGAATGACAACTACAACTAGTAACCACGTAGAAGGTTTAAAACTGGAGTTCAGTGGACTTCGCACTAAGGGGCAGATTTACTAAAGGGTGAAGTGGCTAACACTAGTGACTTTTCGCCAGCGTTGCCACCTGCAGGGACTAACAGGCGCAGGCACCAATTCACTAGCGAATGGGACCATCACTAGTGGGGACTATCTCGAACGATCATTACGCCACAAATTGACTAAAGTGCGGATTTTACTGACCGTTACCTCTTTAGCCAGAGTTGACTTCACCACCTCAGACCAGCGAAGTGCTAAAAAGAAGCTAGATCTTCCTCAATCCTCTGTCACTTACATCATATCCTGTGTGCCGAAAATGCATTAAAGTTCAAAAAACGCTGGCGACTTTTCATTTTTTGAAGCGGGATTGGCTGCAAAAGTCCTAACAAACTTTTGGTTAACTGGTTTTCTCCGGACCTTTCATTTTCAGTGGGATCATGTGTAGGGCATTATATAAATTCTTTTGTTTTTATTAAGGTTCCCTGGACATTTGTAATAAAAAGTGGTAACTTCAAGCATTTGCAGCAACATTTATAATAAAGACCTCCATACAACTTTAAATTACCCACCGTATGCAAATTAACCTAAGCGCAAGATCACTAGTGAATTTTCGTTAGGCACAAGCAAACGCTACCGCATCTTCGCCATGAAATGCTCGCACTGCCAAAGTAACGATAGTTACATAGTTAATTCGGGTTGAAAAAAGACAAAGTCCATCAAGTTCAACCCCTCCAAATGAAAACCCAGCATCCATACACACACCCCTCCCTACTTTCACATAAATTCTATATACCCATATCTATACTAACTATAGAGCTTAGTATCACAATAGCCTTTGATATTATGTCTGTCCAAAAAAATCATCCAAACCGTTCTTAAAGGCATTAACTGAATCAGCCATCACAACATCACCCGGCAGTGCATTCCACAACCTCACTGTCCTGACTGTGAAGAACCTCCTACGTTGCTTCAAATGAAAGTTCTTTTCTTCTAGTCTAAAGGGGTGGCCTCTGGTACGGTGATCCTCTTTATGGGTAAAAAGGTCCCCTGCTATTTGTCTATAGTGTTCTCTAATGTACTTGTAAAGTGTAATCATGTCCCCTCGCAAGCCTGCACTGCATACTCCAGATGAGGCCTTACCAGAGACCTATAAAGAGGCATAATTATGTTTTCATCCCTTGAGTTAATGCCCTTTTTTATGCAAGACAGAACTTTATTTGCTTTAGTAGCCACAGAATGACACTGCCCAGAATTAGACAACTTGTTATCTACAAAGACCCCTAGATCCTTCTCATTTAAGGAAACTCACTGCCATTTAGTGTATAACTTGTGAAACATCGACAGCGTTCGGCGTCCAGGGCGCAATTTTGCACGTTAGTGAATTAGCGTAGTGGTTGCAAATTTGCCAAAGTGGTGCGATGTGTGCGAAGCAATCGCTGGCAACAATTCGCCTTTTAGTGAATCTTCTGTCTAACTCACATAGTGGCACTTACATAAGTTCAAAAATTCTACTCGTGAACTGGACATATGGATATGTGTTGACGAGACCACTACTCATACATGCTGATATGATTTTAGAAATGTCATAGTATTTCCTAGGGATAATCTTTATCAACTTGTAATGGCTGGCAGCAGTCGATGTACTGTACAGTACTGCAACATAATAAATCTTAGACTTACAGCGTGAAGATTTTTCCTGCCTGTATGCATGGAAAGCATTATAAATCACATTCGTTCACAGCAGAAAAAAAAGGAGGAATTGTCAGTTCATAGCATGGATCCAATGCTAGAAGACAGATATAGGCCAGCTTAATATACCTTTAACTAGTGTGAAGGAAATTAATAAAGATACTTGTCAATGTTGCCTTTGAAATGTAGAGTTGATTAATTGCTGATTAAGTCATGGGTAGACACTAGCGAATGATTTAGAAGAATCAATGATTGTTCTGATGGTTATTTCAGCAGTACACACCATTTTTGATATGGCATGTGATGGTATCAAGCCCAGTCATATTATGTTTGCAGGAAATATAGATAAACCTAGTACCAGATACGGTTTTTTTTACTACATATTTTATTTGGATGCTTCAATATTGAAACAGTTAAAAACGAGAGTTTAGTAAAAGTTTTAAAATTCAGATCATGAGAAAAATAACAGGGAGCTCTCATCAATGAGGCACAGGGAAGTATCTCTAAGTATTTATCCCATGTGCTAAAAACAATATCATATACCTGAAACCTTATAATGTGCTGCAATGAATGTCGGCATTCATCAACCAGCCATCATGCATTTTTGTATATAGGAGGCGTAAAGGCAGGAATGCACATATTTAAAACTAATTTTGCTTTAACCGGGCATCGGCAGAAGGGGGCAGAGGAGGCACCTTTACATTATATGGCCACCTGGATATTTATTTGATCACTTATTATTTACAGATTTTCATGAGCATACAGTACAAAGGCACTGCTCTCTGGGTGAGGGACATTAAAAAAATTGTATAGTAAAGAGGTTTACAATCTCATCAAAATGTTGTACAGATCTTTTAGCTGATTAAAGCCAGGGCTTTGCTTAGTATGCAATCTGCTCTGTTTAACAGTTTTTTGCAGATAAAAAATCTGAATATTGGGCTAATGAGCTATACTATCACTTTTATCTGGTTGCAGTATATAGTGCTGACTCAGTAAAGCACAAATTGGCCATTTCCACTTCAATCACATCAGGGCAATCTAAGTTCCTTATCATATATACACAAAAACAGAGCGAAAAATGTATTTTCTACAAATAAGACATTCATACAAAAAAAATGTTTGTACAACGCATCTCCCAAAAATCACAATGACTCATTGGGGGTCATTTATCAAGACTGGGCAAATTTGCCCATGGGCAGTAACCCATGGCAACCAATCAGATTGCTGCATTCATTGTTCTACTTGCAGCTGTTTTTAATCACTGATTAGTTGCTATAGGTAACTGCCCATGGGCAAATTTGCCCAGTGTTGATAAATGAGTCAATATATTATATATATATATTCATTATATATTAAAAGGAGAAGGAAATGTGAAATCACTGGGGGTGCCAAATATGACTTACCTAATATCCTAGATTGGTGTTACTGTTAGCTGAAAATTGCACCAGCCTGGGGTCCTTCTGATCAAACACCAAGTGACTATCTTCTTCCGAGGGGTGCATGTGCAGTAGACTAAAAAGCTGAACTTAAAGTATTTTTCACTCCACTACACATATCTCTGCCAAGGCCATTTAGGAAAGAAGAAGAAGAAGGCAAAGAGCTCTGTGGTCCTCACGTAGAACTACTTCAGGCTAGTGCATTGTTCTGCTAACAAGAGCAAAGTTCCTGGGTATATTATAAGTCAATCAGCGAGAGTCCTGTCTGGATTTCTTCATTTGGAAAACTAGGCAGGAAGTTTTGACATGGACAGCTGGGTCAAAACCAGACTGGTGGCAACCCTACCCTAAGTTCAGGAAAGTCACAGCTAAACACAGAAGAGGATCAGCAGAGAAGGGCCCGATTTATTAAAGGGCGAAGTGACTGTCGCTAGCGAAAATTTGCCAGTAATCTCATCCGCAGGGTAATTGTCAATTTACTAACTGGCATAGACAACAATTTGCTAGCGAATGAGACCGTCGCTAGCATACAT
Source organism: Xenopus petersii (assembly GCA_038501925.1). Taxonomy (NCBI): domain Eukaryota; kingdom Metazoa; phylum Chordata; class Amphibia; order Anura; family Pipidae; genus Xenopus; species Xenopus petersii. The sequence continues at coordinate 150,364,505 of CM076674.1, forward strand.
TTGAACCCTATCGCCAGGCGACTTTTCTCTCTGACGAATGTTCGGCAGTCCGCAAATTCACTAAAGTGCAAATTTTACTTTCACCAGAGTTTCCTTCGCCACCTTAGACAAGGTGAACTGATAAAATAAAACTACATCCTCCTAAAGCCAAACGCTGGCGAATTTTCGCTAACCTTACTTTGGCAGTGCAAGCATTTCATAGCGAAGTTTCAGTAGCATTTATTTCTGCCTAGCGAAACTTTGTTAGTTCTCTTGCGCTTAGGTCAATTTGAATAGGGTGGGTACATAAAAGTCGGATGGATGCGCAAATGCTTGAAGTGGGCACTTTTTATAACATATGTCCAAGGAACCATAATAAAGACAAAAGAGATCCTCTAATGCCCTAGACATGAGCCCACCCTAAAATAAATGTGACATGCCCCTCAAATGTCTTGAAAAAAAAATGTTAACACAAAAATCTTTGATAGTTAGGACTTTTGAAGGCAATCCCGCTTTAAAAAAGTATAAGTCACCATCATTTTTTATAACTTTTATGAATCTCCAGCATACAGGATACAATTTCACTGACAAAAGATTGAGGCAGATGTAACTCCGTTTTATCAGTTCGCCTGGTCAAGGTGGTGAAGGAAACTCTGGTGAAAGCTTCTCACTTTTGCTAATGAATTGTCCTCTACCCCTGTTAATAAATTGACAATGTCCCTGCGGATGAGGTTTCTGGAGATTTTTCCCTAGGGGCGGCCACTTCGCCCTTTATTAAATCTGCTCCGAAGATGTAGAGCTACTAGGGCCCCAGATGTTTTCTTTGAAAGAGCTGGGTTTACTTTAGGCTGATACAGATCCAATCCCCAAAACATAATGTACAACATTTCTAGCCTAATTCTTTATTTTAATTTTCCTTTAAAAGGGACAAACGTATTAATTGCTAGGCCAATGCTGTGCATTAACTTTTTTTTTATCACTGTAGGTAATCACTGCTGTTAAAATCTCCTTGCCTTTGTGATATGATATTTGTCTGCGGGGATCTGAATCTGGGTCACTTTTCTGGATATGCAGTTTTATTTATGAACACAAATGCATTAACTATACAATAGAGAGAGAAGCAATGCCTAAACCTTTCGCTATAAATATCCACTGTATTTGGCCAAAGAAATACGTCATTGTGTTTGGGATGATGTATGAGCCTATTTCTACATTTGACCATTATTGCTGGATTTCTTACTGGAGTTAAGGAAATCAATATGTATTAGATCATTTTATTGGCTTACTGTGTAGAATACAAGTGTGGTTTCTAAAACTCACTCTTTCTTTCCATGATTTTGCTTAACTGCAGAAAACACTTGATACATTTAAGAAAGATAAAATACATTAGTTTGTACTTTTTTTATGTAGTGTGTCAATCTATGTATAGGTATGAGACCTGTTATCCAGAATGCTCAGGACCTGGGGTTTTCTGCATAACTGAACTTTCTGTAATTTGGATCTTCATACCTTAAGTCTTCTAGAAAAGTATGTAAATATTAAATAAACGCAATAGGCTGGTGTTGCTTCCAATAATAATTAATTATATCTTTGTTTGGATCAAGTACAAGGAATTGTTTTATTATTACAGAGAAAAGGGTAGTTTATAAAAGATTATTTGGATAAAATGGAGTGTATGACAGACAGCCTTTCAGTTATTTGGAGCTTTCTGGATAACGGATCCCATACATTTACTGGTTTTATAGACTAGAATTTTATACTCTTCCTCTAGTCAACTGCAAACCTAAGGGTGATGAAAGTAAATGATTATTATAACAGTAACACATTATGAATGCAAATCATATAAACCTTTCTTCTTACTATAGTTCTATGCTTGATTTATCTAGAGTGTGTTTATTATTATTTATTGTATAGTATTATTTATTATTGAACCAAAGGAAATCATTATTTTAGATGAACACGTTTTTTGCACCAATTTGTGTTCAAGATTAGTATTTTCATAAATTTTCACAAATCTGCACTAGCATGGCACCTTTGTTTTGTTTTTACTGCAAAAAAAACTGTCCATTGATTCCAGTGCATTTCGAGCAAGAAAAAAAGCCCATTAGCATCAATGCATTTTGAGAGATAAAAAAAAAAAAACTTGAGAAAAAACAACCATTTGTATTTGGAGAACATTCCCCCAGTTTCGCCAATTTTCCTGTTAAGCGAAACAGGGCAGTTTCACTTATCATCAGATCTGATATAAAAGCAAAATAATATATGCAATCAGCCTTGTTTAGTAGAGTAGTATGTTACAAATAATATTAGTTTTGATTAATGAGTTTGTTTTAAATACAGGTATGGGACCCTTTATCTGGAAATCCTTTATCCTGTAAGATCCAAATTATGTGATGGACATCTCCCATAGACTCCATTTTAATCAAATAATTTAGATTTTTAAAAATTATTGTTTTTTTCTCTGTAACAATAAAACAATACCTTGTACAGGTATGGGATCCGTTATCTGGAAACCCATTATCCAGAAAGCTCCAAATTATGGAAAGGATGTCTCCCATAGACTCCATTTTATCTAAATAATCCACATTTTTAAAAATGATTTCCTTTTTCTCTGTAATAATAAAACAGTAGTTTATACTTGACCCAAACTAAGATATAATTAATCCTTATTGGAGGCAAAACCAGCCTATTGGGTTTATTTAATGGTTCATTTATTTTCTAATAGATTTAAGGTATGAAGACCCAATTTACAGAAAGATCCACTACCTGGAAAACCCCAGGTTACTCTGGATAACAGGTCCCATACCTGTACATGATCCATTCCCAACTGAGATATAATTTATCCTTATTGGAGGCCAAACAATCCTATTGGGTTTAATTAATGTTTAAATTATTTTTTAGAAGACTAGTGGGCACATTTACTATGGGTCGAATATCGAGGGTTAATTAACCCTCGATATTCGACTATCGAAGTTAAATTCTTCAACTTCGAATATCGAAGTCGAAGGATTTACTGCAATTTGTTCGATCGAACGATTCTCCTTCGATCAGACATTGCTAGGAAAGCCTATGGGGGCCTTCACCATAGGCTAACATTGGTGCTCGGTAGGTTTTAGGTGGCGAAATAGGTGGTCGAAGTTTTTTTTAAAGAGACAGTACTTCGACTATCGAATAGTCGAACGATTTTAAGTTTGAATAGTTCGATTCAAAGTCGAAGGTCGAAGTAGCCAATTCGATGGTCGAAGTAGCCAAAAAAAAACTTAGAAATTCGAAGTATTTTTCATTCTCATCCTTCACTCGAGCTTAGTAAATGTGCCCCTTACTGTATAGAGATTGAAAGTACGGAAAGACCCGTTATTTGGAAAGCTCCAGGTCCCATACATCCTGGATAACAGGCCCCATACCTGTACTCACCATGAGCACGACGTGCCATCCCACAGAGTTATTAAGATGATCAAAATCTGTCAAAATATTTGGTTCTTTTTAGTGGATTGGTAGGAAAATAGATTTGTATTTCCCAGTTGTGTTTATAGCTCTGCTTACTGGCAGGTAATAAAGAGGCTAAATGATACTTTGTGTATAGACCTTGTATGCAGCTGCCCTAATCTATGAAGCACAATTCCCCCAGTTATCAGGTAAAATGTTGACTTTGACAGATTCTAGCAAGTCCCAAATGTTCTATTGCAATAGTTTTGCTGTATAAACTGTAATCTTCTGTACCAAGAGGGATTGAAGTACCTTGTGCCTTCACTTAAATAATTCAGTATCTTATTTAATTACCAAAATGTGGTTACTGGATGTCACGGCCGGCACCCAATACCAGAACAGGTGCCAAGTACCCTGGTCTCGGCTCGGCTTCACCAGTAGTGTGACCACCTTTGGGCTTCGGGAGGAGCCCTCAGCTTACTTGGGTGCCACCTGGACTTAACGAGGGGTACAAGGCGAGATGTTCTGGCTAGCAGAGGGGCACGGCAGGTAAATAGTCTTTTGGGCCGAAGGTCATGGTACAAATGGAGCAGGCAAGAGAATCGTCAGACAGGCAGGGTCGAGGCAGGCAGATATCAAGATTCGTCAGGCAGGCAAGGGTCAAACCGGGTAATCAAACAGATGGGGTCAGGCAGAAAGAGTAGTCGAGATGCAGGCAAGGGTCAGGATTCGGATATCAGAATAGTCAGGAACAGGCAGGGATCAAAACTGGAATAACAGATACAAATTTCACAAGAACAGACAGCACAAGGCTTCAGGAACCACCAGAATCAAGATTCTATCACGGGCACTGGCTGGGAGTAAGAATGGGCCTTAAATACCTCCAAATTTCGCGCCAAAACGTGCCCAATGCGCGCTGGCGTAATCGCGCCGCGCGCGCCCTAGAGAACCAAGATGGCGCCGGCGCTGGAGGACGGAACAGGAGCGCGGTGGCGTGGCGGCCGTCCATGCCGCCGCACCACTAGACCACCAAGTAATTTTATTAGACTGGGGAGCTGAGACTTTTGGTCTTGATACTAATCGAATAAATGCGGCAAGATCATTTGCTCACATATTATACTATACTGTGTGTGTACCAGCTGTTGTTTTTCTAGGAACTCAGATTAGAACATATAGCTGAGCTGGATACAAGAAATTAGCATGGGTGAAAGCAATGGAAGCAGCTTTTTCAGATCATAGAATGACATTTTTCCAGAATTATTGGATACACATTACAGGGAAAAAAAGCTTGGATTACTCCTGTCACTGGGGAAATAAGTGTAGTTGCTTATCTAATAAATCTCAATTAAGGCCATGATCCTGCATAATTTTTGGACTGATTTCTTACACGACTAGCCATCAGAACGTAGAAATAAATCATCTGGCATAGCTACATATCTTGGAGAATTTAGGTTTAAACCTATGGATAAACATGAAACTGATGAAATTCTACAATGTCTATTTAAATATGTTAACAGCGCAATACAGGAACATAAGCATTGCACCAGATAATTGAATCATTAAATGCAAAAGTGTTCTGCACATGCATATATATATATATATATATATATATATATATACAGTAGCAAAATCCTTTGCAACATCATCAGTTCCAATTCAATAAAAGGCATCACCATCATCAATTCCAATTCAATAAAAATATGTATTAATATCAATACAGTTAGGATACATGGTATAAAAATATGTTAGAAGCAATTAAAAATACATAGTCACTACCCCCTTGATCTCCATAGAAATCTACCAATAGCACTCATACAAATACACCCGGGTATAAAATTGTGATAATCAGATAGCCCCCCTCCCCCATTCCAAATACAGGCAATGTCAGTTTAGCCAAACTAAATATCAATTCAAAGTGCAACAAGAAAATAGGAGTATACTTTGTCCCCGTTGACAAAGATTGAAGACAGAATTCAGAAACATTATGCCATCATTGTTTTTGGTTCAAGCCTTGTGAACCATTTCAGTCATCTTGCTATAGTTTCAAGAATATCCAGGATAGCAATCAGGCCAAATCTCCCCTGAACTTTCTTTCAGGCCACCCCCTCCAAATGTTCTGCTTTGGGAAGTTTAACAGGTCAGTCCCAATTATAGGGAAATAATAGTCTGAAAAGCGATTGCCTGGCCATCTATAGGTCACTGAACTCAATGAAATATATTCATGATGGGCAGATTTAAATTTAAGTCAATTAATCTCACTTTATAGAACAAATGTCTTGATTACCACGATTATTAATAATTTACAGCAAAATGAAAAGATAGGTCTCTTCTTGGAGAGTAAATATATAATGTAGTAACTGCGGTTACCACGTTTATTAATAATGTACAGTAAAACAAAGAGCTTGGACTCTATGGAGTTTGTATTCCCTGCCAATATTAACTGTATAAAGGTTATCTGTAGTTAACAGGATAAGAACAGGGGTTAGTATATATGTGTCATGTCTAGCCAGAGGTGAGTGATCACCGGGCTGGAGCCTATTTGCAGAGTAATCCCAGAAATACCCCTGAATGGATGGATGATTAGCAGAAGCCATGGTAAAGCATAAAGAAGAGATTTAATAGCAAAATGAGAAAATAATCGAACACACAGAAGTACAAAATACAGGCCTGTGATGAGGCTGGTAGTAGAGAGAGGCAAGTCCAGAAAAAGACAAAATGGTCAGGGCAGGTGGCAGACAGGTGAAGTCCGAAAGGCAGGCTGAGGTCAAATGGCAGGCAGCAGAAGAGCAAGGTTGAGAAACAGGCCGGCTTTCAGAACCAACGACATCCACAGCAGCAGGGTACTAGTGATATGCGGGTCAAGAATTTCTCAACCTGCACCGACCCTAACCCGCCCCGGTACCAGGTGGGAACAGGAAGGTAGAAGCAAGGAAAACAAATAGCGGACATGGAGCCAGGCAGGGGACACGGGAATCAGGAATCATGCAGACTCAGGTCAGAGGTTAGATCGGGTTCAGGAGCTCAGATGATCAAGCAACAGGAAGATTGATGGCACAGGCTTATAAAGGGCCTTGACTGCTTGATTGACAACACATGTTGTTAATGAGGCAGGATGACATAAGTGTGTTACAAGAAACATTATAGTAAGTCTGTTCATGTCAATGTCCAGCATAAGTACTAATATTCGCCAGTGGCTCACCAGAATAGTGCAGACATTCCCAAACACAAAGGCCAGCGTTTGATTCCTTATCATTCCTTACAATATGTTTGTATGTGGACAGGTCTGTAATAGATCGGATATATGTGTCCAATGTTTTTTTTATAGGGCAGGTAAAAAGCTTAAAAGCTTTTTATACATATTATTCTACCTTTTGTTCTTGTTTTTTAGATGATGGCAGCGCCAGATTTCTTTTCTGGCCGCACGGTCCGACCAGGCGGGCGCGCAATCCTAGCGCCCGCCTTCCCAGTGCGCCGGCGAAAAAATGCCGGCGCAGCTGGTGTAGTTGAACGGGGACGCAAGCGTCCCCATAATGCGGCTGGGCGGCATGCCGCCCCTATTTTTTGCCGCCCTAGGCCCGGGCCTATGCGGCCTTGCCGCAAATCCGGGCCTGGATGATGGAGATTAATTTACTAAACTTACAGTATTTTTCTGTATATTGTGGAAAAAAAGCAACAAAATCAAGATGAGTAGTTAAGGAACATCATCTAGTGTATAGGTCCATAGGGTTAACAGTCCCAAAGGTTGTGGAAATCCCCTGTAAGTGCTATTCCTATAGTTGTTAGGCAGAAGCCTTCGTATTTGTATGTTATTTACATATCTGTGTTATTGGCCCATAGAAATAGTGACCACTTCCTGTCACGCTTTAATATGGTGATTGGAAAGGGCAGGTTATTCCTCTTTGGCCTTCCATCTTGTCTCCAAGTAAATGTGTCTGGAGAGTCTGGGATCAACAAGGCCCAGTAATGAGATCTACCCTAGTGGGACAACCGTTTTGGTGATAGTCGGACGACAGAGGGACCCTGTGAATGAGACTTCAGACTCAGGAGTATCTTCTAGGAATGCAAACACTTAAAGTATCAAGCTGGCACCATTCCGGAACACCAAACAAATTAATTGGTTAGTTAAATCCAGGAGTTCAAAAATTTTTTATAAAGTAATACAAAAATCTTTATTTACATCTTGTATAAAAAATAATAGCCTGACGCGTTTCATGTCCCCACAGGACACTTAATCACAGGATTATGTGTCCTGTGGGGACATGAAACGCGTTTTTATACAAGATGTAAATAAAGATTTTTGTATTTTTTTGACTCCTGGATTTAACAAACCAATTAATTTTTTTGGGGTTCCGGAATGGTGCCAGCTTGATACTTTAAGTGTTTGTATAGATTTTCCCTTTGCTTAGGGTTTGGAGCTTGAGCACCCGGACTCCTTGTGGAAAGCGGTAAGCTTGTCCTTATATTTTAAAAGTCCATGCTTTCTATGGTCTATATCTGTATATCTTCTACGAATGTAAGATATTAAAGCAAAGCTAGAAATATCATCATTGTGCTCCACAACAAGCATTGATAACGTGTAGACATAACTGGTCCAAAGTGAAGGGGCCACAGTACTGAAGAGGGATTCAGGCTTAGATTAGTACTTTACTTTCTGAAGTTGGAACCAGTCTGCTGTAGGGCATCCGGACCACTACATGGTAAACCACTACCCACAATTGTATCTGAACACATACAAATACTGCCTCAATCAAATCTGTCTCTGTGATGCGGTTCAATAAAGGCCTTTGTGTTTGTATTGCAGGAACCTCTGATGTCCTTTTTTTTATTTCTACACAGCAGCAGAAAGGAGTGATTACAAAACACCCTCTTCCTTTCTGCTCCACTTAGCCAGGACATTAGCATCTGGGATAGATGATAGATAGATAGATAGATAGATAGATAGATAGATAGATAGATAGATAGATAGATAGATAGATAGATAGATAGATAGATAGATAGATAGATAGATAGATAGATGGATGGATGGATGGATGGATGGATGGATGGATGGATGGATGGATGGATGGATGGATGGATGGATGGATAGATAGATGATAGATAGATAGATAGATAGATAGATAGATAGATAGATAGATAGATAGATAGATAGATAGATAGATAGAGAAGAATTAAAAACAGCAATAGCTGCAGGTAAAAAAATGATCAGTAGTGAGTCCAGTGTGACCCATGTTCTACTTGCACTAGCTTGGAAGGCACTTTTAAGCCTCGATTCTTGGTCATTTTCCTGTTAAAGATACATTCATCGGAACCCTAGGTTTCAGAAAGGGGCAAACTGATTTCCTTCAGATAATTACTTCAGTAATAAAGGAGAGTCAACATGATAAACTGCTATACTTCTCTGCTTCTCTCTGTACAATTACTTCAGCATTTCACTGGCAAACCTATATTTTCAATTGATCTACAATAGTAATTGAATGTATACATATTTAAAACCTACAGCATCAGGACAGTCTGCGTACCAACCTTAGTATTAGGATACATTTTTAGCATATTTTCAGGAAATACTAAAAAGGCTGAATAACTTCTGTTTTATTGCTATATATTGTTCTGTCATTCTGAGGACCTTTTATTTCCAAGGAACTGCTTCATGTACAGGCACCCTTCTAAAAATAATCTTGCAGCTCTGTTGTAATTCCTGTGGACTGAATAAATGTATATAGAGATGATCTCCTTCAGATGATGCTCATGTCACTGCAGCAGCGCTGTACTTGACACTTCAGAATTCCACTGGGAGAGAAATTACGGTGAAGAAGATTCATGTGATTGTTTTTTTTTCTGGAGAGGTAAAGGACACAATTCTATGTATCATAAAGAATTTATATATCAACACATAAAAACATTGTATAGCGATTGTAAACAAGGTCATTTACTTTATACAATTCTATTTATTTCTAGAGATACTTTTTCTGATTTTGTTTTGGTTGTTTTTAGAGTTTGTATAAACCTAACTAGTTGATTTATTTGCTAAAATATTGATTTCTTTTGGTTTGTTAAAAATAGTCCAAATGTAACTATTATTAACACAATACTCAAATTACTGCACCAAATATATTAACAGTATAAATGCCTTATATTGTTGCTTCAGATCTTACAACAGCAATCTATGACTTGCAGATACAGATTAGGGACATGTTATCCAGAATGCTTAGGACCTGGGGTTTTCCATAAAAGGGATCTTTTTGTAATTTGAATCTCCATACTTTGTCTACTAAAAAGCATTTTAATATTAAATAAACCCAATAGTATTGTTTTCCCTCCAATAAGGATTAATTATATCTTAGATATGATTAAGTACCAAAGTACTGTTTAATTACTACAGCTATGAGCCCTCATATCCATAATGCTTGGTACCTGAGGTTTCCCTGATAATGAATCTTTCTGTAGTTTGGATCTTCATACTTAAGTCTACCAGAAAATCATGTAAACATTAAATAAACCCAATAGGTTGGTTTTGCTTCCACTAAGGATAAATTATATCTTAGCTGGGATCAACTACAAGGTATTGTTTTATTATTACAGAGACAAAGGAAATCAATTTAAAAATTTTGGATTATTTTGATAAAATGGTGTCTATGGGAGACGGCCTTTCAGTAATTCAGAGGTTTCTGGATAACGGGTTTCTGGATAATGGATCCCATACCTGTAAAGAGAAAAAGGAAATCATTTTGAAAATTGAGAATTATTTGCTTAAAATGGAGTATATGGGAGAGGGACTTTCCATAATACAGAGCTTTCTGGATAACGGGTTTCCGGATAACAGATCCTATACTTGTACCCCAGATACTTCCTAATATACCTGGTAGTCATGTTTGAGCTCATTAACATGTTAAAATATTTACAATATCCTGGGTTGGGTGCCCCCAAAAGAATTAGTATTTTTTTCTCTTTAAACTATCAAGTACCTCTCTGCTGAAAAGCAATGTGAACCAGCATTTACAGTCATTTACAAAGGTGTATCATTGTCCAGGGCAAATAATGTATAGGGGAAGTGAGAGAATGGGGACATCACAAAGAAAACCCTTCTACCTAATGCCTCCTAGCCGCTGTTGCTTCATCTTTGTTTTTTGTTTTAGCGTGGCTTTTTTAACTTGCTGTGCAGTAATTGTGTTATGTATAACCTATGTTCTGTTAAAAGGATTCTGTCACAAGAAAACATAATTAATAGTGCTGCTCCAGCAGAATTCTGTGCTGAAATCTGTTTCTCAAAAGAGCAATAATATAATTTTTTTAATATTTAATATTGAAACCTGACATGGGGCTAGACGTGTTGAGAGTTTCCCAGGTGCCCCCAGTCATGTGACTTGTGCTTTAATAATCTTCAGTTAGTCTTTACTGCTGCATTGTGATACCACCCCCCTTCCCCCCCAACCAGCATCCTCAGCTGAACAATGGGCAGGTAACCAGATAACTCCCTGACACAAGATAACAGCTCCCTGGTAGATATAAGAACAGCACTCAATAGTAAAAGTCCAAGTCCCACTGCGACTCTTTTAGTTACATTCTGTCTCCTCACCTGCACTGTCTGGTTCCAGTCTTGTTTATGCTCACTCTGTCCTGTCTCTTTCTACGCCCGATCTGTCCCACTCCAGACTGTTCTTGAGTCTACGCCTGTCCTGTCCCACTCCAGCCTGTCCTTGAGTCTACTTCTGCTCTGTCCCACTCCAGCCTGTCCTCGAGTCTACTTCTACTCTGTCCCACTCCAGCCTGTCCTTGAGTCTACTTCTGTTCCATCCCATTCCAGCCTGTCCTTGAGTCTACACCTGTTTTGTCCCACTCCAGCCTGTCCTTGAGTCTACTTCTGCTCTGCCCCACTCCAGCCTGTCCTTGAGTCTACTCCTGTTCTGTCCCACTCCAGCCTGTTCTTGAGTCTACTCCTGTTCTGTCCCACTCCAGCCTGTTCTTGAGTCTACTCCTGTTCTGTCCCACTCCAACCTGTCCTGGAGTCTTTGCCTGTACTGTCGTTTTGTAGATACTGACACTTTGCCTTGCCCCTCTTAGTCCTGTTCATATCCTGCTCCATTCCTATCCTGCCTTATCTAGATTCTTTGCCCACATCACCCTCTCTTATCTGTGTGCACAGTAGCAACTCCTCATCTGAAGGACTCACTCCTTTCCATTAAGAAATTCCTTACATATAGGGAGAATCTTAAAGCATTTTCAGTCCATATTAGTAAACAAGGTGCAACACCAAATAAGCTAGTAACAAATTAAAGTGAATGAAATATGGGCTAGAATATGATGTAGGAATAGTACATGGTCTGTTGGGTTTTATGAAGAAAAGTGAATCCACCCTCTCCTTCATTTGTACAAAACTAGTAACAAGCAACAAGTATTAGGTGTATCGTGTAAGGCTCTTAATATTACTTGTTTTATAGCAGAGCCATAACCTTTTGTTTTTTGTGACCCACAGGTCATCATTGGCGAAAATGTTTTTCATCCATTAACTAAGGGGTTGCCAGTTGTTACCAGTGTGGAGTATATATTTAGTGAAACAATCAATCACATTAGCCACTTCAAGGGATATACTCCCATTGTCTTACACAGAAAAAATAGAACATTGCTTATTTCTCAAGCCATCCCTTTAAACATCTGAAAGGGAAATTCCTAAAAGTGTGATTCCAGCCTAATTGTCTGTAGGGTAATGCTCAGCTGCTGGGATCTATTAAGCACCACCTCAAGATCTACATTTTTTGGACAGACTGACATGAAACTGTTAATATGATACTTATATTCCCTATAGCAGCAACTTGATCTTCAAAAAGATGCTTTGATAACGCAACTTCTCCTATAATTCCAGGCATTGTCATTACCATTGAACATGAATATTTAATAATTGAGTGATTATCTTTTTTCAGCAAATTAAAGAAAACAGAGAAGAAATCTGTGTCAGAAAGCGACAGTTATTAAACTGCCGTTATCCACGCTTCCGCTGTTAAGAAAAGAGCCCAGAGCATTGTGTAGGTTAAAGAAAGATCCCTGTGGATTATTTTCAAAGCCCATATTTTTGTATGTACTGCTGATGCCAAGCCAGGTGAGTGGGCGTTCAAGATAACTCTTGCTAATTTGAAAAAGAAAAGCATGAGAACAGGAGGTGATGCATACAGCCTGCCTACTCAGGTTCTGTCACATAAGATGTCAGCTTTTTATTTTAATTACATTTTGTGCCAGCTCTTACATAGAAGCACGACTGTATTACTGAATATATTCTCACCATTAAATGTCATCTCAGGTTTGTTTTGCCTCTGAAATTATATCTTGCTAGAGGCCACCCAGCCGTTTTTGGGGCTATATTAAAAAAGCAGTGTAAGAGTTCTAACAACCCAAACATATTAGAATACACACCCACCAACAATATAAGGTATGGGACCCGTTATCCAGATTCCTTGGGACCTGGAGTTTGTAATAATTGATCTTTCTTGGATCTTCTACCCTTAAGTCTACTAGAAAATCATGAAAACATTAAAATAACCCAATTGGCTTGTTTTGTTTCCAAAAAGGATTCATTATATCTTAGTTTTGATCAAGTACAAGGTACTGTTTTATTATTACAGATAAAAAGTAGATCATTTTTGAAAACTTGAATTATTTTAATAAAATGGAGTCTATGGGTGATGGCCTTCCTGTATTTCAGAGCTTTCTGGATAATGGGTTTCCGGGTAACAGAACTCTTACCTGTATATGTTTTTTGGGGTAATTTATGGATCTGTTAAAACCATAGGCACTTAAAGGAAAACTAAAATGTACACTTAAGCAACAGATCGTTTACATCATATTAAGTGGCATATTAAAGAATCTTACCAAACTGGTCTATATATTTAATTAAATATTGCCCTTTTACATCTCTTGCCTTGAACCACCATTTTGTGATGGTCTGTGTGCTGCCTCAGAGATCACCTGACCAGAAATACTGCAGCTCTAACTGTAACAGGAAGAAGTGTTGAAGCAAAAGACAGAACTCTGCCTGTTAATTGGCTCATGTCAACTAACAAGTATGGTTTGTCTGGTATGTTCCTGTGCACAGTGAATCGTACGATCCTTATTTTTTAAAATGGCAATTTTCTATTTATGATTACCCAATGGCACATTCTATTAGAAAAGTATATTATTGTGAAAATTGTTTATTTACATGAAGCAGGGATTTACATATGAGCTGTTTTATGCAATATCTTTTTAAGAGACCTACGGTGTTTAGGAGGGAATAGTTTTCCTTTAAACATTTGATTGAATGCTATGGATTGGCAGAGCTTCACCATGTACATTATCTCCTAGATTTGCACAAAAATTATCATTGTTGATACATACTGGCATTTTTACTAAGCAGCCACTTATGGAAGGGGCATATTTCTTTTTTTTTTAAAAATGACCTTCATCTTTGTAGGCAATTTTTAATTTGCTTATTTGCCTCTCCATTGTAAAATGTTGGAATATACTCATACTTTAATCCTAAAGAACGCGGCAGGTGTGTAGAGGTATAAAGATAAGAGTAAGATTAAAGCAACCATTATTATCGTTTTAATGCAAGCACACAGCCAGGTGACATTTTCAGTATCATCATGTATCCGCTGGAATCGAAATGTCAGATGTCATATTCATATTTACGTTAAACTGTCTTTATCAAGTAGCTTAATCATGACTTCAGCTATCATCTTGTCAAACTAATTCATTCAGAGGCCTCCAGAAAGGCAATAAAAATTTTGGCCATTAGGAAGTTTTTATATTTACTGTGGAAAATAACATAAAAGACTACTTTAAATATTAATATATCATTCAAAAGAAAACTTGAAAGTCAAGAATATATCGGGGTACTATAGTAATTGGTGGTGTACACCTTAGTTGTATTAAAGCAACCATGGTGCTCTCTGCGGGGGTTCTCTAAAAGATCCCCAAAAGAAGAGTAGGGCACTCAAATATGGGATAAATCAAAAGTTATATATTTACATAATACCCAACACATTTCAACCCTAAAAAATAATGGGGATCTTCGTCAGGGGCATACTTTTTTTGGTTTCCATGATGAAGAACTCCATTATTATTGGAGGGTCGAAATTCTTTGGGTATTATGTTAATTAAAAAATATATCAGGGGGTTTGAAAACAGATTTGACATCAAGAGTCAAAAGTGTTTGCAACATATATCTTAGAATATTGCCAAATCCCACCTTCCAATTTTTCTTCTATTATGGAAGGGTCTGTCAACAAGGAATGAAACCAGACAATGAGTATGAGTTAAATAAGTATATGGTAAGGGTCAAGTAATGTAGTTATATGTTTCATAAATCAAGAGATCCACGGTTAGTGCAGGTATGGGATCTGTTATCCAGAATGCTCAGGACCCCAGATAAGGGGTATTTTCTGTGGGTTTTTTCTACTGGACAATGATGTAAACATTCAACAAACCCAATAGACTGATTTTATTTCAGTAAGGACTAATTATATCTTAGCTTGGATCAAATAGAAGCTACTGTTTTATTATTACAGGAGAAAAAGGAAATCATCTATAAAAATGTGGATTATTTGGATAAAATGGAGTCTATGGGAGATGGCCTTCCTGTAATGCATAGCTTTCTGGATAACAGATCAGCAACAGACACCAGCACCAAGGTTTTGGGTTTTTTTTTGCACATGCACAGGATTTACAAAACCCCAACATAAATGACACACTAATATTTTATTGCAAGTGCAACAAGCCATTGCGAAATGTATATAATTTCAGGAATTTCTTGAAAATTTGGCATCCTTGGCTGCAATAAAGGCACCCAGGATTCATTATCTGGCTCTCCCCTTGCTCCAGGCCTGGACTGGCAATCTGTGAGTGATGGCCAATGGTAGAGGGGCTGCTGTAAGGTCCCATAGACAGTCATAGACAAGGCTCTTGGGGCCTCTGTATACTTGGAATGCCAGGGCCCATTTGACTCCCAGTCCAGACCTGCCTTGCTCTAAGAATATAGTATCCCTAGATACCCCTAGTCAACAATTGTTATTCACATTAACTACAGGAACTATATTTAACTGACTCATAGCCATGGACAATGGCATTAGAATATGTCATTGTTTATGTCTTTAATTTGTTTTAACAAATGTTTTCTGCCAACATGCGGTAGCCTATACATGTCATAAAGTAAAAATTTAACAAATAACCTTTCAATAAAAATGAATGTTAAAAAAATAACTTTATTTTTTTATGAAGTTCTCTGGGACTGATAAATTCACTCCCAGAAAATATATATATAGGTATAGGATCTAGAAACCCTATATCCAGAATGCTCCGAATTACAGGAAGGCCATGTTCCATAGACTCTATTTCAATTCCATTATTCACATTTTAAAGATTATATCCTTTTTCTCTGAAGTAATAAAACAGTCCCTTGTATTTGACCCCAACTAAGATATAATTAATTCCTATTGGAGGCAAAACCAGCCTATTGGGTTTATTTATTGTTTCAATGTTTTTTAGAAGAAGTTATTGAAACGACTAATGCATTTGAGGGACAAGATTAGACATAGACTTTGGATTACACTTAGGGGCAGATTTATCAAGGGTCGAATTCCGAAGTAATGGGAGTTTTATTAACTCCCATAACTTTGGAATTCAAGTAAAAAAAGACCAACCGAAATCTATTAAAAAAATCAAGTGTTTTTTGTGGGTGAATAGGTTGTATTTGATTGTTCGAATCGAAGTAAGATCGTATTTGATTCACAGTATTTTAAAAAATTCACATATGGATTCTAGGAGGTCACCCATAGGCTAAAACAATATTTTGGCAGGTTTTAGATGGCAAATGGTCAAAGTCAAAGACAGTACGTGATAAATTTCAAAATTCTTTTGGGGATTTTATAGAGGAACCCTGCAAAGAGCACCATGATTGCTTTAATACAACTAAGGTGTACACCACCAATTAAAATAGTACCCCGAGTTTTATTTTGAATGATATATTAATATTTAAAGTAGTCTTTCATGATATGTTATTTTCCACAGTAAATATAAAAAAAAAAAAATTTAAATTTCCATATGGGTTCTAGGAGGTCCCCCATAGGCTAAAACAATATTTCGGCAGATCTTAGATGGCGAATGGTCAAAGTCGAAGAGACAGTACAAAAAATTCTAGTTTTATATTTTTTTTCAAATTCAAATCAAATTTGGACTATTCCCTAGTCGAAGTACACAAAAATAGCTTGAAATTCGAATTGTTTTACTTCTAATTTTCCCTTCGACCCTTGATATATCTGCCCCTTAACAAACAGAATCATTAATCGAGCCATAGGTTAAACATTCATCAGTTAAAGGATTTTTCTACCAGAAAATGTGGGAAAGTAGCAAATTTTTCTGATGTGATGGCAGACAGCGTCGGACTGGCCCACAGGGATACCAGGAAAACTCCCGGGGGGCCCAGGTGTCAGTGGGCCCTTGTGTTGCTAAACATTTGGCCTTTTTCATGGTCATTTCCTTTTTCTATGAGAACAAAGAGGCTAAATAAATGGAATAATAGATTATAGTATGTAAAGAAAAGAGACTAGGAGAATGAGGTTGACTGAGTAGAGGAAGAATAATAGCACTGAGTGTGGGCCCCTGGTCTAAGGTTTTGTGGTGGGCCCCTGGTGTCCCAGTCTGACACTGATTGGCAGAAACAATAAACGGCGATACCAAAGTGAGACTGGCAAGGCGACAGGTTCCCAGTATGTTTCTATAAACATATCATTGACAGAGGTCTATACACTATAGCAGTGATGAAGGAGTTAACCCCACCTATAGAATTTTATGGAATTACAGAGCATAATCAAATCTTCGCAAGACACTTCACTGCTTCTACCAAGTCATTTGATTCAGCAGTGAAAAACAGCAGCTAATGTTTTGCTCAATAAAAAGGGACCTTTCTTGCTTGGGAAACTAAAAAGCTGAGTATTTCTATTGAGCAGCTGAGAAATCTTTTCGTTATATCCACTCATGCTGTCACACATTCACACAACCCATTGTACCAGCACCTGCTTTAGATTCCCTGCATGTTTTCTTTATTGTTAAATGGGATTCTTGTTTTTTTTGTGGCAATGTAAAATAAAATGTTTGGCTTCATTCCGCCATCTGTAATAGAAACATTTTAATTTCCCAAAACAAAATCTATTGCTAAAATTGAAAAGAAGGTAAATGGGAAAAATAAAAGAAACTTACATAAGAGAGGCTTTGATCAATGCGCATTCCCTGACCCGCTGCTTCATTAATAATCCAGTCTGTGCAAGCACGTACATTTTCTAAAAGAGAAATAAAATGGTAATTTTAGTTACAAGGTTATGAGTTTAAAAAAATTCGATCGGTCCTTTGTTTTCTCTAAAACCACGTATGTCATGAAATTTATTAAAAAAATCAGAACTGAAAAAGCACGAACGGGAAAAGTCACGAAAACTGTGACTTTTTCTTATTGTTGCACAAAAGCTAGCAGCAAAAATACCTGAAAACCTATAAAACTACAAATCAAAGAAAGATCTTCCAGCTGTAAAAGGGACATCTGCCATTGACTTTTCCATGATTTCGACAGGTTTTAGCTGGAGTGTTTTCGTATATATGGAATTGTTGCAGTTTTGTTGCATAGTAAATTCTAAAAATGTTGTGCTCCCCCCCCCGATTTTTTGTGTGAAAAGCCTGACCCAAAAAAGTTGCTGCTTAATAAATCGGCCCATAAATAAACACTTTTTTTATGGTTTAGAGTAATTAGTCTAGTAAACGTTTTTAGCTCTAAAAAGTTTGATTCAGGGTAAACAAAACAAATAAGAACGTTAATGATTGGAAAGGTCGTTAGAGAGGAATATAAGTTTACTTTGGAGTGTTCCTCCTTTCTGTTGATTAGCCCGTGCTTTGGACACAACAAGGGCAGTCAAGATTACTATGAGCTCCAATATATTTTTTAATAAATTCTGTAAATTCATGGCACGCTGGTCATGCAGCTTTAGCTTCTATGAGAGTTGAACTTTATTTGCTGCTTGGTGATTTCCAGTGAGATCTAAGCTTTTCAACAACTCTCCAGAGCACACGGAGCTGCTCTAAACAACATTGATATATGTACAGTTTCATTTAATCCTCAGCGTACTATATTATGATGGACTCTATACAGGTATGGGACCTGTTATCCAGAATACTAGGGATCTGAGTTTTTCTGGATAACCGATCTTTTTGTAATTTGGATCTTTGTATAGTGATAAGGGCCCATTTACTCTATTAAAACTAAATTTTTTTTCTGGTCAAGGTTTTTAGGGGGGAAACTCAAATTCTTTATGGAAAAAAAATTCCACAAAGCTGCTAAAAATCCAAATCCAAAAATTCCATCTCAAACCTGTTGAGGTCATGTAGAAGTCAATGACAGATGTCCCTGAAGTTGTTTCTTGACATTGTGATCTGCACTGGATAATCAGAAAAAGTTGAGTTTTCGTAGAGAAAACTCAATAATACTGAGTTTTTGGAGCGTTAATTGTACGATTTGAATTAATGCTTGATTTTTGTTGTGACGTTTGGTCGCTCCGATTCTTTTGTGAAAAATTATTAATAAATGAGTTCAGTTCATGGAAGGGAGTCTAGCTCATCATAAAAAAATTAGATAAATTCGAGTTTTAATAAACCAGCTCCTAAATATACACATGCAGTACACTTATATATATATATATTTTTTTTTTCTTTTTTTTTTTTTTTACAGGTATGGGACCTGTTATCCAGTTTTCCGGATAATGTATCTTCATACCCTAAGTCTACTAGAAAACCATGTAACCATTAAATGAACTCAATAGGCTGGTTCTATTTCCAATAAGGATTAGTTGTTTCTCAGTTTATTAGGTACTGTTTTATTATTACAGAGAAAACGGAAATCATTTTTAAAAATTTGGATTATTTGGATAAAATGGAGTCTATGGAGGATGACCTTCCTGTAATTCTGATCTTTCTGGATAACAGGTTTCCGGATAAAGGATCCCATACCTGTACTTCAGTTGCTCATTCATCCACATGATCAAGATGTTCCATGGGCATTTATTATTATTGCTATACATAATGTGAATAGTGTGCTTTGCTGTGGATTGATTCAGTTTGCTCTTTGGCCCAGTTCATAAGAACATAGTATGTAACATTCGTTTGAAATAACTCTGAGAATGAATGGACTGGGTTTGTCTATAACACAGAACAAAGATGTCTGTAATTAAAGTGCGGATATACAAGCACACTGCTATAAAAATCAGGAAAACCTTTTCATATGGATCCTAAAGCAATAACTATAAAGTCAGAGCAAATGAATAAAACATTTCATATTTTCCTCATTAATAAAGGTTTTAATTGTGCTTTTTATAAGGTCAATCTGCTCAGTTCAGGCTTCTGGCAATATCTGGCTATAACATTGGAGAGAAATAGGTCACATGGAATAATACGATTCTATGCTTTGGACACATATATCTAACAAGCACACGATGTCACTTTAAAGTGCGACTGATACAAATATGATATATACAGTACCTTTAGACAATATGTTTAAGAGGGTTCGAGTTGTGTTTTCCATGAAAATTCGCGTTTTCGAGTTAAAAAAAAAAACTTGAATTTTTCTAGATTTATTATACTCCGACCTTGGAAATAGCTTGAAACTGAAAATACACCTGTAAACCTGTCGAGGTCATGTAGAAGTCAATGGCAGAGGTCCCTTGAACCATTTGAAGATGTTAAAAGCCTTCATGATTTCGGAGTTTTTTTCGGAGGGTTTTACCTGAAAACTCGATCAATTGAATTGATTTGAGTTTTCTGTTATCGCAACTCAAACTCGCAGAATTACGTTTTTTTCATTCAAGTTTTTTTTAAATAAGAAACCATTTGAGTTGTGAGTTCAACATTCGACCTTTGATAAAAAAAAAAACACTAACTATATATACAGAGTAAGAGCAGAAAATGGTGCTTGGGATGAACTGAATCTTGTCAAAGATTTGTTTGTTTCTTTATTATAGTGTACCAAGCAAGTGTTTTAATCAACTTTAAATGCAATACTGGGTTGACTTCACCCGAGCAAAGACATGTAAGACATTTTGTTGTGATCCCAATGGCTTATAATAGCAAGGGGCCAGGGGTGGAATTACAGAGGAAGCAGACAGTGCGGCTGCAGAGGGCCCAGAAGGTATAGGGGCCCCATGAGACCTTAAAATATATTTTCAATAAATATTGGTAAAACAGGTCAACCTCTAGACATTCTGGGTGCCTGAAAAATAATTTGCTGTTGGGCCCAGTAATATCCAGTTACAACTGCAAGGGGCACAACCTGTACAGGGCTTTGATGAGCTCAGAGAGCTTTACACAGGGACTGTGTCTTGCTGGACTTGAATGCATATGTTGTCTCGCTGTCTTTTAATGGAGGTGTTTGTAAGTTTGTGAACCTGCATCGGAGGTTTTAATTTTTTAATTCGTTTTTAAATTTTTTTTAATTTTAAATTTACTTATTATGAAGTAGAGAATGATATTCTGAGATAATTTGCAGTTGGTTTTCATTATTTATTATTTGTGTTTTATTTATAGATTTTTATTAGCAGTTTCATCAATAGCTGGGGGAAGGAGTACAGAAAAGAAAAAGAGAGGGGCGTCACACAGTAGCCAAATTTCACATTTGTTTTACAGCACTGTACAGATATTTTTGGGTTTTGAGTTATTTAGCTTTTTATTCAGCTACTCTCCCTTTTGCAATTTCAGCAATAGGGTTGCTAGGCTCCAAATGATTCTAGCAACCATGCATTATTTGGAATAAGAGGCTGGAAAATGAATAGGAGAGGGTCTGAATAGAAAGATGAGTAATAAAAAGTAGCAATAATAATAATATTAATAATGATAATAAATGTGTAGCCATACAGAGCATTTGTTTTAGAAGGGGTCAGGGACCCCCATTTGAAAGCTGGAAAAAAGAAGGCAAATCATTCAAAAGCAATAAAAAAAGTAGAAATTAAGGCCAATTGAAATTTATTTAGAATTATCCATTCTATAACATACTATGGGGGTTATGTAATAAAATGCACTAAATTTGCCCAGGATCAGTAACCCATAGTAACCAATCAGCAGGTAGCTTTTACTGGTTATCGGTTTAAAGGAATTGTTCAGTGTAAAAATAAAAACTGGGTAAATAGATAGGCTGTGCAAAATAAAAAATGTTTCTAAAATAGTTAGTTAGCCAAAAATGTAATGTATAAAGGCTGGAGTGATTTGATGTCAGTCAGACACTACTTCCTGCTCTCTTGGTTTACACTGACTGGTTACCCTGGTTACCAGGCAGTAACCAATCAGAGACTTGAGGGGGTGCCACATGGATCATATCTGTTGCTTTTGAATCTGAGCTGAATGCTGAGGATCAATTACAAACTCACTGAACAGAAATGTCCCATGTGGCCCCCCTTCAAGTCGCTGACTAACTCAGAGTTATAGAGCTGAAAAGCAGGAAGTTGGATTCTGGCTGTTTTATTAGACATCTGTTCACTCCAGCCTTTATACATTACATTTTTGGCTAACTAACTATATTAGAAACATTTTTTATTTTGCACAGCCTATGTATTTATCCAGTTTTTCTTTTCACACTGAACTATTCCTTTAAAAGTAAGCATCTTATTGGTTGCTATGGATTACTGATCCTGGGCCTACAGTGCAATGTATTACATATGGGGGTAAAGTTAACTGAGAGGCTAACTAGTTTGCTTGATACCATCCGAACTTCCTGAGAGTGCTCTGTACTGAGGATACACTGTATTCTAATTTGTACTTCCCTATTGCTGACTAGAACCTTATATATTGGCTTTGCTGTCCAGCTTCTTGAGTACCAACTCTGCCTGTCTAACCTGCCTCTGAAATTAGTTTCTCTTGATATTTGATTTGTTCTTGGCTGCCTGTCCAGTCCTCACTAGGGATGTAGCGAACTGCCGTTTATGTGTTCGCGAACGCCGTTCGCGAACACCGGCAAAAATGCGAACAGTTCGCGAACAGTTCGCGAACTTCGAACATCCGCAAAATCGTTCGATTCGAACGATCGAAGGATTTTAATCGTTCGATCGAAGGATTTTCGTTCGAATCGAACGATCGAAGCCATTCGATCGAATGATTTCATTCGATCGAATGGCTTCGATCGTTCGATTCGAACGAAAATCCTTCGATTTTAGCGGTCGAAGGAATCGAATGGTCGAATGGTCGAACGATTTTTGTTCGAATCGAACGATCGAAGCCATTCGATCGAATGAAATCAACATTCGGCGGACGCGAACAGTCGAAGTTCGCGCGAACTAGTTCGCCGGCGAACAGTTCGCTACATCCCTAGTCCTCACTACCTGCATCTTTATTTCTATTGCCTCACTCAACTTTCTGCCTATCCTACAATACAAATTTGAGTTTTGCTAAATATGCCTCTAAATTGTATTCCTGTACTATGCCTCTAAATTATATGTTTTGAAATTCAGGCCAAGTAGTATTAAATGTATGAGGAAAAGCAGGTTAAATATATATATATATATATATATATATATATATATATATAATGGTCCAGAGAAAGCACTCACGGCCATAACCATCAGCTGTGTATCAAAATATATTTATTCGTGCATGGTGCATCAACGCGTTTCGGCTCACATGGAGCTGTCGTCAGGATGCACCATGCACGAATAAATATATTTTGATACACAGCTGATGGTCATGGCCGTGAGTGCTTTCTCTGGACTATTGTTGACTAATTTAGGTTAGCACCCGGCGAACAACTGGGAGATTGGTGAGTGCCGTTTCATTCTATATATATATATATATATATATATATATATATATATATATATATATATATAGGTATGGGATCCGTTATCATCGAACCTATTATCCATAGACTCCATTTTATCCAAATAATCCATATTTTTAAAAATGATTTGCTTTTTTTTTTAATCAACACTTATTAATAGCAAAACCAGCCTATTGGGTTTATTTAATGTTTAATTCTAGTAGACTTAAGGCATCAAGATCCTTAATTCAACCAAAGATTACTGATGGGCGAATCTGTGCCATTTCGCTTCACCGAAATGTGGGTGCAAGAATAACTTTGACACAAGTGTCAATTTTTATTTATTTAATTTTCAGATCAGAATTTATTCACTGGCAGCGAAATGCAGAAATTCACTGTGAATTAGTGCCTGGCAAATTAATTCACCCATCACTACCAAAGATGCATTATCCTGAAAACCAGATAACAGGCCCCATACCTGTAATATTATAAATATATATATTATCTCATATTTGTGTATTACATACACATTTACATTTAACCAACCTATATGTTATAATAAATAAATGAATATTTCCTTTATTTGTTTCTTTATTACTTAATAATATATGTAGAGAGAGAGCTTGCAGCTGAAACGGAGGGCATTGCAAACTCCTGCTAATATCCTTGTAGAATAGCAATGGCAGAAACCAGCCCGCTCAGCATTCTGATCACTCACTTATAGATAAACTTCAGTACATTGGAGCAGATTGCCTCAAAAGTCTTAGATAAGGTCAGACTAAGAACCAAAAAAAGACTATAGCAGAAAATGCACAGAAGAGATTCCAAAGTATAATGTTTACAGACAGCTCAAATACTGACTATACAAGCCTATACCTTTCAGGCAAGAATATCACAGCGTTTTAACGATTATTTATGTTAAATATAGAATTTATTGTGACTTATTGTACCCCAGTAATGAGAATGCTGTATCAATGATGTAATACTCAGCTTCAGTATCTATTATGAACAGATATGGGACCTATTATCCAGAAACCCATAATCTATAAAGCTCCAAATTATGGGAAGTCCATTTCTCATAGTTTTGATCAAATAATTCAAATTTTTAAAAATGATTTCCTTTTTCTCTGTAATAATAAAACAGTACCTTGTACTTGATCCCAACTAAGATATGATTAATCCTTAATGGAGGCAAAACAATCCTACTGGATTTAGTTAATGTTTAAATTCATTTTTAATAGACTTAATGTATGGAGATCCAGATTATGAAAACAAAAGCCTCAAGGTCCTGAGCATTCTGGATATCAGATCCCATGCTTGTAATTGCAGAAACGAACACAAGCAAATATAACCATTATCACATGTGTACTTTTAAAGCGTTAAATCTTTGTTTAAGTTATTTACATACAAATTATTTTTCCTGGCAGATAAAAATGAATCCTTCGTGTTCCATTTCAGAGTTGGCACAGGTCTTTTTTCGAAGAAAATGGAGACTTGGATTCAGTCCTGCGGGGGTTTGAACAACAGTACCAGCTGCCAGATGAACACTGGGCTTAATATCTCCACCACAAAGTAAAAGCTATAGAACTGGAAGTGTTGGTGGATGTTTCATTTCTCGTCAGGTTTTCAAGGTTTTATCAGATTGTCAGAAATACACCAGCAGAAGTTCAAGCACTTTAAAAATAGTGAAAAGGACATTCAGCTCAATATGAAGACACTAATTAACCCAATAGAAAAATTCAAATGTAGAAATTGTATTTTCTTTTATTACAAAGGAACCCCAAGTAGAGGTTCTTTTGGTTTAGATCTCTTCACCATGCTCTTCACCTATAGCTCTTCTTTTACTCTTGGTGTTCACCTTAAAATTAACTATTACTTTGATGTAGAGAGTGATATTCGGAGACAATTTCCAATTGTTTTTCATCTTTATTTGTGGTTTTTGAGTTACTTAATTTTTTATTCAGCAGCTCTCCAGTTTGTAATTTCTGCAGTCTGGTTGCTAGGGTCCAAATTACCCTGGCAATCATGGATTATTTTGAACAAGAGACTGGAAAATGAACAGGAGAGGGCCTGAATAGAAAGATGAGTAATAAAAAGTAACCATAACAATAAATTTGTAGCCTTACTGAGCATTTGTTTTAGATGGAGTCAGTGGCCCAATTTGAAAGCAGTAAAGAGTCAGAAGAAAAAGGCAAATAATTAAAATCTATAATAAATAAATGATGAAGACCAATCAAAAAGTTGCTTAGAATTGGTACTATGGTAGCATCTTAGCCCAGAGAACACTGAGCATGTGCAGTGTCACTGACACTCATAAAACGGGGAGTTGCTGTATACAACTTTAAAAGAATGGATCATTGCAGTTATAGGGCTGCTTAACCCCTGGACTGGTAGGTAAGTTCAGTATATAACAGTCTATGGTTAGGGAGAGCACAGCTTTCATAATGACCAGAGCATGGTATTATCAGCAGGTTAAACGGAGGCAACTGTTTCATCATAGGCCCAAGGAAGCTTTTCCTACTGTGCGATTCATTAAAGGGCACCTGTTGGGCGAGAGGGAGCGCTCAGTACAAGCGGCCATGTTGGGGCACACACATGCGCATAATGAGTGAATGCTGCGAATTTGGTATTTTAGCACCTGGTTGGGGATAGCATTTTTGCCCAACAGGTGCCCTTTATGCATGAAACAGTTATGATTTTAGGAGAATATTAAAATATTAATAAAGGTTACCAGATTATGATAGAATTAGGGATTTTCTAGAAAACCCAACTAGAACCTGCACTGATTAGGTTTGTTAGAATTGTTTCAGATGATCTGCTAACTATAGAATTATGGTCTATTTGTAAAAATGACTTTTCTGTCCATTCATTGGGCCTGCAACAAGAATTCTGTGAACCCAAATATTCTGTTTCCCATGCATCCCCTACCTACTTCATAACAACAGACAGAGTACCTGTTTATCAATATGAATAATAATCAGCACAACCTTGTTTGTCTTGTATCACTAAATAATTGACATTTCTTTTATATATGTTCTTTTTCATTGTGCAACTAATAGATTTTGTCATATGAGTGCATTTTCCCTTTCATCCAGTCAATTGCACTGTTAATACAACATTTATAATACTTATTATTCCCAATGCAACAATTTGATCTGGAACAGATTGCTTTGAAAAGAAAAGTCTGCTTAGAATTCCAGGCATTTTCATCACCATTCAATGTTAATATTTAATTATACAGGGAGTTTATTATGCGGCAAATTAAAGACAATAAGGAAGAGCCCTGTGTTATTGTAATAACTGTCTTCTCCCAATCCCCTACTAGTAAGTGAAAAGCCCAAAGCACTGTGTAGGTATAACAAAGGTTCCTGTGGATTACTTTCAAAACCCATATTTTATAAGTACTTGCTGATACCATGCCAGGTCCTTGCTAATTGGGAAAAAAAGGAAAGCACGAGAACAGGAGGAGATGGCTAAAGGCTGCCTACTCCGGTTCTGCCACCTAGGATGTCTGATTTTTATAGAAATTACATATTTTTGCCAGCAAAAAATACAGTATCATCATGACATTTTCTTGTCTGGCCTAACCCTGTGGTATTTTTCTCTTAATAGGTGTATTTGAGCCAGATATTTAATTACATCCAATATAATGATTTAGCATAGCCATTTAGTACAGAATTTAATGCAATACACAGGCCTGTTTTTGAAGCAGTTGAATGAGCAGCAGGGCCAGTATTAGGAGTAAGCAGAAGAGGAGTGAGCATTGGGTGCAACAGAATCAGTGTGAACCTGCCAATCACCACTTACTTCTCATAGACAAAGAGCAATTTAACTAGACATTAAAACCCAAAATCCTACATAATTAAAATTAAATATATATATTTCTTTTATGACAATCTCCTACGTATAGTGTAGCAACTAACATTAATGGAGCATATATTAAGACCGCTTGTGAGTTCAAGTCATGTTTCTGTGCAATTTCTGTAAGCATTGCTTGGTTTTAGCTAATTTTACTAGGATTCAGCACTTTTTGTACAATCTGACAGCCCATACAGTTAACTCTGTGCAATACATATGCTGATTTCATTAATACACTTACTGATCAACAGCCGGACTGATATACAGTATGAATAACCCAGGAATATATTTAAATGTGCCATTTAGTAAACATGTCAGTGAGAGACTATCTGACACCCTACCTTAATGTATCTTCAGCCTTGAGGCACAGATAGATGCTCTAAAATGTTAATACCCAGAAGAACAAACTTAATGTGGCAAAATGGGAACATTCCTCCTAAAATAGGCATAATAAAACTGCCGAGATAGCACGAAACAGGAATATATTTGAATACTGGAGAATTAAGACTGTTTGCTGAAGCAGCTGAAAAGCTAATAAGTTTGTTGAAATTAATCAAAGGCTATTATAACAGTCATTTCATGGGAAACAAAAAAACGATTTATACTTTAACCCTTTACTATCAGTTTCTTAGTGTCAGTTGTTATAAAATTAAAGTTGCATGCAAAGTTTCCCTTAAATAGAACTTTTAAAATGCATATTGCATAGTCCTGAATACTTATTTCCAAATATATATCTTATATTAAAAGGTTATTATACTGTATTTTTTTCTATAGAATGCTGCTTAGTACAGGAGAATAGATTTAGGGTATAGCATAGCAGTTGCTTATACTGTATATAGTCCTGCAGACTTGTTTCTGAATAGATACAGTATCTTATATTAAGAGGTTATTATATTGTATTTTTCTGTAGAATGCTGCTTAGAGTAGGGGAATAGATTTAGGGTATTGCTGTGTACATGCTATGAGACTACCTAGGTACCGTATATACTCGAGTTTAAGCCGAGTTTTTCAGCCCCCAAAATATGTTGAAAAACTCTACCTCGGCTTATACTCAGGTCAAGAGCAAAAACGGTCGCCGGCGCCTAAGAATAGTCTCCAAGAATATTCGCCGGCGCCCAAGAATGGTCGCCGGCATCCAAAAACGAGACGCCGGCACCTCCAATGGGAGCAAAAACCCTCAATTTTTTGATTGATACTTACCAGAAGCTGGTGCATTTCTCACCCTAGGCTTATACTCGAGTCAATAAGCTTTCCCAGTTTTTGGAGGTAACATTAGGTACCTCGGCTTATACTCGGGACGGCTTATACTCGAGTATATAGGTGTTTTCTATGAAGAAAACCAGAGAATAAATACAACAACCTCTCTACCTTATATGAAACTGTTCAGACTGCGTTACACTTCCAGCCGGAGTGTGCAGTCTTGGGGAAAGGGTATAGTAAGAAAGAAAAGAAAATGTCCCATCATGCATTAAGAAATAGTTGTTAAATATATTTTTTTTCAGCCAGTGATTATTTATGTTTCTTTTACATGCTTATATTTCATCAGTAGATATCTTCAGCACACCACAAAGTCATACAGCCCAGATACAGTTTAAAGTCCCTGCCTACTCTGTCCTAGTATAAGACTCAAATGAAAACATCCTTAGGATCATAAAGTAATGCCTTGTGTGCATATCTTATCCCACCACCACCAAAGCTTCCCCAGTCATCTATCATTATCCTAATGATCTCATAAAGTCCCTAAACATTACAAGACTCTTTCTGTCTTTTACATGACTATAGACTATGTGACTATTTTTCACATTTGAGATGACTTTGAAAGTCACACAATTTCACTGCTTGTGCAGTGGTGTGCCATGGTACCTTGTGTGTGGACTCACTGGAGGGTGCTTCATCTCCCTTTTTTTTAAAAAAACATATTTGCTGATTTGTGTCTTGCACCCACGCCCATCTTCGATAGGTGAATGCCTGGGACAACAGAACAAAAATGGCAGCTTGGTGCTCACAATATAACTACCCTGGGTTGGTGAATTTTTTAAAGAAGAGGAGCACCAGCCCTGCAGTAGAAAGTAAGTGACTAAAATCAACAGGGTGTGCTCAAGAAATTGCCACCTCTCCAGTGATCACGTCTTTTCTTCTCCTTTAACTTTCGGGTAAAAAATATAACTATATAAAATTGTTTTTGCACCGTCAAAATGGTGTGCAAATCAAACGGTAATTATCCCAATCAAATTAATTTTAATTCCAGGTTGTAACTTAACAAAATGGAGAAAAGTTGGTAAATACTGTAGATTTACAATGATGATAGCTTTCTGTATTCCATTTCTGTGTATTCCAGCCTATTTAGCTTGTCCATCAGAGTTTACATGTTTGCAGTATTTAAAAAAAATGTTTTAAAAGGCCTGTTTTACACATTTCCCAAGTCAAACATGATAGGCAAAGACTCTTCTATATTAGTATAATGATGATTGTAGAATAATAGCTTAGCCCAACCATAAGAAGGCTTATTATCAACATTCTCTTCAGGGAATCTTATGGAATCCTGAAGGGCTTTCCATATTTATCAACACTTTCCTAAGTGTCAGAAACATTTTTGTGGCAGTCAGGAAACTTGTTAATGGGCTAACACATTTATTATTTTATGTGTTTTACAGCTTTATTTCTGCAGCACTGAGCACTATCACCCATTCAAATCTTTACACCGTGGCGGCAACACCTATGGAAAAATGAGCGGCCATCAACTCAAAAACGTTGAATATCCTTTACACTGGATCAGGGGGGGATCCTCATGGAAAGTATACAGCTGAACATTGGTATAATAGATGCTCCTTCATGTTATGCTCCTAGCAACTTGTATCAAGCGTAAATGTGGTGGGTCAACCTACTCTTATGAATTTGAATGGATGGACTGAATCTGGTGGGAAGTCCAGGGTTCCCTTAGTGTGTTGTGTCCATGGAGAAAACAAACGTAATTCATGTGAACAAAAAACAAATATCATTATAGAGGTGCTGGATGGGATGATGCCCAGTGTAAAGAAACCTCCCTGCCTGTGAGTCGAGATGCTGGACTTGCACCTGGACTTGCAGAACAATTTATGTTACATCCTTTGTGTTTAAAATGATATTGCATGTAACAACATCCAAAACCAAACCAAAAAGCCTTTTAATAGCAACAGTCAGCAATATATACATCTTGTCTCACTGTGATTCTGTGATGAATCTATAAATGGCCTATGGTGTGGGTCACAGTTGGTAGTTTTCCTTCCTGTTTTCAAAAGCTAAATGCAATGTACAAGAAATAAAGGTCATTAAGCAGCATGCATAGTTCTATCAACATTAGAGTCGTTTGTGATCAAGCATTAAAGAACAGTAATTAAACTTCAAATATAACATGTCTCTTTATCTCAGCGACCTGCCAGATCTTTTTCTGCTATCAGCATTCCTCCATGCCTACACAGTGCTGATTGCCATTTAAGTTCCAAAAGGAGAAGGAAGTTTTACTGGATAAATGTAAGATAGGAATAAGGGTGTATTCTTATAAGCTGTATGAAAGCAATATACGTATTAAGTCACAAGCAAACAAGACCAGTGCTGGGTCTAAAGGTGGCCATACACTAGCCAATAAAAGCTGCTGACAGACATAATCTGCATCTTATTGGCCAGTGCATGGGGCACTCAGACAGGCTTCCTGAATTATGTCTGGGTGAAAATTGGGCCAGACTGCATCGGTTTGTTGAGGTGGTCCTCGCTTTCACCGCCTGCATTCCTGGCCTTGTGATCTGTGATTCCTTGGGCCCAACGCTCAGATCAG
This sequence comes from Xenopus petersii, assembly GCA_038501925.1. Taxonomy (NCBI): domain Eukaryota; kingdom Metazoa; phylum Chordata; class Amphibia; order Anura; family Pipidae; genus Xenopus; species Xenopus petersii. Next base: position 150,395,380 of record CM076674.1, read on the forward strand.
CCAGATATCACCTGCTCATGGTGGGCATATGAGTGCAAGAATGCTTCTCCAAACGAGCATATCAGCCCATGTATGGCCACCTTAAAGTATTTCAAAAAAGTCATAAGCAAGAGTCAAAATGCTTGAGTTTTTTCATATTTAAAGTTGGATTATGTTAACTTTTTGTAACGTGTAAGTTGTGTTAAACATATCTTATTTATTGAAGCACATTTGTTTTAGGGTGAGCTCATAGTCTAGTACACAGCGCTGGGCCAACCCGGGCAGGCACCCTAGGCTAGCCTTCTCTGCTTCTCCTACCCCTAGTTCCGGCCCTGCTAGTACAATAGTAGATCTCTGTTTTAATTTTGCTTCCTTGGACATTTTTAATAAGAAGTCATCACTTCCAGAAATGTCACCAACATCACTAATAAATCATATACATATTATTATATACATACTAAATCACTAATACCTACATATGACCTTTATATACCCACTGAATTTAAATTGAGATAAGTAAACATTACATTTCGGTAGGACGTATGATCAGCGATGGAGCAAAACCACTTATAAAGAATAACAACCTTCTCTTGCTGAGATGCAATTGCGCATTTTGAATACGCGTATTTATCACAAAATAACGTCTGATGTAGTTGCGCGAAGTATTGTGGAGACTTCCAAAGCGAATATTCGCAGGTGAGTAAATGTGCCCCATGGTCTCAAATCCCATCTCTATTTATAGAAAATACATTCTTTGCACCCAACATTAATCTCATCTGCATTCGGTTGGCACAGGCTGATTGTGATGTTCAAAACATGGCAAATAAATGAATTAAGATCCAAACATAGCTCTAAAACACCAAGCGCTTTATTTTGATGTTATTTTTCCAGTGTTAGATGTCATGGCGCTGTGGTGTATGCCTCACAGAAGATAGCACATAATGGTCTTCTCATCTTTTTTCTCACTTCTGAAATCTTTCCTGCATCATTTATTATTAGCTTTCATACTGATCTTCAAAGGAAAAAAAAGAGGAGAATAAATTAGGACAAAAGGGGACCCATGAAATCATGAGGTTTCTGGAGAAAATAATGAACTCATTTAAAGATAGTTTAAATGTAGGTTCTCAGAAAAACTAAAGACATTGTGGCTCAGCGTGCCTTAATTAAGACATAAAAATGGGACACATCAAAAATGTGACAGTGATAAAGGGATTTTATTGTAAGGGGGTTAGCGGAAGTTAATTTTAAGTGGTGTGTGAATAAAACAAATATTTTTATATGATATTTCGTTTATTGCTTCACATGGATATTTGTATTCTTAAACACATGAGACACATGAGGGAAATTTACTAAAGGGCGAATTTTCACCTCGGAAGGCTCCACCACACTTTGCGCAACTTCATCAGACATTAATTCGCAACACATACTCTTATTCATCAAAATGCTAAGTTATGTCTTGTTTGCCGAACACTGGAGAGATTTCGCCAGCAAAAATGATTAATATAGGTCATATATATGTCTTTATTAGAGATGTCGGTGAAATTGATTGAAGTGGCCACTTATTATTAAAAATGTCCAAGGAAGCAAAATAAAGACAAAATAGATCCTCTATTGTCCTTGACATGAGTCAACCCTGAAACAAATGTGGCATGACCTTCAAATTGTTAATAAAAAAATGAAAAACAAATATTTAACAGTTACAACTTTTAAACATGATCCCACTTTAAAATATGGAAAAACGCCAGAGTTTTGTCTTTTTTTATTTAAACTTTTCGCAATACAGGATATGATGTCACTGACATAAGATTGAGGAGGATGTGGCTGCACCTTATCAGTCCGCCAGGTTATACGAAGCATACTCTGGCAAAGAGGGTAACATAGTGGACAATTCACACTTTGATGAATTTGAGGAGTAACGATTGCTCGCCTAACGAATATTCACCTGGCAAAAGGGCGAAAACTTTGTTAGCACTGAGCTCTTTTGTTAGCAGATTTTCCTCTACGCCTTTGGGTAAATTGCCAATGTTGCTGCAAAGTGTCGTTTTGCCAAGTTTTCGCAGACCCTATGTACTTACCCACTTACCTGTTTATCTCGCATGCTATTTTTCCCATATAGGTGCTACCATGATTGTTGGGTGGTGCTGCCTACTAACTAGCAAATCACCAACAACAGTGCTGCAGGATACCCTAAACCATCCTTGGATCTACCCAAAAAAATTAAGTAAGAGTGAATCCTGTGGAGCAAAAAAGCTAGAAGAGTCCATGAGAGAAAGTCCTTTGGAGCATATTGGTACTGAGAAGGTCTGTCCAGGGGTGCCTGAGACTAAAACTAGCATATGTGAAACCCAGCTGGAGAAACAACTATCTGCAGGAGACTTATGAGAAATATTTAAAGGAGCTAGTACTAGTTAAAGCCTGTCAAGTAAAGCTCTGTGTCCTCTGCTTAGGGGCAGATTTATCAAGGGTCGAATTTCGAACTTAAAAATACTTCGAAATTCAACCATCGAATTGAAATACTTCGAATATCGAAGTTGATGTTTTTTCAGCGAATTTGGGTATCCTGCGGTCGAAGTAAAATCGTTCGATCGAACAATTGAATCCTTCGAATCGAATGGTTCAAAGGATTTCAGTGATCGATCGAAAGATTTTACTTCGACTTCCAAAAACTTATAAAAATGCTCTAGAAGGTCCCCATTGGCTAATATAGCACTTCGGCAGGTTTAATTTGGCAAAGTATTGAAATCTAAGTTTTATTTTAAAGAGACAGTACTTCGATTATCGAATGGTCGAATATTCGAACGATTTTACTTCAAAACAAAGTCGAAGTCGTAGTATCCTATTCGATGGTCGCAGTATCCAAAAAATGACTTAGAATTTCGAATTTTTTTACTTCGAAAATTCCCTCTAATTCACTTCAACCATTGATATAAATTAGTAATACAGTTAGATTTATTTAGTTTTTTGCCACCACTGGTAACCTGCTGCACTGTTCTCACCTGGCCTCATGGCAGGGGCAGTTTTGGGCTCAAGATTAGATTCAGACAAGTAAAGTAAAGAGATGTAACAGAAACACAAAGCGGTCAGAAAGAGTACAGTGACTCTCAGTAACTAATGGCAATGAATCCCAGATAGACAATAAGGCAAAAAGTATCCAATGCTTAGAATTGAGAAATGTCTTAATCAGGAACAGAATGATGGACACATACAAAATTTGATTCAATAAATAAGAATATTTTTTCAGAAAGAGTATAGGTCCTACTATAGGTATGGGATCCGTTATCCGGAAACCCGTTATTCAGAAATTTCTGAATTACGGAAAGGCCGTCCTATAGACTCCATTTTAGCCAAAGAATCCAAATTTTTAAAAATGATTTCATTTTTCTCTGTAATAATAAAACAATACCTTATTGGAAGCAAAACCAGCCTATATAGTTCATTAAATGTTTACATGATTTTCTAGCAGACTTAAGAAATGAAAGTCCAAATAACAGAAAGATCCATTATCTGGAAAACTCCAGGTCCTGAGTATTCTGGGTATTTTTTATTCCTGTGCTCTTGGCAACAAAATTGTCATGTTTGTTATCCAACAGATATCATTTACTAGAAATTAAAGAAAATAGGGACTTTCTCTGTCCAAAACAATATGGAACAGCTTTAGGGCACAAAGAAATGTACTTGTTTAGACATGCTGCTGCATTTTAATTTTATGCTAATTTAGTGTGAACCAATGATGAATTTTACCTGTCGTGCCAATCTACAGCACCTTTCTGTTATAGTTATAGATATATACATTTAACAAGAGATTCTTTTAGATTGTATAATACAAGGCACATATAAATATACACACTTAAGTGGCTTGACTGATTCCCAGCCTTAGGGAATTTCCCTTCTGGTGGATTAGACTTGTCAGGGTGGAAAGGAGGTTTTGCTCCACCAATGTTGTACTGTCTATACAACCTTCATACAACCTCTATACAACATGACTTTGTCAGTGCCAGAGTTTTTCAGTGAGCACTTCATGATCAATATAAGTTTGCTCAGAGAGTAGCTTCATGTCTGCATATGTAGGTCACTGTTTATGGCATCAAGAGTCCAATTTGCCATTTCATTGGAAAAATACAAACTGACATAATGGCATCAAAATGCTATACCAATTGTGGCTAAGCATCATTGGTCCAATTGGTTATGGTCCAATAAACATTGACTATTTGTATATGAATATATGACTATCCTATAAATTATATAGTGAATAAAGTACCCCCTCCTGTATATAACGATATTATGTTAACTAGGTGTTCCATGTCCATGACCATGGACAAAGGCCAAGTGTGTTTATATGGTCATGGAACTCCTCTGTAACTTATAATATCCTTATATAATACAATAGGGGGTACTTTATTCACTATACTGTATATACAGTGAATATGAATATATGACTATCCTATAAATTATATAGTGAATAAAGTACCCCCTCCTGTATATAACGATATTATGTTAACTAGGTGTTCCATGTCCATGACCATGGACAAAGGCCAAGTGTGTTTATATGGTCATGGAACTCCTCTGTAACTTATAATATCCTTATATAATACAATAGGGGGTACTTTATTCACTATACTGTATATACAGTGCTTAGTGATGCCGTCAGTTATAATCGATATTCAGTGATGCGATTTTTGTCACACGACTCACTGAAACTTGCATATTATTATAATTAATGTGCCCCCAGTTGTAAAATATGAGCATATTAAAAGTCGCTGAGGAGATCCGTGACCTGTATAAAGGTACTCAGTATTTGGCCTCATGCTTTATATGGTTACAGAACTCCTTGGTGACTTATGATATCCTAATATTTAAAGGGCATGTAAAATAGAATAAGGCTAGAAATGCTGTATTTTGTATACTAAATAGAAACATGAACTTACTGCACCACAAGCCTAATCAAACAAATAATTTATGTTTTCAAAGTTGGCTACAGGGGGTCACCATCTTGTAACTTTGTTAAACATCTTTGCAAGACTAAGACTGTGCACATGCTCAGTGTGGTCTGGGCTGCTTAGGGATCGGCATAAACAAAGCTGCTTAAGTTCTGCATGGCTGAGAAGTAAGGTGGGGGCTCCCCCTGCTGTTCATAAGTATGATTGTTTTCCTGCTCAGCAGTTAGGGACCATATGACAATTCCTATCCACAGTAGTAAATGAAGGGAGAATTTCACTGCATACAGTCAGGTTTCTTATAAAAACGGTACACATTTTTTAATTAAAGTATATTGGAGATAGGTTTCTTTTTCATTAAAGAAAGTAAAAATGGGATTTTATTTTTTTGCCTTTACATGCCCTTTAACAATTTGACAACATTTTTAACTATATTATATATAGTTAGTATGATTTTCTGAAGAACCTCAGGTGCCAAACCTATAAAGCTCATTCCTATGGTAAGGATTAAGCAGGCTTTAGCGGGCTCTGAAATGTTTCAACATAAATGCCTGGTACATAAAACCAGTGCATTGGGGTGACAGAGGGAAGAGAGTGGCTATAATATTAACCATTTCAGTTAGAATTAGTACGGTAAGTACTGACCTTTGAGTCTCTGTTGATCTGCAGTCTAATCAAACCCTCCAAGAGACTTTAATGTCCTGCTCCAGTTCAGTCCATAGACATGTGGTACAGTGGATGATTGGCTTACTCACTGGGAAGGGTTGGACTGGTCTATTTATTTGCAAACTACCCACTAATAGGTATAGGCACTTGTATATGCACACGGGAAGATTTGTTACCTGCAGGAAAAATGAAGTAGCATGGGCAACAAATCTCCCCAAAATGCTTTCCCATTGGCAGCATTGTAAATCGTTGGAGGGAATGCAAATGCGTTTCTTTTTCATAAGTTGCCTGAAGTTTCCTCCCAGGACAGCTTCAGTTGACTTCAAAAGCCGAAGTAATGCATATGTTTTCCCACTGGCAATTTACATTGTTGCTGGTGGGAAAGCATTTTCAGGAAATGTGGCACCCACAGTAAAAATGCACTAGTCTCACCAAAATGCTCTCCTATTGGCAGCACTCTTAATCGTTGGTGGGAAAACATATGCGTCATTTCTTATCAAAAGTTGCCTGAGGTTTCCTCCCAAGGCAGGCAGCTTCAGTCGGAAAGCAAAAGTGACAGGTATGTTTTCTCACCGGCAATTTACTGGCAATTGTTGCCAGTGGAAAAACATTTTAGGGAAATTTGTCGCCCACAGTTGTGAAAATCTGATTGCAAATCTCCCCATTGGCCATCACCCTAGGGGGGAAGTTTCTTACAGACAAATGCAAGGATAAAATTACAGGACAAAGGGGAAGCAAGAGAGTGGCTTAGGTTAAGAGATGGCGGTGGATGTGGAAGAAGAAGAAGACTGGATGTGGTCCTCCATGTGTTTAAGTCCAAACATGCAAAAAAATGGTGAGTGCATATACCCTTCCCTTCATGTTATCAATTATTATATTCTTTGAAACACAGGGGTCTCCAGTTAACCATTAATGAACATAAAAGCATGATAAAACACACCATGTAAATTATTGTATGGCAGCTGGTCTATTTTCATACTGTATACTGTTACCTATACTGTTACCTATCTGGTTAACGCACGTTCTGAGTATACGGTCTCCGTATTCGGTAATGTATCGATAATAAAAAGGGAAAGGGAAGGAACATTGTTTTCTGCAGTTTTAGGAAAACATCTGTAAAAGCATTAATCACAAACTGTATTGAGGTTGACAATGCATTACAATGTCTGTTTAGAATTTTCATGGTCATATCTATGTAGCAAACATGCATGTGCTTTAGTGTTTGATCCAGTTCTATGAACTCACAACAACCAATTAGAAACTGAAATTGAACATCTAATTTGTTACTATACCTTGATTAATGTTTATACCTCCATAGCATCTAGTGATGAAAAACAAAACATTTATACAGGTTTCAGAATTTAAGTTTAGCATTAAATTGCAATTCATTGTGGAATGGATATTTCCCAGGTATAAAATCTGATCAGTTCCAAAACCTGTACAAGAAATATCAAAGAGGTGCATGGATATGCTCCACGCCAATGCTTCACAAATCATTCTGCCTTCGGGGCTTATGAATTTTGTCATATTTTTGATAAGCCCCTGTGTCTAGAAAGTAGGATTCAAAGATCAAACAGCTGTTAAATTCTCTGGAACTCTTAGCTTCAACTTGCAGCATGCATCATTTTCAATATGATTTAAAATTGAAATGTCATATATGCAGCAGCTAAACTATTTGTTACATCATGCTGCTGCTGCATTTGATTCTGCTGCAATAAGGAGATCTGGATATGTCCAGTATCCTTCAACAACATTATGATTGGGTGCAAATGAATATTCCGGAAATGATAAACAGTGATAAACAGCACAAAATGTATCAATACTTTAAAAAAATCAATGTATAAACGTATATATATCTGAGTAAGCTGCCACACTCATATTTTAGCCCAACGCATTTCATTTATAGGCTACTCCTCATCATTTTCCTGAACAACAGCTCCATCTTTTGGACATTAAATAAATACAATCTCTTTCATAAAGAAAACTTTCTTACAAACTCTTATTTCTACATTGCACAATCGTTGGAGATTAGGGCATCACACCTTGTGCCACAGGAAAGTACAGGGTTTCACTGCTCATTGCGCCAGTTGGAGCTCCGTTATGCAAGTATGGATAACAAATGAATACAACACTGATGAACAGGGGCTGTACTGTATTCAACAAAAACATGAATATACTGCACCTAAGGCTGCTAAGCCCAGAGCAGGGTGCAGAGTGCAAATACATGGCTGTTTTAAATAGGAATATTTCCTTCTTCATTCATCGAAATGACCCCATTAGTATATGAAGAAGCTCTTTACTCATCCAGGTCATGATATACAGCATCTGCCAGGGATATCTCGGATCAGTGGTAGAATGTTGTATTTGTGTGTATTGTACAGCAATGGAATCTTTGGGCTTTAGGGATGTAGCGAACGTCGGAAAAAAAGTTCGCGAACATATTCGCGAATTTGCGCAAAAATGCGAGCGGTTCGCGAACGGTTCGCGAACCCCATAGACTTCAATGGGAAGGCGAACTTTAACATCTAAAAAAGACATTTCTGGCCAGAAAAATGATTTTAAAGTTGTTTAAAGGGTGCAACGACCTGGACAGTGGCATGCCAGAGGGAGATCAAGGGCAAAAATGTATCTGAAAAATCTGCCTGTGTGTGCTTGGAAGAGATAGTGTAGGGGGAGAGCTGTTAGTGATTTCAGGGACAGATGATAGTAAGTTTGCTGGCTAGTAATCTGCTTGATACTGCTCTGTATTGGAACAAAAAAATAAATAAAAGCAGTCCTTACAAGGACTACTGTTATTGCAGCAGTCAGCAGATGAGATCAGAAGCAGGACAGCTGCCCACTGCAGCTACATACAGAGCACTGCAGTAGAAGGTAGATTACTAGCCAGCAAAGCTACCTAAGCTTAAATGTCCCTCAAACCCCTGCAGACTTCTGTCCCTCCAATAACAGAGCAGTATCAACACGATTACTAGCCAGCAAACTTTCAACTGTCCCTGAAATCACTAACAGGCAGCAGCTCTCTCCCTACACTATCTCTTCAGCACACACAGGCAGAGTGAAAAAACGTTGCAGGGCTTCGGTTTTTATAGGGAAGGGGAGTGGTCCAGGGGAGAGCTTCCTGATTGGCTGCCATGTACCTGCTGGTCTGGGGTGAGAGGGCAAAAAAAAGCGCCAACAATGGCGAACCCAAAATGGCGAACGTCGCGCGACGTTCGCGAACTTCCGGCGACCGCGAACACCCGATGTTCGCGCGAACAAGTTCGCCGGCGAACAGTTCGCGCCATCTCTATTGGGCTTGTATTACTGCAGTGATTTCAGTCCTTTTCATGATCTCTGCTTTCAACGTGCTGTAATCTGCTGCCTCCTCCTCACTCAAGTCAAAGTAGGCTTTTTTGGGAATCTCCCAACAAGAATGGTGGCAGTATTCCAGCCCATTGTGCAGGGGGGCATTTTTCTCTGGTGGCTGTATGCTCAAATGAAAGGGGATATGCTTCCAATTGAAACCTTGCTTAGAATTAGCCATTCTATAGCATACTAAAAGTTAACTTAAAGGTGAACCACCCCTTTAATTGAGAAGGATCGGGGGATTTTTGTAGATAACTAGTTGTCTAATTCTGGGCAGTGTCATTCTGTGGCCACTAAGGCAAATAAAGTTCTGTCTTGCATAAAATAGGACATTAACTCATGGGATGAAAACATAATTTTGTCTCTTTATAGGTCCCTGGTAAGGCCTCATCTGGAGTATATGAATGAGCTGAACAGAGTGCAGAGACGTGCAACTAAACTGGTTGACAGGATGGAAGATTTAAACTATGAGGGTAGACTGTCAATGTTGGGGTTTTTCTTTCTCTGGAGAAAAGATGCTCTTTATAAATTCATTAGAGGGAATTATAGACAGCGGGAGATCTATTTTCCCATAAAGATCAATGAACCAGAGGCCACTGCTTTAGACAAGAGGCTGCCCATTTAAAGGACCACTAACATAAACTTTTTTTTATAAAATTCGTTAGTATGCAGCAAAAAAAAAAATCCACCAACACAAATTAAAGTTTAAAATCGCAAATCCTTTATTAAAAAAGAACTTACTGAAACTCCACTTCCTGTCCTCTTCAGAAACGGTGAAAGGGCGACCATCCGTACTGCAGCGATCGATTTCTCCTCCCTGGCTCTATCCCATATTCTGACAGTATGTGATTGGAGCTGTGGTCCTTGGTAAGAAGCAGGCAGCGCTGGGCCAGTGGAAGTGTGACTCCGGCGATCGGTCTAGTGGGTCTAAGGCAGAGAAGAAGAGTCTGCGAGGAACGAGGCCGCTCAATTGAAATCTCTCTCCCTTGTCAGCGATTTCTGGAGGAAGCTGTGGTAGTGGAGGCCGCTCTGGGTCCTGTAGGTGTGTGGCTGTATGGGAGCGATCTCTCGGGCTGCTGGTCTCCTAGCCCCACTTCCCCTCACATTGAACTTCTGCAGCTCCCCTGGCTGTTCCCGTCAAATCACACAGCCCATGAGAAAGGAGTCACTCTACAATGCCAGTGGCTGCCCAGCCATACACCTACAGGACCCAGAGCAGCCGATCATGGCTGAATAAGTACTTCAACATGGGTAGCAAGAGCCCCCCGCAACCCCCAGACCATGGCTTATACAAAACAAAATGAAATATAAAATCCTACTCCTGACTAGTAGAGTTTACAATCTAAATGGGAAGGTGACAATCTAAACTGGAAGATATTAAGCACTGCAGATTACAGTGGTTACAATGGTTCAGGATTACTCAGAAGTAATACTAAGCTTTAGACATATTATTACTATATTTTGGGCAGGGTGCGATGGAGCCCTGTCAATAACGTAACTACTCGTCACGGGGCCCGAGTGCAGACTGTAGCCGGGCCCCCCACCAGTGTCGGACTGGCCCGGCCAGGCCAGACCCCCTCTCCCGACCATAAGAACTACAAAAAAAAGTATTTTTCGGCGACGTGCACCGAGCGGCAGTTGCGCATGTGCAGGGCGATGTTCGTTCAGGTGCGCCAAGCTGTCCAGCACGCTTTCACAGTAAAGAAGCGGCGGGGGGAAGCAGGGAAGGAGGCGGTGGGGGGGTCAGTCCGTGGACATTGCGGCAGATTTGCATATGTGTATTGCCAGCGGGACTCGAGGGGTACAGACCTGGTGCAGTGGCACCCCCGGTAGTTCCGACACTGAGACCTGTTCTTATACCCTGAATAATTCAGTCGGTAAGGACAGGGCTGCTGTGTATCTCACACAGTAAGCAGAGCACAGGTAAACCCTGGACATAGATGATAAACAAGCACCAAAGGCTGTGATTGTTTTGGTGCTGTTGTACAGGTATGGAACCTATTATCCAGAATGCTCGGGACCTGGGGTTTTCTGGATAATGGATCTTTCTGTTATTTGGGTCTTCATACTTTAAGTCTGCTAGAAAATCATGTAAACATTAAATAACCCCAATTGGCTGGTTTTATCTCCAATAATGATTAATTATATCTTAATTTGGATAAAGTACAAAAGGTACTGTTTTATTATTACAAAGAAAAAGGAAATTGTTTTTAAACATTTGGATTATTTAGTTAAAATGTAGTCTATGGGAGACAACCTTTCCGTATTCTGAGATTTCTGTATAACAGGTTCCGGATAATGTATCCCATACCTGTACTTGTTTCTGCATTGCAAGCACAGATGATCTAATAATACAAAAGGCTAAATGCAAATGGTCTTTGCTTTTAGCACCAGCTTACTCTAAAATGACAGCATTATTTTACACCACCTTTAACCTGACAAAACCCATTGAAGTCGTTCAGATAAGTTCTGACATAAAAGTGTTATAGTGTATATAAAGCATAGTTATGTGGCTTTTTTATATTAACACCCTTTTTTGCGCCTCTTGGGGAAAAAATGATTTGGCATCATACAAACTTTACAAAAGCAGTATCTATATAAATGATGCAGTCATAATTTTGATTGTTTTTAATAGTAGCACAGCCCTTGTTTAGAATAGATTGAGTTACTGTTTATATCAGCAAAAATTTGAGAACTCTTGATCTCAAAAATATTGCAGTATTGCCACCTAGTGGTAATATAGAATTAATGACGCACCAATTATTTGTCTCCGCTAACTGTATTTGTATATTAAAGGAGTTTATCACCTTTACATTAACTTTTAGTATGATTTAGAGAGTGATATTATGAGACAATTTGCAATTGGTTTTCATTATATATCAATTAGCTTTTTATTCAGCAGCTCTCCAGTTTGCAATTTCAGCAATCTGGTTGGTAGGGTCGAAATTACCTTGAACTGATTTTAAAAAGAGACATATGAAGAGGAAGAGGGCCTGAATAGCAAGATTAGTATTACAAAGCATCAATAACAATAAATGTGTAGCCTTACAGAGAATTTGTATTTAGGTGGTGCTCAGTGATCCCAATTTGAAAGTTGGAAGAAGAAAAAAATATAAAAAAAAGAAAAAATGAAGGACAATTGAAAGTTGCTTATAATTAGCCATTCTATAACAGATTAAAACTGCAGGATGGGGAGTGTTTGATAGGGTTGCCACCTGTACGGTTTTGCCCCTTATAGTCTGTTTTTTTGAAATGCTGTCTGGGTCAAAACTGCCTGCCTGGTTTTCCAAATAAGGAAGACTGGGCAAGATTTTCTATGATTGGCGCAGAGATCGGCCAATTGCCATGTCATAGCTGCCCCTGATGTCACAGCCCTGCCAGGACATCTGCTAGTGTTTGAGAACAGGGAAATAAGTACCAGGGCTGGAACTAGGGGTAGGCAGAGTAGGCACCTGCCTAGGGTGCAACCATGGGGTCGCACACTTTTAAGGGGAATTTACCCTGGTTTGCTTGGTCTATAATAGTCTTTCAATATTATAAACCACCTGTTCCAACCTTCTTTGTGGGCAATATCTTGGCTGCTGCTTGCATAGGTAAACAGATGATTAGAGGCAATATGATGGGTTTTTTTGGCTGCTGCTGGCACAGTTACATATTTGGGGGCAATATGATGGATTTTTGGCTCCTGCTGGCACAAGTACATATTTTGTGGCTGCTGCTGGCACGGGTACAGATTGGAGGCAATATGAGATATTGGCTGCTGCTAGCTCAGGTACATGGGGCAATATGGTGGCTACTGGCACAGGTACACAGATGTTTGGGGCAATATGATGGATGTTTTGCTCCTGTTGGCACAGGTACAAATAAGGAGCAATATGATGGGCTTTTTTTTAGCTGCTGCTGGCACAGGTACAGATTGGGGTCTTGGGGACAAGCCGAGGGATTGACTGCCGTTAGCACAGGTACAAATGGTGCAATATGATAGGTGCTGGAACAAATACATGAGACAATATGATGGCTGCTAGTAGAGGTACAGGGTGCAATATGAATGGAAAGGTGGGAAATGGTAATGCAGGACTGGGTGGGGGGGCACTGATTGGAGCCCTCGTCAAGGGTGCCAAAATACCTTGGCCCGGCCCTGGTAAGTACTGTATATCTTGGGCTTATAGGGTATGTTTTGGCTAATAGAATTAAATATTGACTCAAAATTCAACTCAAGACTATCAAAACTATTTGAATCATTTAGCCCTACATTCAATATTCTCAACTGGCCATAAAGTGAATTTATGTTATAATTAGTGGCACAGTGATTTAACCACTATACTCCAGCATGTTTTACTTGCAAATCATACAGATTTTTAGGGATACATGTTGGGCTTATTCCTCCCTGTAAACAAAAAAAGGGGAAAGTTGTGCTCACCACTAATTTTTAAACCATTAAGAGGAGGTGCAAATAGACTCTGACCACAAAATTCATACAGACAAACAGGTTCTCTGCATTCAACCCATTATCAATATATTTAAGACATTGAGACATTTTAGGGGTTATGTAATAAAAGGCACTAAGTTTGCCCAAGGGCAGTAACCCATAGCAACCAATTAGCAGGTAGAATTTACTGGTCACCTGTTTAAAAGCAATCATTTTATTGGTTGCTATGGGTTGCTGCTTCTGGGCAAACATAGTGACTTTTATTACATATGGGGGTTTGTGCCTTATTCCCTCCTGGTTAACAAATTATATATTGAATGTTTGTGCATTTGGGACAGAACTGTCGAACTGCTCGTATCAATAGTGTAACCTGCCATGGCAGTCATGTCAGTAAAATCACTAAAGATATTGGATTCAGAGCATTGCATTAACCCTAGACATACTAGTAAGGTAACTGTAGAATAAGGAATGAGAGCACTGCATTAAATTGCCAATAGAATAGAACTTGCTATAGCTGTGTTCCTTTTGCCCAGCAGGAGTAAATCTCACTATCTTCCTTGCAATATCTTCTTATTTCTGTTCCACGTCTCTGCATCATTGAAAAGATATTCAGAAAACTCATTTAGAATAAGGCCAAACAGCCAGGATGGATGACAACCCCATTGGGGGGAATTCACAAAAGTGTCAGGAACGGAAAAATGTCTTTAAAATGTCGTAGAAAGTGTCGTAGCAAAAGCCGACAAATTCACAGAGCATTTCTCCGCCAATTTTCCGACATGTGCGACACTTTTGAATTAGTGTAGTTAAAAGTGGGCGTGGTTTTTTCGGCGCCACTTTTCCCGACATTTTTATGAATTGCTCGTAAACTCATTTTTTTTACCGACAATTTTTCAGACACTTTAGGCTCTCCAAAATGAAAATGTCAGACAAATTGTCGTTTAAAAAGTCTTGGTAAATGTCGTTTGTACGATGAATATACACGACATTTTAGAAAATTGTCAGACTTACGAGACATTCAGAGATGGTAACATCTGCCTTTGTGAATTTGCCGTTCATACAACTTTTACAAATTTGTCGACCGCCACTTCTGGGTTACTTTTTTACTGACACTTTTGTGAATTTCCCCCATTGTGTCTTAGCAATTTGCGGAGAGGAACTTAAAAGAGATGAGCAAGGGAAGGACAAAAATACAGGAGGGAATTTTCTACAGTGACCTTTTAGTCTGGGGTTATTCCAATGATCTGAATCAAAAGTCTTTAATGTTACTGGCATGTCTGGGCATAATGCAATGCCCAATTTCCATTTTCTGCAGCGATTTTACTGGTATGTCTGGGGTTCATGCGACACTCTGAATCCATTTTCTACAGTAACTTTCTGGAATATATATGAAGGCCTATTTGTCAGAATCGAATGAATACAAAGCTGAGTAAAATTAGCAATAACAATACATTTGTAGCTTTACAGAGCATTTGTTTTTTAGAAGGAGTCAGTGACCCCCATTTGAAAGCTGGAAATAATCAGAAGAAATAGGCAAATAATGAAAATACTATATATAAAAAAAAAAAATAATGAAGACCATTCGTGAAGTTGCCTAGAATTGGCCATTCTATAACTAACTTAAAGGTGAACTACCCCTTTAATAAATATTGTACATTTGAGTTTTTGAAAGCATAATTCGAATATAGAAGTTTTAGTGCAAAAAAATTCAAATTGCGGCAAAAATTCTCCCTTAGAGTTAATATAATTCTCTGAACTCTGAAATTACCCTAGTAATTAGAGATAAATAAGATGCCATCTGTATTTTACATGGGGTGAGTTTCTGAATTATATACAAAGTAATGCATCTACTGTAATAAACACAAACAAGGAATGTGCATCTGTATTATCAGATAAGTCAATTCATTAGCAATTCGTGGTATAATTCAGTACAAAACATGTATGTCTGTGTCTGAAGCAGTGAGAGGTCTCATACTAACATGTACTGTATTTACATGACAGCAAATAGTGGATTTAAAATAATCAATAGCCCACACGCTAACATTCCTTTTGGATAAGGCAAATGACATTGTTCAGCCCCTTTAAAAAAATGAAAACTTTGTGGCATAATATCAACTTCATCCAATAGATGCCAGCAAAGCAATGATATTAGATTTGTGTTTAGCTCATTTTGCTTCCAACCATGATAAAACCAATGGAAGTTTCTGTGAATTTTTTTACATTTATTATAAAGGTTCTTTGATAGATAAAACTTGTCCCATAACCAGGCCTGTTTTTTCTTCTTCAACCAGATCCAGTTTGAAATGACAATTGACAAGGACGTCAGAAGCAAGTGCTCAGGCACTAATTGGCACAAGATAGAGAAGGCGGCCTATGTCAAGAAGCAAGTAGTGGGAGCAAGATGGACGTCTAACAACTCTTCTGGAGTGCAGTAGTTTTTTGGCTGCCGGTAACCCTCATCTGAAAGCTGGAAAGAAGCAGAAAAAGGAAGGAAAATATTCAAAAACTATAACTATATAAAAGAGGTAAACTACCCTTTAATATAAAAATTTGAAGAAGTTGTGGGGATTCTCACTAGTTAACAATGCACAGCCATATGAACCGTAGACATAGTTATTTTGATATTCAGCGTGATGTTAAATTCAGATTTGCCCACTTTCCACTCTCTATTTTAGCCACTTTTATTACGTTCAATTTGATGAGTCAGTTTTAGTGGTATATCAATAAATTCCTAAAGAGAATAATTATGCCGGTATGGGTTTGATAACCAAATGTTCCTGGTATTTGTGTAAACCAACGATTATGCTGACCGCACTAGAAAAGACTTGGCGTTCTTTGATGATGTCACTCCTGAGGAAGCCTATGTGGCGTAATGTGTGGAGGATGGTGTCTCCCCCGACTTGAGCTCCCTGCTTCTTGCCTACAACTTCAGTTTGGCACTACTGCGATTAAAATTTTGACTGCTATCTGAGTTTTTTTTATTTTTGGTATCCTAAAGGCAAAACCGTGTTTAGGAACCTAACGTTCCGGCAGCAGCACAGGTGGGTTTTTACATTAAGCAGGGAGTCACAGGGTTACTTTGTAACGTTTGGGGTGAGATGGGTTGTTTTAAATAGTTTTAACCAAGTCTATATTGTTACTTTGTCTAAAAAAATAAAAGTTTTTTTTACTGATTACATTTGAGTGTACATTCATACAGGTTATTTTGCTACAAGTAAACAAGTTTGTTGCACCTTTGTTGCTGATTCAAGTTCAGTTATGCCGGTGTAATGGATCAGATAGGTCCTTCTTCTGTTTGTCTGTCTGTGACCGGTTACAGGCTGGAGCTCCATCCGATTGGTTGCGCGCCCCAGTGCATCACTGGGAGAGGAGGTGGACCCAGGGAAGTGCCATGCTTTGTAGCCAAATGCATGGGGTTACAGGCAGAATTTATAAAGGAGCCCCTGCTGAAGCAGCCAGCCAGAGCTAGATCTCTGGAGGGTGCCAGTGTTGCTTGGAAAGAGTGACCAGGGAGAGTTTGGAGAGGGCTGAGGTGCGCTCTGCTTTCAGTAATCATTTGAGCTTCAAACATTATGATAACCTGATTTCTGTCTCCTGTGTGTGGATATTTTGGCCACTATGTGATTCCCCAGGGTGAGGAAAAGTCTTGCTTGTGTACCTGCCATGTGGGAGCGGCTACTAAATCTAAACGGAAAGGTACCTTGGGGCAGGTAACACTACCTGGGGACATACGAGCTCTTGCAGCAAGGGGACAAAATGCCAAAAACTGAGTTAATTGGAATTTTCCACCTGGAGTGCTGTGTGGGACTGTGGCATTGAAAGACTGTGCCAAGGGATGTATAGTCTACACATGATCCCCAGTGCAGGGTTATATTCTTGCATTGCATTACTGTGTTTCTGTATTATTATATAAAGTTATATTTGGTTTTGGTTTACTGCAAACTGTGTGTTTTATTTTCCCACTGGAAGTGTGTTCCTCAGTGGCCACTTGGTGGAGGCACTGCTCTGTAAATCCCAGTTACCAGTATCTTTCATAAGCAACGAGAAATTCAGAGCCCTGGATTGCAAAGGTAAAATTGCATTCATAAAAATGTCCAATTTCTAGAACCCACCAGCACACCCTGGCCTCTCCAGCATAAGTTGGCCCGGTGCACAGTCAGAAGGGATCGGCAACCCCAATTGTAGTCAGCGTAATAAAAGAAAAACTGGCACTCAGAGCTCGATGCATGCAGGCAAAGCCCTGCGTGTTTATTACAATGTAACGTTGGGCCCGCCCCCGAAACTTTACATTGTAATAAACACGCAGGGCTTTGCCTGCATGCATCGAGCTCTGAGTGCCAGTTTTTCTTTTATTACACATTCATAAAAATGTTCCATGAAATCATATTTTTGCAGACTTGGTCCATCAAATTCTACCCTTACTTGAATACCTTGGTTCTTCTGATCAAATTGACTGCCATTGGGGGTACAGGGAAATTTCAGTCAGGGACAACATGGCAGAGGGGGGCCCCAGGAGATGCAATAAGTGGGTCACAAAAGGGCTTGCAGGAGTGGTTGGGGATAAGATGGATGCTGGGTAGGTTTTTAGCAATGCATGGGGTGGTCCATTCTACTTTCAGCGGCCAAGTGACCAATGAGCTAATAACAGTGGCCCCCTTGGTGGGTGGACCCTACTAACTTAGTAATATAAAGCCCCATGATTACTGAAGGCAGGATCAAACCAATGCCTGAGTTCAGCCTGCTATTGGCAGAACCCCGAAATGCAGCTACCCATCATTGCTTGTGTTCTTGTTTTTAACTTGTAACTGGCCTCAGGGTGGCAAGGGCCCCCGAAACGCCCTTGGGTATTAGATAGAAATGCCATATGGAATTTTGCCAAGAGAATTTAGTTTTTTAGAGGGCTATGGTTAAAGCACCTCTTCCCTTCACTTCCATTCACCTATATTAGTCAGTATATGACAGACTTAGATTACCAAGTGTGGTTGTAACGACCGCGTTGTCAGGAGCCTTGTTCGGTGACTGTACCTTGTGGATGCACAGGTGACCCCTGTGGGTTCCGGTGTTCACTAACGCCCTTTTGGGGCCCGGGCCCACTTCCAACAAGGAAGTGCGTAGAAAAATCGTAAGCGAGGTTACCGGCAGGTTTGAAGACAAGACGTAGTCGGGCAAAAGGTTCAAGGCAGGCGGCAGAAATCGTAGTCAAGAGTCAGGCAAAAGAGTCAAAAACCAGGAATTCGAAAATAGATACAAAGCTTAGGTAGGATCAGTAAACTGGAACCAGCTTGGGAAAATTCAAAATGGAAAACTGCCATTTTAACGCAGTTCATGGCGCCAGAAATTAAAATTTGGTGCCTTTAAGTGACATCATGACGCTCTACGTCAATTGCAAACGTTACTGGGGACAGAATGCGGAAGTGTGCGTCTGCGCACCATCAACCTGGAAGAGACATGCCGGGAGGTAAGAGATTTTGCTAATCTCCCGGTGCTTACAGTGATCATGTTTTACTCTAATAGTAAATAGAATGTTGTTCCTGTAAGTTTTCTGTGTGACCTGCCAATTGTATTCATTGTTGAATTACCCCAACTAAAAAACAAATGCTCTTTGAGGCTACACAGTTATTGTAATTGCTCGTATTCTCGTATTCATATTTCAGTCAATCATAGCATGGTTGTAAGGGTAATCTGGACTGTAGCAACCATAATGCTAAAATTATGAATTGGAAAGCTGCTGAATAAAAATCTAAATAACTCAAATAATAAAAAATGAAAACCAATGGCAAATTGTCTCAGAATATCACTGCTATATCTGCCTCATAGCAAAAGTTAATATAAAGTTGAACAATCCCAGTAAGTTAAGTTCCTGCTCACTAATATGAGAAAATATCCTGGAAATGCTTCTAAGAATGTGTGAAAATAAGTGTATCAAATTTTTTGGCCCTTTTTTGTTTGCTTAAACTGGACAGACTTGTTGGTGAACTTGAGTGTTTCTAGAAATTATTGCGGAGAGCCAGAACAAAACCAGGAAATCTGGCGTGGGTATTTGCTGCTGATTTATTAAATGTGAATAACTGATTTGTATGAAAATGTTCTCATAAAAGAGCAGAGTTAATTCTATTAAATCATCACCTAACATAAAATTGTTCTTCGGGGACTCTATAAGGATGTGTGGGTGTTCCATTCTGTGTTTAGCACTCAGCCTTGCAAAGCAAGGACATGGACAGGATTTCTCCTTTGTGTGCCTGGTACTTTTTGTGCTACGCTTCCTGCCTTGCTTCACATATACAAACAGCTCTTTATTATTCATCATTTACAGGCAAGAAGGAGGTATGGGATCAATTCTGAAAAGGTCACATAGGATTTTTCCAACATTTATACAAAACTCAGTAGAATTATTTATGAACTCATTTACAATGGAATTCTTTTATACATATACAGTAG
Organism: Xenopus petersii; assembly: GCA_038501925.1. Taxonomy (NCBI): domain Eukaryota; kingdom Metazoa; phylum Chordata; class Amphibia; order Anura; family Pipidae; genus Xenopus; species Xenopus petersii. The sequence continues at coordinate 150,415,168 of CM076674.1, forward strand.
GGAAGAAGGAGTAACCTTTCTCTATTGTTGTCTGGACCCTATTTAATTCAATGGTCTAAAATAAAGAGAACTGCTAAGTGTAAGCCTGGATAAGAGAAAGTGTCATCCCATCCAGCTGTATGTGTGCCCTTTGGCTGGGTTCATGTCATTACTCTGGAATATGAATAAGAGACTGGAATATGAATAGGAGAGGCCTGAATAGAAAGATGAGTAATAAAAAGTAACAATAACAATAAATGTGTAGCCTTACAGAGCATTAGGTTTTTAGATGGGGTCAGTGAAAGCTGGAAAGAGTCTTAAGAAGAAGGCAAATCATTTAAAGGAGAAGGAAAGGCTTCGTACACTTGGAGGTGCCAAATGTTAGGCACCGCCAAGTGATTGTACTGACTTACCTGAAACCCCAGGCTGAAAACTGCACTGGCCCGGGGTTATACCAATGAGCACCACGGAGCAATCTTCTTCCATCTTCTTCTTTCTTCATGCGGCTGCACATGCTCAGTAGAACGAAAAGCCGAATTTTAACGAAAAAGACGGCTATTTCATTAAACTGTGCTTGCATTTGCCCTGGGAAATTTGAAGAAAGAAGAAGACGGAAGATGATCGCTCCATGGTGCTCACTGGTATAACCCCAGGCCGGTGCAGTTTTCTGCTGATAGGAGCACTGGCCCGGGGTTTCAGGTAAGTCAATACAATCACTTGGGGGTGCCTAACATTTGGCACCCTCAAGTGTAAGATGCTTTTCCTTCTCCTTTAAAACTATAAAAATAAATAAATAAATGAAGAAGGCCTATTGGAAAGTTGCTTAGATTTGGCCAGTCTATAACATAGTAAAAGTTACCTAAAAGGTGAACCACCCTTTTAACAAACCAAGGGTTGTTTGCCCATGCAGTACATAGTAATGTGGGCAGTTGTATCCGATTCATTAAGAATGAAACCAGCTTTTTCTCAATGTATTTATATAAAGACTGGCCAGACTAAGTCAAACCTCCATGCAATTGGCTTATCTTATATTTATTGCAAAACATGTCTTTATGACTATAAAGTTATAGATTTGAGTCAGTGGAGAGTAACCGGAATATGTATATACCTGTGTGTGTATAAAAACATTCCCTTCACATCTTAAGACCCTCAAAAGAAAATATAGAATAAATTATATTATTTTGTACTTCGAGAAGAGACCGAGAGAGATATACTAAGAGAGGGATGGGGTGATGCAAAGCTCAAATGTTCATCTTATTTAAATTCTGCTGCTATGCTTTATTATAAGTAATAGCCCTAATGTTTTTGCATTATATTTTCCATGATAGGCAATCACAATACTTTTCAATATGCAGTACAGTATTAAATATTTATAAACTCATTTGATTTCGTACCATGATTCATACATGTTTTCCTTCTCTGATTTTTATCATGTTTTATTACTGTATGTATTTAGAACTTGTCACATACAAGTCACAATTTGTTTTCTTTATGCAGTGCAGACACCTTTACAAACAGGATAACTAAAGTAAAAACCAAAAAACTAACAAATATTGTTTTCTCTAAGAATATCCAAAGAAAACAAACTTTCCTTGCACCATAATCCCGCCAGATTATTTTAGGGTGACAGAATTAGCGGGGAACAGTGCACTGTTGCTTCAGTGGAAGTAAATTAGAGTTCAAAGGTGGCCAGTCAATAAAAAGCCAAGTTACAGGTAGTATAGGAATTTACTCTGCTAATGGCACTTCACAGAATGGGTAACTCTCTGGCACATTATGAGTTCTGATAGTATAGCATCTGATGCAGGTATGGGAACCATTATCCAGAAACCTGTTATTCAGAAATTTTCAAAATATGGAAAGGCCATTTCCCATAGAGTCCATTTTAATCAAATAATTCCATTTTTAAAAAATGATTTCCTTTTTCCTTTGTAATAATAAAACAGTAGCTTGTACTTGATGGTAGCTAAGCTCTATGAATCCATATTGGAGGCAAAACAATCCTACTGGGTTTACTTAAGCTTTTTATTATACTGTGTAAAACCCAAAAATTGCCCCAAAAAATGGTGTCAAAATCTGTGTAAAATAAATGGTGAATTTATCAAGGTGTGTTTTATTAGAGACCATACGAATACCAGATTTGCCACCGTTTTACACGACTTCAGAGCTTTGTAAGTAAGTTCTGCTGGAAGTTGCTCAAAGAAAAAGCTCGTAAAAATGACGTCATTTTTTACATGGCAATGTGTGGCATATTTTATGCCGTTTTTTTTTACACCACCTAATAGATCTGCCCCTTAATGTTTAAATAATTTTTAGCAGACTTAAAGGACCAGTAACACAATTTTTAAAAATAAAAAAAAAACAAATTCATACACATTACTTACCTCCAATATGCTGATCTTTCCTGCTGTTTGGATAAGACATAGGAGAAAACTCAAACCAGCACTGTCCCACGGCGTCCAAGGGGTCTCCGCCATCTTCTTGCTTGTTCTCCTTCTTCTCCCCTACGTGTGCGCTGCTGTTTGTCTCTTCCGGGACTGACTTACGGGTTCATGACGTCACTTCTGGGTGCTTTTCTCTGCTCACGCTGACAGAAACTCCGTTCCGTTACGTTCTCTCCCCACTCTTTTGCCCAGCAGTTACGTTCCCTCCCCCAGCATGTCTCTCTCTCCCCCCCCCCAGGATCTTTTGTCAAGCCTTTCTGAATTTTCTGCCCCTGCAGCCTTTTCATCCCGTCTGCTGGCACCCGTTCTGTCCCCTCAGCCCCTCTCTCTGCACCTGTTCTGCCCTGCAGCCTTTCCCTCTCCTCTGCCGGCATCCTTTCTGCCCCCGCAGCCTTTCCCTCCCCTCTGCCGGCATCCATTCTGCCCCCGCAGCCTTTCCCTCCCCTCTGCCGGCATCCATTCTGCCCCCACAGCCTTTTCATCCCGTCTGCCGGCACCCGTTCTGTCCCCTCAGCCCCTCTCTCTGCACCTGTTCTGCCCCCGCAGCCTTTCCCTCTCCTCTGCCGGCACCCGTTCTGTCCCCTCAGCCCCTCTCTCTGCACCTGTTCTGCCCTGCAGCCTTTCCCTCTCCTCTGCCGGCATCCTTTCTGCCCCCGCAGCCTTTCCCTCCCCTCTGCCGGCATCCTTTCTGCCCCCGCAGCCTTTCCCTCCCCGCTGCCGGCATCCTTTCTGCCCCCGCAGCCTTTCCCTCCCCTCTGCCGGCATCCATTCTGCCCCCTTAGCCTTTCCCTCCCCTCTGCCGGCATCCATTCTGCCCCCGCAGCCTTTTCATCCCGTCTGCTGGCACCCGTTCTGTCCCCTCAGCCCCTCTCTCTGCACCTGTTCTGCCCCCACAGCCTTTCCCTCTCCTCTGCCGGCACCCGTTCTGTCCCCTCAGCCCCTCTCTCTGCACCTGTTCTGCCCTGCAGCCTTTCCCTCTCCTCTGCCGGCATCCTTTCTGCCCCCGCAGCCTTTCCCTCCCCTCTGCCGGCATCCATTCTGCCCCCGCAGCCTTTCCCTCCCCTCTGCCGGCATCCATTCTGCCCCCACAGCCTTTTCATCCCGTCTGCCGGCACCCGTTCTGTCCCCTCAGCCCCTCTCTCTGCACCTGTTCTGCCCCCGCAGCCTTTCCCTCTCCTCTGCCGGCACCCGTTCTGTCCCCTCAGCCCCTCTCTCTGCACCTGTTCTGCCCTGCAGCCTTTCCCTCTCCTCTGCCGGCATCCTTTCTGCCCCCGCAGCCTTTCCCTCCCCTCTGCCGGCATCCTTTCTGCCCCCGCAGCCTTTCCCTCCCCGCTGCCGGCATCCTTTCTGCCCCCGCAGCCTTTCCCTCCCCTCTGCCGGCATCCATTCTGCCCCCTTAGCCTTTCCCTCCCCTCTGCCGGCATCCATTCTGCCCCCGCAGCCTTTTCATCCCGTCTGCTGGCACCCGTTCTGTCCCCTCAGCCCCTCTCTCTGCACCTGTTCTGCCCCCGCAGCCTTTCCCTCTCCTCTGCCGGCACCCGTTCTGTCCCCTCAGCCCCTCTCTCTGCACCTGTTCTGCCCTGCAGCCTTTCCCTCTCCTCTGCCGGCATCCTTTCTGCCCCCGCAGCCTTTCCCTCCCCTCTGCCGGCATCCATTCTGCCCCCGCAGCCTTTCCCTCCCCTCTGCCGGCATCCATTCTGCACCCGCAGCCTTTTCATCCTGTCTGCCGGCACCCGTTCTGTCCCCTCAGCCCCTCTCTCTGCACCTGTTCTGCCCCCGCAGCCTTTCCCTCTCCTCTGCCGGCATCCGTTCTGCCCCCGCAGCCTTTCCCTCTCCTCTGCCGGCATCCGTTCTGCCCCCGCAGCCTTTCCCTCTCCTCTACCGGCATCCGTTCTGTCCCCCGCAGCCTCTCTCTCTCTGCACCCACTCTGCCCACTCAGCCTTTCCCTCTCCTCTGCCGGCACCGTTCTGTCCCCCGCAGCCTATCTCTCTGCAGCCGTTCTGCCCCCGTAGCCTTTCCCTCCCATCTGCCAGCACCCGTTCTGTCCCCTCAGCCTCTCTCTCTCTGCACCCGTTCTGCCCCCGCAGCCTTTCCCTCCCATCTGCCGGCACCCATTCTGTCCCCTCAGCCTCTCTCTCTCTCTGCACCCGTTCTGTCCCCTCAGCCTCTCTCTCTGCACCTGTTCTGCCCCCGCAGCCTTTCCCTCTCCTCTGCCGGCATCCGTTCTGTCCCCACACAGTCTCTCTCTCTCTGCAGCCGTTCTGCCCCCGCAGCCTTTCCCTCTCCTCTTCCGGCATCCGTTCTGTCCCCTGCAGCCTTTCCCTCTCCTCTTCCAGAATCCATTCTGTCCCGCTTACTTACCTAATGGGCTGCTCTGTGCTCTGACTTCCGGCTCCTTACTTCCGGTTCTGCGTACAGGAACAGTGTCGGGAGTGCGCATGCCATGGCGAACAGGTCGCCTTTTCGCCGTTTTCCAATATCATGGAGAAAAGGTGTTTTGAAATTTTTTTAAAAAAAACGCTAGGTGTGTTACATTAATTTATTAGGTCATGCCCATTATTTTTAGCATATAGAATGGATTTTTTATATAAAATTTTTTGATTTTACTGGTCCTTTAAGGTATGGAGATCCAAATTACAGATCCCTTATTCTGAAAACACCAGGTTCCTAGCATTCCAGATCAAAATCAAAAAAGTCACAGAGACACAGAGACATCTTTCGACAAATATTAGACCCATTGTAATTTTGACAAATAAAACCCATGCACAGGGGTGTAACTATAGGTATTCGAAGATACATGCGCATACGTTGGTGAACTTCTTTGGATAGACTCCACTTAAAAAAGTGACTTGTGTAAAATATTTTCCTTTATTAAATCTCATTAAAATCACAGAATCCAGAAGTGCAAGGCAGGGGAGTGCATGGCTCTACGCGTTTCGTGACTGCAAGGTCACTTCATCAGAAGTGTAACTATAGGTAGACTTTGGTGACTGGGGCCCTGACGTATGTGTACGTGTCCTTAAAAATTTTGCGGTGGGGCACAGTCAGTTCAAGATACAATACTGCTGGTGCTGGCTATTGTTCAAGATAATCACAGAGGACTGTATTAACATGCCAACTGCACCAGACACTAATTTATGTTCCTGATTTGCTCACTGTACCTAAATGAATGTGAATCAAGTTGTCATGTCTTTTGTTGCCACTGCCAGCTATTTGATGTATAAATACCACCATTTTCACCAGTAGACTATTTGGACCACAAAAGTGAAACATTAATAAACAAGGCTACAGAAGACTAAAAGAAAACATGGACACAGCAGATACACCAGAAGCCCAGTTCTAAACAAAAATATATCAGCTACAAATATCTGACCTCAAACACCCAAAACAATAAAACACTTCAAAACACCAATGCTAAAACACAAAGCTATGCACATCAGGGCAGGGTACTAAACCAAGACTTTTGGCACAACAAAAAAGGGACACTCTCTGGGGTCCTGCCCTGAATACAGTCAGGCTGTGGCCATTCTGATGAGGAAGAAATGTCCATATAGTTAACTTCCCCTATGGTCTGAAAATGCCACATGGCTAGAAATCCCCTTCTGTGGACAGATAAGTGTTAGACCTAAATTGGATAAGGGAGGGGAAGTGAGACCATTGTCCTTGTGCAGTGTGCCGTGGTAGATTCCGTATTTGGCCAGAAGTTGTCACTGTTGTACAAGAAGTGATAAAGCTGAGCTGCCATGTGCTTAGTCTCAATCTGTTTCCTGGTTTCACTCTAGTCGGGAGTTCAGGGACTGTAACAAAGATGTGAGGGCCTGAGGAATTGAGAGGCCCATGGAGGGCTTGTGGTCTGTTTCCTCATAGCTGTGAAATTCGATCAGGAGGATGTGGAGATCTTGAGGATGTGGAGATGCTGTGGATCTTGAGGATGTGGATACACTGACTCACCAGGCTCTGTGTTAGCCTGGTGAGTCTGCTTGACTCAGCAGACTCTGCTCTAGCGTGTGTCCCCTGGGCGAGGACAGGTGTTGTCCGTGTGCCTGCTACGTGGCAGCAACTACCTCTGTCCAACGACCCCAGGGGGATTCAGGACCTGTGGATGGTAAGATATTGGCAAGGTACATCCTATAATACAGGTAGTTGCTAAGGGTTACAGAACAGTAACACTAAAAATTAAAGTGTTTTAAAGTAATTCAAATATAATTCTTTGCACTGGCAAAAGTAATGTTTGCTTCAGAAACAATACTGTATGTAAACAAGCTGCTGTGTAGCAATGGAGGTTAGTGAACTAGGGCAAAATGGCATAGGTTACATAGTAGAACACAGTTACTGTATATTCTGCAGAGCTTATCTGGTATCTGCTGAGTAACCTGAGCCTTTTCTCATTTGAATGGCTGTCCCCATTACAACACAGCTTCTTAATTATAAATTACTACTATGGTAGTGTTTCTGCTAACATGCTAGTTTTGTCAATGAAGGGCAACAGTACATGACATTTTTTAACATACAATGCAAAGAACAGCATCAACTTTTACATTACTAAGAAAAAATATGGAAATAACAATAACTGTACATGGTATTTCAAGACATGTCTGTCAGGGCTGGGGCTGTGTTTATGTTGAAGACCAAAGAAAGGACTATATCTAGCTTTTGGAGGCTGTGGGGGTATTGCCTCTTTGGAGCCATGCATCCCATATTTTTGAGTATTTGTCCTTGAGGTCAATCGTGGTAGCCACCATCAGCTCCATGCAGGGCTTCTGCTTTTTTCCAAGTTATTGCTATTAATGTGACAGCCATGTTGAGAATGTGGAACAGAATTTTTTTGGTTGAAGTTGTAATCCACATTGGGTTCAGCTGAAGAAGTGCTATCTGGGGTTGTAGAGGTAGGTTGCATTGTGTGATGATCTTTATTAATTTGAAAGCTTCTGACCAGAAAGGTTTTACCGTATTTTTAATTACTTTAATTGGTGTTACTGTTCCTTTAATCAGTGTTTGTTAATAGGAGGGATAGACAGTCTTCTTCACCAGTGATCCCTCTGTCAGCTGATCTGATGGATGAATGCAAGGAATTTCTGCAACGTCTAGAATTAGATAAGAAGGTAACAGTCAAGTTATATGTACTGGAAAAGTCAGGGGAACCAGTGTAGGAGTGGGTCTACATAGGGCCCCCCATAGAACTTGAAACCATGGGCCCACTCTCAAAGCAATCAGATATAGTCAATATTATATAGTTTCTTATAATGGCTCATGTTAAAATTAAGGAAATGCTGGTGGGAATTATCTAAAACTGGGAACCTCTGGTCAGAACCCACATAGAGCCAGCCAGAGTAACCCATCCCAAAGTTTCAACAAACCAGTTAATCAGGCAGTCTGACAAACTAGTTCATGGTCTTGAGTAATAAGAAAATTTAAGAAGTCTTTGGAGGAAGGATTACCAATTCCCCCGGAACTTGCTTGGGAGAGAATCAAGAGTCTACTGTATCTTCATTTGGTGATTGGCTCATGCACAATACTGCAATACGATTTGCACCAATTGGAAGGAGGATACTCTCATCTCCACTGATGGATATAGTGTCATTTGCTGTCTATATAGGGACCAGAGAGCTGCCCTCATGAACTGCATATATAATAAGTGCAGCCCTGGCCTGAGTGTGCCCAAGTTTAGTCCATGCAGTACTATTAAATTCTATTTCTAGAATTTCTGTCTGATATAGTGCTATACTCACCCTACTTTTCTTTATGTGTTTTTGTTGTATGTTATACAAATTCATATACATATACAGTATATTGCTTAACCAGATTGTGGTTTTGTTTATTTATTGTGGAACCTTTACAGTTTATTAATGTAGCCATATGCTTATAGTCACTGTAATCAACAAGGGGAACCTAATGAAGTGGGATAATATAGACAGGAGAGAATACAAATGAAACTAAGGTAAGCAGGATTTTGCATTGGCAGCAGTAAGTTAACTCTTAGGGGCACATTTACTATTGGTCGAATATCGAGGGTTAATTAACCCTCGATATTCGGCCGTCGAAGTAAAATCCTTCGACTTCGAATATCGAACGATTTTTAGTTCGAACCGTTCAATTCGAAATAGTCAATTCGACGGTCGAAGTAGCCAAAAAAAAAACTTAGAAATTTGAAGTACTATTTATTCTAATCATTCACTCGAGCTTAGTAAATGTGCCCCCCAGTATGGCATAGAATGGCCAATACCATGCAAATTTTCAGTTAGTCTTTATTTGTTATTTTTTAAAAAAGTTTTTGAATAATTCCCCTTCTTCTTCTGGCTCTTTCCAGCTTTCAAATTGGGCTCACTGACCCCATCTTAAAAAACAAATGCCCTGTAAGACTACACATTCAATTGTTATTGCTACTTTTGATTATTCATCTTTCCATTCTCTTATTTAAAATTAGTGCATGGTTACTAGGCTAATTTGGATCCTAGCAACGAGATTGCTGAAATTGCAAACCGAAGAGCTTCTTAATAAAAAGAAAAAAAAACACAAGTAATAAAAGATGAAAACCAATTGCAAACATTCTCAGAATACCACTCTCTATATCATAATAAAAGTTAACTCAAAGGTGAACAACCCCTTTAAAGGAGAAGGAAAGCTACAGAGACATTTTATTGGCAATAGATTAGCTGCAATAGTGCAAGCTAGAATGCTTTATTTATTCTGTAGTACGCTTTACCATACCTGAGTAAAAGGTTCTAGAAGCTCTCTGTTTGTTCAGGATAGCAGCTGCCATATTAGCTTGGTGTGACATCACTTCCTGCCGGAGTCTCTCCCTGCTCACTTATAGCTCTGGGCTCAGATTACAGCAGAGAAGGGAGGGGGAAGAGGAGCAAACTGAGCATGCTTGCCGGGGCAAGGAGGTTTATGCTGAAGGCAGGAAGTCTGATACAGAAGCCCATGTGTACACAATAGAAGGAAAGAAATGCAGTGTTTATTTTGACAGAGGACTCAGAGCAGCATTACTTTGAGGGTTTACTGGTATATTTCAGTGGACCTTTCTGATAAGGCTTACTTAGTTTTAACCTTTCCTTCTCCTTTAACCTTTCCTTATTTTTATATAGTAGAGCCTGTCTATTAATTTTATTCTTATATCTCCATTAATAATTTCCTCACCCCTTAAACAGTCAGTTATCTTCTGCCACTGGCCTCTGACTTGAACTACAATTCTGTTTTTTGGCTTGTGTTTTTCTTACATATAAAGCCAAAGACAAAGCAATGTGTACTTACAGCTTTGCTGAATGTGGCCAATATAGACAATTTTGGACAATAAAGCACTGAGACAATCTTGCCCCAAGAGTGCAGTATTATGGGTCCTTGATATCAGTTTCTCTTGGGGCCCTTGTAGCCTCAGTCCAGCACTGACAATTTATCTTGGGCATTATAGACCACTAGTGGGAGATCTATATTTCCATAAAATAGATCATCAGAGCAGAGGCAACCCCTTCAGACTAGAGGAAAAGGACTTTCATTTGAGGCACTGTAAATGATTCGTAACAGTGAGACTGTTTCTGTTAACACTTTTAAGAGTGTATTGGATGATTTCTTGAACAATCATAATATCCAAGGCTATTGTGCTACTAAAATCTACAATTATGGGATTATTTATCAAAGGTTGAGTTTCCGAGTCTTGAAAAATGTAAGTTTTCGACTGTGTTTTTTAGTCAAAAATAGATTTTTCAGGTTGGAAAAAAACGTAAATTTTTTATAGATGTATTCTACCCTGAACCTGGAAATAGCTTGAATCTGAAAATACACAACCTGTCAAGAGCAAGTCAATGGCAGAGGTCCCTTGAACCATTTTAAGATGATAATAGCCTTCATGATGTTCACGCTTTTTTCGGCGGGTTTCACTCAAAAATCAATTTGAACGTTTCAAGTTTTTTTTTTCACCAAAAAGTCTATCAATTTGAGTGATTTGAGGTTTTTTTCACCAAAAACTCGATTGAGTATTTGAGTTCCCCCTACCCCACTTATTCGGGTTTTTTACAATCAAGTTTTTTCTTAAATTAGAAACCATTCGAGTTGTGAGTTCATTCAATTTCATTTGAGTTCATTCAAGGTCTAGAACAGCTCTAAAATGCGACCTTTGATAAGGATTAATTATATCTAAGTGGGGATCAAGAACAAGGTACTGTTTTATTACTACAGAGAAAAGGGAAATCGTTTTACAAAATTTATATAAATTAGATAAAATCCGTAATTCGGAGCTTTCTGGATACCGGGTTTCTGGATAACGGATTCCATACCTGTACTTATAGTCACAGTTTATCTATGGGGAATACCTTCTTGGTAAAATTCCTAATGCTCTATTGTTGTGAACGTGATATCACTTGACATAATATATATGCAAAGCAGCATAATACATCAGCAAATAAGTGCTGTTATTAAATAATGAGCCTGAAGAAAAAAGCATTTTCTAAGACAGACTCACACAGAGACTCTGGAGTCTCCAGACAATGCAGACATTTTTTTCCAAGTGTTCCATTTTCCTACTGGCGCCTAGTGAGATATGACTGATGCTGACAACAAACATTTTAATTTTAATCTGTCTCGCTCATCTGTTCTCTGCTTAAGGATAACCTACAAGCAGCACTGGGGATCTGCAATGTTCTTGATGAAATAATCATTAGAGCTGTCTGTTGTAATATAATATTCTGTTCAAAGGACACTGAGACTTTGTTGGAGTTCTACAATAAGTCATCGTTTAATTAACTGGGATCAGAATACCACCCTAAGGTTAATTCTACATACTGTCCATATAGTTATACAATCACACAAACATATAATGATCAAGCTGAATAATGCATGACAATGCAATTATTATAGAGATCGTGGAGTTTTCATGGAGTTAGTTCAGACACAACATTTCAGTGTAGAGGTGGTAAATTCTGGTTTGCTTGGCTAATACCGGCCAAATAACACTGGCAATGGTTGATTGATTCATTTTGCAAATTTGAGCTTACAGGATATGGCGATTGTATTTCATATAGTTGATTTTAATACAAAAATTGTGTAAGGCTACTGCTTGGTAATATTACTTACCACAGCATCCAAAGTTTACCCAGACCATGTAATAGTCTCCATACCTTAAATCTGCTGAAAAAATGTAAACATTTAATAAACCCAATAGAATTGTTTTGCCATCGATAATGACTCTGCAGCTTAGAAACCATCAAGTACAAGCGGCTGTATCATTATTATAGAAAAATAAGAAATTATTTTTAAAAATTAGAATTATTTGCATAACACGGACACTATTGGAAATGGCCTTCCCATAATTTGGAGCTTTCTGGTTAACAGGTTTCCGGATATATACTGTAAGTTTACTAATAAAAGTGCGTCTTAATTCACATCAACTACATAACAAACATTGATTAAAATAAGAAATACATAAATAAAAGGAAACAAAAGAAATATATGATACATACACATTAAAGGCAAAATACAATAAGAATTTGGATAGTGTGAAGTCCTGCAGTTTGAAATAGCCAGTACTGAATATGCTGAAAATTCTCCTATAGATTCTTAACTAATAAGATATAACTGAAATGCAAAGTTGAGAGCTGAGGGAAAGAGCTGTGAAACTTCAGTGTCAGATGTGTACATGGATAATGTGACAGTGTTTAGAAACCATTATCTTTCTCTGGGAAAACAGCAGCCACAGAACACAATAGAACCGTCATCTACACAATCTAAGACATAACATCGGGGGCCCCAAAAATATGAAGATTCGTGCCCCCACACAAACGCGCAGATGACCTGTAAAAAGGAGCAAAGTTGAGAGTCTCCCTTGACCATTTTAACTTTAAGTGACAAAATTCTGATTTCTAAATCAAAATTTTGGCTGTGCTAGTGCAGAGGTTGATAATTGTTCTTTCCGCACTAGCGTTGTTGCCCTCCTTGGTCTGCTCTAGCGCTCAGAGTGGGAAGCCCTGGGTGCAAAGCAGCATCAGAAAGGCTGTCTCAGAAGAGCAGAGACCCCCTGGGACGACGCTGAGGATTTGGGTTTGGCGTATAGGGAAGGAAAGGAAGGGTATGGGCAGCGGGTTACAGAGAGTTGCACTTGCTCTTCTGTTTTAGCAGCACAGGTTGGAATATACCGTCCTCCCATCCCCACTTTGGTATGGGGGTTTAATTTGTTTGGAAATGGGAGGAAATGCACTCAAGGTGGAAAAGGGCTTGTATACCCCTGTTTAATAGAGTGCAGTATAGCACCTCCTTGAGTAACTGGTCCCAGGAGGTAGTGATGTAGAGTCCCAGACTGGTAATCTGTGGGTTTTGGCAAATGCCAGAGGGGCTGATGTAAGATGCCATAGACAGTCATTATTTAGCAGGCTGGGGGGGGGGGGCTGTTAGGGCCTCTGCGTACTTAAAATGCCAGGGCCGATTTTGAATCCCAGTCCAGACCTGTTTGGAGTGAGACTTACCTTCTTTCATTTTCCCATTGGAGCATGGCTGTGCTTGATGGCCTGTTCCCTCCTGAGGAGTTTTTATTCTTTGTTCATTTTTGTTGTGTAAATAAAGCTGTGGCCTTTTGTATCCATCCTGGAGTCTGTGTGAATTTATTTTTGGGGTTTGCAAGATAAGAAGGATGATTCGTTGAGATAAGTTCTAGAGGACGACTGGATGCCTTGACCCTGGTAATTAGCTTTGTTCATAAATGAGAATGTTTATGCACTAGATATAGTTATTGATTAGTCCTAATATTCTCTGGTCATTAGTCATTAGAACAATTGTTTATTGGATATGATTATCATTGCTTCTGTAATGTAAATGGAAAGGTATATTGTGAAGCTCTCCATCTCTTATCTCTTCCTTCTGCACAGGAAACAGTGAGTACTGCGCTGTTATGTTTTGACGAGTCTCCGGATGATTAGTCATGTTGACCTGGGAATTTTCCTTATCAGTCTTTTGTGAGCTCGTGTTGTGCACGTCATTCTCACTAATGATTTGAAATGGCTTATGACAATGTAACACCTCAGGCAATGACTTTCTCTACCTACACATTCACTACTCAAAGCACAAAATCTGATTTATGATGGCAATGTGGATGAACTGGAGCAGCAATTAAGTTATTATGATTACAATAAGTTTTAATGTAGCGGTGTATTTTCCTGGCTGTTAATATGTTTTAATATTATTCTGTGGTTGTGGTATGAATGAACACATTTTTCAGGATATAATTATTGCCGTGACTGATATGATGTCAAATAAATTAAGATCCTCTTTGTTAAACTGTCGGCAAATGTGTCAGTAAGGTTCTTTTTTTCTACTAATTGGAGGATGGATCGGATGTAAGCCTACATTGTAAGGGAACCAACCCAGAAAAGACTATTTTATTGACCAGTTCCCTAAACTTTTGAATCATTTAAAAAAAAGCCCAATCAGAAACACAGTAACGAAGAAAGCTCAGCCCTTCTTTTTCTCATTAGTTTGCCAACGTTATTCAGTAACAGTCATTGCAGGGGGATATTACATAAAGATATTACATAAAGCTAACTATTAGACACAATAAAATTGTTTCTTTGCCCCAGTGGACAGAAATCTATGAGATGTTAAATGCTAAGTAGACTGGTTTTATAGTTTACTTTTCATTAATGTATTGTTATGCAGTGGATGGTTCCAAGGGTGTCCTGGAACATTAAAAATGTATAATTTATATATGTAATTAACCAGTTCACTGACCATTTATTTCAGTTAGTCTATTTATATATTTAATGGTTACAAAAAGATTTAAACAAGCAGGGACAATTCAGAGCTGGTTGGACCCCTTGTGTGCACCATTGGCCTAGGCCTGATCCCCAAGGCAGCTTGAGGGACTCCCTGACCTCCCCAGCAGCAGGTATGTAATGTGTTGGCAGAGGGAGAAAAGGGTGGGGGAGTTTCGGCTGGGATGGTGGGGGGCCCAGGGGTATGTGATGAGGCAGCTCTGGTAGGCTCAAACCCCCCAGTCGGAAACTGCATCCAGAGGTAGGTCTCCCCACACTTGCACTAGTAGAGATAACATTCCAATTGTTTTAAAAAAAGCAGGAATTTCATCTTGTAAAGTTTCCAGGAGCATCTTTTTGCCACCTCTCATGATCTGTAGGGTGCTGCCACCTAGGGCAAGATTCTCAATTTACCTAATGGGATTAGCACCCCAGGGGTAAAGACTGTTGGTTGTTGAGTGTCACCATGTCTGCACTGGACCAGCCGTTATGCATTTATGTCCCTTGTACAGTTGGTGTTTTCCAGGGTCGGCATCACAGAAGAACGTATTAATCATATTCTGCACAGCCAGCCCAATTATTGATCATTTCTCTGTGCAGAATTACACAATCTCCTGCAAAAAGCCAGTATGAGCAGCTAAAACAACAGCCAATGGAGATGAGCCATGAAAAAAAGGTAAATTAACTGTGAGCATGGATTTTTTTATAATATCTATTCTACTCAGGCCTTCTTTGTGTCTGTCTGCTCTCTCAGTTTTAGTTAATGTAACTGTTGATCTCTTTGTTTAGCTACTAGAAAAAGTTCCTGAGCAACACCTTGAAGCCATTGGGAACATCAGAATATATCTATTTTATACATTGCTAGAATCCCCTTCCAAGCCAGATGTTAAGTGCTCCTGGGAACCAAGCCGTGCCACAGCACTGATTTCTCTCCATGCTTTCTATTTATGTGCTTAGTGGTACCGTAGTGATCTGCATTCAATGATAGCAATACTCATATATTTTCTGACACCAGGTTTGATTTGGTTTTATACCAGTTATTTTATACCAGTGTTCTTCTACTCATAGGGGCAAATTTACTAAAGGGTCGAAGTGACTAACGCTGGCGAAAATTTGCCAGCATGACGTCATTTTGGAACTTTGCAGATTTACTAACGGGCGCAGTCGTAACTTCGCTAGCGAAAGAGGCTGATGCACATTCGCACTCAATTGCCAGGCAAGGTTGCGCTTTGGCGAAGGGACGTCACTGCGCAAATTCACTAAGATGAGGATTTTATGAATGTTACCTCTTGCGCCAGACTTGCCTTCGCCAGCTCAGTCCAATAGAGTAGATAGGACTTTCTCAAAATTTCCCAAAAAACGCTGGTGTCTTTTCCTTTTTTCAGGGTGATAGGCTGCAAAAGAGCGTAAATTTTTGTTTGGGGAAACCCACATCCCCCCTACATTTCCTAACATATGGCACATAAACTAAACAGTGGGCTCATGTGTAGGACATTATAACAACTCTATTTTATTTTATGAAGCTTCCCTGGGCTTTCATTTTTTTTTTTGCAAATAATTCCTAGGGAGATCTATATTTATTGCTGTTTCAAAGACCAGGGGATCTAGGGGATCTGAATCACATTTAAATAGTCACAGGGTTGAGAACTAGTGTTATCCCTATTGTTCTGTCATATTTTCCTTTACATATTACTCCAGACCGGCCACACTCCGTGCTGACAATTTCTGCCAAGTGCAAGACATCAGTGGCAGATCAAATGATACAAAGTAATATATAACAATATAACTTTGTGCTTCTCTCTTATTAAAAAGCAAGCCAACACAATAAATTAAACCAGTGGAGCTTCTTTCAGTGCAAGTGCAACTACACATCTCAGTATGCCTCTCACAAGTGGTTAAGGGAGTACACAGCAGTAATTCCACCTAGTGTCTCTGTAGAAATAATGTAGGGAAAGTCCACATAAAAATGTAGTTCAGAGTTCACACACTTGTATACCAGCAGGTCACAGTGTTTAACAGTATAAAAGGCAGAGCACACATGTGCTCAGGGCTCTCTTCTTGGATCCCACCTTCGAGGGAGGTGGGTGCAGGAGTGGGTCTGAGTCAGTGACAGACCCTGGAAGGCTGTAATAGTCACCCTTGGGGGTAAATTCACTAAACGCGAAGCGGCTAACGCTAGCGCAAATTCGCCAATGTGACGTAATTTCACGGATTTCCTAACGGGCGCTGGCGTAAATTCACTAGCGAAGTGGACCTACTCTAGCGCTACTTCGCACCCTTACGCCAGATGAAGTTGCGCTATGGCGAAGGGACCTAACTACGCTAATTCACTAACTTGCGCATTTTACTAAACATTACCTCTTGTGCCAGACTTGCCTTCGCCACCTCAGACCAGGCGAAGTGCAATAGAGTAGATAGGGATTGCTTTAAAAAAAAGTCCCAAAAAATGCTGGCGTCTTTCCCTTTTTTAAGGGTGATAGGCTGAAAAAGAACGTAAATTTTTTCGGGGGTACCCTCCTTCCCCCCTACATTTCCTAACATATGGCACCTAAACTATATAGTGGGCACATTTGTAGGGCAAAATAACAACTCTATTTTATTTTATGAAGCTTTCCCAGGCTTGTATAGTGTAATGTATTTGCTGCTACATATACTTCCATTGTACTTTAACTTGGCGCCGTATGCAAATTAGGCATCGCTAGCGTAACCTCGCTTTTCTTGGCGATTAACGCTAGCGCAACTTTACTACCTTTCGCCTCCATGAGCCCAACTTTGGATTTTAGTGAATTAGCGGCGCCCTGGCGAAGCGTGGCGAAGTGTGACGAAGCCTGCGCTAGCGCAATTCCGCATGTTAGTGAATTTGCCTCTAGGAAGGAAAGTTAAATGCAGTGTACTGTATGTAGTGAGCAGCTTTTTGGCTCCAACAAGGAGAGTAGTTAGGGCTAGTACCATAGCGGTGGTCAAGCCACCAGACAGGGACAAGAGTGGGTGAGCTCAGGAGCAGGGAAAGTGCCAAGTACCAAGATACCCAGCGGGCTCCCTTGTGCTGGGGAAAATCACCAAGACAGGCTGCATTACCCCCTATGAGGGATCTATCTGAAATATCTCAAAATGTGAAGGTTTTCCACTGATTGCTGTTACAGTATTTGAAGATTGTATTGCCTGACTGCTGTAAGACAGATCCACTGCCACTGTTCAATAAATAAATTATTTGTTTGAAGCAACCCTCTGGACTGCTGTTATTTCCATCCTGGTTGATCTGTGCAACAGGAGACTTACTGGATTCACTGGAGGGTAAGGTGTTTATAGGGGCACAAGAAAATTGCTGATAGTTGCAGGGAGTTGCCCACAGCATTGGCAGCAAAGTAAACCAAAATCACACTACACTATTCTCGGGCACACATATGGGTGTACTACATAGAAATAGGACATTTTTTAATCTATCATTTAGAAGTTATATAAAAAAAACTGCAGTGTGAAAAGTGCAATTTTAGATGCAAGTCACCATATTTCTACCCTAAAATATTTAATATATTTTATATTTTTACAATAAAATGTGAAAAATTGCCAGTGGTTTGTCTTTTTTTATGACTGCATTCAGGATGTGATGTCACTGACATAAGATTGTTGAGGACGTAGCTTCATCTTATCAATTCACAAGGTATAACCTGGCAAAGCAGACTCTGGCGAAAAGAGTAACGTACTGGAAAGTTCGCACATTGATGAATTTGCAGAGAAACAATCGTTTGCCTGAGCAAAAATTCGCTGGCAAAAGGGAGCAAAACGTAGTTAGCGCTGAACTCTTTCATTAGCGAATAGTCCTCTTTGCTTGTTAATAAATTGTTGATGTCCTTGCTAATTGCTGTTTTGACGAATTTTCGCTAATGACAACCACTTCTCCCTCTAGTAAATCTGCCCCATATACTCTACATCATTGGCAGACAGTCAGGGGTTTAAAGGGTTCGTTTAGAGCCATGAAGCAAATTACAAAAGACGAGCAAAGCACAACTTGTGTCCGCAACCTTCAGAAGCAAAGCTTTCATGGCTGAAACATCCTAATAGGACTGCTAAAATGTCCTGCACCTAACACAGCCATATAGAATTATGAATGTTATAGTGTGCCTTCTACAGTTCTTAGAAATAGGACCAGTGTTCTTAAAGGAGAAGGAAAGGCTAAAATCAAGTAAGTAATCAAAGTAGTGCTGCGTCCAAGTCCTCTGTCAAAAGAAACACTGCGTTTCTTTCCTTCTATTGTGTACACATGGGCTTCTGTATCAGACATCTTGTTTTCATCTTAAACCTCCTTGCCCTGGGCGTGAGCATGCTCAGTTTGCTCCTCCCTCCTTCCCCCCCCCCCTTCTCTGCTGTAATCTGAGCCCAGAGCTATAAGTGAGCAGGGAGAGACATAGGCAGGAAGTGATGTCACGCCAAGCTAATATGGCAGCTGCTAGAGATGTTTAGGTATGATAAAGCATTCTGCAGAATAAATATAGCATTCTAGCTTACACTATTGCAGCTAATCTATTGGCAATAAAATGCCTTTCCTTCTCCTTTAAGAACAAATTAAGATCTCCTATTTCTGCCATGCAGCACATCAGATAAAGCGCTGATACTATGAATACTGAACATGGGACATTTCACCAGCCAGTGACCCTACTTGCATGTAATATTAGGTACAAGCTATTTATTCAGGTGTATTTCAATTCATGGGAATATAAAATTCTCACCACAAAAAGAATTATCAAAATGTATCCTTACCTGCTCCAGTCATTGCTAGCTAGTTATTTTTAGTATATCAGCATATACATGAATGTTTTAAGCTTCCATTCTATTACCTGATCAAATATTTATTGAGGTGACTAAGTGCTGATTTGCAAGAGACATGGCCCACACAGCACATCAAATATGTTTTCTTTGCATGAGCTATTCCCGGCATCCAGTGATGACTTCATAGGCTTCAAATAATAGATGAAAGCAGCTGAGAAAGTACTTTTTGCCTATAAACACAAATAAATGCTCATCCTTGAAATTTAAATGTTGTTAGGACAAGTTGTCCAGTCCAGGAAGGTCTCAATTGGAGGGGGCAGCAAAGCACGCAGAAAATAAAGACCAGCAGCATGAGAGTAAGCAGTTCAGGCTATTGCGGATTTAGCACTAGGTGGTAAGGTGCAGAGAATGAATGGGTCCGTTGCATGCAGGCAGGGCACTAGGCCAGTATTGCCGTGGGTGCAAATAGTACCGTATATACTCGAATATAAGCTGAGTTTTTCAGCCCCCAAAATATGCTGAAAAACACTACCTCGGCTTATACTCTGGTCAAACGCAAAAACGGTCGCCCGCGCCTAAGAATATTTGCCGGCACCTTAGAATAGTAGCCGACGCCTTAGAATAGTAGCCGGCGCCTTAGAATAGTAGCCGGCTTCTTAGAATAGTAGCCGGCGCCTAAGAATATTTGCCGGCGCCTTAGAATAATAGCCGGCGCCTAAGAATAGTCATCCAAAAACGAGATTGAAATTTACCAGAAGCTGCTGCATTTCTCACCCTCAGCTTATACTCGAGTCAATAAGCTTTCCCAGTTTTTGGAGGTAAAATTAAGTACCTCGGCTTATACTCGGGGCGGCTTATACTCGAGTATATACGGTACTTGGTCTGATAGAAGGAACACTGAAAGGCACATTAGTGAAGGCTACAGGGCAGTAATTTTTCACAAACAGTATGATGCATAATTTAGTGCAAACCCACCTGCCACCTCAAATACATAAATAGTGGAAATTAGCAAATATTTTCTAAATAAAAAGGAAACTTAAATATGTTAGCCAGAAAGGGAACAGAAAAGTAAAGGTTTGAGAAGGACAAAATGTTTCTCAGCACAGAATGTACTGTTGTGCATATTGGGATGAGAGACTGATAAATGATTATGCAACAGAAAATTAACCAGATAATTCTGGTCATGAGCAATTAAAAAATATATTTTTTATATATTTCTTTATTCATATTCAATTCAATACATCTGTCTGGGGTCTGTCTGTGCTCTGCACCTCATGTGCCACAATGCAGCTTGTCCCTACCACTTGCCATTAGGCAGTAAGTACAGGGCCCATGTGAAGTAACGACCGGGATTGCAATCACACTCAGGCCTGCACCCCCTAAAAATGCTACCGTGGGCAACAGGGAATCTTTAAGGCACACATGCTGGTGCTCAATTCTGTAGGTGGTGGCCTGATGGGTCCCTGATGCACATCCTACATGTGATGTGGCCTGTGCCCTCCATGGTTCCTAACTTGTGCTTGTGTTAGTGAACATGCAGGGTGTGGAAGAGGGGGGCACTTACGTGAGTTCTACTGAGCACATCAATATTCTATTCATGGGGTGAACACTGGTCTACCCGCAGGGCAGGGAGCAAAGTGCAAAAATATGACAAACTGCAACCATTTTTTGCACTTTACACAATACCCTGCAGGTAGTGAATGAGAACTAAAATCTTGTTTTTTTCTTACTTTGTAGGTTTGCTGTACAATTTAATTGGTTACAACAGCTAGAGTTTCTAAAGCTTCTAAAGACATTATAGATTATAGGAAAGCCAAATTCTAGCCTAGTCTTTAATATCTCAGACTTGACTTTGTATATTGATCAGTGTTGCTTTTGATAACTAACATTCAGGATACTTACATGTGATATTTTCTCTTCAAAATTGTATAAATGAATGTACACTGATTTATTGGCATATTGTCATGGGGCAAAATACAAATAAAGTAGATTTAGCTACATAACATGCAGTATCTGTATTCAAACTCCCTCTGTTCCCTGCATACTCCATCAAAGTGTGAAATCATTACATACAACAAACTGCACACACTTGACACAAATCAGAAATTGTTTTAAAGACAGTTAACAGATACAAAGCTACTGTATATTCATGCAGTTTGCTAAATAAAACAGTTTTAGTGAAAGAATATTGGAACTATAGATAAACACCAAGTGAAAGTTACTTGACATAAGTCTTTTAAACTCAACAGTGTATCTGTGAAGGTTGCAGCTTATGACAAAATAAGATTGATAGGCTTTAGCAGGATGCATAAAAACAAAACAGAGCGCTCAGCCCTCATTGTCAGTATGGTGGGGATCTCAGAAACAATGTCTTAAATCAGCTCTTGCTCATGTGTTCTACAAAGTACAGTATAATACAATCTCCTATGCATGAATAACAGACTGAGCTCAAGGCTATTGAAACAATTGCCAGAATTTTTATAAAAAAGCTATTTATTTCTTTGTAGACAAAGAGAAAAAAGGTGAATAACACTAAGCTAGAGAGACACAAGATGAGAAGACACACAATGGTAAAGCTGCATTGTCTTTGGAAGACGTGGCAGATTGAAGAGGAATTGAGCTAGGAAGATATGGGTGAGGAAAGTTGGATACGGATTGAAAAGCAAAAGCTGTGTGTTAAGAAGCTTTACACAAAAGGAAAGCTGGATTGGGCTGAGTATACATAAGGCAAAAATGCTGGCTTGTGCTCAGAACACATAAGGAAGGAAAAATTCAAAGTAATGGATAGCACACCCAATTTGAAGAAAAATAAGTAAATTTATTTAAAAAAAACAAATAATAAACAAAATAATAGTAAGGTAAGAAGGTGAGCCCAACGCGTTTCGACCTTAAGGGTTTTCCTCAGGGGCACAAGACAAACAAAAATCAAAAAAATCAAAAAAGGCAGGACACCAAACAAACAAAAATCAAAAAAGGCAGGTGCCCCTGAGGAAGACCCTTTTTCATTTTTTGAAAAACATGATATGGTAAACCTCAATATTTTGGGAAAGATATAGAAAAAGATTTAGGTAGACAGAGAGGAAAGCTGCACTATGCTAGGAAGACTTGGTGGAGAGACAGTAGATAGTGCTAGGAAGGCTATGGAATTGTAGTGCAATGCTGCAGCAGAAGAAGGCTAGAAGGCTTGATAGTGCTAAGAAGACAAAGAAGAGGAAAGTTAGATAGCTCTAAGAAAAGAGAGAGATAGAGAATAGAAAAAACAGATGATCCTAGGAATGCATAAGAGAAGTAAAATAAATGTCTGTGAAAAGAACAATTATATAGCAATCCACAGAATTTCATTATGCCAAGTACAGTAAACTGGTGAGAATGCTAATCTATCCTCATATTTCTAGAAAGATTATCCACCACTGAACTGAAAAGGACTAATGAAATCTCTGATATCTGTTTGACCTTGCACATAGTCATGCACATTCATCAAGTGCTTTACCAGCAGCTATTGCTGTATGCCAAACACAGATAATGTACAAAAATATGCAAGATTAAATACACAGCAAAAAAAGGAACAGATTACAGGAATTATACATTTTAAATGAATAGAAGGAACACTGTGTGATACAGATATTTGGCTATAGTTCTACCTTTGTTTATATGTCACTGCTGAATTTCCCATTAAACATAGTACAATGCTTGCTATTCTTTACAGGCTAGTATGCTTCGAGCAAAAACTCTTTAAAGGAAAATGAAGCAGGTGCCAAAATGTTAGTGCTCCTATTTACTAAAAACTGAACCTGCCTGGGGTACTATATTGTATAATCTATAGAAAAATGTCTGTTTAAAATACCATATTCTAAGCCAATACACAAAAGGTGCTGTAATCTTTCCATAGCTACGTCAAACTCACACTGTATATTTTATTTCTCCCTGTATGTAGTTGTAAATATTGAGCAATTTATATAAAACATTATGGGGAATATTAGAAATGACCAAATAAGAACAAATATCTTCATATGTAATAATAGGCTCTATGTTTGTCAAGGAGCAGCAACGAATAAGATCTTTGCTTTTAAACAGGTGACCAGTAAATGCTACCATCTTATTGGATGCTTAATGCCTATTTATTACATAAGCCCTTTGTTGTAATAATGATCAATAATGGTGTGTCATATGAATAAGGCTGTATAATTTTCATGTGCACGGAATTTCTCTCCATTCTATTTTGGGCTAAGTACTCTACATTGCAAATGAATATTTAAAAAGCTTGAAAGGGCCTGTTCTTGTACTGCTAATTTAAGAAAAGTAATTATACAATTTCTGAGTTAGCAAGGGGCATTAGAATCATTGGAGCTGCTGATTTAAAATAAACGCCATCTTGCCAAACAGCAACATAGTAAATTTATGGGGACACAGCCTAAAAGATAGAGATTTGGGAATAATGAATATTTGCTTTTTTAGATTCATCTAAAAGCCCAGTTTGAAGGTCATGCAAGGTGAGATTTAGGGTGAAATCTTATTTGCTCACCTTTCTAATCCTGAAGCTGTGTCTTAATTACTATTACACCAATGTTTCCTTTATCTGTAAACTAGTTATATGCTAGGGGAGATGCTGACTATGGTTAGACATCTGTAGGCAGGAGTTGGATCGCTCCACAGTAAAGACTGTAAAAACTTTAGCTATCAGGGTAAAAGGTGTTAAAAGAATCAAATTCTTGGGTCCCATACGTGTCCCTTATGCCCACATGTAGACTTTGATCCCACTAAAGAACATGAAAGAATCTGTGGGGGAATATGTGCAAATCCCATAAGCCTTGTCCAGTGTAGTATCTATAAAGCATTTGGGGCACTAAGTTTCCCTAGGAGCAAAAACCCATCAGTGACCCAGCAACCAATTAGCAGGTAGAATTTACTGTTTACTGTTTAAAAGCAAATATCTCATTGGTTGCTATGAGTTACTGCCACTGGGTAAACTTAGTGCCTTATATTACATAGGGGCATTATTTTAGATTCTAATGCATTATTCTTTTGACTTTACACCAATTTTTTATTAAAGGACTGTCTCGGTCTGTCCAGTCTAGAACAAATCGGCTCTGCTCCTGGCTGACCCACAGGAGGCTTGTTGTATTGAATGATAATGACTCTCTATGCCTTTAATTTTCTTAGCCCACAACTACAGTGAGTGAAGATGACGAGGGCCCTTATTGGTTGAGGAGAGCTCTAAATGTCACACATCATCACTAAAGGCAAAAGCTGCTTTCAGGAAAGACTAAAGTTGGTGTCAAGGATCATGAGCGCTGGGAGCAATCTATAGCGGCTAGAGGCATTGACGTCACCTATGTTATTGTCACGTTCCATGAATACTATACAATGGATTCCTAGCCTCAGAAAAGTTGTCAGATCATTAAACAGTGGTTATTGACCAAGCATTTATTTTGTACTAGACTTTCCATTCCCTTCAAGAATGTTTTGTTTTTTAAAAAACACAATTTCTAGCAATCGGGTTTGTCAGATTATATTGAATACCTTTTGAACGTCATATTATGAGAACTCTAATTCACCATCATAGCCAATCATGCTTTCACTTCACATGCTGCTCAATATTTATTTATATTCAATAAACTCTGTATATTTGTTCAGCAAGAGGAGAAGAGAGAATCACTTTCTGAAATTCTTGGCACAGATCTACTGAAGCCATTATATTGGATTCATATTCTGGGAATGAGAGCCGGTGAATCACAAATCATTTTGTATGTACCATTCAGTGGAGAAGTGTATTGAGTTTCTTTCTTCCATCCCATTATTCATGCAGATGCATTTCCACATGGGATAATTATAGTATGAATATTCCCTCAGCATTCTCCCCCTCAAAAAGATTTCTTTAAAAACCCAGTATGATCAAGAATATAATTAATTCACACTTTATTTCTCCCTTGTACTAGTAAATCCATTCTTTTTGTCTTTCTTATGGAACTCTTGTTCTATATTTCTTTGTGTTGCTATGAGCTCTGTTCTTTTCAGATCATCTTTTATCTGTTGTCTTATTAAAGCAATACCAAACTTATTGTGTGCAGGAAGCCTTAAATACTTCCCTAGGAGCCTTATCAGAAAAACTACAGCCATTTTTAAAATACAGATTTGTAGGAATGGTGTTGAATATTAAAAAGTGACGACTAAGTCACAGCCAGCATATAACAGAGGAATATCCAGTGAATTTGCAGTCTTCAGTTCTTTCTGAGATACAATTGCCACTATCCTCAAACAGCCAGCAGTGGGGATTTTAGTTTAGCTACTGGTAAATGGCAAAAGGCTAAACAGCCCTGATAGAAGAAGTCACCTTACAAGCCAGTGACGCATACATATGAAAGCATAATGCCAAGAACAACAGTTTAACTATGTTATTACTAGTAAAATCCTATTCTGGGGGTTGAGGCACTGGTCCAGCTTATTTTTCCTCTATGATCTTGGAAATTGTTACTGACTTTGCACTGTTCAATATATTAGGGTTCATTTACTTTACAAAAATCAGAGTAAAAAGAGCAAAAAAGGTTGCAAAATGCCATTTTTACAGGTAACCCAGGCCACATTGGGCCTTGACAATACCACATTTCTATGGACCAAAACGGGGCACAAAGACCCAGTGCCAGATCTCTAGTGAGGGTGCCCAGATGCCGGCGTTCCTTACCGCACCCCTCCTCCTTCACAATGGCATGCATGTGCATCCATCATACAAACATCCAGAGCACAGGGGACTGGAGATATTTTTATAAAATTCTGTCACCTGCCCAGTCCCCAGAGCTCCAGTTGTAAGTTAACCTCAGGCACCGGTGGGCAGCCTACCCCCCTTTAATTTGTGCAGCCCTTTGCCTGGGCCTTTGTGGCCTTGCTACAAATCCAGGCATGCAAAGACCATGGCTATTCTGCAAGAAGCAAAAGGGCAATGTGCAAATTCTAAAAAAATGCCCAATTGATAACTGGCCGATTTTTGGCCTGATATTGGTCAGGGAGACCCGTCTGAATGCCCTCTACATGGGCAGATATTAAATTGGTCTAATTGGTCGAAAGGATTGGTCTAATTGGTCCAAATTGGTCCGATATCGGCAGCTTTAATCTGCCCATGTATGGCCACACTATCACTCTGACTTGCTTTAGCATTCCTGATTGTTGCTCATCTGCCACAGACTGTAGGGCTTATTTATGTCTACAAGTGCAGCAAACAAAGTGTTTTTTCCCCACAATGCAGTGTTTTTTTCCGAGAATCCCAGCATCATTGCTGGCCCAAAGGGGCACCACTGTGCCCAGAGCAAAAACAGGCACTGGTGTCACTTCTGGATTTCTGTGTGTGAGTAATGTGTGCGCCCCATTCTTTTGGTACAACTGTGCTTTGGAGATCAATGCATGGCGCTGTGGGAACCCTTGAGTTACCAGCCTGTTACAGGAGTAAGACAAAACAGAGGCGCCAAAAGGATAAAAATAGCTAAAAGCACTTAAAAACCCAATGGGTAATTCAGAGGAGGTAGTAATGAACTTACCTCCTCCAAGCAGACACCAACGAAAGTGGTAATTTTCAATAATAGTTTATTCACCAAACAGTATTGCAACGCGTTTCGCAGGCATTTCCTGCTTCATCAGGCAATATTGAACGGGAGCAAAAACAACAGTGTCTTTGTATAAACACGCCAGGAGCCTGTTACAGGAGGTGGAGGTAGTTTCAAGGTTCCCCTGCATCATTAGCTGCAGCAGACGCCAAGCTAAACTATACAGAAGTGCAAAAAGTGCATTTTTAAGTACCCTTAAAAGGATTCTGTCACAAGAAAACATATTTTTTTCAAAACACAGTTAATAGTGCTGCTCCAGCAGACTTCTGCACTGAAATCTGTCTTTTCAAAAGAGCAAACAGATTTGTGATATTTAATTTTGAAATCTGACATGGGGCTAAACATCAGTTTCACAGGTGCCACCAGTCATGTGGCTTGTACTGTGATAAATTTCAGTCTTTACTGCTCGACTGCAAGTTGTTATGATATCACCCCCGACCAGCAGCCCATCAACAGAACAATGAGAATGTAACAAGATTACAGCTTCTTGGTACATATGAGAATGGCAGTAGTCAGTAGTCCCATTGTGACTCCTTCTGTTACATTGAGTTTGGAGAAACAATAGCTTATCTGAAAGCAGTTCCATCATAAAGCTCATTCTAAAAGCAAATGACCTGACATGGCTGCTTACACACCAATATTACAAATATACTTGTTAGTTCAGGAATAACATTTTAAATTGTAGAGTAAATTATTTTTAGTGTAAACAATGTAATTTAGAAATAAAAATTGCACCATAAAAATCACAACAAAATCCCTTTAATTAAAGTAGTTTTACAGCCAACTGACTGCTGGGAAAAAGTGCAATTTGCACATTGTACTTGCAGTCATAAAATTGCAGTTGCTTTTTTCTCATTGTTTTCCTTGGGCAGAAGTGCTGGGTAATCATCATCAATGCAGCTTTCTCTCACTTAAGGCAAAGCAATCAACACTTCAAGAAGTTCCCAGGACTTAGAGATAAGACAGCGATGAGATAACATTTTTCTATTTAACACCCCTGTCCATTCCCGTTGTCTGCCGGGTAAATTTAATGCAGTGTCCATAGACCTCTGACTCTAATGGAGACTCTTTTGCTTGAAGATTCTGGACTGAATGATTTTAAAGGAATAATTATGTAGAAGGGTATGTTGTCCTGCTATACGAAGACCAGTGGCAGTTTCCCTCAGAATATCTACATCATACTTAATGTTTAAAGTCAATGTCAGGGGTCACATATGTCTAGTTACGGACAGATTGATTCTATCCATGTATAAAAATGTAAATGAAAAAAAATGAAAAATAGCAAATTCAATCAAATTCAACCACGTTTAACCAGTTCAGAACAAAAGACCAGAAAAACACCTTAGAGCACTTATAAACCAAAACTAGACAATACTATTATTTTGTGTTAATTTGTGTTCATTGACTTAGCAAGTCTTTCTCTTATAAATGATTATCCCTAATGAATTAAGTCCAGGATTCCATCCAATAACTATTGATATTAAATACATATTGATGAATTGTATCAACACTAAAGTATCAACAAAATAACATTGGCCATAGATTTGGCATCCCAGATGAATTTTCATTTGTGAGTCTGAAATATGAAATCCCTAAAATGTTCTAATATTGTTCATGCTGCAGGATTCCGAGTTTGATCTCTGCTCTGGTAAATCTGCCCCTACATTTTACATGAAGCAGTCATTTAAGAAACATAACTGCTGTGTATAAAGTATAAATACTGGTGTAAAGGTATTTTGTAACCACAGGCAAAACATTTTATTTCATAAAACAGAGTTAAAATAGCTGATCAACAAGTAATTGGCTAATATTATGTTGAATAAAATTCATCATGATTAATTCAGCAGCAGCTCAGAAGGGAGAATGCATTGCTATTGCTGTCAGACCAAGACAGATCTTTGCATGTGCTGCCTCAGACTTGAAACAGTTCCAGGTCTTAATAGGCTGAGACAGTTCTGTAGAGACAATAATCGATACAGGGAAAGTGGGACTTCAAACCTTGGGTTTTTTTAAATCTAAGAAGAGAGATTTAATTCAACAGATAAGCCCCTGGAGCCATTGCAGATACAGATAAAAGGGAGAAAATAGAATAACGTGATAATCCAGCATGCTGCTTCTAAAAAAATAATACAGCACTGAAATCATTTCTACTTAATGCACATAAACATTGATTTGAATATCATGTAAAGGGGATTTAATGTTATCCCCAAATGTGTAGGAATTCCCTTAAAGGCATTCAGTCACAGGAAAATATGTTTTTTCAAAACACATCAGTTAATAATGCTGCTTCGGCAGACTTTGGCACTTAAATCCATTTTTCAAAAGAGCAAACTGTTTTTTTTATAGTAAACTTACATACCAATACCAATTTGCAATCTGACATGGTGCTAGACATGTTAGTTTTCCAGGTGTCCCCAGTCATATGACTTGTGCTCTGATAAAATTCCTCACTTTTAAGTGCTACACTACAAGCTGGAGTGATATCACCCCCTCCTTTTCCCCAGCCTGTGTCCAGGTAACTCCCTGACACAAGATCACTGGTAGATATAAGAGAACAGCTACCTGGTAGATATAAGAAGCACTCAGTTATAAAAATCCAAGTCCCACTGCGACTCCTTCAGTTACATTGGGGCTCATTTATAAACAGTGGGCAAATTTGCACCTGGGCAGTAACCCATAGCGACCAATCAGTAATTATCTTTTCTTTCAGCCAGCTGCAGGACATCTGATTGGTTGCCATGGGTTACTGTTCTGGTGCAAATTTGCCCAGATTTATAAATGAGCCAACTGAGTAGGAGAAACAATAGCCTGCCTGAAAGCAATTCCGCAAGAGTGCTGGCTACTTCCGAAAGCACAGAATCAGACACAATGCACTGATATGGCTGTCTACACACCGAATACTGTGCCAGTAAAGAGCACAGCTACGAATGGCTGGAGAATAGGAGAAGGACAATATGTTTGTTAACATAACACCAGTAACAGTAACACCAAAAAATAAAAGTGGTTTCAAGTAATTAAAATATTATGTACTGTTGCCCTGCATTGGTAAAAGTTATGTATTTATATTACTTTATAAAGACTAATATAGTTTATATAAATAGGCTGCTGTGTAGCTATGTAGCTATGGGGGCAGCCAGTCAAAGTGGAAAAGGAGAAAAGGCACTGGTTTCTTAGCAGATAACAGATAGGCTCTGTAAAACAATACAATGGTATATATATTTTCTTTTTATTGTTTATATAAATTATATTAGTGTTTTTAAAGCAAACACACTAGTTGTACTAGTGCAGGGAAACAGTCATACGGTATTTTAATTACATCAAAACATTTTAATTTTTTTGGTGTTACTGTTCCTTTAACATACATCCATCATTATTGTAGGTATAATGTACAGAACACACACTCAACCTTATACAGCTTAGGGTCCAGGTTTTTAGAGCATACTAGGAATCCAGGATTCGGGTCCGGATTCAGCCCAAATTCGCCTTTTTCAGCAGGATTCAGCCAAACCAAGTACCTGGCAGAACTGAATCCAAAAAAACCTTGTGACTTTTCTTCACACAAACAAGGAAGTGAAAAAATTCTTTACTGCATGACGCGGGCATGATTCTCTTTCCCCCTAGTTTCCCAAATGTACAAATGGAAATTAAAGTTCAGATTCAGATCAGTATTCGGCTGAATCTTTCACAAAGGATTCAGGATTCAGTTGAATCCTAAAATAGTGGATTCGGTGCATCCCTAGAGCATACAGAAGTTTTTCATTTCTTTCCTGCCACACTAAAAACGATTTGGTCGGCAACTCCCTCGTTTTTATACATTTTTCCATGATAATCCATTATTTGGTCAAATCCTTTGGGGTTAATGTATGAACATGCACAAAATTATCTAGGTGCAAAAACCCACACCAATCAATCAACTGTTTGCTCTTAATGACATTTATTGAGACTTGCTTCTTATATATGGCTGCTGTTACTGCACAGGGTCTATTTGGTACCAATACAAAATGTATCATAATTATACTTACTTTACTTACTTACTTTTCTATGGAGGCAATGTAGATATATAATGCTTCCAGATTTTTGATACTTGTGGTGTTTTATTGCCATTCAACATTTTCTCAGAAGCCAGAAGGCACTGCCCCCCATCCCCAAGCATCCATCTAGGATTTGTGTATAATTTTTATAATGTGCGCATACATTAACAGACAATAAAACAATGTATCTAAGAGGGCACCATTAAAAGGTCAAGTCTATAGCATCCCAGTGAGCCCTCATCCTTCGTGTCCTAAAATCTTTACTTCTCTTGGAGCAAAACATTCCAATATCATAACATAGACTGGTACAGAGGAATAAAAGTGAAGCAATCTTAAATTATATCAGGACATCTTAAAATAAAGAACAATGCAAAAATATGCAGATGTGAGAGAAAGACTGCTTCTCTATATTGCTATACACTTTACTTTAAAGGGACATCTGTTTAGTGAATATGACGTGTGCTTAACACATGTTTTTCATGTTATTTTAATTATAAAAAGAAATCTATGGTTTTTGTAAATTATGAAAGGGGTGGCTCACCTTGAAGTTAACTTTTTGTTTGTTATAGAATTCTAAGCAACTTGGTCATTATTATTATTATTATTAATATTTTTTTAATTATTTGCCTTCTTCTGATTCTTTCCAGCTTTCAACTGGCCCCATCTAAAAACAAATGCTCTGTAAAGCTACAAATGTATTGTTATTGCTACTATATATTCCCCATCTTTCTATTAAGGCCTCTCCTATACATATTCCGGTCTCTTATTTAAATCTGGGCATGGTTGCTAAGGTAATATGGACCCTAGCAACCAGACTGCTGAAACTGAAAACTGGAGAGCTGCTGAATAAAAAGCTAAATAAACCACAAATAATAAATTTTTTTAAAACCAATTGTAAATTGTCTCAGAATATCACTCTCTACATCATACTAACCGTTAATTTAAAGGTGAACAACCCCTTTAAGTTAAACAGGACAAACAGGGGAACTGAAGCCACATTTGGCCTTTATAAGGTAGATAATTACAGGTATGGGACCTGTTATCCAGAATGATCTGGGCTAGGGGCTTTCTGGAGAAGTGGTCTTTCTGTAATTTGAGTCTCCATACCTTAAAAATCATTTAAACATTAAATAAACCCAATCCGATTGTTTTGCACCAATAAGGATTAACTATATTGTAGTTAGGATCAGGTAGAAGTTACTATTTTAAAATTATAGAGAAAATGGAAATAATTTATTTAAAGAAATATTATTTGATTAAAATAGAGTCTATGGGAGATGGACTGTTATTCAGAGGTTTCTGGATAAAGGGAAATGACTGCCATATGTTGAAGTATTACACCAAGCAAATTAACGTATGTTTCAATTTCCTAATCTTAAAGGAAAACTATAGCCCCCCCCCCTAAACAATTTAGGGCTCTTTATATATATTTATACATATATTTAAAATAACAGCTCATATGTAAAACCCTGCTTCATGTATAGTGGAGTGTACTATACTGGGTAACATCTACCCAATGATATAATCTCTGGAATCCTTATATGGATATGGAATCACACTTTTGAATAGATGTGAGATTTTAAAATAAAGTATATACATTATAAATATGCTGATTAGGCTTAGGATCATTTCAAGGTGTGTAAAATATTAAAAGCCAAAGAAAATGTACAAGAATTGGTGTAAAATAAACAGCTTACTTATGAAGCTCAGCTGTTACCCTCACACATGAATTGACAGCATGCATTGTGATCACAAAAATAATGCATTAAAACGATCTAATCAGCATATTTATAAAGATGTGTCATTTCTTTTACGCTAGACTAGCGCTTAAAAAATTACACCATTATTTTACTCCCCCCCTTCAGACCTGGCTTAACCCATTAAAGACAATATTTCTCAATATTGCATAAAATCATTAGGCAGTTTATTAATAGGCATGAGTTTACAAAGTAGTGATGTCTGATGTATTTCAGTGCCTTTTTTACATTTATAAATATATAGAGATCTAAAGGATTACTGTCATAGAAAAAAGAACACTATAATTATTGTTCATAAATATTACTTTTTTTTCTTACTGTATTAATTATATTTTGAAGGAAATATAATAAAAGTTTTTAGAAAAAATGCACATTGTATATAATAATACTTCTCACTTTAGGGGCAAATTTATTCCAGAAAATCAAGTAAAATAGCATGAATATTTTATCATTTGAGTTTTCCAAGATTTATCAGTCAAAAAGTCAACTGAGAAACTAAAACACAGCAAGCTTCTATAGAAACCAACAGGAGGTGTCATTTTAACATTCAAGCTATTTTATCTGTCGAATTTGCAGAAATTAATGGAACAATCAGATTTATGACTTTTTCTGATTTAGCCAGATCAGCTGCACTTCCATTTTTTTTATTGGTTCAAATACGTTTATTGAACAGTGCATGTACATTCCAAGCCCAATTCGCAGATTGGTGAGCTTCTGCAAGTACACAGTCAGCATCATTTACCAATTGATTATCAACAGTACAGTATATTTCGTATGTGTATAACATATTTTCACCCTTTACAACCAGCAAATAGAATTTTTTGCGGCATGGCTGAAAGCTACCTACAAGGCAAAAGTATTTGTCTGAGCTTAAATTCCCAGCATTTCATGAGTTGCCTAAATCTAACTTACAGGCATCCTGCATTGCCTTTACCCAGTCCTCTATGGATGGGGGTGTTTCCACTTTCCAATTTTTAGTTATGAGCCTCCTGGCCTGAAATAACACTTTAGTTAACAGCTGTTTCTTCTCTACCAGCATACTTTGGTCTGTATTCACCCCTAATATACATAACACCGGGTCTGCTTGGACCAATGTATCTATAGCTTTACTTGTACGATACAAGACCTCTTTCCATTACTGCTGCAGTGCCGGGTATACCCAGAGAGTGTGTTTGTGGGATCCAGCTTCCGTTTTACATCTGTTGCACAGTGGAGATATCTCTGGGAACATTTTATGCAGTTTTTCTTTTGTATAATAGGCCCTATGTATCAGGTTATCATAATTATTTTACAGGTTAGAGGGAGACAATCAATCTGATGTACATATTCCGAATTTTCCTCAGAAGTGTCTTGAGCTTGTAATGGCAGCCATGACAGTTCATCTGCATTTGCCTGTACTGCTGTTCGCTTGAACTCAATATCATAGTCATAACCAGCAAGAAACAAAGCCCAGTGCTGCATACATGCAGCAGCTGTTGCAGAAACTCCTTTCTTTGGGTTAAATATTGCAAAGCGTGTGCACAAGGTGGTGGCTGAGAGCTGGCAGGCTGGGTTGCCTAAGGTGCCCGACTGGCTTGGCCCTAGGGTTGCCACATGTCTGGATTTCACCCAGACAGCCCTGTCCAGGTGAAAAGTGTCTGTCTGGATTTTCAAATTAGGAAATCAACAGGACAATGAAGGTAATGACATGGCTATCAGCCAATCACTGATCCCCACTTCATCAGCCCTGCCCCTGTCATCATCAGCCCTACCCCTGATGTCACTGCCCCCCCTCCGACATCATCCGCCTCAACCCCTGCCCATTTTCCCCAAACAGAAAAGGTAGTTTTGGCCTGCCTCTGTTGGATATGACCCTCTGTATTGCATTTTCTGCAGTAAGCACTCTTGAATTTGCAGGTTGCAGCATTATCGAATCATTTAGACACCTGTAGCAGGATCTTGAATTCTGGGTAGAATTTCCCTTGTTTTGGCCTGCACCCACTCCATGCACTTCGGTTGCTGCTTTCTCTACTGTTTCTGTCTTGCTTCTGTTGTGTATGAGTGGAATCAATGGAATCAGTTAACTGAGTGAGCTCTAATACATCTGCTGGGAAAGGAAGAGCTCCCTATAAAATATTGGATCTAACTGTCAGTGAATATCTGACACCCAACTGCTGGATGATACCAGAGGACTTGCGCAAAAAATGTCTGGGTTTGTGATATAGAAAGAGGTCTCGCACATACGCAGAACCTCTCCTGAAGCCATAGAAACAGTGCCGCTGACATCACTGAAATGGTCTGCGCATGTGAACATCGCATCTTTGCCGCAAAATCATCAGAAGTTGTCAGAAATCAGGGGAATATGCTAATTGCAAGGGAGACCAGGGGACACAGCTGAAAATCTGATAACCCCCAATAAAATCAGTGGAGTTGACAGCTCTGAAAATCCCATCCATTAAGCCAATCAATTGTGTGCATGGAATAGAGAAGTTCACACACAAGTAGCTGCAGGAGTAACTGTTGTAATGCTTAACAGGAATGAAACTTCATAGCACAGCAAGATAAGATAGCAGAGAAAACAGAACAACAGATCCAACATAAAGCCTTCTATACAGACTCTAGTACTAGAACATCAGCAGCAGATTCAACAGGAAATATGTGCACGATTACTTTATCACATATTTAACAAGCTGTCTATGGATATCCCAGCTATTCATATACTTAAAAATTGGCTTATGAATTCCAGCCTTTTTAATGGAGCTCAAGTAAACAAGCCAAAGTAAACAGCGTGCAATGCCATGCGGCATTGTAAATCAAAAATGTATTATTATTATTTTTATTTTTATCATTAATAATCATCATCATCTGATTTCTTTTCTATATTCATTTTAGGATATATAAACCTTTTTTCCCTCTGCACTTCTGATAGCTGAAGCTACCTTCACCTATGTGGTTGGTGAATGTATTGGTTTGAAGAGCATCATTGGATGCAATAAAGATACAAATCCCTATGCTTTGGAAGAAGCCTTTACAGCTTCAGTAATCATCTGAACTAAGAGAACACATGGATAATAAAAGATCCTCACACAGAAAGAGCAACAAGTATTGGATTTCTTTACATGTAGCCACCTAATCTTCTTTTACAAAGGAACTGAGGTATGGAAAATTGTACCTTAAACTTGAGCATGATGTATAAATCATATTGATCTTTATAGATACTAATCTTTTCTGGTTCAGTGTTGCATAGCAAGTGTATGACTCAATAGCATTAAATACAATCTATTAATAATACCAAACCTGTCTACATAAAAAGATTAAATGTTGAAGTATCAGAGATTTTATTCTTAGTTGTTAACAACCTGTAAAAAGACCAATTTATATCAAGAAGAGAATGATCCTACAAAAGACTAATTTGACCACTTAAAAATAATTTAAAAAATCACATAATTTTAAGTGATTGCAAAGGATATCTATGCATTATGCCTGTGTAATTAGAATTCTGTAGTTTCTGAAATGGATATCATGCCCACACAGCTGTTAAAGAGATATCTAGGGCAGGCAGGTAACCTTAAAACATCTAAGATGGTGCATTAGTAATAGCAAATGTATAATGTTCAGTGATGAGGGTTTGCTATAAGTGGAGTAGTGTATGACAGTCTGTAACATGTCATATTACCAAAATTATAGGTAACTGCTATAGCATGAATAATGTCATTTTGACAGGTGTCAGGATATGCCACAGGTGAAGGATTGATAGGTAGAAGCAAATGTGTTGATGACAATAAATGATAAAGTTATAGTGCAAGTAAATTATTTAATGAGAAATAATATATTTATATATATATATATATATATATATATATATATATATATATATATATATATATATATATAAACAAGTCTATGTACCTGGCCAATGGTCATGGCAGGCAGCATGCTGAAAAGTGCATCATGGAAAATGACCAGGATTGGAATATACAGGAAAAGAACTATAAGTCCTGTCTGGACCACATGCATAACAGGTGCTACTTAAAGTGCATGTTACATATTCATTTGCACTGAAATTCATGAAATAGTGATATTTTAGACTGGCTCGTCCTGGATGTTGACTGTGATAAATTGGTGAGCTCTTGGTATTGTGTTAATATTTGTAGATATGTAATTAATGCTTTCTTTTTAAGCCTTAAAGTAATGCAGGAATGTATTGTTGCAATTCCCTCATATGCACAGACCACGTCTGATAGCAGCGGTTCCCTATAAGGAAACTAAAAATGCCTTATTCTTTAGGGGGCCTTTAGGCTTAGTCATTGCTAGTCTGTTCAGTAAATGTGATTACTTAGTCAAAACTCTCTAAAGATAGCCAACTCAAGCAACAAAGACCAATTTTTGTACTAGGTATATTTAGTATATACATATCTGTATTATGTATTCATCTATGTACATTTTTATTTATACAGTGTTATTTGCCTAAGCATCGCTATACTTTTAAATAACATATTAATAGAACAGACAAAATACAATTACAAGATTTGGGAGCTGATTTAGGATCATTCAGTCATTGGGTACAGGTGAAATGAAGAAAAAAATAAATATCTAAAAACCTTGCAATCTTTTTATTTTACAAACAAAAAAAGGTAATAGTGGAAAGAAAAAAATTTAACAAAACCAATGCTAGAAAACATGAGAATATTTTCCATATTTCATTGAATTTTACCTGCACCCGATAATAAACAATAATAAATTTGCCCCTTAGAGTAGTGTTAAAATATTTTTCTAATGTGACTTTAGTCGTGTGACCAGGGCCGGGCCAAGGTATTTTGGCACCCTAGGCAAGGACTTCAATCAGTGCCCCCGCCCAATCCTACATTACCATTTCCCTCCTTACCATTCAAATTGCACACCCATTATGTTGCCCCATGTACCTATGCCAGCACCTATCATATTGCCCCATATGTACCTGTGCCAACTGCAGTCAATCTCTCAGATTGCTCCCAAGCCCCCAATGTGTACCTGTGCCAGCATAAGACAAAACATCCATCATATTGTTACCCCCAGTCTGTAATTACGCCAGCAGCAGCCAAAATAATCCACCATATTGGCCCTAGTTTGTACCTGTGCCAGCAGAAGCCAAAAATCCATTATATTGCCCCAAACATCTGTGTACCTGTTCCAGCACCTATCATATTACCCCCATTTGTACCTGTGCCAGCAGCAGCCAGAAAATCCACAATATTGCCCACAAATATGTACTTGTGCCAGCAGCTGCCAAGAGGGAGATGGGGAGTGCCAGCAGTACAAATCACAGGCAAGAGGAGGTTGGAATAGGCGGTTTATAAAATTAAAAAACTATTAAAGGCCAAGCAAACCAGGGTTTAAAAAAAGAAAAAAAGAGTCCCTTAAAAGTGCGCCCCCATCATGATTGCGCCCTAGGTGGGCGCCTACTCTGCCTACCCCTAATTCCGGCCCTGCGTGTGACTATCTCCATTTTCTACCTGATGAGAAAAATAGTATCCTTGACATTTTATAACTGATTATTCTATATATTATTATTTGATTCTAACCCAGGCACTGAAAGAAGTTTAATTGACTGCTGATGAAAACTGACCGTAGAGTTGTGCAGTTATTGTGAATGGGATAGGCACCTTAGACTGCACCCTCCACTGGAGCAGGGACTGATGTCAGTTACCTTATTTTCCCCATTTGATCACTCAAATTTAAGCAATGGAATCTTTGTTATAGGTGAATGGAGTTCCATTTTATGAAACACTCCTCTAACATTTAGGGGCACATTTACTAAGGGTCGAATTTTGAAGTGGTAAAACTTCGAAATTCGACCATCGAATTGTAGAAATTCGATGGTCGATGTTTAGAAATAGACCTCAGTATTTTCTCTTCATAGAGCATACACTTTAATCTGATTAGAGAATCAATTGACTTGGCATGACGTTCTTGAGGAGTTGCTATCAATCTTCTCTGGTATAGATTCACTTCCTACATTGGATAATCAGGTGTTATTTATCGTACTTCCTCTTTTATGTCTTGGGGACTGGTTAAACTATTTTTGTATGTGTTTGAATATTTTTTAAAATTTTTGTGTTAAGACTGGATAATTAACGTCTTATGTGTTCATAGGGGATTTCAAACTTACTTGCACATTGTCCTTGCCTATTTTTCTACTTAATTATGTCTCAACATTTGTTTAACCTTGTTCATTTTTCTTCTGACCTGTTCTGGCATGTCTGTAGTGACTGTGCCTGTTTATTGTTTCATCACTAATGGGAAGAAGAAAACTAGCAATTAAAATCCATTCAGGTTGTAATTTATTTACAGTAATTATATATTCAAATACAACTACCCTGGAAAAGCCTGTAGGGAATAATGTAGACACTAGTCAGCTTTACTTCACACAAAGTATTTTGTTGTAAAAATTCTTGTACTAAAATTTAACCGCAAAGGAAATTATTTAATTGTGTTTAGTTGGTACAGTTTCTGACAAATTTGTAAAAATGGTACTGGTGATGTTAATTATTCATCATTGGTAATTCCCACGTCTTTGTATGTATTTTGCCACCAAACACTGTGGGGCAAATTTACTTACATGCAAATTTTGCCTTTGGAAGGCTCCACCATAATTCCTGCAACTCCGTCAGACATTATTTTGCAGCGAATATGCCTATTTATCAAAATGCAATACTTCTTTTCAGAAAATGAAATCTAGTGTACTTTTGCCAGCAAAAATTGCCAGTGCAGAAGTACTTAGCAAATTTTCTCTAGCGTTACTTTCTTCCTACCGAATCTTTGCTAACTTCATCAATTTAAATTCAGTGGGTATATCAAGATCATATGTACGTATTTATTATTGATGTTGATGAAATTGCTGAAAGTGGCCGCTAATTATCAAAAATGCCCAAGGAAGCAAAATAAAGACAAAAGAGATCCTCTAATGTCCTATAAATGAGCCCACCCTAAAACAAATGTGGCATGAGCTTTAAATGGTTAAAAAAGTGTAAATAACATATATTTAACAATTGCAAATTGTAAACATAATCCCACATTAAATATGAAAAACCACCAGCGTTTTGGCTTTTTTATTACTTTTTTGGAATATAGGATATGATGTTACAGACATAATAATATTTTAGCTTCATCTTATCAATTCGCCAGGTAGAACCAGCAGATATTCTTGACCAAAATTGGACAACCATCTGTTCATCTATGGAACCCAAAACATTTTTATTTGCTTTAATCAAGCCACATGGAAAATCAGATCAACCAAATATTCCAATGGTCCATGTATGAAGTTGATGGCCAACTATACTCTACAGGAACATGGCCCAGTAGCAGTACTCGATAATCATTGTGCCTTGTAACCCAGTTCATCTGTAATAAAATCCTAAAACGTTATAGTTCTATATTTTTATTTCACTTCGCTAGTTGTTTCCACCCTTCCAGATGTGGACTTATATAGCATCAAGCATTCTATATTGAGCCCCAAAAAGCCAGGCTTATCCAGGAAGCATGTCCAGCCCTGCCCATATACCAGCAGATAGTCTTGACCAAAATTGGCCAACCATTTGTTCATCTACGGAACTCAAAACATTGTCTTTCCCTTTCCCATTATCAGGCTAAGGGGCATAACTACAGATGAAACAGCAGCTGCAGGGGGCCTAGCAGGTACAGGGGCCCCATGAGGCCCTAATTAACAAGCGATTTAACACATATTAGTAAAACAGATCAACCTCTGGATACGTTGGGGGCCCTAAAATTATTCTGCTATTGGGCCCAGTGAACAATTCACGTGGACAATAATATTAATCAAGTATCCCAATGGTCCATGTATGAAGTTGATGGCCAACTACAAAATACAGGAGCTTGGCCCAGTAGTAGGATGTTCCAATAAGCCACATTGGGGGACCAATTTGATGCTCTGGTTTGGTAACCCAGCAAAAGCACATCTTTACATGTAGGACCAGCTTAAGAGTAATGAAAATACAGTATAGAAAATATGTATATGACTTGCAATGACCTTGCTGAGCAGTGAGCCTATAAGTGTTGTGTCAAATGCACATAAACAAATGAATAATAATTTAGTACTAATTCAGATCCATCTTAAAAAGTTGGCACAATCATGTTTGACACAAGACCTTTTTATATTTAAGGGCATATTTATAAATCTGTTGTATAAGGTGTTAAAATATACCAAGGCACTTTATGTACACCCTGGTACAAGGTGTTAATTCACATGCATTAATAAAAACATTTAATTACTTTACATAATTGTGTACTTTACATAATTGCCATGTAAAGGGAGATGTTTCCTAGAAAAAGCTGTATAAAAACTGCCTCTGCTTAGTACACCACTTTTCCTTCCAGAAAAAATCTACCATCTAACTCTGCCCCAATTATTTTAATTGGTTTTGCCAGGTATAAAATAATGGTGTTATAAGCATTAGCTAGACTGACACACTGTTAAATAGAAAAATTAGCTCTTTATAATGGATTATTTCTATACAGCGCTGCGAAATATGCATAAATGTTAATAATGTTAATAATAACGGTTGTGCTCAATGTTATTTATACCCAACAACAACAAATATGCCATTTATTTTACACTAATCATTATGCCGTATTTTGACTGACCTTTATCATTTTTCCATTTTTTCTCTATTTCTAGTGGAAGCGTTATAAGGAAAGCAGAGGTTCTGTGTTTGCCATTTTCCTGCACAAAGAGTTATGACAGAGGCATCTAGGCGGCTATTATTGTGTAGAGATAAAGGTAGTGTTTTATATTGCTTTCATGTGACTTCTCAGCCAGTCTTTCAATACAAAAGCTACTAAATCAGTGTCCAGTAGGAGCATTTTTATTAGTTCTTTGGTGTAACTGTTGGAGGCAGATAAGAACACTGGAATTGCCAGTATCTACTTATCTGGTAAAAAAAAATCTGCTAAAAGAATTATAACATCAACATAAACATTTATTAAGTGTAAAATAGATGTCATTGATATTGCTGATATAGCACATAAACAACCCTTGTGTACATATCTTTCCATTACATGAAAAAGCCTAAGATATTCTTTACTAGCTCTATATCCCATTTTGTCGTCAGGCTCATAATGCTGGAATAAAATCACACAGGAAGCTGCAGGATATAAAATGTTCCATATAATTCCTGTAGCTGGCAGAGAAATATAGTGGAGTGTTTATGCTGTTATTCTGAGTTTAAATTTATACACAGCATGTGATGTCATTTCCTAGAACATAACATTTAAAACATTTAAAAAACAAAATTGTTGGATTTTATTGATTATTACATCCCCTGTTATGAAAAAGGTTGGTTTCAATGTTATGACAGACTAAGAGGTTGTAAGATAAAGTGCTAAAAACTGTTGTATTATATGTTATCAAGAATCCATGAGACCTGGGCTTTCTGGATAAATATACTAACAAAGATATCACTGGCATAATTATAAATGAAACATGAAACAGACCAGGGGTGTTACTGTAGAGGAAGCAGACCCTGCGGCTGCAGGGGGGCCCAGGAGGTATAGGGGCACCATGAGGCCCTAATTCAAATATAGTTTCAATAAATATTAGTAAAACTAGTCAACTTGTAAGCATTTTGGGCCCCTGAAAAATAATTTGCTGTGGGCTCAGTAATATCTAGTTAAAGGGGTTGGTCAGTTTTGAATGAACTTTTAGTATGATGTAGTCAGTTTGTAATAGTTTTAATTTTTTATTATTTGTGGTTTTTGAGTTTTTTTAGCTTTTTACTCAGCAGCTCTCCAGTTTGTATCAGCAATCTGGTTGCTAGGGTCCACATTACCATAGCAACCATGCATTGATTTGAATAAGAGACTGGGATATGAGGAGATTAGTCGCCTGAAGTAGGGGAGATTTGTCACAGGGTGACTAGTCTCCCTGTCTGCCACTACCCTAAGGGTAAGGCCACACTTTCGGGGAGATTTTGTCGCCTGGCGACTAATCCCCTCGTCTTTTGAGCGACTATCTCCCCGAACTGCTAATGCACACGCGGCGATGCGTTTTCTATAGTGAGGCAACTTTGGGCGACTATTGAAAACGCATCGCTGCTGAAGTGTCTTTTATTCACCACCACCACACAACATGTTTTCAGCTGCAAGGCTCTTTTTCAAGTGTAACATTCAATCATAGTGATACAGTGTTTAAATGTAAAAGGTCCCTCCCACCTTGCATCTAATTGGTTAAAGGCAATTGCTAGGAGGAATTGTAGCCTAGCCAAACCTGCCTGCCTTACACCATACTTCCCAACTGGGACAGTTCCTGATTTTGACAGCTCATCCCGCAGCATTTATCTTTGCATTCCTGCACTGACACCAAAAAGAGATACAAAGTTTCTCAAACTTAAATGGGTGGTTCACCTTTAGTATTTTATAGAATGGCCAATTCTAAGCAACTTTTCAATTGACCTTAATTTCTTCATTTTTATAGTTTTGGAATTATTTGCCTTTTTCTTCTCTTTCCAGCTTTCAAATGGGAGTCACTGACCCCATCTAAAAATCAAATGCTCTGTAAGGCAAAAAATATATTGTTATTGTTACGTTTTATTACTCATATTTCTATTCAGACCCCCTCCTATTCATATTCCAGTCTCTTATTCAAATAAATACAAGGTTGCTAGGAGTCATTTGGACCCTAGCAACTAGATTGTTGAAACGGGAAAGTTGCTGAATAAATCTAAATAAAGCTAAATAAATACTCGAGTTGGAAACAGTAAAGGGGATGTAAAGGCAAAAATAAAATACAATACAAATCTCTACACATTCACCAACTGCTCTACAGGGAAACAAACAAAGCTGCTTGGCTGGGAACTAAGGCGGGGGCTCCCCCTGCTGTTCATAAGTATGATTGTTTTCCTGCAGAGCAGTTAGGGACCATCTGACTATTCCTATCCACAGCAGTAAATGAAGGGAGAATTTCACTGCATACAATCAGGTTTCTTATAAAATTGGAGATAGGTTTCTTTTTCATTAAAGAACGTAAAAGTGGGATTTTATTTTTATGCCTTTACATGCCCTTTAAAGGCCAATTTCCCCTTATATAGGAAAACTGTATTAACAAATAAAACAAGAAGGTAAAACCCAAAGAAATGTGTTCAAACTTCCCATAACCTGGCAAAT
This sequence comes from Xenopus petersii, assembly GCA_038501925.1. Lineage (NCBI taxonomy): Eukaryota > Metazoa > Chordata > Amphibia > Anura > Pipidae > Xenopus > Xenopus petersii. Next base: position 150,458,610 of record CM076674.1, read on the forward strand.
TTTGTAAAATGAACATTATATTTAGGAGATGTGGCTATAAAATGGGCATGGTCAAATGTTTTCAGCAGTTCTTTTTGAACCTCTAGGATGTACTACCACGAAGTATAATTCTTGTTCACCTGATTCTGTTAGCCCAGTTCAACCCTAATCCAGCCTTTGGACTCTCAGATCCTGCCTATTTGCTTAAAATGGAGCCTATGGGAGACTTTCTGTAATTTGGAGATTTCTGGGTAACAGGTTTCCGAATAACGGATCCCATGCCTGTACATGAAATATAAAGCAGAGTTTCCAATTTATGGCATTTATTGTAAACTATGACTAAAATGTTTATGCAATATTAAGGGGTAGATTTAAGGTTCGAGTTGTGTTTTCAATTAAAAATTCGAGTTTTCAAGGTTATTTTTCTAATTTAAAAAAAAATCTAGAATTTTTAGAGTATTTTTCAAAAAAAACTTGGATTTTTCTAGATTTATTATACTCCGACCCTGGAAATGGCTTGAAACTGAAAATACACCATCTAAAGCCTCTCAAGGTCAGGTAGAAGTCAATGGCAGAGGTCCCTTGAACCATTTGAATATTTTAATAGCCTTCATGACAGTTTCGCCCAAAAACGCAATCAATTCGAGCGGTTAGAGGATTTTTTCTTCAAAAACTCGATCAATTCGAGTTTTCGGGTGGTTAACTCCATACTTGTTGATTCGAGTTTTTCCCATTCAAGTAAAGCACATGATGATCCCTCCCCCACAAGTACACATTCTGTTGGACATAAAAATATGAACTATTTCACATCCCTTAATATATTTAGTTTTTTTTGGTCACATGGTATTTCAGGGCTTAAAGAGAAAATCAGTCAAAGTTGACGCCGGCACCCATTAAAGTCAATGGGCGTCCGTTTATTGGCATTTATTTTCGCTGCAAATTCGCAAATTCGCGCGTGCCGAATAAATTCGCCCATCACTATCCCTTTCTGTTAAAGGAGAAATCAATCTGTGGATAAAAAAACCTGTACCCCTCGATGCAGATTCTTTGAGTGAAGTTCCATGTGTCCATCTTTTGCGTCCTCGGTAAGCTGACTGCGAGATTGTCAATTTCCGTGTAATTCCACGCATGTGCAGTTGTGCAAACAATACCGATCTCGCAGTCAGCTTACCGAGGACGAAGAAGATGGATGCGTGGAACTTCGCTAGAAAAATCTGTGGTGAGGGGTAAGTATGGAGTATGGGGCATCTCCCCGGGGGGTAGTTAGCCTGGGGGAGGAGGGAGGGGGGTCTACCTGGGGTGGGGGGTACTGTTTTTTTTATCCACAGGTTGAATTCTCCTTTAAAGCCATTCTTTGTGGCTTCTGTCTGTCCAGAACAAATGTGGGGCAAGCAACACCTTGAAGTATTCTCAAAGTAATTCAGACACTCCACAATGGTTTCAGAGAGCTGCAGCATTGCGCTGAAAATTAGTTTTTTCAGAGGCAGTGACATCACAGGAAGTATCATCGTACCTGCTTGCCACCAGATGTGACATCACCCTGATGCTGCGCTGATGTCACTGAATGGTTACTGTCCATGCGCGCACTGAAGTTTGTGCAGAAACTGGAAAATCCTAGGAAAATGCTTTAAAGGGGGTGGTTCACCTTCAGTTTAACATTTAGTATGCTATAGAATGGCCAATTCCAGGCAACTTTCCAATTGGTCTTCATTGTTTATTTTTTATAGTTTTTGAATTATTTGCCTTCTTCTGACTCTTTCCAGCACTGACCCCATCTTAAAAAACAAATGATCTGTAAGGCTACAAATGTATTGTTATTGCTACTTTTTATTACTAATCTATCTATTCAGACACTCTCCTATTCACATTCCGGTCTCTTATTTCAATCAATGCATGATTGCTAGGATTTTTTGGCCCCCAGCAACCAGATTGCTATAATTCCAAGGATTCCAAGCTGCTGAATAAAAAGCTAAATAACTCAAAAACTACAATGAGAAAAAATTAAAACCAATCGCAAATTGTCTGTGAATATCAATCTCCATATAATATTAACAGTTAACTCAAAGGCAAACAACCCCTTTAAAATGGAGGCCAGGATACTACTTTGTAGTAGTAATATGCAGGTTGACCCCAAGTTGGGCAGGTTCGGGTTTAAATTTGGCCAACCATTGCTGGTTAGGTTTGGTTGCTGGGGAAGTAAACCCTTCCTCTGCTCTGATTCAGTGTCTTGGAACCAGAGTCGCACAGAATTAGTGTAGAGAGAGAGAGAGAAGGTGTTGGTACTGGTTGGGTGCTGGTCCTACAATGGCAACATTTTCCTGGTTAGGGACGGATGGTTGCAGGTTAGAATCTATGGAGCACACCTTATGAAAAGTTTCTGTCCTTCAGTTCTATAGCTTGAGGCTTTTTTACACCCAAGTGCCTTTTTATTCCAATAAAAATTCAGAATAATAACTATGACCCTTACATTCAAAGAAATGATTTATTACATTATTAAACCATTTTCAAAAGAACACTGTGTCAAATGACTAGCACTTACGATATAAATGTATATTGCTATGCCATAAATTATAATCAAGAAAGACATTCTGCCCCACAAGTCTAGAAGGAATAACTATTAATGCATCTTCGCTTGTCAGATTTTCACAATTGAATGAATATCTTTCTAAATACCTGTACTACAGACCAGTAACATCATGTTAGCATTTGTTAGCATAGTACGGATGAAGTTTTACAGTCAGAGGGACCACAGTACAGTTACGGGACCTGTTATGCAGAGTGCTCAGGACCTGGAATTTTCCAGATAAGGGGTCTTCCCGTAATTTGGATCTACATAAGTGAGCCCATGCATGGGACAGATTTCAGTTTGGGGTTTGAGGGGTTTGAGCCCCGGCTGGTACCTTTCACCGTAAGTTGCCTTTTCTTTGAGCTACATTAATAAGTAGTGACGGGCGAATTTATTCGCCAGGCGCGAACTTGCGGTGAATTTGCGCGATTTGCCGCCGGCTAATAAATTTGCGAAACGGCCACGAAAATTCACTGGTGAAAATTCACTGCATCAAAAAGAAAAAGGTCGCCTGTATAACTATAACAAACAAGGGAAAGTTGTGCTCACCACTAATTTTTAAAACCATTAGGCGGGGGTGCAATGAGGGTGTGACCACAAAACACATATAGACAAATACAAGATTCCTCTGCACTCAACCCATTATCAATATATTTAAGACAGACATTTTGTACATACTGCTACTGAAAAATTCCTTATACAGGAGCAGTGACCAGCTCCATGTTGTAGCTCCCACCCTTCCCAACTATAGTCAGGTGATCCCACTGGTGTCTAATAAAAGGGCAGCCAAATTTGGGAGTTTTACTTTGAAAGCAGCTAGTAAGTTGCAGGTAAAACTTAGTCCCTTTGTAAAATGTATAATGAAGCAATTGAATTCTTAATGAATCAGATGAAAATTAAGCATAGGACTGGCCAGATATGGGATGACTTTGACGTAGTTGGCCAGCTTAAATATATTGCAATATATGGACAAACAATCCCTGTTTTGTTTAAAGGGTAAGGCATTTTTCAGTAGCAGTATGCACAAAATGTCTCTGTCTTAAATATATTGATAATGCGTTGAGTGCAGAGGAATCTTGTATTTGTCTATATGTTTTTCAGCAAAGCCCCTCCTTCCATCACAGTCAGGCTACCTTCCTCCCTAAGATGGCCATAGATGTAAATTTTTAAAAGATCTGATCGTCATCGTGAGACCGCGATTATCTTGAAACGATCGTACGAATTGTCCATCAACTAAAAAGACCATTTGCCAGGAAGGTAGCTGCCTGCTTGTCCCTGTAAACATAGATAGATTGCACTGGGGCCGATAAAGATTTTTTAACCTGGCCGATCAATTTTCTGACAGATGTCAGGCGAAAAATCGTAAGATGTACGATCGTTCGAATCCCACTAGCTTCACGATAATTTCGAAGGATTGGTCGGACTTCGCTAAAATCGATCGTTCAGCAAGAAAAATCTTTGCATCTATGGGGAGCTCTACTGTGGCAATCCCATCGACTGACTTAGGGGCAAACAGCTTGCCCCTTCTTCCATCACAGGCAGGCTATCTTCATTGCAATAGTTAGGAGAAACATGGTGCCCCAGAATAGTTAGTAGATAACTCACCAAATACAATATGTGGGCCGGGTGCTCCAGCCCCAGACCCCCAGCTTTAGGGAGCAGTGCAGCAAAGGATAAGCAGAAGCAGGGCCAACCGGCACTCAAACGGATCCACAGGACCAGAGAAGATTAGTTAAAAAATATATTTTTATTTATACAAAGTTAAAAATTGTATATCATCATGCGCCATGCATGTTTCACACCCAATCAGGGCACTTCATCATCAGCTCTGATGTCAGCCACAGGATATGAGCATTTATACATGGAACAACCAATCAAAACACAAAAGAAGAAAAAAGAAAAAAAAACTCAAAAGCAATCCTTAAAGAGACGAGCCTCCTATATATCTCTAAGGGGGTTTCATAGCGTAAAAAAAGGAAAAAAAATCCTTTAAAAAAAGAAGAAGAAGAAAAAAAAAAAAAAAAAAAAAAAATATATATATATATATATATATATATATATATATATATATATATATATATACACACAAAATGTATTTGGTAAATATATACAATAGAAACATCATAAAAAACATTATAAGAACATCATGTATAATGATAAAGAATGCACCTGATATAACTACATGAAGTACATATGTATCTAATCAATCAGAAGAGTTTTTGTATAACATTAAGTCATATTGAATAGAGAGAGTGTATACAACATAGCAAGAGAAATAGCATGTCACATCGAATTTAGAGTTCACCTAGTTTTGAGGTTAAAGATCCAATAGACTTCTCTCCTAGAAAGATTTTTTTTTTGATCTAAAAAGGTATCGCTTTTTTTCATATATGGACAGATCACGCACCTTTTTTGCAAATAAAATTCCCCTTTGTTGTTAGCCAAGTGGAGTTTTGCTCTTTCTTGGTATTAACCATACTCAGTGATAACATATTTCTTAACGTTAGGCCTTTCCTATTGACGAATTTACACCCTGATCTCAAAATATTGTTTCGTTTATCTTCCGTCTTAAGGATAGAAACATTTTTTTCAATTATGCGCTTAATCATGGGATATTGTGGACTGTAGGTAAGAATACACATTGGTCTGTCCGGCTAAGATGGTAAACCTGAGGGACCTTGAGATTTGGGGATATATTCCTGAAGGAGAGAATTTCGAGGAGTTGCAAGTGCTTTCTTGAAAGCTTCTATCAACAAACTTATATTGTATCCCCTAGATAATAGTCTATCTCTTAGATGACATGCTTCTGTTACAAAAGTTTGGAAGTCGGAGCATAGTCGTCTAAGGCGCAGAAATTCCCATTGGTATATTTCTTAAAAGGTGTTTGGGATGTGAGGAGGTGGCTTGCAGTAAAGTTTTAGCTGCACATTCTTTCCGATACAGTGATGTGGTCACATTTTTTCCTTCATTTGACTGGCTAATATCTAAGAAATTGATCTTGGTGTGATGATATTCATGTGTAAAGCGTAGGTTTAAATAATTTGTGTTAATGTACTCTATAAACTCATCAAATGTTGTTTTATCACCCTTCCAAAAAAGGAGCAAATCATTGATGTACCGGCCATAAAAATGAATAGATTTTTTAAAAGGGTTATAATCTCTGTATATGTACATGTACTCCCACCATCCCATGTACAAATTGGCATAGGATGGGGCAAATTTAGCCAAAGAGAAAAAAGTTATGTGTCAGCAAAGAATTTATTGCTTCAAGTATGAAATCTTTTAAACTTTCATAATTGCTATAACAGTCCAGGTGAAAAGATATGCCCCCATATGTAATATAAGGCACTAAGTTTGCCCAGGAGCAGTAACCAGTAGCAACCAATACAATGTTTGCTTTTAATCAGGTGATCAGTAAATGCTACCTGCTGATTTGTTGCTATAGGTTACTGCACATAGGCAAACATAGTGCCTTTTATTACATAACCCCAATGGCCTTTAATCCTGATGTGTGTGGAATACAAGAGTACATTGAGCATACATCTATTATGGCCCAATTAAAATTCAGGCACCAGGTCATATTACTCATAGTACAAAGGACATGTCCACTATCCTTAATGTAACCTGGCAAATGAAGGACAAGAGGTTGGAGATAGTAGTCAATAAGTTCGGAAAGGGACTCACCTAATGACCCTATCCCTGCCACTATGGGTCTACCTTTTGGGGGTCTATCCTGTTTATGGACTTTCAGTAAGTGATGGTAGATAGCAACAACTGGATTTAACAACCTTTAAAAAGACACTGGTATGTGCACTTATGACACCCAGATCACAGGACTTGTTAACCAGTTCAAAAAGTATAGATTGATCATTTTTGATAGGATTAGAATTTAATGTTTATGTGAGTGTCAGTTTCTTTTAATTGTTTAATTGACTCTGACATGTACATCGACTGGTCCATCACTACAATTAGGCCTCCTTTGTCTGCTCCCCTGATAACTATAGATGTATCCCTTTTTAGTCTTTAAGTGCTTTTGTTTTGAGAGGTGTGATATTATCACCATAAGAGGGAGTAGTATTGTATAACTGTACAAGTTCCTTCTCCACATGTTTTTGAAAAAAGTTAACAGTATAATTTCGAAAATGAGTGGGGTAAAAGTTGAATTTGATACGAAATTTGTAGCCCTCAGTGTCTGCCAACTGTCTTGGCTTCCCCATTTTCATACTGTAAATCTTCCAACATTACTATTAATCAAATGTCTCTAAAATCTAAATTTTCAGATGTGGAAATCTCTCCAATGTTAAAGGCCTCATCTCAGTCGTACCAGGGACCTCCTCATTACCGTTGTATTTGAGGAAATGTTTCTCCAATTCCATCTGATTCATCGTTCTCGAAGAAACCCACTGGAAATAGCCAGGACCAAATGGGTAATGGATATTCCCTCCTTAGACGAAGATATGTGGGAAGATCTTACAGCAGATCTTTACAGTTTTTTAATCTCCACTAGGGACAAATTGGTCCAGTTCAAAATTATTCATAGGACATATATTACCCTGCTATGACTTTAAGCCATGGGTAGGAACCCCACCGCAAGTTTCCCTAGATGTCAAGCCCCCGATACAAAATTCTTTCACCTGCTATGGGCATGCCCAGCAATCTATAAGTACTGGACTAACCTGGTCAAATACGTAACAAATCAGGTTGTCCTACCGGGAGCCCTAACCCCTGAGGTCTGCCTGATGGGACTGGTGGACGATTTAGCCCCCCACATCAAAACTAGAATACTCTTAAGATCTCTATTCTTCTATGGGGGAAAACTAATAGCGATCAAGTGGATGAATCCCGCCCTTCCTACCGTAAAGGCATGGATCACCTTGGTGAATAGCAGACTCCCCATGATAAAACTGACTTACATGGCTAGACAATGCCCAAAACAATTTGAGGCGGTGTGGGGCCCCTGCCTTGAGGCCTGCCCAGAGGCAGAACCCATTGGGTGAGCCAGAGGAAAGTTAGTCCCAGGCCCAGGTACCTACAACAATATATTTTTCTGACACTAGATCAGCCCCCTCTACACTTCACAATTCCTCTACCAGGCTGGATATGCAGCTATTGTTATAATATTACTTTACCACAAGCAGTAGCGAATTAATACTACCTGAGGCCCCTAGGCTACGTTTTCCACAGGGGCCCGCCCCCTGAAACCCACCGCTGGACCAGGTCGGGTGCCGTGCTGCCCCTATGCACACCCTGTACCAGCTTTCTGGCTGTCTGGGAGAAGATTAGGCAATGCACGTGTCATGCTGGCTCTGTCTCAGTGAGCGGCGGTGACGTCACTGACGCTTGTCAATTCCCCCAAAGCCGTGCTCGCGTCTGCTCGTGTAAATTTTTAAACAAAATTAAAAAAAACTGAAAAGCCCCATGGGCCCATCAGCACTGTGGGCCCCTAGGCTATAGCCTAGGTTAGCCTAGGCATTAATCCGCCCCTGACCACAAGGTGATCTGTATTACTGTTATAGCATGCTTCAGATGTAATATCCTAATTTGAATTGCTTGTTTTGTTTGTTCTGTTTTGTTTTAAAATGTACAAATAAAAAACCTTTAAAAAAAAGTGTCCGCTTGTCAATAGCAGCAATGATCCAGGACTTCAAACTTGTCACAGGGGGTCACCATCTTGGAAAGTGTCTGTGACACTCACATGCTCAGTGGGCTCTACCTCCTTCTACCCTAGTTCTATAGTTAAGCTTTAGTTCTCCTTTAATGTGTTTTTTTTATTCATGTGGCTTCATAGATAGAGCTTGAACTGTATTTATCCTTCCCATTTTTATTCATATTAGAAATGAAATAATGAATCTCCTAATTTAGGTATAATTAAATGTTATATCATATTTAATATAATAATGTCATATTTAATATAATTGTAATCACTAAAACATTTAAGGGGATATTTATCAAAATCAGAAAAAAGTCGGACCAAACTAGAATTAATGATTTGACTTTATTTATCAATAAAAACCACAAACAAATCGGATTGTCAAAAAACGTGACTTTTTCAGATTGTTGCACGATATACAAAATTTTTTCATGAAAAAAATCAGATTTTTTCAGATTTGATGCTTGAAAAGTTCTGATCGACAGGGGAAGACTTTTATAGTAAAGAAAACCTTGAATTTTTAGAGTTTTTAGCATTTGAACTCTAATAAATAACCCCCATAATGTGATATATTTATATTTATAGTGTATTTATAGGCTGTGTAAACCTTGTGCTGTTACATCTTTCAGAATGGTAATTACTCTATTTAGATGGAAAACCAGCTATCCAAGGTCTTAAGAACTGGCAACTTTCCTGAAGATACCTGTAATACCTTGTTGTTCCTTTCTGTTGAATGTAAGAAGGGTGTAATTAACTCATTAGCATCACTAAGGGGCAGATTTATTAAGGGTCGAAGTGGAAAATCAAATTCGATTTTTGAAATTCACAATTCGAACTGTGAATTATCCAAATTAGAATCGAGTTTTAATTCAAATTCAGATTCAAATTTTGAGATTTATCATACTCTGTCCCTTTAAGAACTTGAATGCAACTATTCGCCACCTAAAACCTGCCGGATTACTGTTTAAGTCAGTGGGTGAGGTCCAGGTATCAATTTGGTGATGTTTGTATCCTTCCTGACGTTTGAGGTTTTTTTTGAGAAAAAAACTCGAATCAAATTTCCTTTAAAATTGAGTGTTTATAATTTAAATAATATTCGATTTGAGTTTTCGGATCAGTAAAATTCGACCAAGTTTGAATAATTCGATTTTATTTATAAATTTGATTCGTTGAATTTATAATTTATGGGAGTTTAGGGGAGTTTTAAAAAACTCACATGAATTCAAAATTCGACCATTGATAAATGTGCCTCTCATTTAAAGGGTCATATATTAGATATTACGGATTTTATAATTCTTCCTGCTCTCTTTATTTAGGGGCCGATTCACGAAGGGTCGATTATCGAGGGTTAATTAACCCTCGATATTCGACTAGGAACTAAAATCGTTCGACTTCGAATATCGAAGTCGAACGATTTTGCGCAAATCCTGCGATGTAAGTCGAAGTACTGTCCCTTTAAGAAAAACTTCGACCCCCTACTTCGGCAGCTAAAAGCTACCGCAGTCAATGTTAGCCTATGGGGAAGGTCCCCATACGCTTGCCTGGGATTTTTTGATCAAAGGATTTTTCGTTCGAACGAACGATTAAATCCTTCGAATCAAACGATTCGAAGGATTTTAATCCAACGATCGAAGGAAAATCCTTCGATCAAAAAATCCCAGGCAAGCCTATGGGGACCTTCCCCATAGGCTAACATTGACTGCGGTAGCTTTTAGCTGCCGAAGTAGGGGGTCGAAGTTTTTCTTAAAGGGACAGTACTTCGACTATCGAATGGTCGAATAGTCGAACGATTTTTAGTTCGAATCATTCGATTTTCGTAGTCGAAGGTCGAAGTAGCCCATTCGATGGTCGAAGTAGCCCAAAAAAACTTCGAAATTCGAATTTTTTTTAATTCGAACCCTTCACTCGAATTTAGTGAATCGGCCCCTTACTGTCTGACCCTGCCAGTACATTTTACAGATCATTTATTAAAAAACATGCAAAAGCAAAACCTGAAATGTAAATGATATGAGGCACTGGGCAGTAGTTAATATACTGCGTTGTATAAAAGTAAGTTGTACTGAAGTTCATTTCAAACCATGAAGTCCATTAATAAAATATAAAACTTTCGCTGCCTGGCGTAACTTGTATTTTTAAATGTTTCCTCCTACAGGCATAAAGTACTGAAGACGGGGGCGCAGTAGGAATGATTCATAGCACTTCTTCATCTTAATCCCTGCAAATGTTCAACTACCTTATTTCACTTGCTCTTTTATATGTTCTATTTGTTTGGTGGAGGCGATTTACTGAATTTTAGGATGCAGTAAAACCACTTTGCTGACTCAGTCAGCCCATTTCCCTATATGAACTGAACATTCAATTACATTTAGCATAGGTTGACTTTTTTTTTAAGGTGTTAACTGATTAAATAATGATTTATGGCAGAAATAATTAAAGTGGACTTCCCTTTTTATTACCCCAGTTATTGCCAGTATTTTCTTTTTACATAAGCATATGTATATGTATGAGTAGGAGATGTCATATTGATTTTTTTATTATACTCCACACCCTCCCACGTGAATCACTTTATCAAGTTCTGGCCACTAGATGGGGAGATTTACTTAAAATATAGGACAAATCCATATTCAGTGCAGTCAAACCAGATGCCAGGGAAGATCATTGCAAGTGAGGGGACAGGGGATAGGTTTTATTGCTGTGCAAAACTTTTCTTTTCTCCCCTGCTCCCTGCCCACCTGCCCCCCATCAACTTCCTACACTAAGGCTGGGATTTATCAAGGGTCGAATTAAAAATTCGAAATTTTAAATTCGAATTTTGAGTTCATTTTGGTGTAATTCGACTAGGGCATAGTCCAAATTTGATTAGAATTTTATAAGATTCTAATTTTAGAAATTCTAATTTTGAAATTTATCATGTACTTTCAGAATTAGAATTCAACTATTCAACATCTAAAACCTAGCAAATTGGTGTTTTTGCCTATGTGGGACCTCCTACAATCAATTTGGAGTCATTTGGTGGACTGTTGAAAAAATTTAATTTTAAAATATTTTTTTGGGTGAAAAACCTCGAATCGTCAAATTTTCAGCTCGATCGATTCACCCGTTTTTAAAAAAAATTCAATCAGACGATTATATTTTTCGAATTTTTGAGTTGATGGGAGTTTTTAGAAACTCCCATAAACTCGAAATTCGACCCTTGATAAATTTGCCCCTAAGGGTGGTGGCGCACATGGCTATTCAGGGAGATTAGTTGCCCAGCGACAAATCGCCTCTTCTTCAGGCAACTAATCACTAGAATGTGAATCGCCAGCGGGATGGCACTCGGGCAACTTCGGAAAGCCATCCAAGCGGAGATTAGTTGCCCAAAGAAGAGGACAAAAACAGAAAGTGTTTATTGAACAGTCACAGGGTTTACTCACAGCACAATTTCTCATAGGTAAGAGGTGCAGGTAACATCACATGCAGAGCGTAACAGACTGACAATCCTCTGTGGACAAACTTGGCAGGAATCTCACTTCACCTCTGCGACTCACCGTGTAGTGGCCTGAATAAACTCAGGGAAATCCTCTATCCTGAATCCCTCTCCACTGGGATCCCTGCACTACAGGCAATATGGCCTGGGAGAGATTGCCACTCCTATGTTGGCTCTCAGAGCTGCTCTTTTTAGCTTAGCCCTAACTGACTTACACTCCAACGGTGGAATGTAATAAAAATCGCTAACGGAAAAACTATTCGCAATGCGAAAAGTTATGCCTTTGCGCGAACAAATTTTGCTTTGTGCGAATTTAATATAGCTTTTGCAAGCCCGGAAACTGTTAAGCGACCACTTCCGACAGTGAAAGACCGTTTGCGAATTTCATAGTTTGCGCCAATGCGCAGTCAATGTAATAAAACTTCTTACTGAAAAAGTCGTTATGTTTGCTCCAAAAGAATACGACACCTTCAAGCTCTTCTTATGAGTGCGCAATTAAAATTCGCAATGCGCAGTTAAAATTCGCAATGTAATAACAGTTTAAGGAACAATATTACATTGCGAGATGTGGATTTTTAGTCTTATTGGTGCGAATTGTTTTGCTCTTTGTGACTTTTATTACATTCCCCTACTAGAGTGTATTGTTGCAGGAGCCACACCTGCCACTATCTAATGCCTCATTCACGGGGCCCTGTACCCCAACTTAACTGGGCCCAGGCCCAAAGCAGACACCCACCCTGTTCCTAAGGTGGAAGGCAAAGAGGAAGTGCCACTCCTTTCCCAGCACTATATCAAAGTCAGTGCTAGCCAATACCTGACATATGCAAATTAATTTACATAAAGATACATACCTCCCAACTGTCCCGTTTTTTGCGGGACAGTCCAGATTTTGACAGCTCAACCCGCAGCCCCGGATTGTTATTGAAATGTCTCGACTTTCTCTTTCATCTCCTGCACTGAACAGCCAGACAAAGATACAAAGTTTCTAAAACGTAACTGGCTTTTGGCAGACAGCCCAGAATATGTGGCAGGTGCACTTAGATACTTTAGTAACAATTTAAGATAAGCAAAGAAACCGTTGTAACAATTTAAGATAAGCAGGTCTCTTGGGGAAACTGTGTCTTGCAGCTTAAAGGGCAATTCACCTTCATTAGCAAAACTTAAATAACACATTAAAACCACAGAAATGAGTTCAAACTTTCATAAACTGCCATATTTTGCAAAATGAACATTGTAATTTTAAACACTATCACTCAAATGAGTAATTTCAAATTACCTCCATACAGTATATATATATTCTTGTATATCAATACAAACATACATCACTCTCTATTAAAACTGAATTGCAACATTTTTTTGGTCACCTCTACTTTGTGACTACACACCCAAAATACCACGTCCATCTTACCAAATGTGCCAGTATAACTAGTGCAGAAAAGGGATAACAAGCATATTATTCCAGGTGTGCCAGTGTGATCAGTAAAATAACTAGATCATGGCACGTGCCAGTATAATTACTACAGAAATTGGAAAATCAGCATATTAACCTAAAATGTGCCACTATAATTTATACAGAAAATTGATAATTGGAATATTAATACCAGACATGCCAGTATAATCGATGTAGAAATGGCCAATGAGCACTCCATTTTCTCCAGACATGCCAGTAAGATCAATGCAGAAATGAATAGATTGTAAGTATTACCTAACTACACTTAAACATACTGTACAGAATACTAACACCAAAGTTTTCTTCTGTCATACTGCTCCTACACTGCTTGTCTTTTTTCACTCTGCCTCCCTCTGACTGTAAAAAAATCCAAGATGACTCTGCATTCCAGAGTGGTATGCATGGCCGTCTGGGATTTTTTTTCTTGAGAGCAGGGAGCTGAAAAAAACTGAAGACAAGCAGGGCAACTCGGGACATTCAAACAGCTGGCTGTGAGCTGTCCTGTGAAAAACTTGTCAGTTGGGAGGTATACCCATACCCTCTGGGCTTATTAAGCCCCATCTTGTTAGAGCCGAGGGAGTAAGTTGTGGCCAGTCAACCTGAATTAGTGTCTTCTTAGACAAGAGTAAAGGCCATACGTTGGCTGATCATCTTGGTAAGTGAAAAACGGACCTGTTGGCTAAATGGATAGTTATTGTACAGGGATAAACAATTAAATTTTATAGGAAATGAAGAGGAGCGGCAACATACCCTACTTCCTTATCTTCTGATGCACCTTGCATTACTGTTGTCTCATCTGGCCTGGTCAGGCAAGTTCAGCCTATAGAATTACTCCTCCAACAGGTTACAGGCTGGCGGTAGGCCGAAACCTGCTCCTGGCACATCTTCTCTGAAGTGAGGGGTTCTTTTTATTACTTATTTTCGTCACTAGATGATGTGGGACAGGAAAGGTTCCAGCAGTAGGTGGTTCCCTAGTGTCTGTTGGGGGAGAGAATTGTCCTGGAACGGACATTTAAAGGAGAACTAAACCCAAAAGTTAAAAAAAACCTACCCTACATAGACCAGCTTCCCTCCTCCCCACAGCCTAGCTGCTACCCCGGGCAAATGCCCCTCTAAATGTCTTTACTTACTCCTCTGTGCAGATTCTGTCCAAGTGGAGTTCACGGGCGCCATCTTCGTCGCTTCTGTAATCTTCAGAATGAGACTGCCACTTCGGCAGCTGCACCGGTTTTTAAGGAGAAAAGTTGCTTAGGTGTCATAGGTTTTAACATAATTTACATCTGTCTGTCCTTACCCCACTCCTGGTTCTGACTTAAAAAGATGTAGCAGAAATCAGCTCTTCTCCAGCAAAGACAGGTCTGTTAATCAGATAGATCTGCTTCATTGTTTCAACAGGCAAAACAGCCAATGCAGAGAATACTGAGGGACAGATAGTGCTTTAAATTGCAAGAAAACAATAACATCTTTAGAAACTGGAATTAGCCCAAAATTCGGGAAGAAACCCGAAAAAAAAGTCAGAGATTCAGCAAATAAACCTGAATCTGAATGAGTTTAAATCAAGCTTTTTTTTAATAATAAATAAGATAACATTTTGTATAGGAGTTTGGTCACGGTTTTTTATTTAAAAAAATAGATCAATTCTGTAAATAACCCTCTAAATGTCTTTTTTACCAAATCTATTATGGCTGAAACCAATCAACCCAGCCCGTTTATATTTTGCTAAACCTAATTTAAGGAATACATGCTCCGTCATGGGTCTATCTACGTAGATGTCTGCTTTATAAATAAATGTGTTAGTTAACTGTGAAGTCTGTTGTCCCTTTTTTTTAAATTACAACATATTGTGAATGTACAGAGAACGCGGCAGATAGTCAATGGAAGGTGAAATAGTTGTTTTCTCACTATAATACACTGCAATATTCAGCAGTTCACACTCTGAAGTGCAAAGTAATTTCAGCACATTAAATAAAAATCAGGGTTTCTATTCACCGAGTGAGTTGATTTAGTAATACAGAGTTAAATCACAGGTTATTATCAGAGGCAGTAAAGCATATTGTGTTTATAAATGTATATATTGGAGCTGTCTAACAGAAGAATGCCTATTTTAGCACTTGTTT
Source organism: Xenopus petersii (assembly GCA_038501925.1). NCBI lineage: Eukaryota > Metazoa > Chordata > Amphibia > Anura > Pipidae > Xenopus > Xenopus petersii. The sequence goes on from CM076674.1 coordinate 150,473,841, forward strand.
TCATTGTTTGATGAATAATGCTTTCTATGTGACTTGAAAGCTTCATCGCAGCATGTAATTTCATGAAATTTATTATGTTATAAAAAACATCATGTTGTCTTATTTCCAGTAGGTTTCTGTTCCATGTACATTTAATTATAAATCCCATTGGTGCTGACTGTATTTCCTCTAGTATTTGTCATATTTTATTTAAATATAGAACATAGGTCCACAGTAAATTGCAGTCGCAGTTCTGCTGTAGTGGTGCCACGTCTCTGGATTTATGGCAGCATTCCATTGAAATGTAGATAACAAACAAGAGACCACACAACACTTGCATCTACTAAGGCAGTGCCGGAACTACCGGGGGAGCAGGGGGTGCTATTGGGCCAGGGCCCGAACCCCTCAGGGCCCCCCGGCAGCTCACGCGCCGCTGTTTCCGGGCCAAAAATCACATATGGAGGGGGCGGGGGGCCCGACTGTGCATCCCGCACCAGGGCCAGTCTCCCTCAAGTTACGCTACTGTACTGAGGGGAGCTTACCCCATTTTATTTGCCAGTAGATAACCACAAGATCAATATTTCGGGGGTGAATCTTCCCTTCATCAAGATACAAACAAATGTAGTTACAGTGCTTTAGTACTCTAAACTCACTGAAGTGAGGCTTGATTGGAAACCAATTTTTCTATGACTTTGGAATTTGTAATTTAATCAATAATTAAATAATAATTGAATATTTGCATAAACATCGATTTATTCTGAAGCAAACGATTAAAGGTGCCTAAAAGAGAGGAGGCTTTACTTACTCATCCCCATGTTCATATGGTTAAAAGTAAAATAGGCACCAGTTTAATTTGAGTACATCTGCCTATACCATATGTGAATGTACTTTTTATGCTGGTCATTTAAAACCTTTTGTTCTCATAAAGAGAATAAATGGTACCCATTATAGGAACATTATTCATGGTTTGCATATGGAAATGGAACTTTCTGTATTTCATCCCTGCAATTATAAATGGATTCTCTTGCAGTCCCTATATATTAATTTTGTTTGTTTGAGTATAACATGCATTTGGAACCTTACGTATTTATCTGAATTCCCCTTATGTACTGCTGTAAAGGCACTGTGTGTAGATGAACCGCACCTCTCACCCTTTCCACGATGTTTCCTGCCCCGGTGGTGCAGATCTCTCTAGACGGTTCGTGCGGGGGGGGGGGTGGAGAACAGGTGCAGATAAGCGTTCTCATCAGTCAGACCTGAATTAACAGTTCTATATGGCCACTTTAAGGTAGTTGAGGCTAAAAGTAAAATAGCAATTGTGGCATCCAGAGCAGGCCTGGACTGAGAATTAAAATAGGCCCTGGCATTTCAGGTACACAGAGGCCCACTCAGCCAACACAGAGGCCCAACCACCCCACTAAATACTGACTTTCTATGGGACCTTATAGCAGTCCCTCTGGCATTTGCCAGAACCCACAGATTGCCAGTCCGGGCCTGATCCAGAGTGTAGGTAGATAAAATGAGTAGGAAGTAGACTATTGTTGACATTTTGCGAGTAAAATAAAAACTTCCTGTACATAGGGAGGGCTTTGAAGGAATTTGATGATACATGGAAATGTCATTGCCCCATAAGAAACAAAATGGACCAAGTTAGAACAGTTGCATTAACCAATAGCAACCAATTAGATGTTTGCTTATATACAGTATACCAATATGCTATATACCATATACCAATAATTCTTACCTATTGATTGTAGGGTTGCCATATGTCTGGTTTTGACTCGGACAGCCTGGTTTTTGGGAGGGCTTTCTGGGTTAAAACTGCCTGTCTGATTTTCCAATGTAGGAAAACTGGGCAGGATTTCCTGATACTGACATGGCAATCGTTGATCACCACATTAAAGTTCCACCCAACCAAAGTCACTGCTCCGTCCCAACAAGGTCACTGCTCAGCCCTGCGATGTCATCGATCCTGCCCGGAGTTAGTGGCGGGGAAAGGGGCAACCCTAACTGATTGGTTTCTATAAAGAGGTGCAAATGGGGTAATCACAATGTAACTATGTAACCATGTATTGTTGCAAGGTTTTTTTTTAATAATAGAATAATCTTCCTGTTTGTTGCATCCCAATTTTGCCATAACACTACTACCACTAAATAATAAATTAAAAACCAAATAAGCCTGCATGGCAATAACAAAAATAAATATAAATTACCAAGCTATTTTGAACACCTCATAGAGCAGGCAGGACTCATGGGGAAGGTATTTCCGTATGCTGAAGCTTCCCAGTATAGTGGTGATGCCCAAGTGCATAAGTGTATTGTGATTATTGGTTTGTGCTGCTACCACTGAGTTGCTGACTAAAATAGCAAGTTTGCCAATGGGGAAATGGGAATTAGCTTCAAAGGAATGGAGAGAGCACTTAGCATTCTATTCCTATGGGAACCACTTGGAGTCTAACAGCAGATGAAGGTTCAATACTTAACCACATCAACCAATGATAGTTATACTCTATGCTGCTACTTTTGTAACCTTCCTGATAAAACCCTTATTTTTCTTAGGTAGGAGTCAACTGCTTCAATTTTTAAAGCTCAAACAAAAATACTGACATTATTCAGTCGTTTATAAACAGAATATGAACCATTATTGGATTCTGTAAAAAAGCTTTTCAAACCCCTTGTAATTTTGCACTCCTGCAGCGAAAGCCCCAGTGGCTTTATAAGCAATTTTTGTGTTGCATTATGATTGTAATTTTATAGAGGGAAAAAATTGCAGCTTTAATATTTGCTTTAAATGCAGAAAAGTATGAAGAATGCTGAACGGTGCTAAAACAAGATTAGAGACGACAAAGAGAAATGTTTTGAAATGTAAAATAAGACAAAGGACATGTGGCAGCGCTGGCAGTAATCCTTGTTAATGCTTTGCTTCCAAATGATTTTGTTGGCTGGAGAAGTTCTTTTTCTTTGGTGCTTTGCTTATGTCAATGCGCTCTGTTTTGCTGCTGTGTACTTTGATTATCTGCAGCATTTTCCAATGATATGAAATGACAGCTGACATGAAATAATGATCTAGCACTCTGAAGAGTGTTCCCCTGCTATGCACACCGTGCAAGCCAGACATGACTCCTAATTATCAGGCCCTTTTCAATAAAACACTGTTAACTGCTGCCTGAAGAATAATTCTGTTGCCTTTAGCTTACTAAGAAAAACCTATACAATATGTAAAGTTTAGTCCGATTTAACAATGTTATTTTAACTATGAGTTTAATCTAACAGATTGGACAGACTGGAGGAGCATGTCATGTCCTAAATGAGCATTTTGCACTACATCTGCCACACCCCAAGGTGGACCAAAATATGAAAATGTTACCTTCAAAACTCTACTGCTACTATATAGTGCACCATCATTCTGTATTAATGGCCTTTATGAAAGCATAAAGACATAAGATGAACGTTCTTCTGGCCATAGCACATCTTAACTGACTGGAAGTTTGGCCACACATGTTGATGGATAAATAAATGGTCAATTACTTATATGTGGCAGACAGTGTTTGGGGGGAATCTAGATCATATCAAGCCTCAAAACACAGACAGATGACATTGTGCACAGTGGCTCACTACAGCACTGCAATTCAGGGATCCTAAATTTAATTTCAACCTGGGCACTAGCTACTAGCTAAGGGATTTGTATGAGCTCCCTTTGGCTTTGTGGGTTTCCTCTAGGGATACCAGTTTCAATCTATACCACAAAAGCATACAGCAGTGGTACGGGAAGGTTTTGGCTGGGCCTCCGCAAAACAATCTTGGTAGGGGCCCAGTGTGCACACTAGTGATGCGCAGGTCTACAAAAAGTAGTCCCACACTTAACCCGCACGCACCTGACCCAAACCCTACCAGCACTTTTATTTATCGACTCGCACCCAACCAGCAAGTCACGAAAGGGGGTAGGGGCTGGGCAGATGAATGTCGATAAATAGTGACTGCCGGAAGCAGAAACAGTAATGTCGCCCATGACCCACAAACAGTGTGCGGAAGTCGTTTTGAACCTGCCCCACCCCCAATTATTGGGTTGACCCGCACATCACTAGTGCACACCAATGACTTCCCCCCATCCCCCGGGCCCTGGGGTCTGCTTTCTCTATTGCTTATAATGTGCTGGGATGTCAACTGCCCCTTTTAGATTAAGCCTACCTTGGTGGGTGTCCTAGGGTTTTATGTCCAAGTGGTGGCCTTTTGCAGCCTGGGATGTTTAAGGCAACGATCTAATGTGGATCAGCATCCAGACTTATCACGTTGTAACTTCTCTGACACAATTGCACTGGATGTAACTTCTCTTCATGGCTGAAAATGCTGCATTTTGGGTAAAAAAGAAAATTGCAAATTGTGTTTTACTTTTCTCTGCTGCCCATGTTGTCAAGCTCATAACGTAGAGGAGCCAGTAGGGTCTTTGACTAAAAGTATTTTCATTATATATACACAAAACAGACTGCCTTTGCCAAGTGGGCCCTAAAGAGGGTCCTAAATAAATCGTACCATGGAGCCTCATTGACCAATCCTCTTTCAGTTATGAGTACCTGCCAAATATGCAGTAAATGTACAGTGTCTAAACTACTATGTGAAGCACTATAATAGATGCACATTACTTAATATAAAAGATAACAAATGGATTCTGGAGATAGAATATGAAGACAAAGTGACATTTAAGAGTTAATTCCTGAGAGCTGGTTGTTTTTGCACAGTCATTGTAACAGAGGAGAAAATCAATAAGGTTAGATAGCAAATGAAACCAGCATTATTATTATTATTTTTATTTTAACCAAGCAAAACATTTGAATTTGCTCTGCAGCTAAAGGATTTACAGAGGTCTTTGCTTGGGTTTTCAGAAACATTTTACCCTTCTACTCTCAATCTACACAACTGTAAGAAATGAATTCCCTTATGAATATGGAATGAGTCAATCTGTGTCCTGTGAGTAGATCAGAGTAAAAGCTCTGTATCATATATATTTAATGGGGTAGAGCAAGAGCTATGTATGATTCTGTGTCTTTCGGTACAGAGCACAGGCATACTCACAGTAGAATAAATAATGTAGCTTGGATGGATCAAAGAGCTGATTCATCACTTGGATCTTTCCCAGTCTGTGATACACATGGGTGTTGACTAGTGTCTATGGATCAGTATGAGGCAGAGAGCTATGAAATGCAATTAGATAAACACATACTCTGCTTTCGCCACTTTTTTAGTACACTGTGGGACCCATTTATAGATGTATTTCATAACACTCTACTTATTTATATGTACCATTTGTGTCTTTCTATGCCAGTCATTTGTGGTGACATGAGGTCTGTTGTTCTGCAGCGTGTCATATTCCTAATGTCTATGGGTTACGGCAGCTTCAGTTTTTTGGCATATGGGCATTCACCTTTGGGCTGCAGATCTTTTCAAAAGGGTAAGTGTAAGAGTTTGGAGAATACAGGTATGGGACCTGTTATCCAGAATGCTTGGGACCTGGGCTTTCCGGATAAGAGGTCCCTCTGTAATTTCCGGATAAGAGGTCCCTCTGTAATTTGGATCTCCATACCTTGTCTACAAAAAACCTTTTAAATGTTAAATAAACCCAATGGGATTGTTTTGTCTCCCATACAGATTAATTATATTGTAGTTAGGATCAAGTACAAGCTACTGTTTTATTAATTATTAATTATTACCTTGGTTTTGAACATGTAATAACGAAGAACCACGGAGGAGGAACTTTAGCTATTGTATGTATGCTGCTTATTTTTAGTGGTTTCAGTGTGAGACCACAATGTAAGAAGGAATGTTGTATATAGACTGTATGGAATATGGAACATTATTTGCTCATTTTGCAAAAGAAAAGGATTCAATAATGTCTTAAATAGAGGGATGTTCCAAAAACAATACATTCAGGAACTCATGGGCTCATGTTAACATTAAGGAACTTACAATCCCCACCTGAAAGCACCATAACCGCAGACAGGGTTAGGGCATGACTGCTGTTATTGTCTCAGGGTGAATTACAGCAGCTGAATGACTATGAAGATTTTCATTCATCCAGGTCATGATATATATGATATAAGAAATTCTAAAACAACTGGACTTGCTGAGTAATCATTGAAGATGTTTTACTACTCAGCAAAGCAAAATGTCACACATAAAGCCTCCAGCCTTTAAAAAGGTGAGTCCCTATAACAAACTGACAGGTATTGTCCCAGATCGTTTTTCCATTATAGTGACTGTCTATAGCAGTGGCACTGTCCCCACAGGGAACCAATGCAGGAAAAGTCAGTTACAATAAGATTTAGGGGGAAATTCATTTGCTACTCTGAATATAACAGCAGGGTGCCTGCAATTACAATATTTTATGAATCTCTAGATTTTGATTTCAAAGTGGTTTCAGAAATTGGTGGATTAAACGATGGACCCACACAATGCCTAGAGTATGGTCTTCTGCCACTTGGCTAAATAAATATGCATTCTGGTTGCAACCTGTCTGGTTAGGTATATGTTCCAAAATCTTGATATAAAATTGCTTTCTTCTCTTTTTGTTTTATTTTTCCAGCACTGAACTTTTTTTATCTGGGATAAATCTCCAGAGATTAAATTCAGTGCTTGCAAGAAAAAAAAATATTTGTAATAACTGATAGGAATAGATCATCATTTTAATTGAAATTGGCAAAGCTGCACATGGGGAAAAAATCATTTCGGATCAACATTTGCAGTAAAATAGCAATTATATATACAGAACAAATGTTGCAATATCTTGCCAGTGTCATAGAAATATGCTCTCAACCAAGGCAAGCTATCAGAGTTACATGGGCTGCTAATGAATACCCATCAGACATACAGTGACATGACAACTTTATAACAAAAAGAAGACATTTTTAGTTTTGTAGTGCATTCCCAAATGTACCACTGTGTTTCTACAATAATGTGACATATCCTGTGCCTTAATAGTGGGATGTTGAAACTTTTTGTCAAAGACAATGAGATTTAATGAAACTATTTATTCAGTTCTGAGACTTTTATTATGGTTCATTACAATTTTATTGATATGTTTGGTGCCTGCCTCTCTGTTTGATCTGCTGTAAATAAGTAACTAAGCTAAGTACACAAAAGTACACATAAGTACACAAAATACTATATGCACAAAATATTAGGGGAAATATTATTTTTGTGCATGAAAAATGTCGCTGAGCATTTCTTGATTACTATCACATTGTGCAAGGTTTGTATAGATTTTAATGGTAAAGCATCTTGAGAGTTTTCAAGTAAGTGGAAAGATTTAAATTCCAAACGTTCCCATTGGTTCAAAAGGATATCTGGTTTAAGCATTTTTTGCTCAAAAATTAAAGTGGGTAACCATGATGAAAAATGATAAAAACAGATGATATTCTGTGGAAGTAAATTTTTTTTGGTTGAGAAAGAAATGTAAATTTGACCTTCAATAACTCACCCCATGAGTAAAATGTCTCTGCAGGAACATTGGTTCTACACTACAGTGTACTCCAGGGCACACAGGCACTTGATCTATAAATTAAGCTCCTATTGTTTCTTTATTCTCTTTGTGCACTGAGCACTTATACACCAATTGACAAGGCAGAGTTACTTTTTAAAGATGTTTAAGGCTATACAAGGATGAACTTTGTCAGATCTTTGGTCATCTCAAGTGCCAATTGCTGAATTATGGAGGTCTATGTAGGCCTGTTGGGAGAAGACAGCATTAATATGTCAAAAGCCTGGGGAAGCCAAGTTAGCAGCTTTTATCAGTCTTTGTGTGATCAGCATTAGTCCTAATATTTGCTTTTAATTGTATGCTGATGGCATTTCATTGAAAACTTACTTACTACATTGAATCTGCATTGGTGTTTGTGCCAGTGGAACAAGCAATCCACTTACTGTTTCCAAAGTCTTCATTGGCTAGTTGGTATAATCATTCTTCAACATGCAGAACATTGCCAAATTCCTCTCGAACGCTGTAAGTCATCCAATGACTCATCCAATGAGTAATTAGTGTACTTGTCTACAGGAGTAAGAATACTGAAACAAACTTCTTGTTGTTTTGCAATGGTCTATGTTTACTGGACTAGGGTATAATATGTCCATATTTTTACATAAAGGGATGGCCTCCTACCTGTAAAACAAAAACAGCTAGACTTGAGCCCTAAGGGAATTTCAGCAAAATCACCCACTTCAATCGGGTCAGATAAAATAGTTGTAGCCTTGATATATTTAAGCAAAACACACTGCTAGTAAGCTCTCTTCTTGTATTCTCTGCCCACATTCAGCAACACATGCTGAAATTTATCAAAACTGTGCCACAACACAAAGTACTGTTGTAAAACTGCTGATCTTGAATTGCCCTCTATGTACATTACTTCAGGTTCTAGAAACAGTTTAATCTATTAGGCTGCTAATAGATCTAGTGAATGACCCCTATCTCTGCATTTTATAATGCTGCCTTTTCTTCAACTTGGATGGTTGATAGAAGCATCATACTTCTTTTTTTTTCTTTCCAAGAACTATAATGAATTCAAAGAGAGAAAGAAAAGAACCCCTCTTCTATCAAGTGCTGTACATAGTCTCCCAAAATTGATTATCTTTCTAATTCCAAAACCAACAACCACTGGAGTTAAAAATTCAATAAAATAACAACTCTGTAACAACACCAATCCATAATCAACCTTCAATTAATTCTAGAATTCATTGTACAGTAAGGCCAGACGAGGAGATTTGGGGAGATTTTGTCGCCTGGCGACTTATCGCCACTCAGTGAGGCAACTTTGGGCGACTATTGAAAATGCATTGCCGTGTGTGCATTAGTGCAGTCGATTTGGCGCTGTAGCCTATGGGGAAAAGACGCTGAGGTAGTTTGGGGAGATAGTCGTGCAAAAGACGTGGCGATAAGTCGCCAGGCGACAAAATCTCCCCGAATCTCCTAGTCTGGCCTTAGCCTTAAACTGCATGTGCCATTGAATCAATTCATTAAATTTCTAATTATGAATCAATTAGTCAGTGCCTTCAGGTGATTGTACGAACCAATTAATTAATAGCTATATAAAGTGCTTGTATGAGATGATATAAAAAGATCCAATAACTTATTAGTAAGCAATTAATATATTTGTAATGTGCAGTACCAATAAATAGTAATTAAATTAACTCTCCCAATTGATTGTAGTTTATAACTAGTAGAATTAATTAATCGAAGGTTGATTACGAATTGGTGTCATTACAGAGTTGGTATTTTATTGAATTTTTATCTCCAGTGGTTGTTGATTTTTGAATTAGAAAGATAATCGAATGTGGGAGACCATTTATAGCACTTGATAGAAGATGGGCTCTTTTCTTTCTCTCTTTGAATTTTCTAAGCTATACTGATTAAATACCTCAGTTCTAATCAAGTGGATAAATTATAATTTAACAATCAAGCGTATCCTCTGTTACTTTAAATATAAGAATTATTATGGTAAATTTGTCAAGGAATTTATGTGCTATCAATGAAAGCTCTTATTACCATAAATTCTAAACCCATAAAAACACATACAGGTAGAAGTATTGAAATAACCTTCTTCTTTCCATTTTAAGAAATATGTCACATTTGCTTCATTAAAAAATGTAACTACATTCATCAAAGCCATTGCATTACATATCAAATTAAAAATATCGTAGCGGGAGATTGCAGCTTTCATGAATATGCATTTTAGAAATGACTTGCTTGCTTCCAAGAGAGTATATTTAACTTGGTTCACAAGGACGAGAATAGATTGCGAGAATGACTCAAAGACTTTCAGGCTCGTGTTCCCATGGCTTCTTTAACGAACACATATTTTTCTGGGCTTTTATCTGTTGCTCTTCTGGTCAATTTGAATAAATGGGAATGTTTATTTTACTTTATTTTTGAGTTTATGAAGACGCTGCAACATGTATCCATGGTTATAAATCTAACAAGCTGATTTACATTGTGACATGTGCTGAATGGTAATTTGAAGCGTCATTTTTATGAAAGTAGTTCTGGCAGTTATTGTGCCAGGAGATGGGATCTCATCCAAAAATCTCAAACATCAAACCAGCTTCCTTCTTCCAAAGAAATTAGTGAATAGTCGTTGGTATAGGTGTTCTGGTAAACCCTAGAACATTACAGCTGTAAAATTGTGTTAAATAAAATATTGATGATGGTGTTCTTTTTTTATTTCTTTCAAAATTAATTTTCTGCCATTGAGAGAGTAGAGCTGTTAGCCTACCCCCTATTTTGGCTTTGTTACACAATGGTCAAGGGAGGTGTTAAGGAAGCTTGTGGTCATCCAGCTAAAGAGAAGATGGAAATGTAGGCAAAGCTACAACAACATCACAGACAATGTTAAATCGAAGATTTAACCTTGGTGCAACGTGATACAGGAAAGAGTTAAGACAGAATGATAGATGGTCCCTTTCTTATGCTGTTGGTCTCCAAGCCATTGTGCCTACAGGGTCTTGTGCATCTGCATTAAGTTATATGACATAAAGTTAATGTCACATGAGGATTTTTTTTTTTTCGCAATGGTTTTATTAACATTTTAGAAGTACAAGAAAGTACAAAAAATTAATATTAAATTATATTTTATATTGATTATATTCAGAAATCCATTTGAGAAGGGAGGAGACTATAGAAGAAGAAGTAAAGCTAGAAAAAGAGGTGAAGTCACAAAAGAAAATTCAAGAGAGATTGGTTAGCCAACCATCAACTGTTAAAATAAAGACTGGAACCATGCAAAATAAAAGAAACATGTTAACTGTAAATGAGGTTGATCAGCAGTCTATATAAGGATTATAATAATAAATTGAAGTTTGCGTCACACTCCTGAAATCCCAATGTTGCTGGTCTTAGCCAAAAAAAAAATAGAATGGTTAGCAGTTGGGCCCAGGAGCAGCTCCAAAGATTCATGAAGTATCAGCTTTATCAATAAAACAAAGTCTAAAAGTAAAAGACAAAGATAGCAAATACATTAAAGGGGTGTTCACCTTTAATTTAGTATGTTATATTGTAGAATGGGCAATTATAAAAAAAAAAATTCAATTGGTCTTCATAATTTATTTTTTATAGTTTTTTTTTAAATTATTTGCCTTTTTCTTTTTTTGACTCTTTCCAGCGTTCAATGGTGGTCAGTCATCATCTTAAAAAAATGCTCTGTAAGGCTACAAAGGTATTGTTATTGCTATTTTTAATTACTCGTCTTTCTATTCATATTCCAGTCTCTTATTCAAATCAGTGCATGGTTTCTTTGGAATTTGGAACCAAGCAACCAGATTGCTGAAATGTTTCTATTTATCAATGCGATCTATGGGTCCTTTATCTGGGTAACTGAGTGAATAAATAGTAGTAAAGGGACATTCTGACTGCTGCTGCAACTGGGTCAACAATAAAAACAGTTCAATACACTTTGCTATCTATGACTGCTTCTCATTTTGAAGTGAAAAATATATGAGAAAGAAATGATATTAAACAATATTCCTGCATTTGTCTGTCTTCCTGCGGGTATGGGTTCATTTTCCCAACTACTTGCATCAGTGATTGCTGCTGAAAACTGAAAGATTCTTCACCTTTTGTGTGTGGAAATGATTTACACACAAGGGTTTCATGCATTTTCTTCTTCCTAAACATTTTGTACACCATTTGTAAAATGACCCTTCCAGCCTTCAAATCTGCCACAAAAGCAAAGTATTAAAAATGCTTCCTGAGCACCTTGTATGTGGTGTATATTTTATTCATAATTGCATTGATAAATCTTGCAGTATTTCTATGCATATGTGAACTAAATAATTCAGGTCCACTCGCATTGCTGATTTTCTGCTCAGCTTTATGTATAAAATGCTTATTACACATATTTTGCCCTTTGATGCTGCCAGTAGGAATAACCTTTTTATTTTTTCAAAAGGCAATCATTATGCTACAACACCTCTTTACTAACCCTAGTGATCAGAATTTTTTTTGCCAGGTTTCACTGTGAAAAATCACCCATAGATTGTTTTGGATTAAGCTCACTGCCTGTTTGCTTTGCATAACGGAGGTAGCATTAATACTGATTTTACTTGGTTTTCCCAATCCCCTTTTGTATGACAGATCATTAGAAGTTAAAATAAATAAGTCGAGGATATATTACCTTTCCATAATATGGAGCAGCATGCTTTGTCTACTAAAAAAAATAATTACATGTTAATTAAACAATTGTTTTGCCATCAACTTGAATGTATGCTTAGATACCATTAAATACAAGGTAGTTGGCCTCATTTTTTAAAAGACTGCACAGATCAATTCTAGGGGCACAAATGGTCCCTGCATGAGCCCCAAAGGAACAACTATACTTAAAATGGTAAGGTCTATAATGTGCCAATTTGCAGTACTTAGATAAAGCCTTTTACTATTCAAAAAAAAAAAACCCGGAACATATACACTGTTCTGAAAAAAACAAAATTTTCAACATAATGTCCCTTTAATACACCAGAAAATAAAAGTAAATGCAGAAATGTACAGATGGGCAGATGTATTAACATTCAAATGTATTTCAAAGGTATTATATATTATATATATATTATATAAGAAATTTCAAAATCTCAAACTTGAAAACATCCAATGTGCATTTTTGTTGTTTTTTTTTTTTTTTTTGTTAACTCCAAAAAAAATCTCAAAAACGTATATGTATAAAAACAGGAAAATGCCAGATTTCAAATTACCCTTTAATTTTGAAAATACAGCTCCCATTGAAACTTGAATTTAAGATCAAAGCTGCAAAACAAACTCAGATCGCAAGAAACAGTTCAATTCGAATAGTGATAAATCTGACCCATAGGGGAAGAGACACTAAAGGGCGAAGTGGCCGACACTAGCGACAATTCACCAGAAATCCCATCCACAGGGACATCACCAATTCACTAACAGGTGTAGAGGACAATTCCCTAGCGCCCTTTAGCGAATTTGCCTCAAAGACTACATGAACTAGCAAATTCTGCATTGATTTGGGCATTGATAAAGACTTAACTAGCTGCATCATGTGCATTATTTTTTTGAATTATTTATAACATGTAAATACCATTATAATTAAGTGACTTACTGTGAATGTATTCCAGAACCATAAATGATTTTACTGTCAACATTTATCATTCCAGTTATAGAGATATGTTGCTATTTAATATTCATCTTTACTGTTTTCTTTTGCAAAGACTGCATTGACCTTGATGTTTCATGCTTCCTGTGTTTAATGGGTAATGGAAGTACTTTCCAGTAGGGACTGGATGTATGTTCAGCAGCAATCACTGATGGCCATCTGTAATCTTTGCTTCTTTATGGAGAGAGCCCCAATGACTTTCACTACAAAGGGCTCCACTGATGCACTGCATTAAAAAGCTATTTGAAGGAAATTGGGTAAGGTGCTTTTTGTACAGGCTATACAAAGGAATTAATATAAAAGCTTTTTGTAGACATTTAATAAAAAGAAGTAAGAAAAATTGGCCAATTTCCTGTGCCATCCAAGGAGCTCTCTGAGCATACCACTATTCCATTCACAGATCGAGTGCTCTAATAAAAGGAAGCTTGCATTGCATACCATGATGCAAGGATCTGAAAGGGCATACATTAAGAGCCAAAGTGAAATGGGCATAAGATTTTATTTACTTTTACGGATATCTAAAATAAGTCATCTGGCAATGGAAGCACAGCTCAGTAGCCCACCATGCATTTTTTTTAATCGGTAGTGCAAATGTTTTAATCAACATGCCATTAAAAGTCTTCTATAGTACATCATGAACCAGCTACTACTGATGTAATACTGGCATTAGATGGGTGGAGAGGCCTGCTCATTCAGCATGTGACACAGGTATAGGATCCGTTATCTGGAAACTCATTATCCAGAAAGTTCACAATTATGGGAAGGCTATGACTCCATTATAATCAAATAATTCAGTTTTTTTAATGATTTCCCTTTTCTCTGTAAAAATAAAACAGTATCTTGTATTTGATCCCAACTAAGATTAAATGAAACTTTATTGGAGGCAAAACATTCCTATTGGGTTTATTTAATGTTTACATGTTTTTAGCAGACAAGTATGGAGATCCAAATTACAGAAGGATCCCTTATACAGAAAACCCCAGGTCCTGAGTATTTTAGAAAACAGGTCCCATACCTGTATATTGACCCATGTATGAGGCAAAATACCTAATTATCTAATTAAGACGTGTAAAAGGTATAAACACAAATTACTTTGTTCAGTCCCTCTACTATTCATATTCCGTTCTATCTTACACCCTGTTCCCCAGCAGCTAGGGTACTTAAAACATAGCAACCAAACCAGAACTTAAACCAGGATGATTAAAATGCCATGCTTGAGAGCTGCAGAACAAAAATGTAAACATTTTAAAAACTACAATAAAATAATATATGATTTGAGAATAATTTCCGTCATTTCCTTGAAACATTTTAAAATTTGACTGTTTGTATCAAATATTAGAGCAAGTCTCTTAATTGAAGAGGTAGAGCAAAAAGTCTTTTAAAACTTGGAGGCCTATTTATTGAGGGTTTTTGAAACCACAACTAAACTCACTTTCTCTTTAACCACCAATGTCATAAAATGTATAAAAAAAATCCGAACTGAAAAAGCATGAAAGGGAAAAGTCACGAAAACTGCGACTTTTTCACATTGTTGCACAAAAGCCAGTGTCAAAAATACCTGAAAACCTCTAAAACCACAAATCAAAGAACAATCTTCCAGTTGTAAAAGGGACACATGCCATTGACTTTTATACGCTTTCAACAGGTTTTAGCTGGAGTATTTTTGTATTAGGAATTGATGCATTTTTGGGATTTTTGCTGTCAAAAAACGTGACCTGAAAAAGTTGTGGCTTAATAAATCGGCCCCATAATGTAAACTAACTTTATAATACACATTATTATATTTATTCCCACTGCAACAAATTAATGCATGAAATAGTGCACTCTGGAAACAATTTTGCCAAAACTCAATTTAATGCACATTTTTCGGTAGGTAATATTTCTTAACCATTACAAAGTGCAAAATTCATGGGTAGAATTGTGTAAGATTGGAAAAAAGACTTGTCCACCTGCCCAAGTGCTTCCACATGAAAGCTTTATTTGTTCGAGCAAATGTTACAAATGTTATTACTTTTCACTTTCATTCCGAAAACTTTTCACATCATTCCGAAATGATGACGGCTTCATAGTATATTGCTAGCTCACTAAATCAGTAGGTGCACATAATTACATTTGGGCTATATTAGTTGTCTCAGATGTGTTTTTGTTGAACAAACCAATAGGAAAAGTAAGTTATTTGGCAGTGAATTGGGGGTTAGGGCACACTAATTTACTAAAATCTGAATTTATCTCACAATTCTAATAAAAAAAGCTTGACCAAACTCCCATGACTGATTTTGTCTTATTTATTAATAAAATAACTTTAGTCGTATCATGAAATAACTTGATAAAATCGATTGAAAACCCAAATCGTACAAAATTTTTAGGCTATTTTCCCAAATCGTTCAATTTTACCAAGTTTTTGCCTAAAAACCCCGAAATGACCAGATTTGCGGGTTAAACGGAGCATAGACCGTAATAACTTTAAATTGGGATCAGTGCCTCGCCCATTGACAGGACTTCAAAAGGTATGAGAAGGCGGATTTTCAGGTTCTGGCTTTTTGCAGCTACGTGGTATAATAAATGTCGAAAAAATTTATTTTTAGGCAGTCTAAAACCCTCCTGCTCTTATACACTTCATACCCCATGCCATGATGTATTGGCATGTATACACATGAAAACACAGGTGTATCCACCCTTACCAGTAACTAAGATACAATTAATCTTCATTGGAAGCAAAACAATTCTATTGGATTTATTTAATGCTGACTACGACAGATTTTTAAGTAGATGTACAAAAAAAAAAAGTGGCCAAACCAGAGAATCTGCTCCTAAAAGATTTTTAACTACCCTTTAATGTTATAACATTGTTATCATTGTACGTTCTAGTTTTTTCTATTGCTGGAGTAAGTAGTAATGTACATCCCTCCAGGTATTCATTGTTCTACAGCTGTAAGGACTCACTCTGGTGGTCTAGTAGGTAGCTGGGTCCACCGCGCACCTTCATCGTGGACGCCAGCTGTGCTCCCTCCTTCTTCTCCTGTGCCGGTCTCCTCTATTGCACTTGCTGCACGCAATTCCAGATTTTATAGGCGCATTCACGCTGGCGTGATGACTTCATTCTGCAACGGCGCGAAATTCAAAGTATTTAAAGGGGCTTAGTATTATTTCATATTGCAGGTTGTTAGTTTATATTTGTAATCCTGACCTTTGCCTGCCTGATTACTCCATCTCTCCAATCCTTCCTGCTTGTGACTACTCTGAACTCTCCAATCCGACCTTTGCCTGTCCACTGACTATTCTACATTCCGGCCTGTCTGACGATTCTCTGCTTGTGCTGGTCCCAGTGTCAGACTGGGATGCCAGGGGCCCACTAGAGACCTTAGGCTGAGGGCCCACTTTCCAATCTATTATACCTCCTCTCCTCACTCAATCTCTTTATTCTCCTAGTCTCTACAAAATGTACTCTATTCTTCCATTATTAAGCATCTTTTTCTCATAAATAAATAGGGAATGACCATGAAATAGGCTAAATGGTCAGAAGCAAGAGGCCCACTGACACCTGGGCCCACCGGGAGTTTTCCTGGTATCCCAGTGGGCCAGTCCGACACTGGCTGGTCCAGCCTGTCTGTTCCAGGTGGTGTTCTTCCTTCCAGTATCCTGGTGAGATGATCGTGCCCATCCAGAACCGTTAGCTTTGCTCCTCTCTCAAATAAGACCTGGCGGCGGTTATAGGCAGAAGTGAGAGCTGTGACCGGGGAGCTTAGCTTGGGTTCTGAATATAGGGTGACGAATGTGACAACAGCAGTTCTTCAAGTCAGACATCTATGGAACTACAAATACTAGCTGTGACAAACAGCAATACACATACAACTTTGTCAATTATTTTTCTAAACTGTAAGATTCAGAAAGTTTTCTTTTGCCCACTCAAGCTGTGGGCGTAAATCTCAATGTTCACAAATTGTACCACAAAGCAAATTGAATATTTATTATATTTTCCCTTATATGTGTTAAGCTGACTGTGGTGTAAGTCATGAAAATAACATTACTGAGGTCATGCTCAGAGTCAAGGCATTTAGTAAGGTTAGTTGTTGCAAAACAGAATGAAACATAATGAATTAACTTGAATTAACCTGTAAAAAAATCCTATTCCTAATGACTCCTTTTTTAAAATACAGTAGTAAACAGAAGAATCATAGTTTAATGGGCTGTTCACAAATAAATTACTTTTTGAGTATAATGTAAAGAGTGATTTTCTAAGACAGTCTGCAACTGGTCTATATTCTTTATTTTTTTTTTTTGAATTTGTGAATCATTTGACTTTTTTTTTGTTCAGCAGCTTCCTGTTTGGTATCTGTTTGCTAGTGTCCAGTTGACCGTAGGAACCGGGCAGTGAATGAACAATTTGAAGATGAACAGGAGAAGCTTGAACAGAAAAATAAGTAATAAAAAGTAACAATAACAATAAAACTATAGCTTGGCAGAACAATAGTATTTTAGCTGTCTAGATCAATGACCCCATTTAAATCTAGAAAGAGGTAGAAGAAATCAAAAAGCATAAAAAAATAAAAATGAAGACTATTATTATTTAGCCACAATACAGCATTGTTGCATCCACAAAGGGGAGATGTGCTGAATGCAATTGTGTTCAGTGACTCAAAAAGAAAACTATGCTTTATCACAAATCAGACACAATTGCACTCAAAAATGTGTTGGGACTGCATCATTTCAGAATAAAAATGACGATTGAGTGTGATGACTTTCATCAAGGGCAGAGACACATGTGGCTATTCGGGGAGATTAGTCGTCCGGCAACTAATCTCCGGCGGGATGGCATTCAGAGCGCTTCGTTTTCCAAAGTCGCCCGAAGTTGCCTCATGAAGAAACTTCAGGTGACTTTGAAAATGAAGTGTTCTGAGTGACATCCCTCCAGCGATTTTCATTCTAGCCAGCAGAAGGCTGGGGAGGTGTTCGGGGAGGTTATTCCCCCCGAAAAGAGGAGATTTGTCGCCGGGCGACTAATCTCCCCAAATTGCCACTTGTGTCTCTGCCCTAAAGGTACTTTGTCCAGAATCCATCCCACAGTCCATCCCATAATGATTTGTACATAAGTTTGTTTATTGATGCTGGGACCCTGGAGCTACCTATACTGCCCAAGACATCAATTTGTGCAACAGCTGCATCAGTTTTTGGAAGACTGCAACTGCAGTTGTGGTCATAAATAAAGTTTAATGTCAGAGGTACATGTAATCAGAATCAGCAGTGCAGGTACATAATGAGCAGATACTGCTTTCAGAAACAATTATATATACAAATAAAATCATTTAACATTTTTAACACCCACAGGATTCAGAGGATGAGATATTGGAAAGCCTGTATTTGGCCTTTAGTAGTGATTACTCCTTTAACTTAGAGTAACAATTATCTTCAATATTTTATGTAAAAGAGACTACTCATAAAAATTACATTTCCCTGTGCTTTAAAATAGCAGTCTTGTGATTTTAAATGTCCTTCCTTCCCTATTTCCTGTAGCCTGATAACAGGATATGCTAATCCAGGCCATTGCGTCAAGTCTATAAGGGTTATTTGTAACGTCTTCAAAGGACACACCATTTGCAATAAATGTTTGCAAATAACTTAATAATGAAAATCATATTAAAAACACTATAAATATCCAGTAATTGAAAACTTGGCTGGCCAGAGTTCAGACGTATCAGTCATGTGTGTCACCATCATCAATTGCACACAACTTGGTTTCAAACTATAATAATGCTGTGTGTATGACCAGCTTAATATAACAGAACATAAAATGGTATTAAAAAAATGTAATGATATTATAGTAAAGTAGGTAATTTTATGATCAAATTATCTCTTGAATGCCTACCAAACTAATGGCACAAACTGAGCAAGCCTCTGTGATCAGTTCACACCTAAACCATTTGCCTCCCATCATGCCAGGTCAGAGGCTTAACTAGAAGTTACCCCACAGCAATATCAAGTAAAACTTTGGTAAAACTTTGGTAATAAAATTTTTCTAAACTTATATTAAAACTACTCATGTGTCAGCAGTGTTGGACTGGCCCACCAGGATACCAGGAAAAGTCCCGGTGGGCCCAGGTGTCAGTGGGCCCTCAGGCTGCTAAACATTTGGCCTATTTCATGGCCATTCCCTATTTTTATGAGAACAAATAGGCTAAATAGTTGGAAAAATAGAGTATAGTATGTAAAGAAAAGCGACTAGGAGAATAGAGGTTGACTGAGGAGAGAAAGAAAGGAGAGGTAGAGTGGGCCCCTGGTCTAAGATTAATTGGTGGGCCCCTGGTCAAAGTTTTTGGGTGGGCCCCTGGTGCCCCAGTCATACACTGTGTGTCAGTGCACAGCTAGTCCTGCTATTTGTCCTGCCCCCCCTCCCCCAGCAGCTGTAAGGCCTCCATAGCCAAGACCCTGAACTGTGGTAAAGTAGGACTGGACTACCTAGTGTGCACATAAAAACATCTACCAAGACAAAGGACATAAATACATAGAAAAACTTTTTAAAATTTATTGTAAAATGTAGTAAAGTTATATATTGGAGATATGATTTTAAAAAAAAAAATCCCTTTTCCATATGTTATGTTACAATGGCTGAATTTCAGGTATATTAAAAATGACCATTTATGCTTCACCTAAAATTACCTAAATCTACAGCATTGCCCATTGTAATGTAAAATTGTGCTCCTAAGGGCTCTTATCCAACCACAAGACGCACTACTAAGTTCAAAGATGGGTGCAGAACTGTACACTTTAAAATGCCATTTAGGATCTTGCACTTATATGCTGTTGTTTGTACTTACTGTATGCTATGTGCCAATATGCTGGTTGCAACCTGCTTTACAGAATAAAGCACAAGGTACAGTGCCTTGAGTATGTGCTAAGTACAGTGCACCGTCTGTGATTTGTGCCTAACATTTGAAATGGTTTGTTTGTTTACTGCCAGGATTGCCACATTAGACAAAAATTGCAAAGATTTTGTGGTAAGTACAGGTATGGAACCTGTTATCCAGAATGCTCAGGGCCTGGGGTTTTCCGGATAAGAGATCTTTCTGTAATTCGGATCATGATAGCTTAAGTGTACTGGAAAATAATTTACATAGGATTTAAATATGATTATTTTGCCTCCACTAAGTGTAAATTGTATCATAGTTGGGATCAAGTACAAGGTACTGTTTTGTTATAACAGAGAAAAGAAATAATTTTTAAAATGAGTTGGATTATAATGGAGTCAATTAGAGATGGCCTTTCTGTAATTTGGCATAATTGATAACGGGTTTCCAGATAATGGATCGCATACTTGTACAATTATTCTGCATGACAAATAACATGAGGATAAAAAAAGACAAATGTCTCATTTCCATGGGAATTCATAGGAAAGTGAAAAAAAAATCGGACTTATTTTGTAAATGAGTCTGCTAGCCTCTCCTTTCAATAAAACCGCAGTACTTAACTTTAATTCTGTCATGAGTTTCACTGAAACGCGACTTTGTCACTGCCAGCAAGTACAAATTACATCTTGTCATTACTGAAAATTAATTCAGGGATTTAATTCCCTAAACAATGAGCATATAGCATGTAGAACTATTTTAGTGCTATTTCTAGACCTTTCAGATATTTTATGCATCACTCTCATTTTCATCTTCTAACATTAAAGCATTTGTCAGTCTTATACATCTTTAACATGCTGCAAGAAGATATGTGATTTATCAGAATTATTAACAAGTTTAATGGAACACAAAACCCGTTATACAGATCATTTTATTATAGTGTTGTTACATATTTAATTACTATGTAGGCCATAAAGTTGCAGAAAGGCTACCAGATAAACTCCAATACATCCCTGGTCCATGGCTTTTGGACAGTGGTGTAACTAGAGTGCGCCGCCCCCCTCCTGCAAAAAAATCTTCAGAGGGGCCCGTTGCACTCCAAACCCCATCCTTCCGCCCAATTCCCCTGACTCTGCCCACTTCCCTAAACGCCTCCGCTCACTCAGTGCTGAATTGAGTCCCCCTTCCTTGCCGCAGGTAAGAGAGCAGCTGGTGAGATGGGGGTTTTCTTATTAGCTATAGAGGGAGACCCCGCTTCCTCTATAGTTACGCCACTGCTTTTGGATCTCCAAAAATGCTAAATGCTAAAATATAATTAAACCCAATAGGCTGATTTTACCTCCAACAAGGATTATTTATATCATAGTTAGGATCAAGTACAAGGTACTGTTTAATTATTACAGAGAAAAAGGAAATCATTTTTTAAAATCTGAATTATTTGATTAAAATGGAGTTTATGGGAGAAGGTTTTACTATAATTCAGAACTATCTGGAAAATGGATTTTTGGATAACGGATCACATACCTGTAGTGTGGTTGAGCAGTTTGAGCATTTTCTGCAGTCTGTCAAATCAGCAGTGGGCAATTGGAAAGGTGCACAGGACTAGCTGGCTTAGAAGCAGATACAGTAAATGCAGACTTTGTATGGGTCACAAAACATACAGTTTCCATTAGGTGTGTGGGCAATACAAACTTGTGAGTGTGTGAAGCAATGTTCAGTCTAAGCAATGCACTTAAAAGTTTTGATGCCAACATATACAAAGGCAGTATTTTGTTTGAAAACACATCTCTGCACACACAAAAATAAATATTTAGAAAGTTTACCCAAAATATCTTTTTAGCATCCCTGAGAAGTTGCTAGAGGAAAGATTTATGAGTATCTGCTGGCAATTGCTTGTGTAAAGTACCAGTAAACATTTTTGACAAATCCATATAGTGTTCTTATGCAGGGAAAGATTACACATAGCAGGGAAGTCATGTATTGGAACAACTTAGAATATGTTGGTGATGCAACATATAAAGAAAAATATAGTGTTATCGTAGTAAATGACCACTTTTAAACAAAGGTTAAAGATTTAACATGAGGAAAATTACAAAGTTGGATCGCACTAAAAAATGTTAATTTACAGAAAAGAGACTTTACAAAGATATAGTCATTTGACCTACGCGTTTCGACCATGAGACAGTCTTCATCAGGGGCACAGAAATGAAAGTGGAAGGCAGGATTCATGAGGGGCAGGCTGTGGGCAATACCTCATCTTGCCCCCTAACTTGCATGTAATTCAGGGTATGGTGCAGACATTGCCAAGACCCAAGTCATCTGTAACTCAGCACTAACAGGTGTATTTTTAGTGTTTCTGTATTTTCTGCACCCAACCACCCACCCATCCACTTAGCCACTCACTGATGCACAGGGTCAAAATAGCAGGCAGAAAAGTTATGTGTCTAGAGTCTTAACACGCTCCCAACCATTAGCACCCTGGAGACTCTTCTGCCTACCTCAAGAACTGGCCCTGGCAAAAGTATATCCTAATATACTATTGATATAGCTCTGTTTACATTTTATGATCTTATATGTGAACCATCATGTAATTTAATTAGCAAAATGTGCTTTGGACACTTCTTTTCCAACACTACAGTATAGTTCAGACTTTATTTATTGGCATAGCAACTGTGAGGGCACTGTACATGTTTGCCTATTGGTTTGGCTGTTAGCAAAAGGGTTCACCTTTAAATTAACTTTTGGGGGCACATTTACTTAGCTCGAGTGAAGGATTAGAATGAAAAAAACTTCAAATTTCGAATTTGGCTACTTCGACCATCGAATTGGCTACTTCGACCTTTGACTACGACTTTGAATGGAACGATTCAAACTAAAAATCGTTCGACTATTGGACCATACGATAGTCGAAGTACTGTCTCTTTAAAAAAAACTTTGCCTACCTACTTCGCCACCTAAAACCGACCGAGCACCAATGTTAGCCTATGGGGATGGTCCCTATAAGCTTTCTAACCTATTTTTGATCAAAGGAAAATCCTTCGATTGATAGAATAAAATCCTTCGATTTTTCCTTCGATCATTAGATCGAACGAAATGCGGTAAATCCTTCAACTTCGATATTCTAAGTTGAAGGATTTAACTTCGGTGGTCGAATATCAAGGGTTAGTTAACCCTCGATATTCGACCCATAGTAAATGTGCCCCTTAGTGTGATGATATTCTGACATAATTTGCAATTGGTTTTCATTTTTGTTTGTGTGGGGTTATTTTCTTTCCAACCAATTGTTGTTGAATTTTTCAATAAACAATTACACAATCAATGCAAAAAAAGAGTGCAAGCAAAGATACATAAGATATGAATATATAAGGTACATATTCACTCTCATTAATTAACTCAGGGACAATAGCATTGAAATGCAAGAATTGCTACTAATGGGCTAAATTAAGATACTATGGAACTCTGAGACTACCTGTTCTGATTGCCTTTCCTTCAATTTGTGGTTAATAACTTTTTTTATTTTCTTCCTTTCTCTAGAGACTATATTATTTATCAATATATTCCAAGTGTACAAAAAAAGAGTCTATTTTGCTACCACAAAATTTAATTGATTATTTGTGGTTTTTCAGTTATTTAGCTTTTTATTCAGCAGCTCTCCAGTTTGCAATTACAGCAGTCTTATTGCTAGGGTCCAAATTAGCCAAGCAAACACTGATTTGAATAAAACACTGGAATAGAAATAGGAATAGAAAGATTAGTAATAAAAAGTAGCAATAACTATATATTTGTAGCCTTACAGTGCATTTGTTTTTTCGGTGGGGTCAGTGACCCCCATTTGAAAGATGGAAAGAGTCAGAAGAAGAAGGTTAATAAAACTATGCAAAATAGAAAATTCATGTCAATGGAAAAGTTGCTTGCAATTAACCATTCTACAACATACTAAAAGTTAACAGAAAGGTGAACCACCCCTTTAAAGGCAGCTGTTATAATTGATACAATAGTTGCTAATATTCCACATATGCTGCTGAGAAATGTATCAACTAATATAGCAAATTGTATAATTTCAGAATCTGCACCTGGATTACTGAGCTGCCAAACTGAGACACCAGAGACACAAACATTGGAATTTAAACTTACATTCAAAGCAGTAAAATCATCTCAGTAGAGTATAGTATATTGTCGGAGCCATATATTGCATAGCTTTGCTGTACATGGGAAGTGGCATTGTAGAACTATGAAATGACATACATAAAATAATAAATATCTCAGTCTAAAGTGTCTGTCCCTTCAAAAAATATTGTTCCTTCTGTTTGATGAAATAACAATTTTAAACCTAATGCGTATATATTTTATATAAACAACATAAATAATTAACATAATAATTCTAAACAAGGTTTTCTTTGAACAAAGGTGCTTTACATGTAGGCATGCTCAGGTGATAGGGAGGAAAGAACATGGCAACTGGCAGTGCAGTCAGGGTTACGCTGTAAGTTGCAGTTCATCAGCAGCTGGAGCATTGCAGGTTACACATCACTGATATTTATACTGACAGTACTGAATATATTTACTATGTATTTCTGCCCTTCCCAGTGGCCTTATGTTGTTATGGCCATAAGGTGAATACCCTTAAGGCTGTAACCAAAAACTGTCATATCTATGAGATATCTAAAAGCCCATGGGCCCAGGTGTGACATTTGTTTTGGGCCCACCTCTGCCTTAAAAAACAGAGAAGGGTCATAGTACTAGAATGTTTTTCTCGAGTGTAGGTAACCAAGTCCCTCAAAATTGCATTAAATTAGTCTTGCTTCTGTTATAGGATGCTGGGAGTTGAAATTCAAGCACCTATGAAGGGTTTTTCTATATTTTTCTTATAGGCTGCCCGCACTTGCATACCTCACAACATTTAAATAGTAAAATATAGGCCACACCTCTGATTCATTCTGTCCAACCTTTTTTTTGGATCTGCTATTCAGGAGTATTCCTCTTATATAAGAACTACTGAGAAGTGTGCACTTTTAAACAGGAAAGTATTAAAGAATGACATATTTCACTATTTAGAACTCAATTGCCCTGTAAAGCTACCCAATTCCCAGTATACCCACCCCTACCAGTTGTAGTAGTACCCATAATATCATATTTTTTACATAATATATATGTGTATATATATATATATATATATATATATATATATATGTATATATATACACATATATACACACATAAAATATCTGCTTTTAGAGTAGCCAGAATTGTTAATCATTGCTGAGATGACTGCTACAGTGATGGGATAAAAATAATAATACTGACACCTTTTTTTTAGTTGATCTTTCTCCCTTCATAAAATCGCAGACAAATCATTCTGTTCCTTCCGTAGCACAGTGAATAACCTCTATGGCAGTGGCCTATTTCATTTGTCAGTCAGCGAGAGCTGTGGGTGAATAAAAGGGACAAGCATCGCAGTGAATTAGTACAGTGACTCAGTTTCTACATGTCATTTTTAATAATGAACCTTCCATCTAATTGTACTCATGCTTCAGCTAATGTTTTCCGCAGTTCCACGTACTTTTTTGCTTCAGGAGATAAATGGAAAACAATGGACATTTGGAAGTTTTATTTATTTTTTTTTAGCAAAAAAAAGTTTCATAGGAACTGTTGTTCTCTGTCACTAGAACAATATATTTCAGCTAAAACTAAAACGAATTTCTTATCCAGTTATGATTTCTTTGTTGGTATGCTGTTTAATTTGCTACTTTCTTCCTTTTTTTATCCATTTCTTTTGGTTATTATGGCAGCTTTTTATTATAGTTCTATACAGAGAATCTTAAAAGGGCTGTTCCAACACCAGAAAAGCTTGTTATGTTGAAACACAGACAAATGTTACTAAAAAACTCAACTAGTAACCCAGGCCCGTACTTGCTAGTGTTTGACCTATGAGTGGTGGGCAGAATCATGTGGGCATTTCTTCAACCACCTCTAACGTAAGATGATGGAGCATTAGGAGGTGCAGCCTAATACAGGTGGTAAGGATAGGGCTAGCTCCATCACCTGACACTGTGCTTTGCTGCTTGCACTGAATTATTAATCTGGCATGAGGAACAGAGGGCAGTTTACCCCAGGGAACAGGCGCAGGCGCAGCTTCTTAAGTGTGAACTAAGGGGCATGCAATTGTGCTCTCAGGTATAGTAAATGACCCATATAGTGTTTTATACCTTATTGCCTTTATTGCGCTTTTAAGGCTAAAAGCTCATTTATGAACATAAGAGCAGTGTGTAAAGTGCAGCTTACCCACAATACAGCATTCTTCCCACAATTCCAATATAATTGTGGGCACACGGTGAGCTGTGTAAGACGCGACTACATTCAGTCATACATACAATAATTTCACTGAAAAGTCTTAATGTTTGATGTCAAATGAATGTCTAGCCATGATTATGCACAAGTCTGCTGCGCCTATTGACACAGCCTGCTTCTTTAGACTCAAGTACCTTTAGAAAATGGAGTCAATGTGTGCAACAACTGCGTCCATTTTTGCGTGACTGCATCTACAGTTATAAACAAGCCTTTTCAGTTTCTGCCTGGTATACATTCCATAAGCACACTATTTCCCCATCGTCTTCTTACAGTTCCTAATCTCCTGTCCACCTTTATCTGTTTTACCCGTTTCCCCATAGACCCAACCTCTACCTCCCACTTTTAAATGCTTGACTTCCTAAATAAATATTCTTAACACTGTCAATGTAAACAGCAATGTGTAGCACAAGTATAACATCATATCCCACAATATCTTATCCCTTTAGTGGAAGCAGACCATGCAATTGGTTTATTGATGCTTTGTATGGTCCCTAGGTTCCCACAACTAGATGCTTTGAGAATCAGAAAATTAGTTTACGCAGCAATGAATATCAGTCACTACTGTAAGATGACAGACAGTGCAGCATAAACAGCTATACTGAAAGGCCACAGGGGTTAACTGAACTCAGTGTCAGCATAACCTACTATTGTTACTGAGCTCTATTGTGTGGGTGTTCACATTGTATTTTAATCAGCTCCAGACAAATATAGAATTCTATTTAGGCTTGAATTTTGGTTTTTGTGTTTTCAGGCAATCAACCAGACTGGAGGTAGCATTTCTAGGAGCTGGACCTTGCCACCATGTTGGGTGGCAGTCCCAGTGGGCCCTGGACACCCCAGTCCGACACTGTGTGATTTTGAACCCTTTTGTGCCACAGACAAAAAACTGTTGTGACGCCTGGCCATTATGCAGAAAGTGGGATATTTCCAATATCATTTATTCTAGACACCCACAGCTATGACAAATTTGCCTTCAATGTCCATATTCAGTATGATGTTCCACTAATTCATGGTCTGCGGTCTTCAGTTGATCTTGCCTGCATAACTGCAATGCAGCAATCAGCATGTTCAGCGACAACACTGAGGGCAGAAAGCCAGAGTCCCTCAGAATGAGAATTCTAAACCAACAGTCATACAACTTACAGAATCCCTTTTCACAATATGTGTGTTGGTAGAAAAATGTATGGTAACAGAGACTTTAAAAGTATTATTATTTTTGCTAGAATAGAGGAAAAAGAAGACAATCGTAAGTTACAGCTTCTGCCATATATAATTTAATTTCTGCTTTAAGTGATATTGACACAAAAAAAAATATTGTTCAAAATATTAATGTAATAAAGTTACCTATAGCTGATAGTTTTTCACTCATAGGACTGCTTTTGTAAGTAATTGTTACTTGAAGCTCCTAAACCTGACTGTTTTGCCAGCCTGACTGTCCCTTCTCAACATGTCAGTTAGTTTCTAATGCTAACAGACTGCTGAAGCTCAAATATGGCAGCACCCTCAGAAAGGAACATGGTGGATCAGATGGGTAATGTAAAGGCATCTGTAAAAACTTGTATGGCAAAATTATAGATACTGTAGCATGCAAAGACAATATTATTATGTATGTAAAAAAAAAAAAAAAGTTTCATTTCTGTTGTCAGTATCTCTTTAAGTTTCTAGAATATTAAATCTCTATTTTGCAAGCGTTCATATTGGAGTAGAATAATCTGGCAAAATTGGTGCCTGTTCATTTTTAAACCCACACAGCATAGGTACTTTCAGAATAAACTGAGTAAAATATGGAACAAAAATTGAAGTGGATAAAGTGTGTGAATCATCTACTTCCTTAGCGAAGTACTTACTAATTATGCATAACTTGCCCTAACTCAGCCCACATTGACAAGGTCAGCAGCAACTTGGGATGCCAATTCCTGTTAAATGGGGAACTATAACATTTTCCTTTGCTGTTTCTGCAAAGTGCCTGGCATTTATGTACTGAAAAGATCCAAGAAAATATATCATTAAAATAATTATTATTTACTCAATAGCAACCAAGAATGCTGTACGGTAGTGAGTTATAATTACAAATACAATAATGTACAGGCACAAACAAATCTGAAGGAAAGAAGGATTCAGTTTAATAAGGGTTTACACAAACCAAAGATATCTGCAAATGCCGACTACAAATTCCAGCATTCTCATGGTGGTTTGTTATGCTGGCTGAATGTGTTTGGTGAACACTAGATTTTAGAATACTATCAGCACCAGATTTGCTAAGAAGGCACCCCTAGGCAGGGTGCCTCCAACACCCCATATCCCCGATATATGCGCGCGCTACCACCGGCGCATGCACTCTACCACTATCGCGTGCGCGCCTTCTACCTCCAGCTGACTTTGAAACTCACCACTGTGTAACTCTGGTCCGGGTTTCCTTGTAGGAAGCCGTAAATATAGATGGGACTGAGCAGCATGTCGCCCCTACAAATGTGCCGCCCTAGGCCTTTGTGCCCTTGCCACAAATCCGGGCCTGAATACTATAGCATGTGGGTGGTAGCAACATTTCTGGTGAAACTTTAGAAATATTATTTTGCTGTATGATGTGCATTTGATCTATAAAATTCAGGAATACACATAATGCTATACATAATGCTTTCCTGTGCTGGGAGGTTATTGGGCTTTTTAGGTTTTCATTTATACTATGAAAAATTGTTCTATTTTTTAATTGGCAATGTTGTCACTGGAGTACTGCAGGGGCCTGTCCTTGGCCCTTTGTTATTTTTTTTAAATTGTTTATTAATGACCTTGAGACTGGCATCTCTAGTACTAAATTGTGCCATTTTGCAGAGTGAATTGACTAGACTGGAGAACTAGGCAACAACTAGGTTTATTGTGGATAAATGCAAGGTTATACACTTTTGTAGAATAATGTAAATTAAATGCTAAATGGTAGTGTGTCGGGGGGTTCAAATCTGGTTTGCTGCACTGGTAAATCTGATTTGCTTGCTTCAGAGACACAATTATAGTTAATATAAACAAGCTCATGTGTAGCCATGGGAGCAGCCATTTGAAGCTGAAAAAGGAGAAAAGGCACAGGATACACAGTCGATAATGGATAAGCTCTGTAGTTTACAATGGGATTCTTCAGAACTTATCTGATATCTACTGTGTATGCTGTGCTTGAATGTCTGCCCCATGGCTACACAGCAGCTTGCTTATATAATTTATAGTAGTGTTTCTGAAGCAAGCACACCCATTTTACCAATGCATAGCAACAATACATTATATTGTCATTCCTTTGAAAGCTTTCATTTTTTGGTGCTACTGTTAATTGAAAAGGATTTAGGGGAGTCGTGTGGCTAACAAACTGTGTAACTCTAGACAGTGTCAGTCACTTATTACAAAGCAAAAAAAAGTACAAGTATGGAACCTATTATTCAGAATGTTAGGGGGTTTTCGGGATTAAGTATCTTTCCGTAATTTGGCAAAAAAATAATCGATAAATTTTGCTGTGTGTTGCGCTCACCATTTTTTTTCACACAAAACACACTGCATTTCAATGCAAGTGCTATTTTGCTTATGTAAATTAGCTTTCCGATGCAGTTCGGGATTCAGCCAAATCTTGCATGAAAGATTTGGGATTTGACTAAATACCAAAAAAAGATATTTCTGTGCATCCTAATAACTGTACTACTGGCAACTCATTGACAATCATTTTGTCACAACTGTGCCCATATGCCTCATTGTGCCTCTCGATAAAGCGTGAATTTTCTCCTGGTCATCACCAAAGTTTCCCTCATTTTGTCAGGCGAATTTTCACAACAAAATCCCATATTCAGTAAAATAGAATAGAGAGTAGTGTGACATGAGAGAAATGTGGCAATTTTTTTCAGTGACAATTCACTAGTGTATTTTCCCCATACAAATACAATGGTAAAAATTTGCTATAGAATTTACAACTATAATAAATGACGTGTATGTGGGATATTAGCATGGTGGAGGCGACGAAGATAAGGAGATGCAAAAGTATAATGGAAATTTGTAGGCCTGACCCCGGTGAACTTTGTCTTGGCGAAAAATTTGATTCTGCAATTATGCACAATTTTGCACTGGAGAAATGTTACCTGGTGAAAAGAGGTGAATGGGTTGGCAAAGCAAAATTAAGTCACAAAAACTTTATTCATTTTTAATTAGTTTATGATGTTGTTGAAAATTTTCATCTTGAGTGATAATATGCCAAATTGAAATCAACCTTCGCCCCTTTACTTAACATGCCCCATTGTATGCAGACACATTGGGGTATATTTATCAAAGAGTGAAGTTAGCGATCGCTACAGTCCTCAAAAGTGAAATTCCGCCACTCTCCATTCATTTCGATGGGATTTCTAAAAGTGTATTTATCAATGGGTGAAGGTGAAAGTTCATCCTTTGATGAATATGCCTTCCGAAATCCCATAGAAATGAATAGAGAGTGGCGGAATTTCACTCTCATGGACTGTGGCGATCACTAACTTCACTCTTTGATAAATATACCCCATCATTTGAGAGACAGAAAAAGCAGCTACGATACAAACAAAAGGAATCTTGGGAGACAAACGCTGCGAGAGCATGCGATAGGGTTGCCACCTTTTCCGTTTTGACCCAAACAGTTAAGTTTTTCTAAGGCGTGTTCGGGTCTCAACTTTCTGTTCGGTTTTCAGCCTTGTGAAACCCGAAAAATAATCTGGCCAATCAGGTCCGGACTGGGATTCACAATAGGCCTTGGCATTCCAAGTACACAGAGACCTAAGCAGCCCCTCTCCAGCCAAATAAATATTGACTGTCTATGGCAACTTACCACAGCCCCTCTGGCATTTACTGAAACCCACAGATTGCCAGTCCGGGCCTGTGGCCAATAAATGAAAACCAATTAAGATACTCACCTTGTCAAGGCTTAGTTATTATGAAGTGCAGTTAATTTCTTATTATTACAGAAACAGATATAAGCAAATCAATTAAAAATAAGAAATTGTTTTTTTAATGAGCATTTTTGTATTTCAGAGCTTTCTGGATAATTGATTTCTGTATAAAAGATCCGATATCTGCAGTTAAAGGAATAGAATAGTCAGAATAGATAATAGACAGAGGTAAGGTTTCCAGCTGTGTGGGTTTCAACTGGACATCTCAGTTTGTCAAAGGGCTGTCTGTTCTGTCCCATTTAAAACATTGTGAAAACTGGACAGAAATACAGCTAGTTGCTTATAAGTGATGCAACAACCTTGACCCAGCATCATAACTCCACATTTTTGTGATGTCATCATTAGGGTTGCCACCTGTTCGGTTTTGACCCAAACAGTTCAGTTTTTCTAAACCCATTTGGGGTTTCAACTTTCTGTTCGGTTTTCAGCCTTGTAAAACCCGAACAATAATTTGGCCCAATAAATAAAAACATTTAACTAACGTAGTAAGTAAGGTTGAAAAAAGACACATGTCCATTATGAAGCCTCTCCAATTTGCCTTAGAGGGGGAAAAATTCCTTCCTGACTCCAAAATGGCAATCGGACTAGTCCCTGGATCAACTTGGACCAGGCTATTTTCCATAACCCTGTATTCCCTTACTTGCGAAAAAGCTATCCAACCCCTTCTTAAAGCTATCTAATGTATCAGCCTGTACAACTGATTCAGGGAGAGAATTCCACATCTTCACAGCTCTCACTGTAAAAAAACCCCTTCCGAATATTTAGGTGGAACCTCTTTTCTTCTAATCGGAATGGGTGACCTCATGTCAGCTGGAAAGACCTACTGGTAAATATAGCATTAGAGAGATTATTATATGATCCCCTTATATATTTATACATAGTCATCATATCACCCCTTAAGCACCTCTTCTCCAGCGTGAACATCCCCAATTTGGCCAGTCTTTCCTCATAGCTAAGATTTTCAATACCTTTTACCAGCTTAGTTGCCCTTCTCTGTACCCTCTCTAATACAATAATATCCTGTTTGAGTGATGGAGACCAAAACTGTACGGTATATTCTAGATGGGGCCTTACAAGTGCTCTATACAGTGGAAGAATGACCCCCTCCTCCCTTGACTCTATGCCCCTTTTAATACAGCTCAAGACCTTATTTGCCCTTGATGCTGCTGACTGGCATTGCTTGCTATAGCCAAGTTTATCATCTACAAGGACTCCAAGGTCCTTTTCCATAATGAATTTGCCTAGTGCAGTCCCATTAAGGGTATAAGTGGCTTGGATATTTTTACATCCCAGGTGCATGGCTTTACATTTATCAACATTGAATCTCATTTGCCACTTAGCTGCCCAGATTGCCAGTTTGTCAAGATCATGTTGCAAGGATGTCACATCCTGGATGGAATTAATTGGGCTGGATAATTTTGTGTCATCTGCAAACACTGATACATTACTTACAACACCCTCCCCTAAGTCATTAATGAACAAGTTAAATAAAAGTGGACCCAATACTGAGCCCTGGGGGACCCCACTAAGAACCTTCCTCCAAGTAGAGAATGTCCCATTAACAACCACCCTCTGTACCCGATCCTGTAGAAAGTTTCCTATCCATGTGCAAACGACTTCATTAAGCCCAACAGACCTTAGTTTAGAAAGCAGTCGTTTGTTGGGCACAGTATCAAACGCTTTGGCAAAATCCAAATAGATCACATCTACTGCCCCCCCCCCACTGTCCAGAATCTTACTTACCACATCATAAAATGCAATCAAATTCGTCTGACATGACCTATCCTTCATAAAGCCATGCTGATTGTTGCTCATAATGCCATTCATTAGGACAAAATTTTAAATGTGATCCCTTAACAAGCCTTCAAATAATTTGCCCACCACAGATGTCAAGCTTACTGGCCTATAATTGCCAGGCTGAGATCGTAATCCCTTTTTAAATATTGGAATAACATCAGCTTTTCTCCAATCCATAGGCACCATACCAGATGACAGTGAATCTGAGAAAATCAGAAATAAGGGCTAGTCTAAGACTGAACTAAGCTCTCTTAGATCCCGGGGGTGTATGCCATCAGGCCCTGGAGCCTTGTTTACATTAATTTGTATTAAAGCTTTTTGAATCATATCCTGAGTCAGCCACTGACTAGATTGAGCTGAACCATTCGTGCAGTTATAAAGTGAGCCTGTGAACCCAGACTCCTCTATTGTATACACTGAAGAAAAGAACTGATTTAACACATTTACCTTTTCTGTATCTGTTACAACCATACTGGTACCATTATTTAATGGAGCAACACTCTCAACCTGCATCTTTTTACTATTAATATATTTAAAAAACTTTTTAGGGTTAGTTTTCACCTCCACTGCAATTAACTCTTCATTTCTTTTCTTAGCCTTCCGGATTGCTGATTTACAACATTTATTACAGTGTTTATATTCATTAAATGCAGCTTTTGTCCCTACAGATTTGTAGTTTTTCAAATGCCTTTCTCTTCTTTCCCATTAACTTCTTTACTTCTGTATTAAGCCACACAGGATGATTCTTAGAGCTTCTACGTTTAGTCCTTAAGGGAATAAATTGAGAACAGTAATACTCTCTTGACATGGCTTAGTTATTATCAAGTACAGTTAATTTCGTATTATTACAGAAAGAAACAAAAAAAACACAAATCATTGTTACAGAGTTAAGTTGGGTTGAAAAAAGACCAAAGTCCAATCAATCAAAAATAAGAAATTGTTTTTCTAAATTAGCATTTTTGTATTTCAGAGCTTTCTTGATAACTGATTTCTGTATAATAGATCCCATACCTGTAATAAGAGGTTTGGTTTTACTCATTAGGCAGAATATAGATACAGATAGGGTTGCCACTCCCAGGGTCGGACTGGGTGGCCCGGGGCCCACCGGGACTACTGCCCCAGGGCTCCCTCTGCCACGCCGGTGATATGTCGCGCCTGTGTGTGGTGCTGCGTTTGTGCGCACAAATTTTTTTCCCGCAACCTCTGACAAAGGGGGTCGCAGCATGAACAAGAAGATGCTGGTGCAGACCTGGGCCAGTGGCGCCCACCCGCCAACCCGTGTCGCCCACCCACAGACCCTGGCCACTCCTCTGGTTTTGAACTGGACTTTTCAGTTTTTCAAAGGGCTGTGTGTTCAGAAAACTGAACAGAAATCAAGCCATTTGCATCTAAGTGATGCAGTAACCTAGCCCCGGCAACATAACTCCCCTGACATCATTGTGCTTTCCTCTGACGTCATCATACCCACCCCAACATCACTGCCCCACCCCAATGCTATCTGCCCCGCCCCTTTGTTCGGCCGCTGGCAAAGGTGGAGGGAAACAGAACGCTTGGCGCTTTGTATTATTCCTGACATGGACTGAACGCATAAGCAAAACTAATAATGAATAAAATAAAACGTCCAACTCTTTATTGAAGTAGAATAAGAACACATTAATCTGTACTGGCAACTGAAATGGGGTTTGAGAACCGGCACGCCCCCACTACATACCCCCACACAAGCGCTCTGACTAAAATCATAGTCACTTGCGTAACCGGAGACTCATCTAATATGGCAGGGCAGACATTCCACCTATGACGCAATTTTACCCACAATCCTCCTCCCCCGACTGTCACCTGTACTCCGAACTGTAGGGCGGGGAAGACCGCCTACTGCACGTGACGTAGGGATGACGCGCACCGTGCCTTGCTGCGAGCGGCAGGTACCGCTGGGGACGCCATGTTGTGAGAGGAAGTAAAGATTTGTGCGAGTGCGAGAAGGGTAGAGGAGCTGCGCTGGAGCGGTTCTCAGTTGCCGCTCGTGACCGGACAGCTCACGGCGACTCTAGCGGGGCGGACTGGAGCTCTGTCAGATTGGTGCTTATTGGGGACCATTGCTGGAATCTCATCCGCTTGGAAAGATGCCGCTGGCTCAGCTGGCAGACCCGTGGCAGAAAGTGCCGGTGCAGAAAGTGGAAAGCGAGGTAAGAGCAGGGGAAGGAGCGGGATTTAGCCGGTCAGTGAGAGGAGGCTGATGCAGAACCTTAAGGGAAAGCTCCAGCGTGACTTCTCTCTTCTTGTTCCGACCCGAATTAAGTATGAAACTGTGAGAGCTTTGCGCTATATCCAGCGGACATTACTACACAAACTCTGGCGCTTCAACGTTCGGCAGCTCCGCTTCTTTTCAAGCCTCTGATGTGAGAGGATGCTGGGAGTTGTAGTTACACAATAGCGGCAGTGCCACAAGTTCCATTTTAACTCTATACTTCTAAAATGCGCCTTGTAGCAATCACTGACAGCTCTTGCCTGGGAAGTACAAGTAGCATTTGACTTAAAGGGGAACTCCACCCTCAAACTGCTTTGTGCTCACTACAAGAAAATCTTATTCTGGACTGCTGTCCAATATGTATCCATTTAAGGTATTCCCTGGCCCTAAACTTGTTTTCAAATGTAATTCCTGTTGAAAACACTATTTATCCTCCTGCTTCTGATTCATTTAACCTGCTACAATGTTTCAACAGTCAGACAATGAGGACATAGGGATCATTTTGACAAATCACTGTAAAGCCATTGAAGAATGGTAGCGGAGATCGGCACGTTGCCTTCATTATGCCAATAAAAAAAAACAGGTGGCGTTCCCCTTTAAAGACCTGTATTTAAGTCTCTCGTTTATATGTTTAGTTCTATTGCCGCTGTACTTTGGCTCGTGCAGTATAGTTTATTGCATTACATATAGGACACACAGACTTCAGATCTGTCATTTATTTTATGCGTCGTGTATTTTAATTAGGGATGTACCGAATCCACTATTTTGGATTCGGCCGAATCCTTCATGAAAGATTCGGCCGAATACTGAACCGAATCCTCATTTGCATATTCAAATTAGGGGTGGGAAGGGGAAAACTTTTTTTGCTGTATTGTTTTGTGACAAAAATGTATGTGATTTCCCTCCCTGCCCCTAATTTGCATAAGCAAATTAGGATTTGGTTAGGGCGGGCAGAAGGATTAGACCGAATCCTGGATTCAGTGTAATTTATTAAGTGTTCAGCCTCCGATCATATTGTGAGAAGTCCTGGAATTAGTTGTGTTGTTGTTAAATCACCTATCGGATACCGAATTACTTGTATTTGATTCTACAATACAAAGTCGTTTGTTGGAGAGTTATAAATTCATGTTTCCGCTCTATTAATATACTCTCATTAACCCTCAAAATACCCAGTTCTCTGCCGTATTCGAAGCAGCTGAAAGGACTGGCAGAAAGCAGGCAGCAAATGGCAGTGTGTGGGTTTATACAGGTCCGCACTTGTCTCCCTCTACCTTTTATAGTTCGTGATACACCAAGTGGGTTTTGTTGTGCCGCTCGCTAAAGGGCAAGCTACATCACAAACCAAAAAATCAGGCCGATGCACTTATTCCTTGCAACAGGAATGCTTTTGTAGCTGAGCGGCTGCCAGGCAATGGCTTGTAGGTTTTGTAATGTGCAGATGTGGGCAATTAGTACATAAGCTGTGGTTGTAAAAATAGAGGAATGAAGGGAGGTGTCTTTCACTTTACACCGCAGGGATTAGAAGTGAAATGAAAGAAAGGACACAGGGCAGTGCTTGATTGTACGCAAGTGAGCAGAGCAAAGGTAATGGGCTGCAGGTAAAGGAGATTTCCGAGATTCAAGGTTGGATGACTAATTGAAGACTAGGGGAAGGCGTGACCAGGTGACAAAGTGCCAGCGGCAAATGCTGTTAAGACAGTGATTTGGCAGGAAGCGTTCTGAGATAATTTGGCAAGTTTAACACTCGTTGTCTTTATAAAACCTCCAATGTAAGGCACATGTCTGACTTCCAGAATAATCACACACATAGAGCTTGGGTTGATGCTTTGTATGTTAACATCTAAAAGCATGCACTTCAGTAAAATACTATGGTCAGTATGTATGCTCGCAATCGTCCGTTCTCTATCCAGAACAAAGGAAACAAAACAGAATCCACTGTATCTCTGCAACTGCAGTTATAAATATAGTGAATATCGTTTCTCGTAAATGCACAGCTCTTTCTCGAATGTCACCTGATGGGGCAATGCACACTTGTCATTCAGATTATTGGTATTGCTGCATAGCCCACACCACCTCTAGCGGCACTAGTAAATCATCTGCAGTAAGCAGTGGGGAAGCTGAAGCACTTAAGAGTTTGTGTCTTCTTGGATGTACAGGAAGTCCCTAAATAAACTGCCTCTTCCTGTGCATCAGTCTTTGCTGTGCTCTTAGCAGTTTCTATATCAGGGGTGCCCAAAAGGTAGATCGGGATCTACCAGCAGACCTTTAGCTGGTGATCAGTAGATCTCAAGACACTGTCAACAAACAGTTTACCCTTCTATTTCATGATTTTCCGATATTTATTAAGGTTAATAAATCTATCTATGTTAAGATTACATAAGGAATAGTTGTTTGTTAAATATAGCAATATAAATGAATATAATATTTCAGTAATATTTTCCATGGAACAGAATGCTAACTTTTATGGATGTAGATCATAATGGGAGAACATCACTAAAAGTAGACCTCGCATTAGTAAAGCATGGGCACTCCTGTTCTTCAGTGACTGCTGAAAGCTGCAAAGCTGGTTTGGGCAGTCAAATTACTGAGATGTTCTGGTAAGGCCCGTGTAGACTTGATCTATTTAATATGCACTCTGCCGCAGAGTGGGTCCATTTTAAGGTTTGTCCTTTGTTATATACATTTGCAATTCAAGTTCCATTAAAAAAACTATTGCTTATCAATCATAATAATAATGTAGTTGTGTGTACATATGCTGTGTTAGTTCATTCATGCTCCTTTTCTGTTGCTCTGTTCATTCTTTTGCTGAGTTAAGAGCCAGCAAAGGAATTCTCTTCCTGGCATTTCTCTCCTTATTCTTCTGTAATCTGATGACCATTATAACATGCATATGCCACAAAACTGGGAATTATGGGCAGGAGGAGTCAGCATTTCTAAGCATAGGGGCCTTCAGTTTGCTATATTTGAACTTTTCTATCTTAAAATCATTTGTGTATTTATATATTTTTCTGTTACAATGACCCTATGTGGTTTACCAGTGTAATTCCCTTTTTTATGAACATAAAAATGTATGCGCAGGTGTATGTGCCCACACTTGCAAACACGCATTTTTATGTGCATAAACACATTTAAATAGAAATACTGTAATTTTTCTCGTGGCATGGTGCACAAAGACATGTTCATTGCTTATTCATTAATATTTTTTTAATTTGTTCAGAAATTATTCTATTTTTTATGTAGAATGAAATAATTTAAAAGCTATTTTTCAAATAAGCTTAGGTAAGAGAAGCTGGTAGTTTTAGACCATTGCTTTGTATTACAATATGTAAGGATTAGTGATGTGAGGGTCAGCCCAAACCCAACCCAAACCCACGAAATATTGTCATTATAGCACCCGCATCTGTTCCATACACTACTTATGCACATGCTTTTGGTTCCAAGACACAAAATTATTGTAGAGGAGTGTAATTCTCACCCACACCCAACCCGAACTGGCAGTGGTCAACAAACTTCAACCCAAACTCGCCTGCGGTTTTCGGGGCAACTTACACATGCCTAGTAAGATTGCTTGCTTTTTTTTTTTTAAACTCCATGGAAATCTCAGTCTGGAAAACGTGTTCATAATCAAAAATCCTAATTACAACAATCCCTAAATTGGCAAGGGACCCAGAAATATTGCAGGGCACCCAATTTCAGAAAGACCCTTTGTCTGAAAACAGAATGTTAGCTGCCTACCCTTTGACCCTTGTCCTGTATAGCAAACACTTACCAGCAGTTTTCCAAAGAATTGTGATACTACAGGTTGCAAGAATTTTGTTCACAACATAGCGTATGAAGTAGTTCTTTTGAATTAAAAGGGGTGCTTCATCGTTAAGTTAACTTTCAGTGTGTCTAAGTCTAAGCAACTTTTCAATTGTCCTTCATTTTTTCAGTTTTTTAATTATTTGCTTTTTTTTCTCTCTTTCCAGCTTTGAAATGCGGGTCACTGACCCCATGCAAAAAACAAATGCTCTCTAAGGTTACATATTTATAGTTATTGCTACTGTCTACTACTTCTCTTCATATTCAATTTAATGTATGGTTGCTAGGGTAATTTGGACCCTAGCAACCAGATTGTGAAATTGCAAACCGAGAGCTACTGAATAAAAAGCTTAAAAACCACAAATAATAAAAAAAATTAAAACCAGTTACAAATGGTCTCAGAATGTTACTCTATATCATAGTAAAAATTAACTCAAATGTGCACAACCCCTTTAAGTTCTAAGTAGCGATAAGATGCACAGAGTGCCATAGCTCTTTATGCTGACTTGTGGGGCTACACTGTTATAATGAAAACAAAGAAGAAAAAAGGTGCCCTCTATCAGTTGTCCGTGTCTAGCAACAGATCTCATAGAGCAGATCTCATAATAGCTGAAATCATTTTTATCAGGTCACAAATCTGAGCTGTTGGCTGTTTCTGAATGAAAACAAATATTGCATTTCCTTTTATTTACAAACCCAATCTTTAAAAAGAAACACTCAATGTTTTTGTATAAATAATGACATCTATGAGAAAGCATTGTCGGTTGTCACTGAGTAGGGTTATAACATGCAGCCGAGGAGAGACCGCTTTATCTAATAATGATATTTGTCGTTGTGACATTTTTGTTAGCAAGTGACTTGAAAATTGCCTCCATGTAGTGCGAATGCTTAACTGTGGAAAGGTCAGACAACTGTGATCCCCTCACTTGTACCTGACAAGGCCAGTACACCATATCTATATCATGCACACGCACACGCTTTGTAAATTAATATTGATTATTTTTTTTATGAGGCTCTTAGTGAGCACATTTCTCGAGGAATACATATCTTTTTTCAGGCTATGTATCACTCTGACTATTTAGTCGAAAATCTGTACACCCAAGCATTTATCAGTGAAACACAATATCATTGTATCAATACCACCTCAATGGTGTTTTAAATTATAATGTTATAGGTATTCTGAGAGGAGCTAACTGGAATAAATCCTGGATCTGTTGTTTGGAGAATGCTTCTTCGTTTTTGCAGCATGCTGTCTTCTACTTCTTTAAAGTAGGGATGCACTGAATCGACTATTAGGGATTTGGCCAAATCCTTGATGAAAGATTCAGCTGAATACTGAATGCTAATTTGCATATGCAAATTAGGGGCGAGAAGGGGAAAAAGTGAAAAAAACTATTTTTACTTCCTTGTTTTGTGACAAAAAGTTAAGCAATTTCCCTTCCCTAATTTGCATATTCAAATTAGGATTCGGGTTTGATTCTGCTGCAAAAGTCCGAATCCTACTTTAAAGGTTGATTTAGAGAGAATACACTTCTTAATCCATAAAATTTATACAGCCACTCAATTATATTGGTATCTAGTGATTTTGCCGATGACCAGAGATATATTGATTATTTGTCTTCATATTCCTCAACTCAAATATACATACACATCTGGTTGTGTCAAAAGGGATATTATCTCTTGATAGAAACAATTTTGTGCCTTTGATTACCCATGATGATTATACACTTTCCAGTTTCTCCGAGTTTTGGACAAACAAATAAATATAGCAGCAGCATATTCTGCAGGGAGTTAAAGAAATTATATTCAATTCACTTCCTTCCTTGGTCCAGTGGAGCTTACAATCTAAGCCCTCTAAAATTCACATGCACACTATAGTCCATGTTACCAAGAGGTAAATAACCAACCTGTTTGGTTTTGCATTGTGGGTGGATACTGGAGTACCCAGAGGAAACCCTCCTATGCACTGGGAGAACATACAAACACCATCCCATGCCCTGGCTTGAATCAAGTCTGCATTGCTGCAATTCAATTACTGTGCTGCCGAATGCTTAAATTATTTTGCCCAACTTTGAGACACAGTATTTTGTAAGCCCCTCCAAACTCATATCTGTTACAGATAAATGCAAATATTTTGCCTAAAGGCTCACTCTAAGGGACTTGCAAGCCTGGCCTCCAGGAGTACTTAGCAGAGGAAATCCCCAAATGTTAGCCTATCATTCAGGGGCAGATTTATTAAGGTTTGATTATTAAATTCGAATTTTCCCATTTTTTTTTTTTTGCTCAAAACTCTCAAATTTGAATTGTGAATTATCCAAACTCGATTCGAATTTTAATTCGAATTTTCGAGTTTTTTCAAACCTATACACTGGCAATAATTCAAATTCAACTATTGGCCTAAAACCTGCCGAGTTCATGTATAGGTCAATGGGAAAGGACCAGTGACCCATTTTAAGATGTTAATAGCAGAAAGTTTTAGATATTTTATTTACTTAACCTCCGAGTATATTCTAATTTAAAAAAATTAATACGAAATTCTAACTTTGGTAAATGGGCTTCTCAGACTGACCATTCCCTCCCAGCCACTGCACCATGTCGCCTAGGGGAGCCAGTCACCCAGCATTGGAATCACTACCTAACTAGTCTTTAGACTGATCATCCTCCCCAACCATTGCACCAGCCTAGCCTAGGGAAGCCTGACACCCCGTCATTTCACTGACTCAAACTACTACAGGTATGGGATCGGTTATCCGGAAACCCGTTATCCAGAAATCTACAGATTACAAGAAGTCCATTTCCCATAGACTCCATAATAAACATAATTACAATTTTTAAATATGATTTCCTCTAAGATAATTAAACAGTACCTTGTACTTGACTATGAGCAGCCATGATATAATTAATCCTTCTAAATTAAGTAAACCTTTAAAATAAGCGTATGTAAAATTGATGAGTGCTATTCTAAGAGCTAATGCAATGTACATTCATTATTTTTTAATTCCAAGATATTCAGGGATACATGCACTCAATATAAATTAATCTTGTTACAACACCGCCACCTGCTGGTCATTTTCCAACCAAGTAGTCAAGGAAGTTGTAAGGAGAAAGAAAAAGGGCTGGTATGATGTTTTTCTGGTTAGCAAAGATGTAAGAAAGGTTTCTAATTATTTACCTAATACTGTTTTCCTAATTCCAATAAGGATTAATTGTATCTCATTTTGGATCAAGTAAGAAAAGTACGTTTTTTTTATTTCAAACAAGGAACTCATTAAATTCAGTCTATGGGTGACGGCCTTTCTGTAATTTTGAACTCTTTTGATAACCGGTCCCATACCTGTATATATAATTTATGTGAGGGTATGGAGGATGTGTGTATGGATGCTGGGTTTCATTTGGAGGGGTTGAACTTGATGGACTTTGGTCTTTTTTTTTTTCAACCCGATTTAACTATGTAACTATGTAACAAGCATTCACTGGTGTTTTTTTTTAAATAAGGATTATGTGTGTTTTGTAATGTCACTTATGGATTTAAAGATTATTCTTTGTTGCCTGTAATAAGGAAGGGGATTAACTGCTTCACATCATTCTAATAGTAATGTAGGTATTCTTAGAAAAATGTGATTTACGGTATCGTTTATATACCAGATTATATCCCTTTGTAGGGGA
This sequence comes from Xenopus petersii, assembly GCA_038501925.1. Lineage (NCBI taxonomy): Eukaryota > Metazoa > Chordata > Amphibia > Anura > Pipidae > Xenopus > Xenopus petersii. The sequence goes on from CM076674.1 coordinate 150,516,610, forward strand.
AAATTGTTTCTTCATTTGGGACTGTAGATTTTTATATTTGATTTTTCAAGGAACTGTCCCCCCCCCAACTTCCCTCAGTGTTACTATTAGTGAAGTGAGACCTGTGGAAAACATATGTCTTCTACCTTATGGTAATGTCACACAGGGCATTTTATAGTCGGCTGAAAAGAACAAACGATTGCCTCCCAAGGATCCTATTCACAGTTCAGTTACGAGCACTTTTTGGCCTGAAAATGCTGCGGTAAACACTTGATCCCAAAAGTGCTTACACTTAACTGCTGCTGCGTTTTTCCCCATTCAGCTTGATGCAAGTGACTCAAGCCAATCACAGATTTTATTTTTGAACACCACATCTCCCTATACATAAGTTTTGCTTAGCACGGAAAATAACGCAAAACATTTTGTGCGTAGAAGGACTCTTCAGTTCAGATAACATGTATGCACCTTTTAATTTATTTTTTTACATAACCCTAGTTGAGTGAGTGTATGTCAAAAAGGGTTTTTTACCCCCTTTATATGTTTACTTTTAAAAGTTGTTCCTTATAAACATAATTTCAGTTTGCCTTAATTCTGAAGGCTTCCATGAAAATACAGGTATGGGACATTTTATCAAGAATGCTCTGGAGGAGATCTTTCTATAATTTGAAACTCCATACCTTATGTCTACCAAAAAATCATTTACCGGTAAACATGAATTTAAAAATGAACCCAATAGGATTGTTGTGCCTCCAGTAAGTCTTAATTATATCTTAGCATCAAGTACAATGTACTGTTTTATTACAGAGAAACTAGAATTCAAATTTCAAAATTTGAAATTTTCAAAAAAATGGAGTTTATGGGAGATGGCCTTCCTGTAATTCGAGGGCATTCTTGATAACTGATCCCATACCTGTATCACTTAACTAAATATATGTATGGGATCGTTATCTGGAAATCTGTTATCCAGTAATCCCTAAATTACACGAAGGACATTTCTTATGTACTTCTTTCTATTTAGGGTGTTATTTATTAAAGGTCGAATTTTAGAGTTATTTCTACCTGAAATGCACTCACATCTCAAATGGTTTCTTATTAAGGGCTCTTACTGACGAGCGGTTGTAGCTGCGCTCCCCTGCGTTCCGTTTTTCTGCGTTCAGCCGCAGGGGAGCGCAGGTGCGTGTAGGCGCCAAACGCAGGAAAAATGCAGCATGTTGCATCTCAACCTGCGTTTGGCGCCTACATGCGCCTGTGTGTGTACAGCCCCATTGGAAAAAATGTAATGCGTCTATTCCTGCACTCCCCTGCGTCTGAACGCAGAAAAACAGAACGCAGGGGAGCGCAGCTACAACCGCTCGTCAGTAAGAGCCCTTAAGAAGAAACTTGAATGGAAAAACTCGAATCAACAAGTTTTAGATTAAAGGAACAGTAACATCAGAAAATAAAATTGTTTTAAAGTGATAAAAATATAATGCGGTGTTGCCCTGCACTGGTAAAACTGATGTGTTTGCTTCAGAAACCCGACTATTGTTTATATAAATAAGCTGCTCTGTAGCAATGGTGGCAGCCATTCAAAGGAGAAAAAGGTTCAGGTTACACAGCAGATAGCAGATAAGCTCTGTAGAACATAATGGTGTTATCCAATCTGTTCCATATAGTCTCTTTTCAGTTTTCGCTACACAGCAACTTGTTTATATGAACTATAGTAGTGTTTCTGAAGCAAACACAGCAGTTTTAATAGAGCAGGGCAACACTACATGATATTTTCATTATTTTAGAAAAACCTTTATTTTTTGATGTTACTGTTTCTTTAATTCATTCAAATTGGCTGAGTATTCTGGCACAAACTTCTGAAAAAAAAACATGAAGGTTTTTATCATCTATAAATGGTTCAAGGCAACTTTGCCATTGACTCCTACATGACCTTGACAGATTTTAGATTGTGTATTTTCAGATTCAAGCTATTACCAAGGTTGGGGTATAATGTATCTATGTATGTATGTATGTAAATGATTTTTTTTTAACCCGAAAAATAGATTTTTGACAAAAAATAACCTGTAATTTTCGTGTAAAAAAAAAAAAAAAAAAAACCATGATCCTTAATAAATCTGCCCATTAATCTACATACCTAAGCTTTTATTGGATCAAACCAAAAATATTTGGGAACTTGAGGCATAGAATTTAACCATACTGTTCTGAGATCATGCAATACATGCCATTATTTTGGGAGACGGCTGTTTTAAAGCAATAGCCAGCAAACAGAAAACCTGGAACTTTTCCTGTATATTTAATTAAATTACCTCTTTCCATGACTGTTAATTGGTTGCGGTAACGGTCATGTGATTTTTAAGTTGTGGATATTTTTTTTTCCTTGCTAAGCATCCATCATCTCATCTTTCAAAATATTACCATGGTGAATCTGTCTGCTGCCATGGGGAATCATATAAAAAACAGATTTCCTACTATTCATTGATGGCTCCCATGGCAACAGATGATCCTTTTACCTTCTTCTTTCCTTTAATACAAGTGATACGGCTTCATTTTAGCCTTTTTAATGGATAAGCTAACAGTTGTGTTTAGAGCGAGTCCTGGACGCATGTATAGTTTATCTACATCTTAAAAATGGAGCAAACTCTCAGCGGAATGATCTTCCTTAGATTTAGTCTTGAGAATAGAAGAGCGGTAAGTAGACTGTTGGTTTGCTAATGTTCTTTTCTCTTTTAATAACTAGTAAAGTATAATAGACATTTTATAATATATATCATGTTTTAATGAAGACATGCTGAGTACACCTGTTGCTTGCTCAATAAATACTGGACCAGCATGAGATAACGTGCACATTTTTTTTTTACATTTTATCAAGAGGAATGGAAAACCTTTATCAGATTGACTAAATACTGAGATTTTTTGTTTTTATTAGGTCCTATTTACTTAAGGACTGGTAACACTATAAAGTGGTAATTATCTGTATTTTCTTTTTACATCTGAATATGTCTTTCCAACAAATGGCCTGTTTTTATGAGTGAGGTTTTTTTTATGTATAGTTCTGTAGAGGGACCCAAGTCACATGACTGGGAGCAGCTGGGAAATGGACAATATGCCTAGCCCCCTGTCTGATTTCAAAATTAAATATACAAAAAATCTTTGTGCTCTTTTGAAAAAAGGAGCAGGGTTGAGCAGTTTTAAAGAAAAACTACCCCCCCCCTAATAATGTAGATCTCTATAAAATGATATTGCATACAACAGCTCATGTGTAAAACCGTGCTTCATGTAAATGAACCATTTTCATAATTATATACTTTTTTATTTGTATGTGCCATTGGTTAATCCTAAATAGAATATTGCCATTTTAAAAAATAAAGGCCTCCCCCTGGGATCTTAGGATTCACGGTGCACACAAACAAACCATACATGTTAGGTTACATGAGCCAATTAAAACACAGAGTTGTGTCTTTTGTTTCCATACTGTTTCCTGTTTCAGTTAGAGTTGTAGTATTTTTGGTCAGGTGATCTCTGAGGCAGCACATAGACCATCATGAAATGGTGGTTTAAGGCAAGAGATGTTAAAGGCCAATATTTATAAACTAGTAGATATATTTAATATGCTTCTTAAGATGATATAAACTATATGTTGCTTAAATCATTTTGGGGGTAAAGTTTTCCTTTAAAAAGGTATAGATGTGTACACATACCAATCTCATATACATTCTATAGCTCTGAATTAAACAAACCTGTGCAGTTTCTTCCCATTTTTGATATTTTTTCTCATGAGGCATATCATTTTAGATATGCTTTCTTTAAGGTTTATTTCATGGTAAACCAAACAGGCCTCCTGCTATTCTACTTGTCCATTCTTGTTTTATGGATGACATTTAACTCGGCAAGCGAAGCACCCGTCTGTGTTTTACTGAATGTTTATGGTTGAATAAAAGCAATTTTATTCTCACTTCTTAATGCACTGTGTTGTTATGATTTTAGACAGCAGAAATGGAACTTGTTACAGTTTAGCGTGTGTGTGTATATGATAATAATATACACAAACCGGTTACCCTCAAGTTAATTTAATTTAGTTTTTAAAACAGCACAAATAAAGCTGGCCATAGACGCAAAGATCTGATCGTACGAATCGATTATTCTTACGATTTTCGAACCGTGTGTGAAGAGTCCCGACATTTTTCGTCCGGCGGAGATCGGTCGATCGGACAGGTTAGAAAATATCTGTCGACTGCCGATAATATCTCTGCGTGTATTGCCGATCGTACAATTTTCAGTGGGAGACTGTCACTAGCTTTGGTTGGACATAGATATCGTACGATTGCCGTCAGGGGCAAAACATTGCTGATCTGTTCTTTAAAGGGAATCTGTCGTCATTTTAAACTTTTTTTTTTTTTGCATTTTTATAAAAAACACACATCCATAAACACTGTCTGGCAAATAAAATGTTAATCCACAAATCCATGCATAAGTTATTTTAGTTTGTATTTTGTCATGGGGGCTTCCATTTCTGCTCATTACACATTCATCCTGTGCTGCTCTAACAGCAGGCACAGCATTACCTGTGTGCTTGGAGGCAGCCACTCTGTAATGAAAAGCCAAGTCGCACCACGACATGAGAATCCAGCTGTACACTCCCCCTCCCCTCTCTGCCCATGCTGTGATGATTGGAGGAGAGAGGTCACATGGTTTGAAGGGAAGCAATTACTTTCACTTTCCTACGTCTGCCTTCTCTACAGCTGCACTAGCAGCCCCTCCTCCCACAGACACTATCAAAGCTCCTGCCGTTCTGTAAGTTTGATCTCTGCTTTCCTTTGGAGGGGGGAACTTTCTCTCCTTGCTGCCTTCCTAGTTAGTTTTACTGGTTACTAGATGAGGTAAAGGAGCTGTGAGTTCCCTCTGCTATCCACCTCACACCTTGCTCCTTTCCTGCCTGCAATACTTCTTTTTTCATTAACTACTTACTGTCTCCTTTCTCCTGAGCTATTTTAACCCTTCCTAGACTTCCTCCTAAGTTTTCCTGGTTTTCAAGTATGTCCTTATTTTATCCTTTTTTCTATTCCCTGTCATCAGTCCTGGGAGTGTACTCCTGTGTTTCTGCCATTCATTTCTTGTGTAAACAAATATAATAAACTATCTATATAAAATATTTTTTCCAGTGTCCAAAATGAATTGTGTATGTGTGTGTATATATATATATATATATATATATATATATATATATATATATATATATATATATATATATATATATATATAATTTTTATTTATTTATTTTATTTTTGAAACGTAAGTGGGGGCAGTGATCACAGGACTATCTTATTTCAGTCCTTCTGAAGTGGTGTCAGTGGGAGCTTATCTTGATTCCTGCCTATTGTTCAATTGACAGGCTCAGCAGACAAGGCTCTATTTACATTACAGCAGCTTGTAGGAGGGAGGGGTAATGACATCACTCCAACTTGCAGTGCAGCAGTAAAGTGTGACTGAAGTTTATCAGAGCACAAGTCACATGACCTGAGGGCAGCTGGGAAATGTCAAAATGTCTAGCCCCATAGCAAATTTTAAAATTAGATATAAAAAAATCAATTTTTTGTTTTGCAAAACGGATTTCAATGCAGGATTCTGCTGTAGTAGCACTATTAACTGATACATTTTGTAAAAAACATTTTTTTCCACGACAGTATCCCTTTAACTAATCTGACTGGTAAGACTTTGATCTGAATGGTTAGTGGCGGGTCGGGAGATGGGAAAGTCCGATCGTACGATGATTCGTACGATCGGATCTTTGCATCTATGGCCAGCTTTAGAATAGAAAAGATTACAAAACAGTTCCTAGCTGAAGCATTCAACCAGCAACTGCCAAATCAAGCTCTTCCCATTTCCACCATCGTAGGGATATTTAAAATGTAACATTTGTGTTCTATCAGAAGTATCCTAAACTTGTACTGTATACCTGAGAAAAAGTGGGAATTTGATGGAGGCCATGTAAGTCAGGGCAAAATGCCTATTGTAATAACAAAATCAGTTTTTTATACTTGTGCTAAACAGGAATATTGAAGTTACGCCATGTTTGGTCCTAGAAGGTAGATAATTACCAGTATACATCCCCCCACCTTTTGTTGTGTATGGGGTCGGACTGGGGGGCTCAGGGCCCACCGAGGCTGCAGTCCAGGGCCCACTGTCCCCCTACTGTGACACACCGATCGGCGCCCTCTTGGCACACTGGGCTGCACCTGGCCGAAATTTTTTTTTTTTTGAGAGAGAGAGGTTATTTGTGCACTAATAAATTTTTTTTACCTCGCAAAGACCAAACATGAAGTAGCTTCTGTTTCTCTATTTAGCTTTTAAAATTAGGGATGCACTGAATTCAGGATTCGGTTCGAGATTTGGCTAGGGTTTAGAATTTACAGCAGGATTCCGCTCAATCAAAGTGCCAGGCCAATCCTAATCCTTAGGCTAAGGCCACACTAGGCGATAGCGCCGCGATTTGACTCGCGGCGACTTTTCGCCGCGACTTTTAATCCGCAATCGCTGGGGAAACTTTTGCGCTGGCGTCTATGGGGAATCGCGACAAATTGCCAGCGTAAAAACACACGCGGCGATCTCTTTTCTACTGTCGCTCGAAATTGCCTCGCTAGGCGATTCCCCATAGACGCCAGCGCAAAAGTTTCCCCAGCGATTGCGGATTAAAAGTCGCGGCGAAAAGTCGCCGCGAGTCAAATCGCGGCGCTATCGCCTAGTGTGGCCTTAGCCTTAAATTCCTGGCCCTAATTTGCAAATGTAAATTAGGGTTCAGATTTAGTTCGGAATTCGGCCAAATCTTTCACGAAGGATTCTGGATTCATCCGAATCCCAAAAACATGGATTCATTGCATCTCTTGTTTTAATAACAAAGACCATAGATCAAAAGCCATGTGACTACATGGTAAAAAGCGCATATCTCTCTCCCTGGTATGACCACCTTGAGGTGGGTGATATCGGGCTGATCCAATTGTGGGCCCTAAGGCCAAACAATCAGATTACAATGCTGTCCCTCCATCAACATGATTTTTAAACCCACCTGATCAACATCTGGCTGACTTTCGGCCATAAATCGATCGGGGTTGCCTGTCGGAGGGCCCATACACTGCCCAATAAGCTGCCAACTTAATCTGTCTGCCACTCATATCTGTCCATGTATAAGGAGGGCATTTAGGATGCTCTGTAAAAGAGCTACCCTTGTACTTTTGACATCCTGTTCTTTGAAGTTCTTTGCCTTGTTGGTTGCTGTATGGTTGTGAAATATGTGGAGCATTAGAGGATTTCTTGAATTTAAATGCAAAAGTGGATGTCAATTTAAGTTTTTCCAATGAATGAAAACTCTAAAAACTTTCTTATTTATTGATTCCATATTTTAATATTTTTAAAGTTGTTTGTAAATGAAATTTGATATTGAAAGCAATATTTGTCTGTACCTTTCCTTACTCAACCTTGATGGCTTTGACTTTTGAAACAATCTATCCCAAGCCAGCTGATGGAAAGTTAATATTACTCTGGGGCTGCTAAATGTTAGGTATGTGCTGGCATCATAAGAAACTGAAGAAGATGACCACAATGTGGTGTTCATAGAGAAGTACCCTGAAAAGATGCAGGACTGGAGCACTGGCCAGGTATCAAGTGAGCTATAGCGTTGCTTTACATTTGGCAATGCCCAGTTGCAGGTTTGTTCAAGAAGTCAGAGCCAGTTATAAAGAAAGGTTTAAGCAAATTATACCACCAAAAGTATCCAGACTCCTTCCTATCAAATATCTTTATCTGGGAAGGCTTTCCACTACTAGATGTTGGTACAATGGTGGCATGATTTGCTTTCATTTAGCCAAAGGCTTTTGTTCAGATTGTGCTTTGAGCATGGGGACATAATTTTGCTGATACGGGAAGAAACCCTCCCCAAAAAGAAACTCAGAATTATCAAGAATATTACCAGACTTTACAGTTGGAATTGTTTTTTCATTTCCTTCTGGAATCCTCTAAAACAAGACTTGTCCAGCAGATTGGCAGAGAGCTAGCTTTCATGATTAGAGTCAGATAATGGTGACCTTATCACTACAGAGGACACTTAGCATTGTGCAGGGTAACATTAGACTTGTATGCAGCTCCTTGCCCATGGAAACCCACCCAAGCTCCCTTCAAATAGAAATTCTCTATTCGTTGATCCATTTTTGTGAGTTTGCATGGCCCATCCTAAATTAGGATGTACGCCTGAGGCAAATTTTTAGTTTTTTTGAGGGTTCGGATTCAGTTCAGCCAGGCTTATCCTGCTGAAAAAAGGCTCCAGTTCGGCCAATTCCCTAATTTAAAGGGTTTTTTTTTGTGGTAACCAAATGGCTGGAGATTTTGCTTCCAAAATAGAAATGCTTTGCATCCAACAGAAGTAGCGTTCCAAGTGACAAAGCAATACCTACATGTATGGGATCAGTTATCCGGAAACCCATTATGCAGAAATCTCTGAATTACGGAAAGGTCACCTCCCATAGACTCTATAATCAAATCATCCAAATTTTTTAAAAATGATTTTCTTTTTCTCTGTAATAATAAAACCATACCTTGATCTCGATCCAAACAAATAAATGATTAATCCTTATTGGAAAATCAGCTTATTGGGTTTATTCGGTGTTTACACGATTTTCTAATAGACTTAAAATATGAAGATCCACATTTCGGAATGATCTGTTATCCGGAAAACCCCAGTTACCAAGCATTTTGGATAAAAGGTGCCATACCTGTACTACATTTCACCTGAAAAGACATATTTCAAAATAGCACATCCTACACCCTGGACGACTGTACATTATATCTTCTTGTATAGTGTATACTGCTTGTAAATTATATTTTTTAAGGGTTGTTAGTTAAATTATTTTAAACACTGTGTTGTTGTTTTTTCCTCTCCGGTGCTTTGCTATCATTTCACTAATGACGTTAGTTGACATATGTCCTATTATGGACCCACGGGAGGGAAAATGCACTCTGTTTTCTAGGATTTTACTGCTGAAAACAAAATGAACTTTTCCCCCGGAGGTATGGTAACATATGTTACAGGATAAATATTGCATATGGCACAGCTCCCCATTAATTAGGTACAATATTAATGTTTTCCCTCAGTAGCATATTTGAATTGGATTTGCACTCCACTTTTAAAGGAAAAGGTTAATGAAAAAAGTAGAGGTAAAGGATTTTGTCTCATTAAAAACTTTACATAAATCAAATATTTCGGGTCTACTTTATATATTTGTCTACATTTTACAGGCCCCATGTCCGCTATAAATGAATCAGTATTGGATTTGTGTTTTTTTCCTACGGTATGCACATAGTATTAATGTTACTGGATTACTCAGACGTATTGTTTAATACTGAAAGATTAACCTTTCTCTACTTATGTTATTTACAGAACGGGCAGCAGTTTGCAGATGAATCGATGTGTGAGGAGGACAATGAGAACAATGTAAGTAGTTTTCTTCATGCAATATTTCATGTACTTCATTCTAAATGATACTGTGTTTGAAACATTTTATTTTTATGCAAATTATTCCAGAGCACTTTTCTCTATGTAAATTTGATCGAACCATATCCTTCTTTCATAAAAGCACATTTTAAATCTGCCTTGGAGTTGATTCCTTTGTCTTGATAAGCTGTTTTGTTGCGGACACTCTACTACTGTTAAAAACAGCTTTTCCTTTAATGGTAACACTAAATATGATATTGTTTTCAGGCACAAATACAAGCTTTTTTTTATATAATCGTATCCCCTCCGTTAGCAAGTAACTTTTACACAAATGAAAACCATTTGTGTCTTAAAATGGAAGTAAAGTCTGAAATGCATTTTACCCTTTTTTATTTAATTTATTGAATTTAGGCAAAGCATACCAAAGGTATAAAAAAACGAGAGAGCAAAAGGAAAATATTCGCATCCATTTGATAATTCAATTCAATCAAATCTTTTTTTTTTGTCTAAAGTCTATCGAAACACCCCATATATACTTAATATGGATTCAATACAGGTATAGGATCTGTTATCCTGGAAACCCGTTATCCAGAAAACTCCGAATTACGGAAGGGCCATCTCCCATAGACTGCATTTTATCCAAATTTTAACAAATCATTTCATTTTTCTCTGTAGTAATAAAACAGTCCCTTGTACTTGATCCAAACTAAAATATAATTAACCCTTTTCGGAAGCAAAACTAGCCTATTGGATTTATTCCAATTTTACATGATTTTCTAGTAGACCTAAGGTATGAAGATGCAAATTACGGGAAGATCCATTATCCGGAAAGCCACAGTTCCAGAGCATACTGGATAACAGGTCCCATACCTGTATATCATACATCATAATTGTATAGCAGTTGGTGGATCAATAACTGTCATTCTACTTTTATACCTGATGGTCCCCCAGAAGCACTGTACCTGTTCTTCCCAGTAGGCAAAATGGTAATACAGGTACGGCATCTGTTATCCATAAAGCTCTGTCTCCCATAGATTTTATTCACATAATCCATATTTTAAAAATAAAACCGTTCCTTGTACTTGATCCAAATAAAGAAATAATTAATCCTTATTGGAGGCAAAAACCAGCCTATTGTGTTTATTTAATGTTTACATGATTTTCTAGTAGACTGTCTTAAGGTATACAAATGTGTCCCAAGCATTCTGGGTAAACGATCCCATACCAGTATAGCGTTCCTTTCTTTGTTTCTGTAGAGGGGCTTCAGTTCACCGCATGTTAAGGTGAGAGATATCTTTGAGATAAAAAGAGAAAATGGAAGGGGTTTGGTTAATTGATGAACAATGACCTTTGCAGCCTATAGTTATTATTGAGGGAATTTGAGTAGTAAGTCCCAGGATTGCCTTTCAGGTGTTACAGGAGTGTGACTAAGGAGATGGACAATAGAAAAAAATCCCTTATCCCTTTCCAGAATTTTTTAAATTTGGGTGTTCCCATAGACCATGTAATATATCTTTCTGATTGCATTTTGGATAGTTTCACAGGAGAATAATAAAAGCAATAGCTAATCCTTTTTTGTATGCAATTGCATAGTCTTGCAAGGATCTCCAGGTACAATCAGTCATTTCAGAATAATTGACCTGTCCCATCCCTTTCTCCCAGCATTTAATTTACATATATTTTTTTATTTTTCATTACTTCAACACAGTGTTAATTGAATCATGCAGGAATCATCTCCAGATGCTTCTTTGTACAGTTCTTCTTTAGCTCCTTTAGATTTGACAGACTTCACAGTTGAAAATAAGTGTGTAAAGAAGCATCTGGAAGCCCATACTGCTTCATTTAATTAACCCTCTGGCAGCCAGGTGTTAATATGTAGAAAAAAATAATACAAATGGCATAAGGGTAGCAATTTTACACACTTTGAGGCTTTGCTTCCCCTTGGCCAAAAAATACTGAATAATTTACCAGTTTGTGTTTTCTATCCAGAACAATTAAAAATAGATTCTTTGATTTTATTGGAGTGGTGCTGTGTGATCTTATGTCTGCAGGCATGTTAAATTTGTTGTTAAAAAATCCAGGTTAACCCTTTATTGTAAATCCCACCAATTTAGGATTGTGCCCTGCTGTGAAAGGAGTGTTGCATTTTTTTCTTTGCAATACTTGGGTTTGAATTACCGCCTTTTTTTTATATTGTTATTGTTGGCGCAGTTGAAGTTGAGTGTTGGTTATTGAATTTTTCTTTCTGACTTTTGTAATGTATTGCAATTCTCCTTAATGATTTTTCATATGCACTTGAAACAGTTGACCCTTGTCTTCCCTTAACTTTTTACTTAACTCTCGGTGCAGATTCACGGCATGGGAGTTCACGGGCACCATCTTCTTCTTCTTTGGTCTTTGTAGCCTTACAGAGTATTTTTTAGAAGGGGTCAGAAAAAGGCAATTCAAAAACTATAAAAATAAAGGACAAATAAAAAGTTGCTTAGAACTAGCCATTCTATAATATACTAAATGTTAACTTAAAAGTGAGCAACCCCTTTAAGAATAAAATGTGTACTATTATCAAGCAATGTAACTTTGTATCTAATCATTAAAATTGATCGGTAGATTTTACTGAAGTCGGATAACTTTTAAAATTTATTTCCTTTTGTACTTGCATTGGTAAAAGTAATGGAGTTATTTATTTAAGCCCGAAACTCGAAAAACTTGAGTTTTTATTTAACTATAAAATCTAAATTTTTAGTGGGGAAAAAACTTAAATCTTTTGAGATTTATTATACCCCAAGGATGGAAAAGTCAGAATCCGAAAATCCGGCATCTCAGACCTGCTGAGGTTGTATATTAGTCAATGGGAGAGGTCCCTATCCTATTTGGAAGTTCCTGTGGTCTGCATTAAAATTAGCCCGAAAATAGACTATTTCTGACTTTTCAGTTAAAAATCTGAAAAATTCTGGGTTTTTAGGAAAAAGCCTGTACATTTTAGTGATTTGAGGTAAAGATCTCTGAAAAAATCATACAATTCGGACTTATTCATTAAAGATGTGTGTTATTGATGACAGTTTTGGAAATGCTCGTTTGAGTACAAGGATGTAACCTGTTATCCAGAATGCTGGGGACTGGGGCTTTGCCGGATAACAGATCTTTCCGTAATTTGGATCTTCGTACCTTAACTCTACTAGAAAATCATCTTAAAATTAAATAACCCCAATCGGCTGGTTTTGCTTCCAATTAGGATTAATTATATTTTAGTTGGGATCAAGTTTTAGGTACTTTTTTATTATTACAGAGAAAAAGAAAATCAGTATTAAACATTAATGGATAAAATTGAGTTTTGTAGACTCAAAGCCATATTTCTAAGGACAACAAACTTCTGTATAACCATATCCGTTAGTTCCTCAGTTTGTGGGCTGTATGTTTGGATCTGTTTTGATCTCTTTGCAAATATTTGTATTTGATGTTCATTTGTTTAAACAAGGCAGACAGTAGAGAGATGGATTTGTGAAACTTGTTGGGATAAAGCAGACAAACGTGTCAATCATTTGCTACGAAAAATATTATTCCTTGTTTATGACTGTCACACTATGCATGTTTATTACTATGCACCCCTTCTTGTTGGCAGTAGCACAGAATTCAGACTGTTTTGAATCAAATGTTAACATAAAACACAATCCTTCCATAATTCGTTCTATGTATTTTCCTTCTAATATTTGTGGTAGAACTTAATACAGTGACAGAAGGAAATAAACAATAGATTTTTTTTTTCCAGTTTGAAACCTAAGCTTTTAAAATCTAATCGAAAAAGTTTTCCTATAATTCCACTTCTGTAACACATGCTATAAGATTCCAAATATCTCACGAAATGTAAAAAAAAATTACCTAATTTCCCCCAGATTTTTTACAGTTAAAACCCAATCTTTCAAAATCTGATTCAAAAAGTTTCTCTGTAATTCCACTTCTGTAACACATGCTATAAGACTCCAAATACATAAAAAATGTAAAAAAAAAAATTACATATTGTCCCCTTGATTTTTTTCTAGTCAAACCGAAGCTTTCAAAATCTGATTCAAAAAGTTTTTCTGTAATTACAATTCTGTAACATATGGTATAAGTAGAGATGCACCTAATCCAGGATTCAGTTCGGGATTCGGCCTTTTTCAACAGGATTCGGCCGAATCCTTCTGCCCAACCGAACCCGAATCCTAATTTGCATATGCAAATTAGGGGCGGGAGGGAAATCATGTGACTTTTTGTCAAAAAACAAGAAAGTAAAAAATGTTTTCCCCAACCCTAATTTGCATATGCAAATTTGGACTTGGTTCGGTATTCGGCTTAATCTTTCACAAAGGATTCGGGGGTTCGGCCGAATCCAAAATAGTGGATTCGGTGCATCCCTAGTTATAAGACTCCAAATAGACAAAATGTAAAAAATTTATAGAGAAAGATGTGCAATATTTCAGAATATAACAGATTTTTAGGGCCCTATGTCTACCACTAGCGTGTTACTACCAAATATTTATTGTTCTATGGAGATTACTGTCTCCAAAACCACAGCAGTACAATACTAAATATTCAAAGCACCCCACCAGAGATGAGCATACAAGATAGTAAGGCTGAAATTATAGTAATTTGCCTCCAGCAAATATTGTTTTGTTTTTTTTTTATTGTGAAAATGTATTTTCTGCTTCAAACAAACTGAAAACCTATGCTAAAATTATTATTTTATAAAGCTTACGGTTTCAGCATTTTATCTCCCACATCTTTAGACCCAGTAGGGCCGGCAATGCCCAGCAACCTGAAGGCAGAACATTTTTGTTCTTTTATCACTTGGGACTTAGCAACCAGGTAATAGTTTACATTCCACACTGAAGTGCTGCATATAAAAGTTAATTGAAAACCACAGAGCATAAAAAGACCAGTTCCAAATTCTTTTTGAATACCACGGTCTACAACATACTAAAAAAAGCGCCTTTGTCCTTTATGGTGACCTGTGCAAACATATTCATAGTTGCAGAACATCATTCACTGATTCCAATGTGTTTAGACAGAGCAATGCAGGTTTACAAAATTAGAGATTGTGTTTACCATACCTTGCAATCTGCAGGGCATCTGTTCACTACTTTACGTAATCTGGTCAATGAAGCATATCCACCTTTTACAAATTAGCCAATAATCACCATTATTTAAACTATATACGGTCAGGCCTAACATATTGATTGACACTCCGCGGTGAATACAGCTTTCCCTGTCCTTTAAAGTGGACCTGTCACCCAAACACACAAATCTGTATAAAATGAGTCCTTTTCAAATTAAACTTGAAATCCAATTTAAATTTTTTATTAAAGCATTCATAGCTGTTGTAAACTCATTTAAAAATCTCAGCTGTCAATCAAATATTGTCTGCCCCTCCTCTATGCCTCAGGCATAAAGGCGGGGCAAACAATTACTTTCACTTTCCATTCAGCACTTCCTAGACGTCACTGCTCTCCCCACTTTCCCCCGTTCTCTTTACCATTTAATTGTGTAGCCACATCAGGTCCCCCATTCTGGTGCACAAACAAGATTCTGAGATGATGCAAGGCTTGCCTTAATAACAGTGTCCACAAAATGGCTCCTGCCTGCATGCTATAATCATGAGTTCCCACACTGAAGGAAACAAGATTCAAATAATTTATACAGTATAATTAAATTTAATTTTGCTTGACTAATGTGATAAAATAGGATTTTGAATACATTTTTTGGGTGACAGGTCCCCTTTAAAGGGGTTGTACACCTTTGTTTACTTTTATCTTTAAATTCATTTATTATTTAGGGAGTAATTTTCTGAGAAAATTTTGCACTTGGTTTTCATGTTTTATTATTTGAATTTTTTGAGTTATCCAGCTTTTTATTCATCAGCTCTCCAGTTTGCAATTTCAGCAACCTGGTTGCCATGGTACCAATTACCCTAGCAACCATGCATTGATTTGAATAAAAGACTATGGAATATGAATAGGCGACGCCTGAATAGAAAGATGAGTAATACCGCATACGTCCAGACATCCAAAACACGCTGAGCAATAATAACAGCTGCCCCTCGTATTCTTTTTATGTTATTTACTTAATGATAACCTTTATAATAACCTTTATAGAGGTAAAGGTCAGTGTTACTTGACATTTTATGCTTTAGTTTTTATATTGACTTTCCTTGCTGCCTTTGAATCCTGATCAGGATGAATCAGAAATTCGGTGTTAACCTAACTTTTTACTACTGAATATTTGGATTCTTTACATGTTTTCAATAAAAGAGGTAAATAATATTTATAATCTATCCCAAGTTTCGTTCTTAGAAACTGGTTCACAGAGCTTGCATTCTGCAGGGGAACAAATAGCTCGAGAGCTTCCATCTAACAGCAAAAAGAGCCTTGTTTGTGACGCTCTAGGAGCTGCTTTATCTACTTCATCTCCATTGTCTTTGATAACTGTATTCCCATAAGCTTGGATATTTGGTTTTCAATAAAAATTATATTTATGTTTTTACAAAAGAGATATCTTGTGTTTGCTGCTGGTGCTAAAGCTGTGTTACATCTCTCTGCAGCAGCGTGACGGCAGCCAAGCATTTGACTCGTGCAGTAGATAAGTGCTTATCTGTCACAAATTCTGTGTAGAAATCTCAGTCCTTTCAGTGGAAATGTATATATCCTGTCAGGGGTTGGTTTTGGCATGTTGCCACGTATTGTGGAAAGGCTTTTTTCCCCCCATAGTCATGCTTTCCAGTCTATTATTGTACAAGAAGAAGACATATGTTTACCATCCCTTCTGATTTGATGTCATACTGAATTTTTTAAAAGTTAAATCATTTAAGGGTCAGGCCACACTGGGCGTTTTGGGGATATATGGTCGCCTGGCGACTAATCGCCTCGTTTTTGTGGCAACCAATCTCCCCAAACGCCTACCCTCACTCTGTGCCGGCTAAAATGAAAAAACGCAGATGCTAACCATGTGCAGCGATTCGTCTTCCAAAGTCGTCCGAAGTTTCCTCGCAAAAGGCGACTTCGGGAAAACGAATTGCCACGTCTGATTAGCGCCGGTGTTTTTTGTTTTTTTTTAAATTTTAGCCGGCGCAGAGTGAGGGAAGGCATTTGGGGAGATTGGTCGCCGTAAAAACGAGGTGATTAGTCGCCAGGAGACCAAATCTCCCCAAAACTCCCAGTGTGGCCTGACCCTTAAGTACAGATATAGAATCTGTTATCTGGAATGCTTGGGACCTGGATTTTTTTTTTTTTTTTTTTTTTTTTGGATAAGGGATCTTTCTATCATTTGATCACCATACCTTAAGATAGTGATTTAAACATATAGGTAAATAGGATTGTTTTGCCTCCAATGAGGATTAATTATGTCTTAGTTGGGATCAAGTGCAAGGTACTGTTATGTTATTACAGAGAAATCATTTTTACAAATCAGAATTATTTGCTTCAAAGTGTGGCTGTTATATTCTAAGCAACTTTTAAATTGACTTTCATTATTTCACTCTGCGCCAGCTAAAATGAAAAAAAAAAAACGCCGGCGCTAATCCCACGCGGCAATTCGTTTTCCGAAGTTGCCCGACGTTTCCTCGTGAGGCAACTTCGGGCGACTTTGGAAAATGAACTGCCACGTGTGATTAGCGCCTGCATTTTTTTTTATTTTAGCCGGCGCAGAGTGAGGAAAGGCGTTTGGGCAGATTGGTCGCTGCAAAGTCGAGGCGATTAGTCGCCAGGGGACCAAATCTCCCCAAAACACCCAGTGTGGCCTTACCCTTATACAAATCAGTGCGTTGTTGCTAATGTCATTTGAACTATAGCAACCAGATTGCGAAAATTGCAAACTGGAGAGCTGCTGATTAAAAAGCTAAATAACTCAAAAAACACACAAAAAAATGATCAGTTGCATATCACTCAAGAATTTCACTCTCTCCTTAATTTAAGTAAATTTAAAGGTGAACAACCACTTTAAAATTCATTGTGGTAATGTACAGAACCAAAATTAGAAAAAAAAGTTGTCTGTCCAAATATGTATGGACCTAACTGTATGTAGTGTATACCAGTCACAGCCCCTATTTTGGCACAATCCCAAGTGTCATTAGTCACCTCTCTAATTGTAGTCAGGCTCGTTTGAGAGCTCACAAGGCTTGCCATCTAATCATGATTGGCAAGGATGGCACTTTAGACTGTTACAATTTAAAGTTTTTGCTTTGCAATACAGCTGTGAATGGAGAAATAGAAAAAAATCAATATACCATTTCAGCATTCTACAGCTTATTCCATTAAGCTGAGCTGGAAATAGTCTTGTTTCCACACTGCTGATTCAGCATTCGCTGCAGTACATTTATCTCCTGAATATTTTCAGTTCCTGAACGTTTCATGCAGAGTTTGATATTCAGGCAGGAAAGGTTGTCATTTGTCCGAATACATTTCTACCTTCCTTATTGCAAATACAGAGCAACATATTATATGCCATATATTAGCAGCATTGTCTAGTTTTTTTGTACAGAATCTTCAAGAAAAGCTAAAGCTTTTCAATGATTTGCACCATGAAGCGTTGAGCGTTGCAGTTCAACAAAAGCTTTTTTTCACATATGAATGGTAAATGCACCTTCTGTTTAGAGCCTTAAGTTTTAACTTTCTCTAAATCCTTAACACTTAAGCGTAGGTTATCATCCCAAGAGATCCACATTTCTCTAGAACTTCTCTGGAGGATGGTGCATATGAGATGGGAACCTCATTTATAAACAAAGTAAATCCTATTGTAGTCAGACCTGCAGCCCCTCAACTGTTGTTGACCGTACTACTTAAATAAATGCTAAATTGTGTGCAGTAACCCCTAGCAAACAATTCAAGTATTTTTATTTTCTAAAGCTGGCCATATATGGGCAGTAGTAATGTGCACTTGGATTTACCAGTGGGTCAGGTGGGTTTGGGCCACAAGATGGGGGACTATATTCACTGCCAGCCTGGCTGCATCTTTGGGGCCCCTACTGACCTTGCTAACAGCTTTTTGATCATTGTATGGACTAGGGATGCACCGTATCCACTATTTTGGAATTTAGCCGAACCCCCCAATCCTAATTTGCATATGCAAATTAGGGTTGGGAAGGGGAAAACATTTTTTACTTCCTTGTTTTGTGACAAAAAGTCACACTATTTCCCTCCTCGCCTTTAATTTGCATATGCAAATTAGGATTCGGATTCAGTTCGACCAGGCAGAAGGATTCGCCCGAATCCTGCTGAAAAAGGCAGAATCCTGGATGCGGTGCATCCCTAGTATGGACCAGTGATCTGTGGGCTGTATCAATACCTGCAGGTGCGGGTCACAGGTACTGCAATATTGTAGTCGCTTTGATATGGCTTTTTGTGATTCGTACCACAGATCTGCAGATGCGGTTCCTACAATGGAAATATTTTGCGGGATCAGGGTCAGGTTATGGTTTTGTGGGTTAGGGATGGGTGTAGGTTGTGTTTTTCTTGACCTGCACTCACTAGTATGGACCCTTTCCTACAACCTACCCTACTGATATCTCACTTACAGCTCTATTGGTCCACTATAGGATACAATTGGCCCCATGGTCATTGACCAGATCAGCGCCATTTATCCCTGCATGTGGGAGGCCAAATTGTGCAAAGATCAGGGAATCTGACAAATCGAATGTGTTTGGCCATCTTAACTTGATGTACACTGTTCCAAGGTAACAGGTTGTGATTGGCAACTGCATTTGTGTTAGCGACTGTAGTGTTACAAGTTTGCAATCTCCGTATTCAAACTTGATTCCCATTTAAAATGTTTCTTAACAGTGAAATGTATGTGCCCAATTTTCATACTCTTGCTGTTATATTACAGAGTGGTTATAAAAAGGGCTGATGTTGATATGCCAAATTGGTGCTGTGTGTCTATCCGCTGCACTGGAACTGTCATGGGTAGTTAGAAAAACAACTTCAGATGTCTAATTTGTATGTAAATGTTGCAGGATGACTGCAGGTTTGCACCATATTGTTTGACAAAGTCCTATAAGGAACTAATATGTCTGTAATGTTAAATATTCTATTGGTACAAGTGGTGGCCATAGACGTGTCGACAGGCCCGGATTTGTGGAAAGGCCACCTAGGCCTGGGCCTACGGCAGCAGGATTTTAGGGGGGTGGCATATTTCCCAACCACACCCTCATTGGTTCAAAAACATTGGGGATGTGCTGGAGATACAACCATTTTTTAAATTTCCCATGCGCCAATCCCCATTGCTCCTTTCCCTCTGGAGGGGACAGGGGCGATGAACGTCAGTGGGCTTAGGGGCACCCACGATGTAAATCCAGCCCTGCGTATCGATAAAAGCTGACTAGGGCCATGGCCCACGATCAGATCAGCCTATCGCCCACTCAAGGTGGGCACATTGGGGCAAGATCCTCTCATTTGGCCACCTTAACTTGCCTTCAGATTGGGTTACTCTTTGGAAGTCATGGCTCTAAATGGCATGATTGTGTAGTAAGCCATATATAGAGAATAAACTTCCCCCTCTTGTAAAATATATGAATATCATAAGCTACCGAGGAGTTCCATGACCATATAAAAACTCGTGTTTCTATACAGGTCATGGAACTCAGAGGGGGTACTTTATTAATAAAAAATACACAAGTTTCAGTGAGTCATGTGACAGAAATGACATCACTAAGCTCTGATTATAACCAATGACATCACTAAGCTCTGTTTATAAGGATCTAATTTACAGGATATTCACTGCTCTTGTGTATTATAAAACATATAACAAATAAAACAGAAACAACAATTTTTGTGATATATATTTTACCTGAGTTTAGCATGTGTTTGTAGCATATATAAGGTAATGTGTGCGTGTTTGGTGCTGGTAAACATGCTGGAAACATTTGTAATTTTTCTGGATCACTATTTTGTGAATCGTTGTTTTTTCTATTGCGTATCCAATCTTGTTATATCTTCTCTATTCTGCTTGAGTGCGTCAGCCTGTGTTGTAAGATCATTTCGTTTAAGTAGTATGAAGTTCGCCCCGAAAATCTTAAGTCGCTTGGTCTGCATTTAAACCCCCCCCCCCCATTAGTTTATTATTGCTCTCATAAGGCTGGCATGTGCCAAGAATGGTTTAACTTGCAGCTTTGGATTCAGTCCCGAGCACCATTTATGTGCTTTGTGGAACAGTTGCAGTGAGTGTTTCTTTTCTCTTCCCTGCAGTTGTTAAATGATTATATCACATTGTCACTGTGTGAATGGGTGAAATCCCGATATCCGGGGACTACAAGACATTATGTCGTATGGTTGTTCCCAAGGGCATTGCTGTTCATTACCCATCAGCGGTTTTATCGACAACTTTGTTAAATAATTTAAAAACAAATTGCCTTTAGCATGATTAATTTAGGCTACATAAATGCTCTCCTGTCCTGTGACTAGATAATTCTGTACATCAGGCATCCTGTTACAGTGCCTTGCTGCTTAAAATGATTCAGTAATATTCGCTGTATATTAGCTGTATTTGCTTAATGTCAGCCTTGTGATACAGTCTTCTGCCAAACGGCTGCCTATAAACCGATACGAGATCTGGCACATCTAGCCTCCCTTCTCCTCTCTTATAACCATTTATGATTTCAAGTTTTGAGTCTGGATTTTTTTTTTTTCTCCCCTTTTTCGTCAGAGGAAAAGGATTGGGCCTCGCTTAACTAGCAATCTCTGACTCTTCCCTCACAGGAAATTTTCTAATTGCCGGAACAGCCGGTAGCAGCAAGAACTTCAGGGGTTTGTCCTTCCTTTTTCACTTGTCAGATGTCTGTGCAGGAAAGTCTTAACATTATGGTTCCGTAGCCATGTTAAGGTTCTGGGGTCTGCGTATACGGTCTTTTCGGGTAAGGTCTGATACAATATTAATAGAGCTTTTCCCTAGATCTAAGAGCAGTGTGTATGCTGTGCAACTGGGCTGTCATTTGGGAAGGATTTCTGTTTACTTTCACATGCTTAGACATGTTTGTGCTCTCGGACTTGTCTCTTGTTGTTTTCCAAGGATATCAGTGCAGCTAGGTAATAAGATCTCCGAGCAATATTTACTATCTTTGCAAGTATTCTGCTATAGGGTTTACAATGTTGCATGGACCTGTCTGAGACCTGTGTATCCCCCCACAAATTATTCAAAAGTAGATAGTGATTATTTTTCCTGTGTCCAGAGCTCTTTTACAGTTCTATTTCTGATGGCGTGATATCATTTTGGCTCTAAATGTTTAATAAGCAATTTGTGCTGTCACGAGACCGTTGCTATATATATATATATATATATTTATATATATATATATATATATATATATATATATATATATATATATATTGAGATTTGTGTCTTAACAAATCTCCCTATTTATATAAAAAGGAAATGCATGGTTTTGGGGATTTTATATTTTATTTGGTATATGTTTTGTGTGCATGACTGAAATGAGCAGTGAAATTAAAGTACATGACCTAATAGTATAATCATAGCTAATACAGGTATGGGATCTGTTATCCAGAATGCTCAGGACTTGGGGTTTTCCGCATAAGGGGTCTTTCCATAATTTGGATCTCCATATCTTAAAGCTACTAAAAAATCATTTAAAACAATGGGAATGTTTTGCCTCCAATAAGGATTAATTGTATCTTAGTTTGGATGAAGTACAAGGTACTGTTTTATTATTACAGAGAAAAAGGTTAAACATGTTAATTATTCGTTTAAAAATGGAGTATAAGATGGAAACACTGGCATAATGAGTTCCTGTTCTTCTATTGATGTTTACAGGGTTGAAGTGGTCACAGACAGGCGCCTGCTTTTATGCACGCCTCCTTATAGGTATAGGCCCCACAGAATAGAGCGTAGTCAAGCATAGCAGGCCAAGGAGAAACCACCCATTAGTTAATAAATTTGAGAAAATATTTGTTACCAATGTCTTTACTCTAAGTAAAAACTCACCAAACTCGTTACTCGAGTAAAGGTGGCCATACACGGGCCGATAAAAGCTGCCGACAGACCACGTCGGCAGCTTATTGGCCCGTGTATGGGGCCCCCGACGGGCTTCACTGATCGAGATCTGGCCAAAAGTCGGATGGGACGAAAAATCCCGTCGGATCGCGGCCGCATCTATTCGTTGATGCGGTCCCGCGTTCCGACCGCCCATTACTATTAGTTAGGATCCGATCTCTGGGAGAGATCCGCTCGTTTGGCGATCATCGCTCCGTGTATGGCCACCTTAACTCCCAAGTACAGGTATCTGGAAGTCCGTTATCCAGAAAGGCCATCTCCCATAGACTCCATTTTATCCAAATAATCCAAATTTTTTATAATTTCCTTTTTCTCTGAAATAATAAAACAGTACAGTGTACTTGATCTAAGATATGATTAATACTTACTGGAAGCAAAACCAAAACCAAAATTGGGTTTATTTAATGTTTGCATACATTTCTAGTAACCTTAAGGTATGACAATCCAAATTACTAACTTCAATTATCCAGAAAATTCCAGATCCCAAGCATTCTGGATAACCAGTTCCATACCTGTATAGGTTTTCAGTCCTCATGGGACATGGCAGTATGGATGGCAAAGGTAACATAGAGTGTTTAACAGTAGTCAATAAAACTCTAACAACCCTTGTCATTTTTTACAAGGGTAGCTGAGGAGACCTTTAATCAGATGCTTAAGATTTAACAATTCTCTTTCTGCATTATCCAATTTAATCTATAATTTTCCCCAAGTATTCATAACCAATTTATTGCAGTAGATCCTGTTGATAAACATGCACTCACAAATGCAGAATCCTCAAAAGTTAGTACAGAACAAAGCTTAGGTCAGGGATTTGGTATTTGAGACAGACTTAAACAGGTGGTTCACCTTTAAATTAACCTTTTAGTATGTTAGAGAATGGCTAATTTTAAGCAACATTATAATTGGCCTTAATTTTTTCAATTTATAGTCTTTGAATTATTTGCCTTTTTTTTCTCACTGTTTCCAGCATTCAAATGGGGGTCACCGACCCATCTAAAAATAGATATTCTGTAAAACTACAAATGTATAGTTATTGCTACTTTTTATTACTCTCCTGTTTATATGCTGCTCTCTTATTTGTAGCAATGTGTGGTTGCCATGGTAATTTGTACCCTAGTAACAGATTGCTGAAATTGCAAACAGCAAAGCTGCTGAAAAAATAGTACGAAAACACAAATAATGGAAAATAAAGACCAGTTGTAAATTGTCACTCTACATCATACTAAAAGTTAATTTTAAGGTGAACAGCCTAAATAATGCTTAGCAGACTGGATGAGTAAACAGAAGAAATATTTATGTGCATACAAATGAAAGCAATAAGGGCTGAATTCAGTAAGTGTAGTAGTTAAAATGAATAGGAAACTATACTTGTTTGAGAGTTGGCCAGTAGTGAGGCAGCACATGTGACCTTTGTTTCATTTTGGTTACCTCACAAGGATTCAGTGTTCCAAAAAGAGGAAGTTTTTATTCCTCATGATCACAAGACCAACATGGCCTTTAGTCACAGAAACACCATTGTCCTTGATTATTTTGGGTCAACTGTGTTGGCTTAGCATTTCCCAGCCTTCCAGCAGTGATTAGGATGGTAAAGGGATTGTTTTGTCTTCCATGCTGATAACGCTCCATGTTGACTTTGCTTTACGATATCTAGTGATATGTTTCTGTCGGGTTTGGAGGCTTTTTTTTTTTTTTTTTTTTTTTTTTTTTTTAGAACTAATAAAATTTTATCAGGAATCCATAAATGTAGACATACACGGGTCATCCCACACAGTGCCCATGAACAGGACAGATAAAGCACAAGAGTGACCATACACACGTGTGTCCACTTTTTTTTTTTGTTCCTTTTTGGGGAGGGGGGAATGTTCCACCAGAATTGCAAAATTATCTGTTGGAATTGCCCCCAAATTTGGGCATTTGTGATCAGTTTTAGGCACAAACAATTTTGTTGAAGAGTCTAGTCTTTCCTCAGTACTACGAGGCACCATCCCGACATTTTCCCAAAATGGTCCCCACTTTGCACATTTTCTGAGGAAACTGGTTATCCCCCTTATCCTGTGTGTGTGCGCGCGCGCGTGTATACCCCATTGACAAAAAGGGGACACGTTTTTGTCCTTTTATTATGCCTGCAGATACAATTTTTGATGGTGAAAAAAACGAATTTAGGCCTCGAGCCTACCAAGACAATTACTTTATCCAGCATCTTTCTGGGATTACACATTTTGTGGGGCTGCATAGAAGTTTCTAATCTGCTCAAAATGATCAAACCAAATAACATTTTATAAAAGTTAAGATGAATGAGCAGATGTGACTGTTTTACCAGCATTTTTATGTGCTAGCAACACAGATTCTGTTTCCAGGTTAATGTGAAATTTGAGGGTCCTGGACCCACTAGTAGTTGTCACTGCTTATGCTTTAAGAGTGACTTTTTAGAGTTTTGCAGGGTTTAAAAGCAAAAGATTTCTATAAATGTTTTGGGTTTTTTTTACCTTTTGGAGAATTGCTTTTTCTCTGTTCTTTAAGCTGCATTCCAGTGACCAACTACAGTTCAGAATGAAACAGTTACTCTGCAGGGATTGTTGGTTTCATTAAATTAAAAAGCTATCTCTTTGTGGGTGGCATAGCTTATTGTACAGATTGAACAGTCAAGCAGTGCGTTTCATTGAATTTAGGATTCCATGAAAATCAGCATGAGCCCTAAATAATCAAAAGATGGTTCATGGCGACACTGCATACAAAGCAACCTCTTTAGCTAGAGATTCATCTTACTTTAGTTTAAAGTCAGTTTAAAAACACTAATAGATATATAGTAACACATGCATTCTTGGCTGCTGTTTTGTACGTTAATAGCAGTCTGTTGAGCTAAAAGCCTGATTAAAATCCCATCTTCTTCTATTATTCCTCTAACTATCCAGCAAACAGAATGCATATTGCTCACTTTAAAGGGATACGGTCACATTTTGTATTTTCTTGAGTGTAAAATGGCATGTTTATAATGAAGAATGAATTCTGGCATTTTTCAAACTACAATGGAACCCCCATTTTAACGTTTTTTCAAGGGACCAGAAAAAAATGGTGTAAAATCCAGGAAAATGTAAAATCGGGGCAATATATCATGTATAATATATAGGTGGGACCACAAAACAACATTGTAAAATTAGGGAAAACTTAAAATCAGGGGATGTAAAATGGGGGTTCTGCTTTACAAAATATATTAAGACTTGAAGAAAAAAAAATCATAGATACTGCATGTAGATTGGATTATTACTTATTTATGAAGCACCAACATATTCCACAGCACTGTACACACAATGGTTTTATACATTGAACATACAGATTTCAGCCGGTAGAAATGTAGATGACTTGGGACTAAAAATAATTTACTACATTGCTCTGTAAGATGCTTATTTGAACCCTTTCTTATGCGCCTCTTCCTGGCATCACAAGGAGCACAGCAATCACACCTCTAAGTCCAATGGCACATGGAACACTTTTTTAGCCAGCTGAAATGAACCCAAAATGACCACCTGCCACCTATTGAATTCATTGGGTAGAGCCTGGCAGCTTTAGTACTGGTTCTGTTCTGCCCAAACACTCGTACTATCTCTTTTTAAACCCTATGGATCATTTTTCTCTTCACAGTCAGACTGAAGATACACTGCATATGGTTATTAATCGGCAGAGGACAAATATGGTTTCTTAAAATATGCTCAAAGTCCATATTATTGTATGTGTGTGTGTGTATGTATGTGTGTATATCTATCTATCTATATATCTATCTATCTATCTATCTATCTATCTATCTATACACACACACACACCCACACCAAGTTAGCCCCAGAACTCTCAATATATAACCCCCTGAAATAGAGAGAGACCATACCTGCTTTTCTCTTTATTTAGCATGATCTCTTCCAAAGACACCATTGGGCAGGGGTTGGGAGAGCGAGCATTTAAAGAGAGAGCCACCTCCCCAAAATATAAGGTTATGGGGGAGGAGCGGCATTCAGCTTGTTTTGTTTTAAAAAAAAAAACAAAAAAACGTTATATTTTGGGGAGGTGGCTCAATGGTGTCTTTGGAAAAAATCATGCTAAAGCAGGTATGGTCTTTCTCCCCCAAAGATAACAATTTTATATATATATATATATATATATATATATATAGACAGACAGACAGACAGACAAATACAAGAGGTCCTCTGCACTCAACCCATTATCAATATATTTAAGACAGTGTGACATTTTGTGCATACTGCTACTGAGAAATGCCTTACCCTTTAAACAAAACAGGGATTGTTTGTTCATATATTGCAATATATTTAATCTGGCCAACTACGTCAAAGTCATCCCATATCTGGCCAGTCCTACGCCATGTTGTAGCTCCCACCCTTCCCAACTATAGTCAGGTGATCCCACTGGTGTCTAATAAAAGGGCAGCCAAGTTTGGGGGTTTTACTTTGAAAGCAGCTAGTAAGTTGCAGGTAAAACTTAGTCCCTTTGTAAAATGTATAATTAAGCAATTGAATTCTTAATGAATCAGATGAAAATTAAGCTTAGGACTGGCCAGATATGGGATGACTTTGACGTAGTTGGCCATCTTAAATATATTGCAATATATGCATTGCCGGATTTACATAGAGGGCGCCCCTAGGCCCACTGCCATTCGTCGCCCCTGTCCCCTCCCCTTTATTCGTGCATTTTTTCATCAACAATGGGGAAATTTAAAAAACTATTGTATCTCCAGTGCATCCCCAGTGGTTTTGAACCAATGCGGCTGTGGTTGGGCAGCATGCCACCCCCCTAAAATCCTGCCACCCTAGGCCCGGGCCTAGGTGGCCTTTCCAGAAATCCAGGCCAGAATATATGGACAAACAATCCCTGTTTTGTTTAAAGGCTAAGGCATTTTTCAGTAGCAGTATGCACAAAATGTCTCTGTCTTAAATATATTGATAATGGATTGAGTGCAGAAGACTCTTGTATTTGTCTACAGTATATGTATTTTGTGGTCACAGCCTCATTGCACCCCCGCCTAACGGTTTTGAAAATTATTGGTGAGCACAACTTTCCCTTGTTTCTTATATATATTATATACACACACAGTATATACATGCATGTATGATTGTAATCCTGCCTGCGGCAGAATAACTGGGCAGGCTGCAGGCGCATTGCACAATTCCTCTGGGGAAGGAAGAAAACTGTGAAAAACAGAGAGAGAAACTTTAATATTTAATGGTAGTATAAAGACTACTTTGTCATGTCATTATTTATTTTTCCCCTATCCAGGATGAAGGAAATATAAACGAAATCGCAATCACACACCATGTTAAAGAAGGCCATGAAAAGGCAGATCCTTCACAGTTTGAACTTCTAAAGGTTCTTGGGCAAGGCTCCTTTGGCAAGGTACGTTTCAACAGTTTTTCAGTTTTTCATGGATAAACTTTTACCTGTGTCTGTTCAAAAATGGAAAAGTGAACACTGTTTTAAAGATATTCACATTGAGCTCCTGCTCTCTCTGCTGCATACTGCATCTCTCATTTTTAGCAGAAGGCTTTTTGACTCTCTTGCTTTAGCTTTTGTGGTCAAGTGCCTTTTGTTAAAATGGGCCTGTCACCCAGACATAAATATCTGTATAATTAAAGTCCTTTTAAAATTAAACATGAAATCCAAATCTCATCTGAAAATGTCAGCCATCAATCATATATTGCCTGCCCCTCCTCTATGCCTTAGGCCATATGTGTCAAACCTTAGGCCCACGGCCAGGACCAGCCCACTAAGGGATTATCTTTGGCCCCCATGGTAATTTCTAATTATTATTAGATCTGGCCCGCCGGTATATTGCCTCCATACTATTAGAACTGCAAGTCCCACAATGGACTGCTAGTGTGACGCAACATCAATCAAATGCGCGCAAGTCCCTGTTCTGCTTGTGTATCAGAAGCTTACTTGTGGAGCTAGCGTTACCCCTCTCCCTGAAAATGGCGGCTAAATGGAATGTGGACTCAGCTCACAGCCTGACCCCAAACATAGATGAACTTGTATCCAAGATGAGACACCAAGGGGGTTATTTACTAAACTCCGAAAATTTTTCGGAATTTATTAAACCCAGAGGATGGGAAAATTCAAACCTTTCAAGGTTGCATATAAGTCAATGGGAGAAGTCCCAATGTGTTTTTGATGTGCGCTGGGTTTCGTGCAATACACCAAAGTTTTTGGGCGAAAATTAAAAAAAAAAAAAAAAAGCGAAAATCGGAGGCAAAAATGCGAAAAAAATCCTGAAAATTATATATTTTTTTCCTGCGAAACAAAATTTCGGGAATAATAATAAATAAGCATAAAAACTGAGAGGATTTGATCGGAGTGTGTAGCAGAAAATATGGAGATATATTCGGACTTTGATAAATAACCCCCAAGTGTCTGGAGATGGAAATTTTTCACTTTCAATTTTTATGTTGTTTTATAGGAAATAACTTCTGTGCTGTGTTAGTTCCAGGTTGAATATGTACAATAAGGTCATTTCAATTTGTTTTCAATAAACACTGAACCTGTCCGACCCTCGACTTGGAGCGTTTTTTAAATTTTGGTCCAGAGTGTGTTTGAGTTTGACACACCAGATTTAGGCATAGAGCCGGGGCAGGCAATTACTTTCACTTTCCATTCATCATTTCCTAAATGTCACTGCTCTCCCTACATCCCCCTCCCTCCTTATCATCTAACTATGTAGCCTGGGCATGGGGTTTGCCATCAGGTCCCCCATTCTGGCACAGAAATAAGATTTTGAGATGATGCAAGGCTTGCATTAATAACAGTGGCCACAAAATGGCAGCTGCCTACTTACTATAACTATGAATTACCAGGCTGAAGGAACCAAGATTTAAATACTTTATATAGTATAAGTAAAGTATATTTTGCTTTACTAACAAGAGGAAATAGGATTTGGAATTATTTCTTAAGGTGACAGGCCCCCTTTAAAAGTCAAATGCACTGCAGAGGGGATCGGCTGTTGCTTAAAATCAGAGGCAGCTAGCAGCCGACAAGAGAACAGTGCTGCAGAGAGATGGTTTTCCTGTGTAAGCCCACCATAAATGTGAGTTCCAAGGTTTTCATTGCCAGCAGCCTCCTGGCTTATACATTTGCTTATATGGTTGCTAGGGTAATTTGGACCTTGAAATTGTAAACTGGAGAGCTGCTGAACAAAAAGCTCAAAAACCGCACATATGAAGCATATTTTGTTGCTGATCTTATACTAACACAGCTGTTCATGCTTAATAATTTGGGGGGTCACTGTACCCTAGTATCAGAGTTTAAGGTTTAGTGGGGGGGATTTGCAACCATTTTTGTGTTGACTATTCCCATAATATCCCTGGCTTAGATTTAACTTGCTTTTTCATTTTTATCGTAGGTATTTCTGGTGCGTAAAATCTCAGGAACAGATGCTGGGCAATTATATGCAATGAAAGTATTAAAAAAGGCTACACTTAAAGGTAAATTTCTGGTCCCGAATACTTGTGTAATATAATCAGTGTAAAGGTAACAGGAAACTAGTACATTTTCTATAAAAAGAAAAAGATCTGTTGTAATATACTTTTGAAATTGAACATTGGCACATGGGCATTTTACTTCACCAGGGTCCGAATCAGATAGTCCTAGTGCTCAAAATTGCCATGCTTACTGATCGTTAATTCCCATCCATGTGAATAAGAGACATCTTGGCTATGAGAAGGAATGCTAGCAGAAAACTGAGATCGCTGTGATTCACTGAGATGTCTAAACATTTATGATATATATATATTATCCAAAAAACAGAAGCAGCACAAGGGTTTCATAATGCTGAAAAATTAAATATGTGACATTTTGGGCTTATAATGTGGCCTTTATCAAGCCTTAACAAATGCAACTGAACCAACAGACTGTTTTAAAGGGATACTCAGGAAGTGACGTCGGAACAATGCTCATGACCATTAATATCAGTAGTTTTAAATAGCAATGTATACACTCCAATATATCCAAAAGTAAAAATTTCCAACGTTTCGATACCACACAGGTATCTTCGTCAGGGTGACCCTGATGAAGATACCTGTGTGGTATCGAAACGTTGGTCCACCTTAATAAACCTTTATGATCGATATCTACTGACCCAAGCGTGATTGATTCTGGAGTGCCGCCATTGGAGGGATTCTGTATGTGTTTAAAGACTGGCACCCGGCCCTTACAGCATTTATGGTTGTGCGTTCCTGCTCCATTTCGACCCATTAGATATAAAAACTTGTTTATTGATCCACCAAACCTCCTTCTTTTTACATTTCAGTCCTCTTTTACCTCCTCTTGCCTCTTCTTCGGGGCGAGAATCTCCCTGAACTGCCTTCCCGCTGACTATAATGAAAAATCCCAAGCGGGATGGCACTCGCGGCTCTTCGTTTTCCGAAGTCGTCCGAAGTTTCCACGTGAGGCGTGCCATCCCGATGGAGATTTTTCATTAAAGCCGAGGGGAAGGCAGTTCAGGGAGATTGTCGCCTCGAAGAAAAGGAGATTTGTCGTCGGGGCGACAATTCTCCCTGATTCTGCTCGTGTGTCCTTATCCTCAAAAGGGTATAGTTTCAAATATCATAAATTAAAGCTAATAAGAGGTATGGCCTTTCTCCGCAAACTGCTTTGAAACTGGTTAAGTGGCATTGGCCAAATTGATACCTGATCTGTGTTGTGAAATATGTGATTTGACCATCTGTGTGGTCTCACCCATTTAGATGAGACCACAAGGACATGTCAAGACATAGATCGCAAATTTAGAAATACAAGTGTAGTAACCCCATAAATGCACCCTCAGTCCCATATGGGGATGGACAAACTCCTTCCCCATCAGTACATAGGGGCACTGTGTGCACTCCAGACAGGGATGCATACCTTTCAATTTTCACATTTAGAGGTAACACACAATCACCCAGCAATAGTTGGATAATCTCGATTCACACTGGTGCTCGGTCACTGGCAACCACAGGATTAACTTCAACATAACAAATTGGCAAATCAAGAAGCATCGAAACGCAGAATACCTGCTATTCAGTATTTATTTCCACACAATTTTTCAATCCTTTCAATTTTGTACCCATGAAGGTAATAATTTCCTTAGGTCTTACTTTAAAATTGGACAACGAGACCGATGCTCCAATTGTTTTGCACCTATGGTACAAAATAAGTGATGGCGATTTGAATTCCTTAATTGAGGGATATGCAATGGATTCACTATAATCAGGACACTGTTTTCAAAGACTATACGAATAGAAAGGTGTACATAAAGGTGCATCTCATTTAGTATCTTGTGGAATCGCTGTTGGAAACCAGCATCACCCCGTCATAGTACAGGCATGGGACCTGTTATCCAGAATGCTCAGGACCTGGGGGTTGCCAGATAATGGATCTTTCTGTAATTTGGATCTTCATACTTTAAGTCTACTAGAAAATCATGTAAACATTAAATAAACCCAATAGGCTGGTTTTGCTTTCAATAAGGATTAATTGTATTTTAGCTGGGAAAGTACAAAGAACTGTTTTTTATTATTACAGAGAAAAAGGAAATCATTTTTAAAAATTGTGATTATTTGGATAAAATTGAATTACGGAAAGGCCATCTCCCATAGGCTCAGAGCTTTCTGGATAACGGTTTTCGGATGACAGATCATATACTTGTACAAAGATATCTCCACCACGCCAGACAACGCGTGGTGAAGTCTATATAACAAAATATGTACAGTTCTTCAAGCCTAGTCAAAAATGCATTGGCATAAGATAGGGCGACATTGAACCCCATAGTGGATACACGTAACTTGAGATAAAGCCGATCCTTAAAGGTGAAATCGTTACAACCCAATACGATATCATGAAGCACATTTGTCTAGGGTCGAATTTCGAATTCATGCGAGTTTTTTCTAAAACTTAATAAAATCACATTTTTTATACTCGGATGAATTTAAACAACCCGAAAATTCAAATTGAATTAAATTCGAATTCGATCAAGCATGATTTGAGTTTTTTCGCCTGAAAAAACTCGAATGTCAGGAACGCTGCAAACATCTCCAAATTGATCCCTAGACCTCTCCCATTGACTTAAACAGTAATTCGGCAGGTTTTAGACGGCGAAAATGTGCGTTTGGTGCTTCACAAAACTAATTTTGCATAGCCATTGGTGTTTTTGCTGCATGTATGTGATAGGAGCGCCATATAATCCTTCCTAATCTGGTAATGAGTCTTAATGATTATTTTCTTTCTCTTTATTGCTCTTCTTCCTAACAACAGTCCGAGATCGTGTCAGAACAAAAATGGAGCGTGATATTTTGGTGGAAGTTAATCATCCGTTTATTGTGAAATTGCACTATGGTGAGTAATAGAATTCTGACTAGAGACGGAATAGCACCAGCTGCTGAAATGTCACATCCTGCTCTGAGATTTCTCTGCTTGCACAGAACTTTGCTCTCAGTACAATTCATCTGAGCAGTGGCACCGAAAAGATCAAGTGTGCATTCTGTAGCTTAACACAACATGCGTAGCTGTCTAAATAGGACTAAAAAGGTTTTTTTTTCTCTTTTAACACTTAAAGGGATACTGTCATGGGAAAAAATTTTTTTTCAAAATGAATCAGTTGATAGTGCTGCTCCAGCAGAATGCTGCACTAAAATCCATTTCTCAAAAGAGCAAACAGATTTTTTTATATTCAATTTTGAAATCTGACATGGGGCTAGACATATTGTCAATTTCCCAGCTGTCCCAAGTCATGTGACTTGTGCTCTGATAAACTTCAATCACTCTTTACTGCTGTACTGCAAGTTAGAGTGATATCACCTCCCTCCCTTTCTCCCCCAGCAGCCAAACAAAAGAACAATGGGAAGGTAACCAGATAACAGCTCCCTAACACAAGATAATAGTAAAAACCCATGTCCCACTGAGACACATTCAGTTCCATTGAGAAGGAAAAAAAGCAGCCTGCCATAAAGCATTTCTCTCCTAAAGTGCAGGCACAAGTCACATGACCAGGGGCAGCTGGGAAATTGACAAAATGTCTAGCCCCATGTCAGATTTCAAAATTGAATATAAAAAAAAATCTGTTTGCTCTTTTGAGAAATGGATTTCCGAGCAGAATTCTGCTGGAGTAGCACTATTAACTAATGTTATGGGAAGGTAACCAGATAACCACTTTCTGCTGGAGTAGCACTATTAACTAATGTTATGGGAAGGTAACCAGATAACCACTTTCCATCCTAAAGTGCTTGTGCAAGCACTTTAGGATGGAACTGCTTTCTGGCGGGCTGTTATTTCTCCTACTTAATGTAACTGAATCAGTCTCAGTGGGACTTGACTTTTACTATTGAATTCTGTTCTTAGATCTACCAGGGAGCAGTTATCATGTGTAAAGGTGGCCATACACAGGCCGATAAAAGCTGCCGACAGACCGTGTCGGCAGCTTATTTGCCCGTGTATGGGGCCCCCCGACGGGCTTCACCGATCATTTCGGCCAGATCTCGATCTGATGGGACAGAAAATCCCGTTGGATCGCGGCCGCATCTATTCGTTGATGCGGTCCCGCGATCCGACTGCCCGTTAAGGCCTCGTTAGGATCCGATCGTTCGGCCCGATATTGCCCACCTCAAGGTGGGCATATCGGAGGGAGATCCGCTCGTTTGGCGACATTGCCAAACGAGCGGATCTCTCAGTGTATGGCCACCTTTAGGGAGCTGCTATCTGGTTACCTTCCCATTGTTCTGTTGTTAGGCTGCTGGGGGGGGGTGGAATGGAGGTGGTGATATCACTCCAACATGCAGTGCAGCAGTAAAGAGTGGCTGAAGTTTATCAGAGCACAAGTCACATGACTGGGGGCAGCTGGGACAATATATATAAAACTGAATATAAAAAAATATGTTTGCTCTTTTGAATTCTGCTGGAGCCGCACTATTAACTGATGCAATTTTGAAAAAAAAAAACATGTTTTGCCATGACAGTATCCAGTAAGACCAATTGCAAAATGGCTTTGCAATTTCACGAATTGCATCATACTTATCTGAAATGGGGATGTAGATGCAAATATATTTTGCAGACTAATAGAATGTGAAATTCAAAACAGCCAGTATACATTTAACAATTTCCAGTGGTTTTAAAGCCATTTGCAAGTTCAGATTGTCTGTTAATCCTCTGCCTTCAGCTACAACAACATTGGAAGCACCAGGGCAGAGAACAGAAAGGGACAGAGAGATACTGCTTTCGGTTTGATTTCCTGTCATACCAAATGTAATTGGAAAATTGCTTTAATGCAGTTTTTCATTAGGCAGTGTTTTATTTTTGGGTTTGCGTCCAGTTTAAAAGACATTAGTAACTTGATCCTTTCAATTTCTTTTTTTTTTTCAGCTATTAACTCAAATTAGATTTGAAATTTGTAGTGCTTTGAACCTTTTCCATGTGTTTTTTTTTCTTTAAAGCTTTCCAAACAGAGGGCAAGCTGTACCTAATTTTGGATTTTCTCAGGGGTGGAGATTTGTTTACACGCTTATCCAAAGAGGTAATTGTTTTCAAATTCCCGTTTTACAGCTGTTCAATCACAGTTCAGAAACAAATTGTATTCTTTCTTAGTATCATTAAAGGGGTTATTTATCAATGGTCGAATTTTACAGTTATGTGAGCTGTTTTAGACCTCGAATGAACTCACAACTTGAATGGTTTCTAATTTAAGAAAATACTCGAATGTAAAAAACTCGAATTGGTGAGTTTGGGGGTTAACAACCTGAAAACACAAAATTCATTGTGTTTTCGCTCGAATTAATTGTATTTGAGCAAAACCCACAGAAAAAAAAACTCATACATCATGAAGACTATTAACATCTTCAAATGGTTCAAGGGACCTTTATCATTAACTTCTACATGACCTCTATAGGTTTTTAGGTGTATTTTCGGATTTAAGCTATTAACAGTGTCGGGGTATCATAAATATTGGGGGAAAAAACTTTTTTTTTTTAACTCAAAAAAGTAGGTTTTTTTCAATTTAAAAAACTTTAATAAAAACTTTAAAAACCTTAAAAGCAAAAATAAGCTAAAGCCTAAAAGGCCAATAAAGCTAAAAACGCTGCACATATTGCATCAGGTTCAGCAGGACTGTAACAGTAATGATCCATTCCTTTAAAGGAACAGTTCAGTGTAAAAATAAAAACTGAGTAAATAGATGGGCTGTGCAAAATAAAAAATGGTTCTAATATAGTTAGTTAGGCAAAAATGTAATGTAGAAAGGCTGGAGCGACTGGATGTCTAACATAACAGAACGGAATACTACTTCTTGCTTTTCAGCTCTCTAACTCTGAGTTAGTCAGTGACTATAAGGGGGGCTACATAGGACATATCTGTTCAGTGAGTTTGCAATTGATCCTCAGCATTCAGCTCAGCAACAGATATGACCCATGTGGCCTCCCATCAAGTCACTGATTGGTTACTGCCTGGTAACCAATCAGTGGAAACCAAGAGAGCTGAAAAGCAGGAAGTAGTGTTCTGGCTATTATGTTTGACATCCAGTCAATACAGCTACAGTTTTTTTTTTTTGCACAGCCTATTTACCCAGTTTTTATTTTTATACTGAACAGTTCCTTTAAAACAGCTCACCATTAGTCAAATTAGTAAATTTTATGAATTTAAATTTCAAAAAAATAGGTTACCGTATATACCCGAGTATAAGCTGAGTTTTTCAGCATCCAAAATGTGCTGGAAAAGTCTACCTCGGCTTATACTCGGGTCAGCGGGCAGTAGCTGAGATTGCAGTACTTTTAATCATTCCTATACCAACAGTTCACTTGGGGAGAGACTGCAATATCCCACAATGCCCTCTGTTGGTTATATGAAAGAATAACAGTGCGCCCTCTGTTGGTTATATCAAAGAATAACAGTGACTGCAATATCACACAGCGCCCTCTGTTGGTTATATGAAAGAATAACAGTGACTGCAATATCACACAGCGCCCCTCTGTTGGTTATATGAAAGAATAACAGTGCACCCTCTGTTGGTTATATCAAAGAATAACAGTGACTGCAATATCACACAGCGCCATCTGTTGGTTATATCAAAGAATAACAGTGCGCCCTCTGTTGGTTATATCAAAGAATAACAGTGACTGCAATATCACACAGCGCCCCTCTGTTGGTTATATGAAAGAATAACAGTGCACCCTCTGTTGGTTATATCAAAGAATAACAGTGACTGCAATATCACACAGCGCCATCTGTTGGTTATATCAAAGAATAACAGTGCGCCCTCTGTTGGTTATATGAAAGAATAACAGTGACTGCAATATCACACAGCGCCCTCTGTTGGTTATATGAAAGAATAACAGTGACTGCAATATCACACAGCACCCTCTGTTGGTTATATGAAAGAATAACCGTGCGCCCACTGTTGGTTATATGAAGGATTAACAGTGATGGCAATATCACACAGCACCCTCTGTTGGTTATACGAAAGATTAACAGTGATGGCAATATCACACAGCACCCTCTACACATGGTAGTGGGACAATGCACACAGTAATCCGTTTGGCAATTCTCTGTCACCATCAACTTTGCAAAGAAGTCCGGTTGATCGCTGGGGGGGTCTCTTTTGCGGAATGTGCGCTGCTGGGAGACAGGGCTGTAGTTGTGTCTAGGCTTATACTAGAGTCAATAAGTTTTCCCAGTTTTCGTAGGTAAAATTAGGTACATCGGCTTATGCTCGGATCGGCTTATACTCGAGTATATACGGTAAATATGACATGTTCACAGTTTTTATGCAGCCATGCATTGTACATCTGTAATAATGTATGTGTTGCATATTCTGTTTATTGAGGATTTGTCCTTGACCTCACAAAACGGACTGTGGCTCGGCAGCAAAGACAATTGGCATATTTAAAGGCAAAGTTCTTTGTTGATAAAGGGCAGTCGTTGCCTTGGACTGGTGCAGAAGCACAAAACATAAGGTGTAACTTGTCTACATGAATTCTTTTTTGAGCTTGTGTTCTCCTTTAAATGCTTTTTAGTTTCAGTGCAGTGTATTGCTGAATGTTGGCTTCACGGAACGGTTAAAGACACATTGCTGTTCTGCCTGTTCTCCTTGTGCAATTGTGCTAAAAAGCCTCCTCATGCTTTTTCGCACAATTACGTGAGTAATCTGTTTTCACAGCGATAATGCAGATTCACTCCAATACAAAGGTATTTTCGGATGTTTTGTCACCCACGCTGTAGGCGATTTAGTGCGGGCAACAAAACATCCTGTGTGTTCTTAACCATCAAAGTTCCTGTACATGAACATGGAAGCCGCTGCTGAAATAGTGGCGTATGAGTCTGGGACATGTACCTCTGACAGGTTTATGAACAGGAATGTTTACATTGTGGGTTATTTTGGATTTGCTTTTCATAATAAAAGTGAAGTGTGTGTTTTAACAAGCATCGCCTAGCAACTGCATAGGATTTTCATTTGATTCGGTTACATGTTATTTTTATAGAAACAGATATTCGCTCTGCTGTAAAGTCTGCTATTATGTGCATGGAAAGATAACACCACATCTCCATGCATCTCTGCTCATTTGAGGTTCATACTGATAGGAGGGCAGATGCTTTAAAAGCTTATGACATTTGCAATCAGATAATTTGTGTGGATCAGTATGGCAGCTGCAGTGATGCCTAGCAGTACACGGATATAACTAGGTCGGCATAACGAGATAGACTTGAGTTTAATATGAATTGCTTTGAAGGAGGCATACACCCCTTGGATTTAAACTATAGTTCTGTGGGGAGGAGAAATCTGTAAAAGAGAGGTAATGTTTACACTTAAGGGCAGATTTATCAAAGGTCGAGGATCTTTTGTGTACTTCGACTAGGGAATAGTCCAAACTCAATTCGAATTTGTAGAAAAATTTGAATATCGACTGTACTGACTCTTTAAAAATTCGACTTCGACCATTGCTGTTTTAGCCCATGGGGGGCCTCCTAGAACTTACTTGAGTCAATTGATGGACTTTGAAAAATCAAAGTTTTTTTGGGGAAAACTTTGAATCGAATTCGATCGAATGCGTGCTATTCCTTCGATTCCAACTATTCAAATTCAGCTCAATAAGGACCTATTCGATAGAAAACGGACCGATTCGACCCCAAAAAAAACTTCAACTTAATTTCGGTTGGCCGTTTTGAATTCGAATTTCGAAGTTTTTTCAATTCGAAATTCGAGCCTTGATAAATATGCCCCTAAAAGTGATACACTAAAAAACTACCTCTCAAAATATTAATATGTATATTAAATGTTATATTATATTACCTATAGGTAGGTATGCACTGAATTCACTATTTTTCGACCGAACCCCCGAATCCTTCATGAGAGATTTGGCCAAATACCAAACCGAATCCTAATCCTAATTTGCATATGCAGATTAGGGATGGGAAGGGGGTAAAAATCAACTTCCGTGTTTTGTGACAAAGACATGCGTTTCCCCCCTGGCCCCTAATTTGCATATGCAAATTAGGATTTAGTTCGGCAGAAGGATTCGGCCCGAATCGTAATGTAAAAGCATTGGGCCAATGATTTTATGGCATAATTATAAATAGCATAGAAAGATAATGTTATGATAGATGTAAATAAAAGGTTAACTTCTGGTATCTGTATCCCTTTAAGGCCATGGAAACTAGTTGCAGGTATTTTTTTTTTTTAGAATTCATCCAGCTAGGAGTCTCCTGTAGACTCCGTTTTAATCAAATAATTCAAATGTTTAAAAATGGTTTAATTTTTCTCTGTATTAATGAATGGTACCTTGTACTTGATCCCAGCTAAGATAAAATGAATCCTTATTGAGATACAACAATCCTATTTGGTTATTGAATGTTTAAATGATTTTTTTAGTTGACTTTGGAGATTCAAATTACGGAAATTATCCCCTTATCCAGAAAACCCCAGTTCCGAACATTGTGGATAACGGGTCCCATACCTGTACTAGGTTGCTCAGGCATGCTGTATACATTATGTCCCATTTGTAGCTTCCACAACAGCACAAAAATATGTTTCATAGGTGGCAAGGAGATTCAGAAACCCTAAATGTTTCTGTCTTTCTAGAAGGGAAAAGAAAAACAAGAAATGTGTGTCTGTGTATTTTTCTTAAAGATATTCCTTCTGTATGTTCACATGAAAGTTTCTCTACAATTCTAGGTAATGTTCACAGAAGAAGATGTGAAATATTACTTGGCTGAATTGGCACTAGCCTTGGACCATCTTCATTCTCTTGGAATCATTTATCGAGACCTAAAACCAGAAAAGTAGGCGAATGTGTTTTTTTTTGTTTTTTTTTTTATATATATTTCATAATCTGAAGCAGTGGGTCAGTTCCAGTTTTAGCCTGCTTGTCTGGGAATGGTTTAAACTAACTGTAGCAAAAAAAGTACTAGGAGTAAAAGTCAGCTTCTAGAATTTAAATGTATTGTAATTTATAAGTTCTGCGTCTAGAATGTAAATGTTTTGTGATGAGGGAAAAAATGTTACTACAAAACGCATAAGTGCAATTGCCCTCATAGTTCTTAAATTATTCTAAATGCATTGAATTTTAACCCTTTCTGTTTTCTTTTACCTAGCATATTACTCGATGAAGAAGGCCACATTAAATTAACTGGTTAGTATAAGGTGTCCTAATATTGTATATTGTTGTATATTTTAATGGGGTTGGTCACCTTTAAGTTAACTTCTAGTATGTTATAGAATGGTCAGTTATTTCGGCCTTTATTGTAGAGTCTGACTCTTTCTAACTTTCAAATGCGGTAGCCAAAAACACTATTGCTCTGTGAGGCTGCAATTTTATTTTTATTGTTACTTTGTATTAATTATCGTTCTATTCAGGCCCTCTCCTATTCATATTCCGTCTCTCGTTCAAGCCACTCACTACCTGTTGTTAGGGTAAGTTTGACCCTAGCAACCAGATAGAGACTGAAATTCCAAACCGTAGAGCTGCTGAACAAAAAGCGAAATATTTTTAAAAACACAATTAATAAAAAAAATGACCAATTGCAGATCAACTCAGAATAGTGGTCTCTACAGTATACTTCAAGGTGATGTTTTAAACATAGGTACTGAGACGGGTGTAAGTTTTGAAAATACTTAACTTATAATATTTTAATGTCCACTAATAATTCACAGATTTTGGCCTTAGTAAGGAGTCTATAGACCATGAAAAAAAAGCATATTCTTTCTGTGGAACGGTGGAATACATGGCTCCAGAGGTAGTAAATCGGCGAGGCCACACTCAGAGCGCAGACTGGTGGTCTTTTGGTGTTCTAATGGTAGGTTTCTTGCTTTGCTGTATTACTTGTAGATTTTGATTGTCTCCATTTTATAGTATGAGGCAGCAATATATTCATTGGTGTTTTGAGACTGTTACTGAAAAGCACTTCCCTTGCCTGCCAGTGACCCAGCTGTTGTGAGTGGGTTGGGAAGAATTTCAGAGGGAATGGTGTGTAGCCATTCCTTCCAGAGTCAGGAAAAAACCTTGTGTCCATAACAAAAATCGCAGTTGTTTAAAATAGAACCCAGTATTCCAAACGTATTCAAGTCTTGCCAGGGGCTTCACTGCCCAGCTGCTGTGGTGAGCAAAAATCTTCCTGATATGTAAGAATGCAAAGTTCCATAGCAGAAAACTCCGACAAAATAAGGCAGCATAGAACCAACTGGTAATAAAGCATTCCATTTGTTTTCATAGAAAAATACTAAATATACGTTTGGCAGGTTTTTGTTTTTTTTTTTTTTTTTGCTGGAAATTGAATGTTTCACATGTATCCACTGTAATGAACACATTAGTGAAACTGTATATACTGCTGCAGCACAAACATTTTTAAAAGTACACAAATTTTCCTTGACAAATACCTGTGAACTGTATAAAAGCATTAAGCTAACAATGTTTTCTTATGTTCTATTCACAGTTTGAAATGCTCACTGGTACCCTACCCTTTCAAGGAAAGGACAGAAAAGAAACCATGACCATGATTCTGAAGTGAGTTAAAGAGTTCCATAATGTTTCTTTGGTGTGGCCAAGTACCTTTGCAATTAAAGTCCCTTTGTGAGTGGCTACCAGTGGCATAATGATAGAGGGGACCTGGTCCCAGGGGAACAGATGGCCCATGAGGGGGGGGGGGTTGCAGATAACCCACAATTTTGCAGATGTCACAGGTCACCCACAATCTCATACTGGCCATGGGTGTGGTGGGGCCTCAAAAGAAAAACAAATTTTCGCAGGACATCTTTGACGTTACAAACATCAGGTGACGTTACAAACATTTGTTAACTGGGATATGTAGCCTCCAGCGGTGTAAGAAATAATGCTCTGTGTTGCAATGGATGCAGTGGTGTAACTAGATGTTAGAGAACATTCTGTCATGAATAGCCATTAGCACCCATGGCCTCTACCTAGCCCTGTCCATCTCTGCATCTTCAGGGACTTCTCACATTGTTACACCTCCTGAGTAAATAGTAATTAGAACCTTTTCATATTTTCAATTTGTGATGTTACGTCTGAAATTAGTCCCACTGTGCAGAGCCAAAAACTGCAATCATATTTACGATAAAATACAAATCAGCCAACAGCTGCTAGAGCTCTATAGCAGAGGGTAATGTGTTACGTGATGTTTTACCGTGGCAGTGCCCTGGAAAGACTCCATTCAAGTGTAGAGTTCTAAAATTTCCTGGTACAACATTAGCTTAAGGGTCTGGCCACACAGACAGATTCGGGGAGATTAGTCGCCAGGCAACAAATCTCTTCTTCGCGGCGACTAATCTCCCCGATCTGCTTTCCGCCGGCTAAAATGAAAATCACCTGGGGGCAGGCACACAGAGCGGTTCATTTTCTGTAGTCGCCCGTAATTGCCTCATGAGGAAACTTCGAGCGACTTCGGAAAACAAAGCTCTCTGTGTGCCTGCCCCCAGGCGATTTACATTTTAGCCTGTGGAAGGCAGATCAAAGGAGATAAGTCGCCGCAAATAAGAGATTTGTTGTCTGGGGACTAATCTCCCCGAATCTGCCTGTGTGGCCAGACCCTAAGAAGAATATCAAAGTAATTTTAGAGTGTTTGCATTTGGTGCCAAATCTACAGTGTGTGCACAAGCATATACTGGTAAATGCAGGCAACCATCCACGACTTCCCTTTAAGAATGCAAAGAATGGAATAGTGCTGTAAAAATACTGATAATGCATTAGTTATTGTACTGAAGTTCAAAGTTTTTTCTTACACTACTCATTCAAAGAAAGATCCACTTGTATGGTGAGATCACCTGATTTGGCCAACCATTAGATAATCATAGAGGCCTATGTCCTATATAGGGCAATGATCTTATTAATAGATTGATTTGGTCCTCATATTACTGAATTTGCAAGCCTGCCAGATACTGGTTGTGCAGTCTGTTGGTTTGCCCCCATGCATTGACCTATAAGCTGTTCCGGAGTTAAGAAATTTAGCATCTATCCTGTTTATCGCCATCATTAGATGGGTTGTCCAATCTGCAACTCTTCCGTTGTTAAAATACAAGACTCTAGTGAGGTGCAGACAGTTATAATTCAAGAACAGGTAGACATTCAGAGGTTGGACATCGATGATTATATGCTTTAAAATGTTAAAGAATCAATATGAATACCCATTTTGAGTAGTTTGAGGGTGCAACCTGGGCTTGAAATATAGGGAATAACGTACCCTATTGTAAAATAAAAGAATATTACTAGTTTCCAAGATGTTTCCTGACCTTACAGGCCACAGGCAAGTGCTTTAAAATAGGTCATTAAAACCGGAGGTCCTCATATTTTACAACAGGGGTAAATTATTCTTTAAAATACACAAGTTTAGTGAGGCATGTGACAAATTACATCACTTACATCACTTCTTATCATACCAGATGATGTCACTAAGCAGTATTAATACGTTATAATTTACAAGTTACTTTTCTATATTTAATATGAATATTAAAATGTTAAATACTTCCTAATATAACATGTTCTTTTTTTTTTTTTTGCATATGTATCTATAGAGCCAAACTCGGGATGCCTCAGTTTTTAACTCCTGAAGCTCAGAGTCTTCTGCGCATGCTGTTTAAGAGAAATCCTACTAATAGACTAGGTAAGAGAAGTCCATTTAATGTTGCCATTTCATTTAGCTTAATGTATTTTGCCTTAAAGGACAAGGAAAGCCTAAGGAAGATATTTTGTGCAAGTAAAGGTGTATGACTATGAAGATTTTCATTCATCAAGGCAGGTCCGGACTGAGAATTAAAATAGGCCCTGCATTTCTGGTACACAGAGGCCCAATCAGCCCACACAGAGGCCCAAACAGCCCCCACTTTCTATGGCACCTTATAGCAGCCCCTCTGGCATTTGCCAGAACCCACAGATTGCCAGTCTGGGCCTGCATCCAGGTCATGGTATATCTAATACAAGTAATTCAAAAATAAACAAGTCCAGTTGTTAATTTTTGGAGTACTTGTATTAAGTAAAGGTGTACTTCAATAAAGGCTAATAGTGTAGCCATTTCGCTGAAGTGCGG
Organism: Xenopus petersii; assembly: GCA_038501925.1. Classification (NCBI taxonomy): domain Eukaryota; kingdom Metazoa; phylum Chordata; class Amphibia; order Anura; family Pipidae; genus Xenopus; species Xenopus petersii. The sequence goes on from CM076674.1 coordinate 150,560,633, forward strand.
AGCCATTTAGATAATCCGAAGTACAGAAAAAACGCTACCCAAAATGCATCGCTCTGCGCAATAGGTATTGTTCTGATTCGTTGCATGCACAGATGTATTACTCGTGAGCATGCTTTCTTCTGTGGGAGCCGTCAGGAAGACATAGTTATTGGATTTAAAAAGTGGTAATTTGAAAAACAATGTTAGTGATCTGGGAGAGCAAGAGGCTACTAGTTAAATGATGAAGGAAGTAAAAAAAAATGCTTTCATTGTACTTTAACCATTTATTCTGCTTACGAAAATGTCTGGCTAAGTACAATTCTTTATAATTATTATTATTATTATTTTTTTTTTTATGAAGGTGCTGGTCCAGATGGAGTTGAAGAGATTAAGAGACACCCTTTTTTTGTAACAATTGATTGGAATGTAAGACATTTTCCTCTGCCTTAACACATACAATCAATCTATTACCCCCAGAATATATAGTCAATCTATTACCCCCAGCATATATAGTCAATCTATTACCCCCAGAATATATAGTCAATCTATTACCCCCAGAATTCTAGTGACATCATTTCTGTTTGTATTTTGTTAGAAATTGTTTAGGAGAGAGATTCAGCCACCATTTAAACCAGCCACTGGTGGACCCGAAGACACATTTTATTTTGATCCTGAATTCACAGCAAAAACGCCAAAAGGTATTTTATTTTTTACTTTACTGTGTGAACATGTAACTGTATATGTACGTATTCTGAAGCATAATATCCTGCATGTTTGCAGACCACATTTATGCATTTACATACATTTTTGTGTAAATGGAAATAGATACTTAAACTATCTAGCTAAGGTTTTTCAAAAATGAACTTGTAATGGATATACTGCATCCTCTCCAAAGCAAGCAGAGCTTGATAAAGTCACATCTGTGGATATTAATTGTGTTCTGGGTATTCGCACTACCGTTTAAAACCTCTGCGTTAATATAATATTCAAGTAGCAAAGCAATAACAGTATATAAATGCAAAAGTATAATTACATTAAAGGTTATATACAAGGTTTTAAGAGCCAAGATGAACTCCAGAGCTTACATTCTAAGTGCTGCAATACGGTTTTTGAGGCATTCTTTGAGTTCTGATACTAAAGGAGAATTCTCTACAGATTAATTCCAGGATGGCATTCCAGAGGGATGTAAAAATGTAGGATTTTTGGTGGTACAGCCACCAGAACTTTCATGTCTCTTACTTGGACATGCTTGTATGAGGCTGCTGACTAGTTCAGATGGTTGTTTCACCAAACAGCCTTTCTTATGAGCAAAAAAGGTGTCCATATTCCTCTTTAGCAGTGGTCCCCAAACAGTGGATCTTGAGCAATATTTATCTCACCAACCCCTTGGATTTTCCTCCCAGTGGCCTCAAAGCAGCTGATTATTTTTGTATTCCTGACTTTGAGGCAAGTTTTAGTGCATAAAAACCATATGTACTGCCAAACAGATGTTCCTGTAGGCTGCCAGTCCACATAGGGGCTACCAAATGACCAATCACAGTGCTTATTTGGCATGCCCACGGATCTTTTTCATGCTTGTGTTGCTCCCCAATTCTGTGGCTCATGGGAAAAAAAGGTTGGAGATCCCTGCTTTATACCAATTAAACCTCTAAATGTAATCATGTATGTTTGTATAACTTTATACAGAAAGCCTTATTAATATAGCATATATATATGTAGCGATTACAATCTAAGTGTTTGGATAAGATACAAGTTCAGATAGGATGGCAGAAATGCACAAACATTTGGCTATTGGCCCTTAAGTGCAAGGGTGGACCAGATAATGTTCTGCAGCTTCAAAGGTAGGATTTTTATTGTTACCTACAGAGGTGTTCATGGATAAAATCCCACCAGTAAAGGGCCGCAAGATGGAAATGTCTTAAAAGAGCGATGGCAGTGGGTGTGGAAAGTGAAAAGGTGGTGGCTCTGAGAGGAGCAGGACAGCAGCGTGCATGCTAAGAATTGGCCATTCTACAACATATTTAAAGTAATCCTAAACGTGAACTATACCTTTAAGGCATACATGACAGCTCCTGCCAGCTTTCATCAAAAAGTGGGAAATTTTGCATTTTAATGTTAGTTTTACAATCCCCATAGTCTTCTACCCAAGGCAGGGTTTACACAAACCCAGTAGCAGGAAAGAATGTGGCTGAAAATATGACGCTTGTTATTTTACTGCATTTTACACATATTTGCCTGCGTTAAAATTCACAAATACAATTCCTACTTCACACACGAAAAATGAGTTTTTCATTCACACCTCCACACTTTTTACCATACTCTCTCTCTCTACTTTTCAAATCGATTTTCTGTCTCTTCAGCTGTAAAATAATGTCAGTTCTTTCTGCACTGCCAGTTCCCCTCTGGAAAATGTCCGATTTCTTTCACTGTCTCCCCCGGTCTGCAAAATAGTGTCAGCTTTTTCCCTTGTCTTTTCTCTCAGTAAAACATCAGTGTTGCTATTGACTTTAGACCTCTATTGACATTAGACCTCCATGAAACAGTCGGTTCTTCTCACACTCTCACCACCCAACCCCATAAAAGTTTAAAATCAATTAATCGCTGAATTTCTATGTTGTCCCCAAACTTTCCTGCACAGTTAACTTTGCCATCTTAGCTTTTTGCACATCCTCGCTTGTACAGAAAATCATTTATACTGATTCAGAAAATGTACAAAGAGAATGGTTAGATTTTACACAATACTTGCTCTTTTGTGGGATATTACGCCACCATTACTTACTGTGATTCCAATGTTTCAGTCCCTTACTGTGACCCTTGTATATAATATGTGTGTTTATATGTGAAATATCTGAACTATCTAGATAGATAGATATATATTATATATATATTAATGTATTAAGTGCATGAACAGCCCTAAACATAACCTAAATGGGGTCTGCCTAGAAAACCTACACACACACACACATATATGTGTATATATGTGTATATATATAGATATATAGTGTTAATCTTTGATTAGCATAGCTGCTCTCTTATGGAAAAAGTAAGAGATAAAGCAGCATTTAGGCAGTATCTTTCAGTTTGTTACACTATGTAATAAAATCCTTTCTAATTTGTTGGTCTTCCCCTGGGTTTTTGTAGCCGTTATTTTAAATCACTTCTTTATTTGAGCCCAATTATGTGCCTTGTGTAAAATTACTATAATTTTTTGCCAAATATATAATACATGTATTTTTAACACCTAGATTCTCCTGGTATCCCAGCAAGTGCCAACGCACACCAGCTCTTCCGTGGGTTTAGCTTTGTTGCCATTTCATCTGAAGACGAAAACCAAGCTATGCAAACGGTTGGGGTTCATGCTATTGTTCCAGTAAGCACTTTTTTTCATTTGAGTATACATACACTGTAGCTTCAACAATGCTGTTGCACATTCGCTTATTATTTATGGATATATAGGAGCTGCTCCTACCTTATATGTGACATATTTTATGAACATATATTAACTATAGTGAAACACCGGAATGCCAAAACAAAAAGCATGCTTTTGTTTTGTGCTGGTAAACTACATGCAGAATGACATAAAGACCTCAAAGGAGACTGAATAATTCTTCTTCAACCATTCTTAGTTCTATTTTCTTTGTTCCTGTTCTTTAAAGTTCATGATGTAAAATGTAACTGTGCATTAACATTATCAATTATGTTTTTTAAAACACGAATTCCTGCAGTAGCTGTTTTTCACTCTTGTTCCTCCCTTTCATCTAGGGATGCGCCGAATCCACTATTTTGGATTCGGCTGAGCCCCGGAATCCTTCGCAAAAGATTTGGCTGAACACAAAACCGAATCCTAATGTGCATATGCAAATTAGGGGTGGGAAGTGGAAAACATTTTTTATTTCCTTGTTTTGTGACTTAAAGTCACACAATTTCCCTCCCCACCCCTAATTTGCATATGTAAATCCGGATTCAGTTCTGCTGGGCAGGAGGATTCGGCCAAATCCTGCTAAAAAAGACTGAATCCTGGATTCTGTGCATCCCTACTTTCATCTTTATTTGCATTTGATGTTTTAAATCCTTGTTGTAGATGTTTTTAATACAGTATAATGTTTGATGAATGTTACCTGCGAACTAATGTAAACTTATTTCTAGCTTCATAGGAACAGCATCCAGTTCACAGATGGCTACGAGCTAAAGGAAGATATTGGGGTGGGTTCCTATTCTATTTGCAAAAGGTGTATTCACAAGGGCACCAACATGGAATATGCGGTAAAGGTAAGCTTGCTGAGTTATATGAACATAGTTGCTACCTTCTACCTTGCTAACACCACTTTTTTAGCAGATCAATTATTATAGAAAGGTTTTGGTCATTTGGTATGACATATTCCAAAGAAGTGTGTTCAGCGTTCAGGTCCCAGTAGCGTCACCTTGAGTTCAAACATCTCCAGTCTGGGGGATCGATGGCGACATTGTAGGTTATTGTGCAACTGAAAATCTGTTTTTAGGGTATCAACAGATATACATTTAGTTGTCCAAGGTATTTTGTACAGATATCTCACCCAGGCTATAGGATATGGCATAATGGTGCAGCTTGGGATTATATCATAGAAGGGTCCTGGTAGAATTGGTGCCATGCAATGTTCTATCCAGTTGAAGGGCTTTGTACAGTGCTGCCACTGGTGCCTTTAGTGCCCCAAGGAGCCACAAAGATTTGTGCCTGAAAATGACATTATCTATGAGCTGGAAGCCTCCACCAAAATGATGGTGTTCTGGGCTGAGGGGACAGGTAAGGTCAAGCTGCCTTTTTCTTTGAGGGCAGTTATCATGCAATACAAATACAATAGTTTTATATTATACCAAAGAAGAAACATGCTCCACGGTTGTCTGTGATCCTATTCATTTTAGTTTCTTCTAACGCCCTACAAAGTTAACGCATAGCAATTTATAGATGCATTGCATGGTCATTGCTACAGGTAATAGTACTAGTTAGAATAAAGCTGGCCATAGATGTTGAGATTTTTAAAAGATCAGATCCTGATCGTGAGACTACGATCTTCTCGGAACGATCGTACGAATTTACCATCAACTAAAAAGACCAATTTGCCAGGAAAACAAAGGGGAGCTGCCTGCTTGTCCCTGCAAACATAGATAGATTGCACTGGGACCGACAAAGATTTTTTGACCTGGCCAATCAATTTCCTGACAGATGTCGGCCGAAAAATCGTAAGATGTAACATCGTTCGAATCCCACTAACCGCACGATAATTTCGAAGGATTGGTCGGACTTCCCTAAAATCGATCGTTCGGCAAGAGAAATCTTTGCGTCTATGGGGAGCTTTAGTTAGAATTATTTAGAAGTCACAGATACACACACAGATACTAAAGAAATGACTACTGACAACTTTTGGATTCTGTAGTGTTTTCTTTTTAATTAAACCCTTTGACATCAGCACTCCGTTTCTATTCTGATAGATATGTAATTGTATGTTGTTACACAAAAAAATCACCAAATCATTGAACTTTGTTCCTTCAATGATTCTTTGGCATGTAATCGGTATATTGTGTCTGAATTTGAGTAGTTCAACAATATTGTTATTTTTAAAACCTATTTATGAGAGATTTTGTGAACTGTTTTAATTGTCTTTGCAAACATTTCATTGTTTAGATTATTGACAAGAGCAAGAGAGATCCCACTGAGGAAATCGAAATACTGTTGCGATATGGGCAGCATCCCAATATCATTACGTTAAAAGATGTAAGTATGAAATATGCCTGTCTACTTGACTTCACTTTAGGGGTTGAGCTCCATTTCAGTCAAAAATAAAAAATATATACATACTGGCAAAATTATACCCATTGTATTAAATCTAACTCTAACATGGTTAAATATTGACTTGCACTTTTAGAGCAAGTGAAATTTAGCCTTAAAAATATATTATAATTGCTGTAGTGTGTATGTGTGTGTATATATATATATATATGTGTGTGTGTGTATAGGATCCCTTATCCGGAAACCCACTATCCAGAAAGCTCCGAATTACGGAATGGCTGTCTCCCATAGACTTCATTTTATCCAAGTAATCAAAATTTTTATAAAAATGATTTCCTTTTTCTCTGTAATAATAAAACATTACCTTGTACTTGATCCCAACTAAGATATAATTAATCCTTAATGGAAGCAAAACCAGCCAATTGGGTTTATTTAATGTTTAAATGAATTTCTAATAGACATAAGGCATTAAGACCCAAATTACGCAAAGATCCGTTATCCGAAAAACCCCAGGTCCCGAGCATTCTGGATAACAGGTCCCATACCTGTATGTGTGTGTGTGTTATATATATATATATAAACAAGGGAAAGTTGTGCTCACCACTAGTTTTTAAAATCATTAGGCGGGGGTGCAATGAGGGTGTGACCATAAAATACATATAAACAAATACAAGATTCCTCTGCACTCAACCCATTATCAATATATTTAAGATATATATATAATCTGTGTAATAATGTGTGTATATATATATATATATATATATATATATATATATATATATATATATATATATTGATATATATATATATATAATCTGTGTCAAGCAACCGCACTCTGAAGACCGGACTTTGCTTAATCTTTGTGGGTGCTCGGTCAAAAAATTCATATAGAGATTTGATTGCAAAGACCCGCACACCAAAGTTATTTTCTTCAAAATTAGTGAGTTATTTTCTTCAAAATTAGTGATTTTATTTAGTAGAAAAATGTACTAAATGATAGAAGAAAATAACTTTGTTGTGTGGGTCTTTGCAATCAAATTTATATATATATATATATATATATATATATATATATATATATATATATATATATATATATATATATATATATATATATTTATTTATTGTGCCCACATTAAATCCTTTTCTTTTTTACACTTAAGACCTGTGAGTGCTCCTTTTGAGGAATATATATACACACACACACACACACACACACACACACACAGTATGGAAATGTAATTTGGAGCTCCATGCCTAAAAGTTGGTAAAATACATTGAAATATGAATGTGTACATTTTATTAAATAAAGTGCTCTTTTGATTGCATCATTCATAGGGCAACCACCCCATTTTGCTTGTTGTACTATTTTAATGAGTGTTTAAATTCACCACCAGTGCAATGTACTAATCAACTAGGTTTTATGTTGCAGGTGTATGATGATGGAAAATATGTGTATTTAGTAACGGAACTTATGAAAGGAGGGGAACTTTTAGATAAAATACTGCGGCAAAAGTTCTTCTCCGAGCGTGAGGCAAGTGCAGTGCTGCACACGATAACCAAAACCGCAGAATACCTCCATTCCCAGTGGGTAAGGAATCTCTGGTTTTCTCCTTCAGCTTACTATTAAATATGCATAAGGGCAAGGGCACATGGAACGGTAACCGCCGCTGCTCTCAGTCGGAGTATTTTTTTGCAGGCTAAGCAAAACTCTTTTGCTCCGTGCCCCATCTCCATTGATCTGAATTAAATTTGCGTGAGCTCACATGCAGCGGGAGCAGAGGTAAGCGCAAATATGAAAAAGGAGGGATCTTTAGGCCGACCTCCGCTCTGCTGCATGTGAGCAGGAGAAAGCAGCTCAGATAAATGGAGCAGATCCGCTTTTCTCAGCCTGCAAAAATACACAGGCTTAGAGCACCGAATCCTATGCTCTGTGTGCCCATGGCCTACAAATAAATTATATGCGTTTCCACAGTTAGGATTAAGAATGCTGTACAATGATAGATACTAAAAGCAGTTCTGATATGCAAAAAAAAAAAATATATAAGTATATATGATACTATTAATATGTATCAAACAATTAGTAAGTAGATTAATTGGAACTGGCATACTGTTTACAAACTAGCATCCAGCATTAACCAGTAGTAAATACACTGATCTCATTTTACACAATATAAGGGTAAGGGAAAAAAGCTCTTTCCACTGTGAAATGTACCTTCCTGCGTGATGATCAGATTGCTGAACTCTAGGTTTACTAAATATTCAGGATAGTTTTCGATAATTTTGCAAGCAATATTTGCAATGGGCTTTAAAGGTGGTTGTTCACCTTTGCATTAATTTGCAATTGGTGTTCATTTTTTATTATTTGTGGTTCTTGAGTTATTCAGCAGCAATTTCAGCAGTCTGGTTGATAGGGTTAATTACCCTAGCAACCATGCATTGATATGAATAAGAAACTGGAATATGACTAGGAGACAGCCTGAATAGAACGATGAGCAATAACATTACAGTTGCAGAGCATTTGTTTGTAGATGGGGTCAGTGACCCCCATTTGAAAGCTGGAAAAGTCATAAGAAGGCAAATAATTAAAAAACCATAAAAAATAAACAATGAATACCAGTTGAAAAGTTGCTTATTATTGGCCATACTATAACATACAAAAGTTAACAAAAAGGTGAACCACCCCTTTAAAGAACACTGCATCCTATTGGACCATTTTTGTAAGTTAATTCTAAACCATTTATGTTTAACATATTTTATATTCTTAACAATGCTTTTCATGTTCATACATTTTAGGTCGTCCACAGGGATCTCAAGCCAAGCAATATTCTTTATGTGGATGAGTCTGGGAACCCTGAGTCTATTAGAATTTGTGACTTCGGCTTTGCAAAGCAACTCAGGGCAGAAAATGGTTTGCTTATGACTCCATGCTACACTGCAAATTTTGTGGCCCCTGAGGTAATTTATCCAGCCCTCACAGTTAATGTAACTAGTAAGAAATTCTCTGATCTGTTTAGTTATATTACCACTGCCCACCAAGTCATAGAGTAAACCTGTCTGTAACAGACCAAGTTAAAATAGACTCTTCGTTTTGACATTTGGAACATATTTATAAATAATATGGACTCAAGATAAAGGGGGGAATCTATAAAACTCTCTACCATAATTTGAATGAAAGACAATCAGAAGAGAAAGTCTCAGTTTAATAGTATCTTTATTTAGGCTCCTATAAAAAGCAATTCCTGCATTTAAATGCTATTTCCACTGTGTTTACTTTCACGTATAATCTAGAGCAGGGGTCCCCCAACCTTTTTTTATGTAAAAAAAAGTTTGAGAGCAACACCAGCATGAAAATAGTTCCAGGAGGGGTGCCAAATAAGGGCTGTAATTGGCTATTGGTAGCCCTTATGTGGAATGGTGGCCTACAGGAGGCTCATTTTGGTAGTACACCTGGTTTTAATGAAACCAAAAACTTGCCACCAAAAAAGAACTGGAAAAATAAGCACCTACTTTGAAGCAACATTCAAGGGGTTGGTGCGCAACATGTTGCTTGTGAGCTACTGGTTGGGGATCACTGCTCTAGAGGAAGAAAGTTTATGTATGTGTTTATTATTTCATTTTTGGATATTTATGCTTATACTCCAGCATTAAGTGTGTCATTGTTTATTAAAAATTCAATAACATTGTTTGAAGAAAATAAAAACAGGCCAAGCTGTATTCCATAGTTTGCTTTATACAACCCCTCATCGCTTCAAATAGCTGTAATATGTTCATAGAGCTCCTCCTTTTGGGATAAACCGGTGCTATGCTTACAGCCGATGTTACATCAAATCAGCATGACATTCATACGTAATTCATACCTTATCTACGAAATCGGATTGTTTGCTGAACACATTGAATTGCATATAAATACTTAGAATAATGCTGAACTCGGCTTGTTTTTATATTCTCAATTTTTTCCCTTTAAGGTGTTAAAGCGTCAAGGCTATGATGCAGCATGTGACATATGGAGTCTGGGTGTGCTGCTTTATACTATGCTGACAGGGTAAGTGAACATAATGCTACAACCTTTAAAAATCATGGGAATATATGTAAAATATGTGTAGGTAATATTAAACAAGAGTGAAGGCACTGTCCAGTTTGATTACTTGCTCTTGGGCCCATTACAAGCACATTTCTATATAATTACTGCTATTTGTCATGCTGTATATTTTCTTCATATTTCAGATACACTCCTTTTGCAAACGGGCCAGAAGATACACCAGAAGAAATCCTAGCAAGAATAGGAAGTGGAAAGTTCTCTCTTAGTGGCGGCTATTGGAATTCTGTTTCAGATATCGCCAAGGTCAGTTTGTGTACAGATCAGTTTACTCCGTATTCCTTAGCTGCTGCAGTCTGTTGCAACATTACCCAACAATTTCTCAGACGGAGTCGCAGCTTTAAGAAACTGCCATTGCCACTAAGAAGAATAACCTGCCTTCTTGCCCAGTACACAGTGATATCTGGTGCCTTTAGGATACTGGCTTCCATGTTATAATAGTGGTTTCATTGCATTTGCTGAAAAAGGCCGAATTTCAAACTGAATCATGGATTCGGTGCATCCCTAATGCTAACTGCGGCTGGCCCCAATGTAGTCCTTTTGTTTTTTTTTAGTGTACTGGCACACCGATTTAAATAATATAATGTTATTTGGCATTTAGCATAATTAATCTTAATCTAACCTCACAGCCAACCTCACCAGACCACTGAATTGTGTATATTTTTCTACAGATATCCCCCTTAAACATACAGCATTGATTATGATGAAGTCTAGCCTACTAACTGGAATTCGGTTTTTGATATAGCTTAGGTCACTGGTGTTTGCAAATCAGTATATTGTGCCAAGCAGGGCCGGTCCAGGCCTACCAGGCGCCCAAGGGAACCTGGCCGGCCACCGTGCCTCCTCGTCTGCGTGCTCATAAAGGAGAGAGTGAAGTGGAACGAGACGGGGAGTTGAGCAGAACCGACATAGGGCAGGGGAAGAGAACGTGACAGGAGGGAGTGGAGTAAGGGGTGGGAACCCGGCTGGGGTAGGTAGGACAATTTCAGAGGTAACTGCCCAGCGCCCCTTTATTATTGCGCCCTAGGCAGCTGCCTCTTCTTCCTACCCCTAGTTCAGGCCCTGGTGCCAAGTTTGTTCTCTGTCCTAAATATGCAGTTAAGCCACTTGTTCTTGATCTAAGTGTGATTGATTTTACTTATTCTAAGGCTATGGGTCCTCCTGTGTACAATCACTTTAATGAAAGACATCCCTCTCTACCTCTGTGACTGCTTCCCATTTATATGGGAGTCAACTACAGGCAGAAAATGGTTTTGATACTGTGGGTCCCCTGTAAGGACAATGGCTGTGTGTGACGTGGGCCCTAATACCCTCTAGATTCCATTATGAAGGATAAAGATGTTAATTTTGTTAGTCGATTCCTAGAAATGCTGCAAAAGATATTCATTTTTTTTATACATATATATATACTAACCACAGGACCTAGTTTCAAAGATGCTTCATGTGGATCCACATCAAAGATTAACTGCAGCCCAGGTCCTTAAACACCCCTGGATAGTACACTGTGACCAGCTGCCTCAGTTTCAGCTGAACAGACAAGATGCTCCACATCTAGTAAAGGTAATGTAGCATTTTCCTTCTACTACACCAGCCTTATAGGTTAATAAGTGCTACAGGTTGCCGACTAAGCTTGCACTTGCTTGCAGATACTTCCTTTAGTTCCATTTAATCCAAGGCTTCTGTCCAAGTTGAACGAATGAATCCATTTAAGTAGACTGTTGCACTTAAGCAAGTTCATTATCTAGCAATATACAATCATAAAATATTACTTAGCAGAACATAATTCCATTTTGAGACATTTCAGCAGGTTACGGAGAAGCAGAATTGCATATTTATAAAGCATTAAAATCTCTCCTATTGATATTGATTGAAATTGCTTTACTGGAATATAAAGTACATGAAAATCGTACATTCTTCTCATACCTTTTCCATTATTTTGGCAAAGCGTTTTCAGCCTCATATAGAACAGATACATATCAAAATGTTTATTTTTCTCTCCTCCAGTTAGGATGATAAACACATGATAAATGTGTGCAACAGAAGCATTTGACCAACAATGGTTGAACACAAAGGGTAACTGCCCCCACCCTTCTCGAATACAATAGTGTTGGAGCACAGAGGAATTTGTCAATGCTTTAAAATAAAGAAAGGCAAAAGTGCAAATCATTAAATCCATTTTTTTGCGCACTTTGCAAACTGCTTTCCTAATAATAAATGACCATATTCGTATACTACGTATATGTGCACATTTTGCTTGGTTTTAGAAACAAATACAGCACTACATTTTAACATGATTATATTTCATAACATGTTCTCACACCTTTGTATTTAATGCAGGGAGCCATGGCAGCAACTTATTCTGCCTTGAACCTTAATCCAATGTCTCCAGTCCTGGCACCTGTTGGTCGTTCTACTCTGGCTCAGAGGAGGGGAGTAAAGAAGATTACCTCCACTGCCCTGTGAAAGTCACGTCATCTAGTAAGAGCAACCTGGAGCTGAAGATTCACAGCACAATAAAAAGCCAACAGTGAAAGCACATATCATAAAGACACTCCGGCAAGCAAATGCTCACCGTCTCTGCCGGCTCTCATAATCAATGCTGCTGCTTTTGTCTCTGTTCTCAGTAGTTCTGTGCCGGGGACTTTCGTCTCTAAATTGGAACTGTCCTTTGGTGAATGCAACAGATTATTCACCTCTGCAACTGAAGAATACACTGAAAATGAAACAAACCAATAAATCTCAACGCTGAACAGCATTCGTTTTATAACAAGTATTTGTAGTCCTCCAACGTAACAGGTTCTTGGTTCACTTTTTTTTTTATTTGAGCACTTGCATACTCTCGACTCTTTTGTTCCTTAAATTGATTTCTACAACATGCCACTCAGCCTTCTGCACTTGCTTCTGGCAGATTCAACTTTCAAGTGAAACTTCTTGCCAATATACATCTGTTCTTATTAGATTGATCATCTTTGCCTTGTCTTAATACACAATAAGATATAGTCATGGAATGATTGTGTGGACTTGTCTGTAAAAGAAAAGAACTACAACTGTGGAATTTCTCATGAATGTATCGCGACCTTGATCAGCAACGAGAACTGACTCCCGCATGTAACTGCGGGAAGACTGCCAGAATAGCTTTCAAACTGCAATAAGTTCAAGCATTATGCCTCCAGCAAGCAGTACTAGGTGTATATTTGACTTTATTATGTGTCTTTTTGGGATTGTAGATCGGTAACCTTCCACTTTCAGACTTTGCTTCTTTGCTTTTATTTTATTTTTTACGGTTTCTTGGATTGAAAATGATGCATACAACCATAAATATATAAATATATGGTTCAGTAATCCACTTTTAAATCAGCCGTGCATTACAAGGGTTTCAGAGCACTTTAGTTCCCTTACAGGGTAAGCTTTAAAGCTGTCCTTGCATGAGCAGGCCTCTGGATCAGACACCGCAGTTTCACCTATTCTGCTTTGTGCATTAAAGCGGAAGGAAACCTAGTCGGCGCAAACCCCCCATCCCCCCTCCCGTTTGTTGCCCCCCCTCCCTCCTCCCCCCTGGCCTAACCGTCCCGCTGGGCAAATGCCCCTAACTTGTTACTTACTCTTCTGCGCAGGTCCAGTCCAGGGAGTTCACAGACGACATCTTCTTCCACGAGATCTTCTTCCTGCTTTGACCGGCGCATGCGCAGTAGGATAATTTCGCCAGTAAGGATCTACTGCGCATGCGACAAAAGTCACGTGCAGTAGATCGTACTGGCGAAATGATCCTACTGCGCATGCGCGGTTCACAGCAGGAAGAAGATCGCCAACTAGGTTTCCTTCCCCTTTAAGGGACAACCTTTAACAACAGAAACTGTTTGTCAGTGCCTGATGGCGGGAGAAAAAGGATTGTCAGCACCTGTACTAATGAAAATCACTTGTTCTCAGAAGAACGTTGCCAAAACTTAGCAATGTTTCACATTACATATGAGATGAACTGTTTATAAGACCAGCAGTCCTTTTGTGGATCTTTTGAGTTCTATGTCTCATGGGGCAGTTTCTCTTCTGGGGATTTTAATCTGGGCAATAAACACTCGACTGCCTTTGTGCTGCTTCCCCTTGACTTTCATGGAAATTTCATGCTTGTGCAGACCGTTATCTGCCTGATAATACTAAATTTGGGGTGCATACGGGTAAGGTCACACAGGCAGATTTGGGGAGATTTAGTCCTCCAGCAACTAATCCCCTCTTCTTAGTTGAAATATTTTATTTGATTTTCACATTAAACAAATAGAATCAATAGACAGTAAATATTATGCAGAAGAAGAGATATCCCCTCTTCTTTGGGGCAAAAAAAAAAAAAATCGCCAGCCGGATGGAACGACGAGAGTCATGGCACTGGCGATTTTTTTTTTTTTTTTTCATCATAGCGGCGGGAAGGTAGAAGAAGAGGCGATTAGTTACCGTGCAACGAAATCTCCCTGAATCTGCCCATGTGCACTTACCCTAAAAAAAGACAAAAAGAAGGGGCACAGGCTTACTGGAGTGTTTATTTTGGCTTAAGTCCCTGGTGGAATAAATGACCCATTAAACATGATGCTTTTATGCCCATAAACAAATGGTGGAGGGTTTTTCTTGTCTTCTCTTACAAACCAAAGGGGGTAAATGAAATGAACTTCTCACTGAGAGCTTCCTTTTAAAGAGGTAATGAATAATTCAAGATGCCCCCCTTTTAAGAGTTGTAAATTCCAGGTTGACATTTCTGAAAATGAATCTACCGTGGAAGCCTCGGAAAACAAACATGAGAATAATCTGTGTTGTCCTTAATGAGTTTGGGGTTAAAGGGATGGTGCAGGATGCAAATAAGAAAACGGCCTCACCGTGTCCCATTCATGTCTCTGATGACCAATAAAGGGGGTGCTGCTCTTGCGAATGAATAGCAAAATGGAAAAGCACTAAAATATGAAACTTTATTAAACCTGATTAGACAGATTAGTAAAGCACAAGCAACTGATATCATGAACATCATGTAGAAAGCAGGTGCCGTTATAATAGGGGGAGGTCTGCAGCTCATGTACAATTACTAGGGATGCACCGAATCCAGGATTCTGTTTGGGATTCGGCCGAATCATTCTGCCCGGCAAAACCACATCTGAATTTGCATATGCAAATTAGGGGTGAGGAGGGAAATCACGTGACTTTGTCACAAAACAAGGAAAATACAAAAATTTCACGAGAAGCACAAATCTTAATCTATCATTTGGATAAGCTTACCGCTTTCCCAGTTGGGTCCAGGTGCACATGCCCCAGACCTTCAGCATAGGGGAGTACTTCACAACAAATCACATCAGGCAGGCACCAATCCGGAAAATCCAACGAAAGTAGATTCCAAGAGCCAAAAAGTATATATAAAATATATTTATTTATATTTATTTTACATCACATCTAAAAAGGAATAACGCCTGACGCGTTTCGTGTCACACAGGGACACAGCCTATGATTAAATGTCCCGGTGATGTGATTTGTTGACAAAACAAGTAAGTAAACCATATTTTCCCCTTCACTCCTCTAATTTGCATTTGCATATACTGTTCAGTATTCGGCCGACTTTCGTGAAAGATTTGGGGGTTCGGCCGGATCTAAAAAAGTGGATTCGGTGCATCCCTAACAATTACACGACTTCCCTCCATAAACCTGAATAAGCCATTTCACCTGCTTCTTTCTTGTGTACAAGCAGAATACTATACCCACTCATTCTTTTGAACCTTTACCAGCACTTAATAGTTTATGACTAAATGTACAAATGGAATATGAACGGAAGTGCCGGCACCAAGCGGGATCCCTTGCAGCTCATCAGTTAGATAGAACATTGCATGACTTGATGATTTCTAAAGGATATCCATTTTCTTGTTAATATGTTTCCTGGTAAGATTAGGGAAAATAATATGTATGCTAAGTGTATCGTGTAATTCTCAAGCTAAAGGGAACTTGTACACAAAGGGATGTAATTATTTCGCAGCTATCTCTGGTGGGAGGAACTTATTTTTTTTTTATTAAATATAGAGAATATTTTTCTACACTTCTGTACAATCATTCTTTCTATTGGTCTCTCTAGCTTGGCATGTCTGTACATTTATAATCCATATTCTAGGAGTTACCTGTCGACATTTGGAAACTGCATAGCAAATGCTTTCACAGAGATAAACGAGAATAAAGATGAATAGCCCAAGTCCCCTACCTGTGAACAATCTCGAATGAATTCTAACATGTCTGATAAACCGAAACGGTGATCGCTGCTTGTACATTTCACATCAACTGTTTTGTAATCCGGTTAAGGAAACAGCAGTCATTTATATAATAAACTTCCAAATACATACACAACATAGCGTTGCATTGGTGCCTTTGTACATATAATCACCTATGGCCTGAGCAGTCACGGTATCTTTGTGCCCAGGTTTGCCGTTTTGTGTATTGGCTATGACTGTATGTTTTCATTTTCTTTCTTTTTTAAGTCCCCCAATCTCCCCAGCTCATGTGAATCTCTTGCAGGAGAACTAAAGCCTAACTAAAGAAGTAGCTAGAAATGTTGTACATGATGTTTTGTGCTTCTGTACCAGCCCAAGGCAACCACAGCCCTTTAGCAGTAAAATGTATCGCCAAAGATGCCCCAGTAGCTCCCCATCTTCTTTTCTGCTGATTCACTGCACATGCTCTGTGCTGCTGTCACTTACTGAGCTTAGGGACCCGCTCACAATATACAGTACACATAGAATATAAAATGTCACAATATAAGGCTGATTAGTAATTAATACAGATTATTACTACATGGCAGCACAGAAACCAGTGCAATTAGCATCAGAATTTAATAATCAGTCCTGTAGCATCAGCTTATATTACAGACCAACCTCATTTTCTGCTTGATAATTAGTGACAACCCCTAAGCTTAGCTTCTCAACAGCTGCTCAGAGCCCACTGAGCATGTGAGTGTCACAGACACTTTCCAAGATGGTGACCACCTGTGACAAGTTTGAAGTCCTGGATAATTGCTGCTATTGACAAGCTGAAACTTTAGGCTGGTGCAATAAGTTCACTATCTAAAACATTGCATTTTTAGCCATATTCATTTTTAGGGTTTAGTTCTCCTTTAAGCAAATTTTTTGTGGATAAATTACATCCCTTAAATAGTTTAGTTCACCTTTAAGTTAGCTTTTAGTATTTTATAGAATGTCCTGTATTTAGCAACTTTCAACTGGTCTTATGGTTTTTGAATACTTTGCCTCTTTGTTTTGCCTCTTTCCAGCTTTAAAATGGTCCCTAGTCCGGCAGCCAAAAAAATATTGGTCTTTGAGGCTACAAATTTATAGTTAATTTGTACAACTTCTAATTTTATTCTGGCCTCATCCTCAGTCGCTGTATGGTTGCTAGGGTATTGGACCTTAGCAATCAGTTATCTGCCAATGTTCCCAACAGGAGGACTGCTAAATAAAAAGCTAAATAATTTAAAAGTCACCAAAAATAAAAATGAAGGCCAGATTCTTAGATTATCACCATCTACATTACACAAAAGTTAAAGGGCATGTAAAGGCAAAAAAATAGAATGTAATTTTTACCTATCTCCAATAGACTTTAATTAAAAAATGTGTACAGTTTTTACCAGAAACCTGACTGTATGCAGTGAAATTCTCCCTTTATTTACTGCTGTGGATAGGAATTGTCAGAAGGCCCCTAACTGCTCTGCATGGAAAGAAAATCATACTTTCAAACAGCAGGGGGAGCCCCCATCTTATTTCCCAGCCATGCAGAACTCAAGCAGCTTTGTTTGTTTCCCTGTAGAGCAGTCAGCAACTATGTAGAGATTTGTATTGGATTTTAATTTTGCCTTTACATCCCCTTTACTGTTTCCAGCTGCAGGGACAAAGACCATGGAGCCAGATTTAAACAGATAAACTGGTATTCTATTTGGAGGATTATTTTGCTGCAGCCACTGGTCCTGCAGAGTTGGAGAAAGTTTGTTTTAAAAATACAAAAACTATAAAATCCACATTAGATTACATGACAACACAGTACCCAGTGCAGTCTGTATATTCTGATTATTAATCAGTCTTGCTGTATCAGCTTCTGGCAGATATTATTTGACTTGTGCTGTTTTGATCATTTATGACGATCCCTAAGCAGCCCAGACCACACTGAGCATGTGCACAGTCTTAGTCTTGCAAAGATGTTTAACAAAGTTACAAGATGGTGACCTCCTGTGGCCAACTTTGAAAGCATAAATCATTTGTTTGATTAGGCTTATGGTGCAGTACGTTCATGTTTATGTTTAGTATACAAAATACTAAAAACCCTGCTTATACAATATAGCAATAGCCTGCTCCCCTCCAGCTAGAGACAGGAAGGAGAATCACACACGTGCCAGGCATTTGGAAATGGAGTCTTGGCTGTAAGACAGTGGACTATTGGACCATTGTTAGAATGGCAGAGGCAGCCACAACCAGCAATTTCCAGGGAACAGTGAAGGACAGACACAAACAGCTTTCAAAATATACGTAACTTAAAATGTATCAGTTATGTATTAGAATTCAATTTGCTTTTATTGTGCATTTTTTCCACTGTTAATTACTTAGGAAAAAGGCCACACAAAGCACATGCTGTTCTCTGATGCCAGCAATGTCTATGGATCCGCTTTGATATATTTTTTGTGCCTGCGTTGACTTCTACACAACTTATCGTTCACTCCAACTTCATGTTGTGTCAAGTAAACCAGCCTGTCCTTTTATTTGGCTTTTCTTTCCCTTTGCATTAGCTGCATGCTAATTCTTCTCTCACACCCTTTAGCTGTATATGTACAGTTGTACTCTCATGATCATTATTACCTGCTGTTTGTAGTTTTGTTAGTTCAATTACTGCTATGTACCTTACAGCCAACAGGAATGAGCAGCAAAGCAATTGTATACGGCAGAAAATACAGCTTTGTACCCCCTGTTGATTATGCATTTCCTTTGTTGCTTACTGTTGTTGCCTAATGAGAAAGCAGGCAATCCAATCTAAACCCTCCAAAAAAAATATATATATATGAATGGGATGGTTCACCTTTAAGCTGACTTTAGGGGGCCCATTTACTTGTGAAGTGAAGGAATAGAGGAAAAATAGTTTGGATTTTGAATGTTTTTTTTTGGCTACTTCGACCATCGAATGGGCTACTTCGACCTTCAACTACAACCTTCGAATCGAACGATTCGAACTAAAAATCGTTCAACTATTCGACCATTTGATAGTTGAAGTACTGTCTCTTTAAAGAATTCTTCGACCCCCTAGTTCGCCACCTAAAACCTACCGAGGCCAATGTTAGCCTATGGGGAAGGTCCCCATAGGCTTCCTAACAATTTTCTGATCGAAGGAATATCAAAGGAATAGCGCAAAATCCTTCGACTTCGATATTCAAAGTCAAATGATTTTACTTTGACGGTCGAATATTGAGGGTTAATTAACCCTCGATATTCGACCCTAGGTAAATCTGCCCCTTAGTATGTTGTAGAATGGCTAATTCTAAGCAGCTTTCCAATTGGTCTTCATTATTTATTTTTTATAGTTTTTTTTTTTTTTTTTAAAGATTTGCCTGCTTCTTCTGGCTCTTCTCAGCTTTCAAATGGGGTCACTGACCCCATCTTATAACAAATGCTCAGTGTATTGTTTTTGCTACTTTTTATTACTCATCTTTCTAGTCAGGCCCTCTCCTATTCATATTCAAGTCTCTTATTCAAATCAGTGCAGGGTTGCTAGGGTAATTTGGATCCTAGCAACCAGACTACTGTCATTGCAAACTGGAGAGTTGATGAATAAAAAGCTAACTCAAAAACCACAAATAATAAAAAATGAAAACCAATTGCAAGTTGTCTCGGAATATCACTCTCTACAACCTACTAAAAGTTCATTTAAAGGCGACCAGCCCCTTTAAGAGATGTATTCAATATATAACCTGTGCTTGCTTTATTATCTCATTACTTGGCCATTTCTGGCTGAATGGAACACAAGCAGAGCACCTTCTATTTCCATGTATACTTGCTTCTGTTTTGTTTTTTCATGCCGTGGTACATTGTTTTCTCTCTCTTGTTTCACAATCCAGGAACAATAGTATTTATATTCATTCCATTTTGAGTTTTCAATCCTGAGATATGCCATTCTTTTACTACCCAGTGGATACCCTTGTGTTGTGTCCTTGGTGTTCTCAGATAAAATGCCACTTCCTTTAGCTCTACACCTGGGTTTCCATACACTGCCCTGTATTTCTTCTTAAAGTTACAAGATGGTGACCCCCCTGTAGCCAACTTTGAAAGCATAAATCATTTGTTTAATTAGGCTTGTGGTGCAGTAAGTTCATGTTTATATTTATTATACAAAATACAGCATTTCTAGCCTTATTCTATTTTAGACTTTACTTCCCCCCCTTAACTTTTTTTTAGTATGCTATAGAATGGCTAATTCTGAGCAACTTTTCAATTAGTCTTCATCTAATTCAATCAATGCATGGTTGCTAGGGTCATTTGGACTCTAGCAACCAGATTGCTGAAACTGCAAAGTGCAGAGCTGCTGAATAAATAGTGTAAAGGTTAAGGCAAGCAGCCTCTTCAATGAATGGGGTTATAAATCACTTAGGGGCAGCTCTGACTTCATATATGATGGGGTAACAAAGCTAAAGCAGGAGCCCATTATCTGTGACAATCCTCCCAATGTATGAATGCATATTATATGCTGCTGCCACACAATGGCCCGTCTTCCAGGGCTGGAACTAGGGGTAGGCAGAAGAGCAAAGCTTGGGGGCGCCAGGAAAATACCTCACAGCCCTAGGCCGGCAATTGTTACCTCAGTAAAAACTGGTTGCGCTTTCTAAAGCTAAAAGTGCTTTGCGCATGCGCATCCCCGGTTGCCCCCAGACCACGCCCTGCCGTCTCCTGTCAGCAGAACCTAGTCTCTAATTACACAAAGGAGAATCCAGAATAGCTGCCCTTGTACCACTACAAAGCAGCCTGATATAATCCGACACACTGTATCCATTAATTGCACCACGACAACGTCCTTTCGATAAACGGAATATATCCACTTCCGCAATTTATTTCTTGCAACCAATAAACTTGATAGATAGAAAAAAAACCCTGATAGTAAAAGGTTATGTTATTTATGATTCGCCACCGTGCAAAAGGCCAAAGGTACAGTGACGTCAATGTGACGCCGCCAAGCTGTTTCCGACGTCAGTGTATTACGCTCACGGCACGCACCGCTTCCCTACGTACGCACGCGGCTCTAGAGTCTGCGTTTTCCTTCTGGTTCCCGCTTTACCGGCTGTGAACGCTTTGGTCGCTGCCCGCAGAGGAGTCACGTTTCCCACATCTTCCGACTCACACCGACAGGACTCGCTCTCACACTGAGCTATGCCAAAGAATAAAGGTAGGGGACGTAACGTGCCGACGTAAATGGGCCTGGGAGACTCGGGAAAGGATTTGCCGGCGTAAACTCGTCCGCACTGCAATCGCGTAATCACAGTAGGCGCTAGTAGGCCTGGGTTGCGCAGTTCCGTCTCGACAATAACTCGTGTTCGGAGACTGGATTCCAATTGGTTTCAGTTGAGTTCATCTAATAATGTCCGGCCCGATGGTCTCTGTCTCTCCCATGTCCCTAGAACTGTGAGATAACAATGTAAGGCCTGATATTAAAGGGCAACTAAAGAATCTGGCTAGTAGCCTTGTATTTTGGGCGTCTGCTCCAGCGCAACCTCAGCCCTTTATAGCGAGGAATATGTGCCTGTGCTGCTGCCAGTAGCTCCCCGTCTCTTCTGCTGATTCACTCATGCGATTTAGTCTGAGCTTATGGATCCACTCACACTTTACTGCATTAATACAATATACAAGTCACAGTACAGTGTTGCATTGACTCGGATTAATCCAGTAGCTTGTATCCTCTCATTAAATGTTCTTTCCAACAACCCCTGGGAACCCACTGAATTACTCAAAATGGCTGCTTTTCTGGGGGGACGTTTCCTGACTTGGCAAGTGTTCCTTCTGCAGCAGGGTTGCCTGGTCTCATTTTCAAAGTCAGCTACAAAACTAGCCAAGAGGCACTTCAAAAGTAGCCCAAAAATAGCACAATATGTGCAGTGAAAAAAAGCCTAAAAAATAAATGAATATATAAGAAAAAAGTCTTTCAAATTTTCACTGTTTTGCATTTTTTTCCATGAAGCAAAACGGTATAGAATCGGCCCTCACCAGGGACGTAACTACAGAGGGGGGCCCAGGAGTTTTAGGGGTCCCATAAGGCCTAATACAAATACAATTTCAATAAATATTGGTAAACAGGTCAACCTTTAAACATTTTGGTGGCCAGCAGATTTTTGCCCCCAAAATTGTCTGAAATTGAGCAAAGTAACGGGAAAATGCAAGAATGCTTAAGAGTGATGGAAGACTGGGGTAGCGCCTTGTCTTTTACACAAGTCAGTCCCATTGCATGCTGGGTATTGTAGTCTTGCGTTACCTTAAAGGAAAACTATACCCCCAAACAATGTAGGTCTCTATAAAAAGATATTGCATAAAACAGCTCATAATATTATATTTATTAAATATATATTCCAGTTTGGTAAGATTCTTTAATATGCCACTTAGTTCATATTATATTATCTGTTGCTTGTGTTTTCATTTTGGGGTATAGTTTTTCTTTAAACTTGGAAAATTATTGTGAAAAAAGGCAGAGGACAGAAATGCTGTTGTACACAGCTAATGTTCTGGATTATTAGTGGTATGGGTTCTCTTGGCTAGTATATAGGGCTGTGGTGTCTGTACATAAATCCTTCCACTCCGACTCCTCAGTTTATGGTGCCTCCGACTGTTTTTAAAAGAACAGATACACCAAAAACAGTGTATAAAAGTAATAAAAATATAATGTAGTGTTGCCCTGCACTGGTAAATGCTGTGTATTTGCTTCAGAAACACTACTACTGTCGTTTATATAAACAAACTGCTGTGTAGTCATGGGGGCAGCCATTCAAGCTTCTGGGAAAAAAAGCACAGATTACATAGCCGATTAAAACACCATTGTGTTGGACAGAGCTCATCTGTAATGTGCTTTTTTTCAGCAGAAAGAAACAAGTTGAGTACATAACATACAAGGCATTTTATCACTGCCAAAGCTCAAACATATAAACACATCTTTTGGTAATGCTAACATAAAATCAAATTTGAACTACATAAACCAAACACAATTGGAAAATAAATTTGTATATAAATTAAATATGGCATATAGCTGTAGAATAGCTGTTCACTCCAAAATGAACTAAAGTGTTGTTCTTAGAAACAGAATTGCTTCTGTCATATCCTTTTATAGAAGCTCTTAAATCTGATTTGATTCTTTTCACTGCTTGTATTTAAAGTTATTAGTAGTTGGTACATTTTTGGTGACTGACTCCAGATACCCAAAATTGCTTCCGACTCCACAGCTCTACTAGTACATTAAGTTCTGTATATAAAATACAGTTAATTTGTAATTCTTTCTTTTGGGCCTTTCATATTTAACTAAAGAACATCTTCAGGAGTTGCATAAACTTAGTAACTCTCTTGTAATTGTTCTTGGCAATGATTTGTATATACATTTGGGGCAATATGAAAATGGTAGAGAAGAGGGTAGCAGTCCGCTGTATTTGCTACCTGTTTTTTTTATAATAATTTTACTGCACTGGGAAAGCTGCTGTGGAGTCTGAGTAGAAGGAAGCCTGGACCTGTATCATAATCTGCAATTCTATCATTGCACCTGCCTCTTGTTGTGTAGCCCTTACTGTGTGTGCCTGATTTTTAAATAAGGAAAGTTTAGGAAGTCAGTCTGCGGCAGGAGATAGTTCTCAGATTCTCACTATCGTTGTACATTCAATGCTAGTGCTCCCTCGGTATTACATGCTGTATAATCCCCAGGTGAAAGGAACACTGATAGCTTTCCAGCTCTGCGTGTATCTGTATATGGTCAACATGGCCCAGTGTTAGTGTGCTGTTAACAAAATGCAGTGGTGGATCCCATATAAGTTGATTTATCATTAGATATAGCGCTAATCCAAGCAGTTTGCTAATATATCTGTATTTGTTTCACTTCTCACTTTTATGGCCCGACGTAATGGATCATTAGTGTGTACTCACAATTTTTCAGTTAGTACCTGTGTGCAGTCTTCCCACTTTAAAGGAGAATCAACCCATAATGAACCCCCAGACTACCTGCCCATGCCAACAACCCCCCCCCCTCCGGGCAAATGTCCCTAATTTTTTTTAAAAAAAAATGCTTGAGAAAGGGGTAGGAACCCCGAAACGTCGCACGTCCGCTTAAATAAATGTAGCAAGGGGTAACCCTGCTTTTTCAATTGCCCTGTGTGCCAGTGTACCTTTTTGGAAGCCTTTATCGAGGGGGTTGCCGAGCCCTCTACCCTGAGCACCGGGCGTCATTGATCACACTGAGGAGTGTGCTCTGCTTCACCATCTATTTTACCTAATTTTTTTTTACTCACCCCTCCGTGCAGATTCTGGCCTCGTAGTACACGGCAGCCATCTTCTTTCTCTGGTCTTTTTTGGTACATGTGCAGTTGTAAATATCTGGTTCCCGAGCCACTGCGCATGCACCGAAAGTCACAAATTCCGAAATCGGATTTTTTTGTGACTTGAATTCTCCTTTACACTGTGTAGTTGCCTCTTTGCTCCTTGTGTGGGTTAATTGCCTTCCTGCATTGCTGGCTAGGACCCCCAACCTTTTGAACCTTTGAGCAACATTCACAAGTAAAAGGAGTTGAGGAGCAACACTATACATGAAAAATGTTCTTAAGGGTGCCAAATAAATGCTGTTGGTAGCCCTTATGTAGATTGTAAACCTACATTGAGGCTCTGTTTGGCAGTACATCTCTGGTTTTTATGCGACCAAAACTTGCATTTAAGACAGGAATTCAAAAATAAACACCTGCTTTGAGGCCACTGGGAGCAACATCCAAGTGGTTGGAGAGTAACATGTTGCTCGCAAGCTACTGGTTGGGGATCACTGGGCTAGAGTAATCGTTAATGCACACATGCTTGAATCAATTCATTGCAAAGCCCTGTTCCTTCTGGTTGTTATCTAATATTGCATAAAACATCAGAAGACAATTACTCTCTTTACATTTTAATGTGGCTCAAGGGTAAAAAAGGTTGGGCAAGACCAAAAAAAAATGGAGGATACATCACCTCATAAAATAAAAACCTTTGTTTATTACATAAAAAAAAAATGGAGGATACATCACCTCATAAAATAAAAACCTTTGTTTATTACATAAAAAAAAATGGAGTATACATCACCTCATAAAATAAAAACCTTTGTTTATTAAAGCATTCACAAAATCCCTATGTCAGGTGTTGACCTATGTGGCTATGAGTGCAGAAAAGCTAAAACATGCATTTCATGTTGATATCTGCACACAAGTGAGTGAAAAGTATAGCATATAGAGTGGAAACCTGATGCTCAATACTTTTATGTTTCAGTGCAATGTTATTTTAAAATGTTATTGTACTTTTCCATACTACTTGAATGGTTTTATACTTTTATTTTAAGGTAAGGGAGGTAAAAACAGAAGGCGAGGTAAGAACGAGAATGAATCAGAAAAACGAGAACTGGTATTCAAAGAAGATGGACAAGGTGAGTGGGATTTGATGTGCAATGTTTCCTCCTCTTACCCCCTTAATTCATGTGCTTACATTTGGAAGCACCCTTTACATGTTTAAAGAGCAACTGTAGGCCTTATGGTTATTAGATCATGTTTATATATTCACTATAGATACAATAGCAGCTCTGGCAGAGTCACACTGAAACACAAATCTGCATAAACACCTCATTAATTTTTGCACAGTTGTCTCCAATACTAAATTGCTCACGTTCATACTTAAATCTACTTTTAACTTTGAATATAATAGGAGGAACCTATTATGATTATAGCAGAAGCTAAGCAAGTGCAGTTAGGCAAAATGCAGGTAGTGCTGTAATACACATGTATCCTTTCAAGCTATCTCTACATGGACAACATTCACTTCCACACAGGCTAGACATTTTGTTTGTGCAGAAAGCATCGGAGTGCTTATTGTGCATATTATTGCACAGCCTGTGTGGATCAGTGTATCTACATGTACCATATGTGGGACACGGTGCCATCCTACCATATGAAGGCAAGCAGTTTGACAGTTGCAACAGAGCTGTGTGCCCTCTCAACGTATGTTTTTGTAGCTACTATTTATACATTTCCTTGTCACTATACTGATTGCACTAGACCATTAAAAGCCAATTAATGACAGATTTTACCTGTAGTTACTTAAAGGAAAGCTACAGAGACAGTTTATTGCCAATAGATTAGCCACAAAAGTGCAAGCTATATTTATTCTGTAGAATGCTTTACCATACTAGAGTAAACAGCTCTAGACCCTGTCTAGGATAGCAGCTGCCATATTAGCTTGGTGTGACATCGCTTCCTGCTTGAATCTCTCCCTGCTCGTGCATAGCTCTGGGCTCAAATTACAGGAGGGAGGGCTAGCCAAGCAAGCCTAGGGAGAATATAACATTCCCTGAATATAGAATTTTAATAGGATGGGAACAAGGAAATTGCTGCAGAGCTTCAAGACCACAAAGCTAACCAGTGAACCACCCTGCTGCCCTTACTTCCAACAACAATACTTTCTTGCCACCCACCATTTACTTATTTGTGCATACAGGGTGCATTCAATCCCAGACTGCTTCCAAGTCCAACATACCTTCCAAGATGCGTGTAGAGATGAAGTACACCAGTTTTGTTCCGGCAAATTTGCCTCATCACATTTATTTGCAGAAATTCAAAGCGTGAAAAAAAGTGCTTTGTGATTAAGGCAGATTTGCTGGAACAAAACTGGTGTGCTTCAGCCCTTACTAGCGAAACATTGTACTGTAGACTTTGGTTTGCCATGAAGGGGACTAAAATGAAACTTCTTTCCTTAATGTATATAGGAAATATTATGCAGTTTATTAACCCTTATCTGGTTTAGTACTTCCTAAAACTGCCTCTACGTCTACAGATTTTAAAATATAAAATATTAAGTTGTATTTTCAAAGTCCCTATTTTCATGCTTTCAGAATATGCTCAAGTAATCAAGATGTTGGGAAATGGCAGACTAGAAGCCATGTGTTTTGATGGAGTGAAAAGGTTATGTCACATAAGGGGGAAACTGCGAAAAAAGGTAAGTGGGCTTTTTGTTCTTTGAAAGGGCTTTAATGGATAGCTAAAGAAGTAGGACAGAAATGTTATGTTTTGTTCTTCTGTACCAGCAACAGGCAACCACAGCCCTGTAGCACTAAATATCTGTCTCCAAAGATGTCTCTAGATCCCCATCTTCTTTTCTGCTGATGGAGAAACTCCTGCAACAACTTTGAAGGCCTGGATATAAATAAGAGATTATAAATAATACAAGAATACTAGCAGTATTTGCATTTCAATGGGCTAAATAATGGTATATGAAGTTTGTAGCCATAATGTCATTGTATCCATAGAATTTTAAGCACCATAAAGAACTTACTGTTGAATAACTTTGCAGGCTGGCTGATGCCACTGAGAGCTTATAGTTGCAGATAAACTAATATGCTTTGTCTTTCCACCTCTCAAGGTTTGGATAAACACATCAGACATCATATTGGTTGGCTTACGAGACTATCAAGTAAGTGCTCTTTTTTTTCAGTTTGTTTCCAAAGATGCCACAGTTTTATTGATGCAGAAGAAACCTTGGAAAAAGGTCCGGCCCACATTAAGGAACTTATGACATTAATCCTTTGTTCATGTTCAGTGCCCAAAGCTTGAGTTTCTTTAGAGGTAGTTCTATTTTTTCTGGTCTCTTCTAGTATGTATACATCCCATGTTTAATTACACTTGTGTTGTAGTCATGTATATTGTCTGAGTGACACTGGGATTCTAAGCAGTGACTGACATGTCCAATATGGATTTTTGCAAGTTCTCTAAAGTGCTAACCACCTATTATACTTAATGTGGGTAGGTTTAAATAACATTACCTATGTCGTGGGTGTCGTTACACTCTTTGCATAGGGTCGCTGAGTCTTGAATATTTGAAACTGGTACAATTTTTGTCAGCATATTCATTCACTTAAAGGAATAGTTCAGTGTAAAGATAAAAACTGGGTAAATAGGCTGTGCAAAATTTTAAAAAAAAATTAATATAGTTGGCCAAAAATGTAATGTATAAGGACTGGATGTCTAAAAGTGACTGGGTGTGTAACATAATAGCCAGAACACTACTTCTTTTCAGCTCTTGGTTTCCACTGATTTTATTCTTTCAAATTTGGCTACAGGGGATCACCATCTTGTAACTTTGTTAAACATCTTTGCAAGACTAAGACTGTGCACATGCTCAGTGTGGTCTGGGCTGCTTAGGGATTGTCATAAACAAAGCTGCTTGAGTTCTGCATGGCTGAGAAGTAAGGCAGGGGCTCCCCCTGCTGTTCATAAGTATGATTGTTTCCCTGCTCAGCAGTTAGGGACCATCTGACAATTCCTATCCACAGCAGTAAATGAAGGGAGAATTTCACTGCATACAGTCAGGTTTCTTATAAAAACGGTACACATTTTTTAATTAAAGTATATTGGAGATAAGTTTCTTTTTAATTAAAGAAAGTAAAAATGGGATTTTATTTTTTTGCCTTTACATGCCCTTAAAAGGTTTAATAGTTTTGCCTTTAACATGCCATGTCATTGAATAATAACTTTACAAACATATACTATCTAGTAAAACTGTTATTGGAGAACTATGGTGTAAAGTGTCCTTGATTCATCTAGTACTATGAATATTGTGAATGCAAACAACTGACTTTTTTTTTCTTTACTAGGACAACAAAGCAGACGTCATTCTAAAATACAATGCAGATGAAGCCAGAAGTCTGAAAGCCTACGGAGAGCTTCCAGAACATGGTAAAGGGAATGTGTGTAAAATGATGAGTGCATTCAAGTTGGAGAATTCCTCCTTTTTAACTTTATTTTTCCTCTTACAGCTAAAATTAATGAAACAGACACATTTGGCCCTGGTGATGATGATGAGATTCAGTTTGATGACATTGGAGATGACGATGAAGATATTGATGATGTAAGTAATCACAGTGCTAGGAGTAAAACGTTTTTATGATTAAGCCACAATGTAAAAAGATACTGCTACCCTGACAATTTACCTGCTGTTTTACAGCGTAGATACAAAAGAAATGATCGTATAGCAACAAGCCTAATTTAATTTCATTACATCTTAAACTTGGGGTTTGTGTAACAACGCAGCTTTTTGGGTGCAGTTAGGTGAAAAGTTATACAATAACAGACTACAACCAGGAAATTGTCTCCCTACACTTGTAGTTTATGAATTCTTTTTTCATAACAAACATTAAGGGGCAGATTTATTAAGGATCCGATAGTAAATTCGAAAGCGAGATTTATCACACTTCTGCAATGGAAACTGTTCTAATTGGAATATTCGCCACCTAAAACCTGCCAAATTAATTTGAGTCAATGGCAGAGGTCCATTCACCCATTTTGAATATATTCATAGCCTTCCTGACACAATTTTTTTTTTGGAGGAAAATTCTAGTTTTGTTCATATTCGTTTCGAATTTCAAACAAATTTTTAGATATTTCCTGTTTGTTCGAATTGTTTCATAACCTCCCATTCGAGTTGAGTACATTCTAATTTATTAGAGTAAAACAAAAGTCACATCAGTTCTAAATTTGACCTTATCTGATAAATCTGCCCAAATTGTGTCTTTGTTTAATCGTTTTAAATGGCATTCTACTATCGATCTCTTAAAGCCAATACTGACTAATACAAACGTTAGACTGCTCCAGCCTTCTTCTGTGCAGCAAAATGTATTGCTATGTACAATATTGAACAAGTACAGGGACCTGTTATAAAAGGCTTTTCCATAACTTGGGATCTCCATACCTTAGTGAAAAAAAATATTTAAACATTTAAATAAACCCAATATTCTGGTTTTGCTTCCAGTAAGGATTTATTATATCTTTGTTTGGATCAAGCACAAACTACTGTTTTATTATTACAGAGAAAAAGAAAAAAAATTATTTGATTAAAATTGTATCTAAGATCGCCTTCCCATATGTCGGAGCTTTCTGGATAACTGGTTTCCAGATAACAGATCCCATACCTGTAGTTTGTCAGGGTTGTTTCTGAGACGGTAAACACTTTACTAATGTGTATTTGTATTTTCTTTTTATCTGCAGATCTAACGCAAGACGAATATTCCATTCCAAATTCCAAGGATTTTTCGGCTATGTTTTGTTTGGGATTTTGAGTGCTGCCCTTCTAAAGAGATGATATTCTCCACTGAATAAAATTTATTTTCACAGTTTTAATGTATTTATATTCATTAAGGTAGAGGTCAAAAAAGCTTGATCTGGAAAATCGGAGAGGTGAAATTTTAGATTCCTAACTTGAGCTGCACTATTGTGCTCTGCCTGTATAAAACAATGGGGGACAGGCTGCCTTGGAGCTGTTCTCCACCAGATGAATCCACTACTACACCTGGTCTACACAGTGGTTTTTAAGTCTCTCTATCATGATTGCTTGGATACTTGGATTAAGGAGATTCAGTACCTGCCCACTGCACATGCCTTGTCCATGATAATTGTGCTGTGTCTGAAACTGTTGCATTCATGATTTTACATAATCCCCATTTTATACCAGTTAAATATTCAAGATACTGCATCCTCGTCTCCATTATGGTTATTCTTCTGATACTTCAGTTGGTTTTCATATTCTTGGATGTAACTATTAAATTGTGAAATATACAGTATACATGAGGCTTTTAAGTACTGAATAAATCTTTACTTAATACATTTAATTGCCTTTTTTTGTTTTTTTCCTTGGCAAATTGAATGTGCTAACAGTTTTTTGTGTTGGCACAAATGTCCAACTTTGCTGTAAAACACATTCAGAGCACTGTAAAGTTATGGCTTGTGCTTAAAAGAAGAATTTATGGGGGGGGGGCGCGTAGCCTAGCAGCGCATGGAGTAAGACCTGTTTTCATAGAGCTCAGAGCTTTGGCCCGCTGGACTAAATAAAACCAGGGCAAAGATCATTAAGTTAATACCTTATCAGGATCGGATAGGACTGGTGAACTAAAGATGGGTAAAAGTAACAAGAAAAAAGGCTCCCAGACTAAGCTGACAGAGCAAGGATGCAGATAAAGTGGTAAGGCCCTAAGATGGCGGTGAGAATGAAATGTCTTGTGCAGCCTCTCCAGCTTTTCTGTAGCATAACGCACAGTACAGAGAGCAAAGCCCAACTGACTCAGAAGGTCTTGCAACCGGCACCCTGAAAAGCTTGCTCAACGCACTTCACAAAGATATACAGTGCGACATTCAGAAAGCAATAACTGGCTCACAGTTGTGCTCATAAGTCTATATACCCTGGCAGAATTTATGATTTCTTAATAATATTTCAGAGAATATGGGTAGTTTGTGTAGTGATTATGATTTAAAAAGAGTAAACACAGTTGTTTGACAATAAATGGCTTCAGTAAACCACGAACCATGAGTGAAAGAAAAGTTTTTGTGTTATTCCTATTCTCTGAAAAATGGTTAAGAAACCATAAATTCTGCCAGGGTATATAAACTTATGAGCACCACTGTATGCACAGAACTAGTGGACATCGGAGATAGAACAGCGCACCTAGAAAGCAAGATGGAGGAATTAGTAGGCTTGCACAACGAGGTCATAAACCTCACTTCGGCATTAGAATAAAAAATTTCAGCGCTGAAACAAAAAATGGCCGACATGGAGGACAGATCACGCCAAAACAATTTGAGACTAAAAGCCATACCAGAGTCTGTAACTGCATAAGACTTGACTGCGTATGTACAATCTTTAATTTCCGCAGTCCTCACTATTGTAACAAAACCAGATTTGATACTGGACAGGGCCCACAGACTACCAAAAGCGAAAAATACGCAGTGGCAGCCTCTAGAGACACTATCGTATGGGTCCACTTTTACCACATTAAAGAGAAACTGCTCCGAGAACACCGCACCACTCAAAATATGCTGAAGATTAACAAAGATATTTCCCCTCTACTCTGATCTATCAAAGGCAAAGGAGAAATGAATTTGCACAAAAAAAAGCAGCGCTCTGGACACTCAAGATCATGTACAGGTGGGGTTTTCCCACTAAGCTCATCGTCACAAGGAATGGAAGCACAACAGTGATGTTGAAACTGGAGGAAGCCTGGCAGCTGTT
Organism: Xenopus petersii; assembly: GCA_038501925.1. Classification (NCBI taxonomy): domain Eukaryota; kingdom Metazoa; phylum Chordata; class Amphibia; order Anura; family Pipidae; genus Xenopus; species Xenopus petersii. Next base: position 150,592,755 of record CM076674.1, read on the forward strand.
CCCGACATGGGGCATTCCCATAGAGCAACCAGCTCCTAACACACCAAGGAAAAGTCGACCCAAACTAGGCACAGACTGGGCAACACAAAGGGCCACCGCTAGCCGATTACCACGAGCAGCAGTCCATCAACAAGGGAACCAGAATTGGTAACAATCAGCTACATGATGTACTTTACCCATTACAATGTTTGGGCCCTAGCTCGGGCTACAGAAACGGTCTCTCCACGTAAAAAACTAAATTTGGATTACCAGACCTCAAAGTACCCACCCCCCCCCGTAATACTTTGAGTCTGCTTAATAATGTAAGTACTGAAGCTCCTTAATACAGTTGATGCAAACAGACCCCCATATATATGGGAATCATGAGGAAAATTGTATTCCCCATATGTGTAAATAGTTGGCATAGAGCCAGATTTTGGTTAAAAAATCTTTATTTTTTTTTTATGGTGTGCAATCTCTCTTAATTTTTTGGTTATATGCAATGTATGATCAAATGTATATCAAAATAGTCAAGGGGTTCTCGCCACAGAAACTTGCCAACTCCTATATTCCAAATATGGCGCCTAAATGCATTTCTAGTAATGCGAAAGGCCTGAACTCTCCATTTAAAAGATCCAAATTATTACATGAAGCCTTTAGAGCCAAAGGGGATATTATATGGATACAGGAGACACACTTTAACAGCGACTCCAAACCCACCTTTGGGAACAAACAATATCCAATGATGCTATTAGCGTCAGCCCAGGAGAAGAAAAAAGACGTAGCCATACTAATAAGTAACCACAGAAACTTTGACATTAAAAACCACGGCGAGACCCCCCCAGGGCAGATATTTAATTGTTATAGGGACCATAAGAGGAGACGCATATACGTTGCTCATTCTTTACACTCCTAACAAAGGACAGCACAGGTTCGTAGCAGGTGTTTTACAACAATTAGAAGCATTAAAGAAGGGAACTACCATCATTGCAGGTGATTTCAATCTAATACAAAATCCAGAAACTTACAAAGAGGAAGAAATAGTAACATCAAAATAACACGCAACCCTCTAGGCACCCCGTAGCAAAACTTATATCATCATATTTTGACCCATGGAGAGTGAAATATCCAAACCAAAAAGATTACACATAATTCTCTCCAGTACACAATGTACTCGAGAATAGACTTTTTCCTAGTAGACCAGTACACACTACAAAATGTTACTGAAGCAGCCATAGGACCCATAAATCAGGTCTGACCATGCCCCCACCTCACTAGTACTCATGCAGACCCACCAAACGAATCCGATCAGATTTGCAGAAAATAGAACTAGGCCTTAGAAAGTTAAAAATTAGGAGTTACTATAAAAGAAATCAAATAGAAGTACTAGCTAAACAAATTAAAAACCTACGAATAAGTATCCTAGATGAGAAAAATCAGTCAATCCATAACCCAAAACACATAGCAGATAGGTTTGCTAGATTCTACCACAAGCTATATATCTTGAGAGAAGACCCTGCTACTTTCCAACCCTCTAACCAGGATATAAAAAGTTTTCTGCAACAAACCAACCTCACCAGCGAGCTAATATGTATAAAAAAATTACTGCTACAGAAGTAGAAAAGGCCACACAAAAAGCCCAGATGGATACACGGCCATATACTATAAACCGTATGCAGATCTCTTGATACCACACGACACCGCTCTACAACCACGCTGCTGAAAACCAACGCTTCCCAAAAGAGATGTTAGAAGTGCACATTTCACTAATTCATAAAGAGGGAAAAGATCCTAAACAATACTTACAGGTCGATCTCCCTATTAAATATAGATTTCAAGCTATACTACAGTATCCTAGCCTCAAGACTGCAGGGAATTCCAACAGACATAATCTCTATAGACCAAGTAGGCTTTGTAAAAGGTTGGCAGTCTAGTACTTTAACCTATAAATACCAATAGAGAACTGATGGAGAGCCATATGACAACTGAAAATACACACACCTTGAAAACTACTCCACATTACTGCATAGGTGATACCTAACACCAGAGAAATTGGCCTAAATCTACCCAGGGACATCACCGCTGGAGAAACTGCAAAAATAAAAGGTCTGTGTTACAAATCTGGTGGAACTGTCCTAGGCTACAAGAATTTTAGAAATCAGTGTTCTATATTATTACTAAATCCCTCTACATCAATCTCCCACAAACCCTTAAGCTGGCCATAGATGCAAAGATTCGATCGTAGGAATCATCGTACAATCGGACTTTCCCATCTCCCAACCTGCCACTAACCATTCCGATCAAATAAAGTACAAAAGAACAGATCAGCGGATGTTCTGCCCCTGACAGCAATCGTACGAAAGTTATGTCCGACTAAATCTAGTGACAGTCTCACTCTGAAAATGGTACGATCCGCAATACATGCAGAGATATTATCTGCAGACAATTTTTTAACCTGTCAGATCGACCAAACGACCGATCTCCGCCGGGCGAAAAATGCCGGGACTCTCCACACACGGTCCGAAAATCATATGAATCCTCGATTCATACGATCAGATTTTTGCGTCTGTGGGCAGCTTAAGTTTAGCCCTACTTGGCGAATTTCCAGAACAGGGAGATACAATGAAGGAGAAAATCCTAACCCACATCTTAATAGCAGCAAGGAGACTAATTGCCAGAACTTGGAAGAAACTGGAGATCCCAACATACAGTCATAAAATAGGAGAAATTGACTCTAACATACAATTTGAGAGGGCAGCGCTAAGGGCTAGAAATCATCCCCTTAGTGACAATCGAAACTGGGAACAATGGAGCAAATTCTGCACCGCCTCAAAAACCCATATCCCCTATACTCTTGCTATGTGATATGCTTATCAATGACGAGATTGCACACCAACTGGTTTATTTTAGTTTATTTCCATTATTGTTGTTTTTTGAGTTTGGTTGATTTTGGTGAATTGTTCCCCAACCCCCCCCTTACACGAATATAATAAAAGCTTAGCTAACTACAGGCCAGGTTACCACCAATGTTGTGGAATTTGGTGCACAATCAAGTGGAAAACTGTTACACTCAGGAAATTTAAATATGATCAATCAGTGATTTCATTTGTGTCACTCCCTGAAATAATGAACCCCCATGTAAAATATGATTATATTAGACGCCAACTTGGTGTTTCATGACCTGTATTCAACCTCCTGACTTTACATGGTCATGGCACTTTTTGGTGGCATATCTTTTTATTTTACGGTACATTATTCACTATATAACATATCTGGAGATCTGTAACAAGTAATGCTGAGTACCTGAGTAATCCAGCACCCCTGGATAAGGTAAAAGTAAATGCCCTCGGTAAAGCTTACTTCTTCAAGTTAACCTAGCTCAGCCTCACCATCCCAGGCCTTTATCTTGCCTGGGATAAGGTTATAGGTATAAATTTGCAACTGGCGCGGTGGGATGCCTTTGATGCCAGAGTAACCAATCTCTGCATCAAATACAAATCAGCTAGCTAAACCTCGTCACTGTTGTTAGTTAGGTTCAGTCCTTTTTGTACGGGTACTGTCATCACACAGAAATATTGCTCCAGAAGACCCCGTGCTAAGCTCTTCTTCAGTGGTTTTCCCTCCTAGATTCTAGTTGTGGAAATGTCCACCTTCTTCAGATAATAATATATAGTTATAGGATCCTTTTTTTAAAGTCTACTAATTATAACGTGCAATTTATATATTTGTCAAATCATTAATTACCCATCTCTACCTTAAAGTGACTCTGATTTCAAGGTGAACCAACCTTTAACTCCTAGAGGGCACCATAAAGTGGTTTGAATATTGTTTAAAAGGAACTTCACATCTCAGCAATAGTGTAGCCGTAGTGTTATGTGTGTGAAACTCACCCTGGGCATGTGCCCATGGGTGCCTATATATATATTTAATGGTTCTGGACTTAAAGGATACAGTCACCAGGGGTGGCTAAAGTTTTGCCTGCATCAATGTTCTTACTGTGCCTCATGTCAAAAACCCATCTGGTTACAATTGTTTAGTTCTTCAAACAACTGGGTAAACCAGAGTCTTCTATACCACTACCTATTCTAATGCCTCCCACTGGTTTCATCACATGTAACAAAGGAAGCTGGAACCAAGCAGGATAACTGGTTGTGTGGAAAAATACATTGGTGCAGTTATTCGCTTGATTTCAGCTTCCTTTGTTATATATGATTTAACCATGCAAAAATTATACTCCATTATATACTACTGGCACATTCACTATAAAGAGAATTGTAAATACCATTACTTACATTATACACAACCATGGTGCATTCATATTGCCCACAACTAGCAGTATTATGGAAATGTAATATTTTGAAGATAGTATTGCAAGTGAGATTTTACTCTGTTTTATACATATTGACATGTAACACTGGCTTCAGTTACTAGAATCTTTCTACCCTGCTGTTCTGTACCAGGCTTCAATATGGGCCTATGGTGTTATACTGGAAATGGCACAGAACTGTGGGACTTGTTGACTGCAGGCAGGTACACATGCCACTTTGGCAGTTGGTTACTGAGGTCAGCTGATCACATCACTGTGGCAGTTAAATCAGTTGGGATTTGTTCTCAGACCAGAGCAGAGCGACTTTTACCTGGGATATTTTTCAGAGTGAAAATGGCGAATATTTCATCCATGGAGTACAAAATTCTTTTAGATTCCGTTCCTCCAGCCAGGAGTATGAAGAAGACCCCATTCCAGCCCCTTAGCTGTGACGTTATGTCTGAAGAAAGGGTGAAGAAAGTGGCAAATGGGAAGATCAACAGCAACATCGAGATGAAGAGAAAGAGAGATGTTGAGGAGCAAGGACATCAGCGTAAAAAAGTCCACTATCAGAACATCATGACAAGAGAAGAAGAAGAGAAGAAGAAAGAAGAGAAGAAGAAAAAGAAGAAAGAAGAGAGGAAGAAAAAGAAGAAAGAGAAGAAGAAAAAGATGAGAGAAGAGAAGAAGAAAGAGAAGAAAGAAGAGAAGAAAGAGAAGAAGAAAAAGAAGAAAGCAGAAAAGAAGAAAAAGAAGAAAGAAGAGAAGAAAAAAGCAGAGACAAGGAAAAGACCCCTAAGCATGGAGGGCTACACTAAATCAGAAGGTAAGATAAAGTTTAGTACAGAAAAATACTTCAATAATTAATTGAATTATTTGTATTTATTGTGCAGTATATGAATATCTTCTGAATACAGCTATTTTGGCATAATAGTGGGGGGGGGGTGTTGTAGAGACACGATAGCTGTAAATGTTTACTGGTAGTGGGGAAACCATAAACTGTCTTGGAGGGAAAAAAGTTGTTTCCATAGGTAAATTAAATATAGACCTGTAACAAACATTGTTATTGTCCCATTTGTTTGAGCAATCATATTGCTGCTCTCAAATACCTCCCCAATGGTACAGTCTGCAGACATTTGATTGCTTACCACTAGATATTTTCCACAGAATTGCTTTGCTCATTTCGAACCCTTATAAGACCTGGGAGTAATGATAAGGTAAAGAGAGTCATGTAGCCAATTAGTGCAATATGTCTGCAGGTGCCTGTGTCTAACAGAAATAACGGACAAGTGTCTCAGTAGCAGTTTATTTAGAGAGGAGGGATGATGATGTCATTGGCAGCCATGTTTGTACTCCAATCAGGAGCTCACAGGAACTTATTCTGAAGGGAAAAATAACAGCGGAGATTTGATTTTTCTATGGTCACAGAATGTATATACTCTGCACATACTGTGCACATAACATGGGGTAAAGATAAGGAAAAGAGAGACAGCTAATATTTGTCATGTAGGCAATTTGTGCAAAATGTCTGCAGGTGCCAGTGTCTAACAGAAATAACGGACAAGTGTATCTGTGTCTCAGAAGCAGTTTAGCAATTATTGGCAGCCATGTTTGTACTCCAGTCAGGAGCTCCCAGGCACTTATTCTGAAGAGAAAATAACAGTGCAGATTTGATTTGTCTGTGGTCAGGCAATGTATAGAACATATATAGACTCTGTACATACTGTGCACATAACGCATATTTGTATATGTGTTTCAGTAGCAGCTTATATAGAGAGGAGGGTAGGGATGTTGATGTCATTGGCAGCCATGTTTGTACTCCAGTGAGGAGCTCCCAGGAACTTATTCTGAAGAATAAAATGACAGCGGAGATTTGATTTGCCTGTGGTCAGGCAATGTATAGAATATATATAGACTCTGCACATACTTTGCACATAACGCATATTTGTATCTGTGTCTCAGTAGCAGCTTATATTGAGAGGAGGGTAGGGATGTTGATGGCATTGGCAGCCATGTTTGAACTCCAGTCAGGAGCTCCCAGGCACTTATTCTGAAGAATAAAATGGCAGCAGAGATTTGATGTTTATGTGGTCACAAATTGTATATACTCTGCACATACTGGGCACATAACGTGGGGTCACTATAGGAGTTATTTACTTTATAGAATGGACATACTTCAAGTATATAACATACTTTATATTCTTTAGTCAAAATGTATGCATTTAACACGTATTTAATGCAAATACAATTCATCAGACAACTCTTGTTTCACTCACACAGTTCATCAGGAAGGCGCTGTCACTTTCTAACTACTCAGTTAGAGGGTAGTTAACTCTTTATAGGAGTTGTTCACCTTTACCTATAGTATGTTATAGAATGGCTTATTCTAAGCAACTTTTCAATTGATCTTTATTTATTTTTTTTATAGTTTTTTAAATCATATTCCTTCTTCTTCTGACTCTTTCCAGCTTTCAAATTGCGGTCACTGACCCCATCTAAAAACAAATGCTCTGTAAAGCTACATATTTATTGTTACTACTACTTTTTATTACTATTGTGTCTTTCTATTCAGGCCCTCTCCTATTCATATTCCAGTCTTTTATTCAAATCATTGTAATTTAGACACCAGCATTGCAAACTGCAAAGCCACTGAATACAAAGCTAAATAACTCAAAAAACACAAATACTAAAAAATGAAAGCCAGTTGCAAATTGTTTCAGAATATCACTTTCTGCATCACAATAAAAATGAACTGAAAGGTGAACAACCCTTTTAAACACTATTACAAATTTATTATATTATTCATTATATTTGTTCTAAAAAAAATTAATTACATTTTAAGAAAATCAGTATTAAATAAACACAATTGTACTCTGAAAAACATTATTTAGAATTATTTTATGAACACTGCAAATTCTAAAGCCTCTTTAGATTGACACCTGTAAATCCAATACTGTTCCCTCTGTAAAAATCTGTGATGCACCATCTCTTTTTTGCACTGTGTTTCCCACTATCTCTATCCCTTAAATGCTATGGACTTCACATATAGGATCACATAGGATCACATGAATGCATATGCAGAAAATGGCATGGTAAATGGGTCAGAGTTACTGCTCCTGGGCAAATTTAGTGCCTTTAATTATATTTGGGGGATAGTGACATACAGCAAAATATGTACATTGGGGGTTCCAAGGGTGTTGAGTTTAATACTGCCATCCATTTGCCTTCAAACCCACACACATACCTGCCCAAAAAAGACAAAAGGCAAAACATATACCTGGAAGGGGGGGTTTCAAAGGTGTTGAGCTTTAGTCTGGCATCTTTCTCCAAAATCAAACATCTGCGGAACTGAACAGTCAGTACTGTAGCACACATGGTGGCACTGGAAAAAAAAATAATTTACAGTTTTTTAATGGTTCTAAGATTTAATCTGTTTACAGCAAAACTACACGCCTGACTATATGACTAATGAGATTGCACCATTCTAAAATACTGGAGACTTATGCCACAGGGCATTGTATCAAACCTGTATCAACAAACGTTTTGTAGTGCAGAGTGCTTTTTTTTTAAATAAAAAAAACTACAATTTTATAAATGTACCATCAAATTTCCCAGGCAATGCTGAGTGTATACTCCCTATATGAAGGTAACTACAATAGCATAAGCTGACAACTGATGTCTATTTGCAATTTCTTTTTTCCAGAAGGAGGAAACATCCAAAAAAGACCTTGCCTTGAAGAGAAAAGGCCCCTTCAACTGATGGTCACCAGCTACAGTACCCATGCCGTGCTGGGTCATGGCGGTTTTGGCACGGTAAGTGATTGCATTCCCAACAAGGTTATCTGTTTTTATCTGCAATTGAACTTAAACGTGAGACGCAATGCATGATCCTATATTGATTTGTACAGGCTAAATGTAAAGGCAATAGAGTCACATGTAAACCCAAGTGCCAAGTCATGTACTATTTTGTGTGTCCTTTAGCACTATTAGTAATAATACCTGTGCCTATACACACTCTTTAACATTGGCACATCAGTGCACTGGTTCAAGCCGCTACTCTCAGGCCTCCCTTGCAAAACTGCACATTGTACTTGTACTTGAGTCTTTATAACAGGACACTGTCAAAGATTTACTCTTACTTTTGCCTCACTAATTCTCAATTTATTAATGACCTTTCAAGCCCTTCAGTTCTGACAGAATTATTTGGCTGCGAGAAAAGACACCTCAATAATTTCCAAATTATGTGGGCTAAAGACAGGAAGGGGAGAATTTTACATTTGGTCAATTTGTGTTTACTTTTAGTATAATTTAGAGAGAGATATTTTGCAATAGGTTTCATTTTTTACTTTTTTACAGTTTTTGAGTTATTTAGCTTTGTACTCACCATCTCTCCAGTTTGCAATTTTAACAATCTAGTTGATAGGTTCCACATCACCCTAGCAACCATGCACTGAATTGAATAAGTGATATAAATAGGAGAGAGCCTGAATAGAAAGATGAGTAATTAAAAGTAGCTATACCAATACACTTGTAGCCTTACAGAGAATTTGTTTTTTTAGATAGGGTCAGCTTGAAAGAAAAAGGCAAATAATGAAAAAACTATAAAAAATTAAAAAATGAAGTTGCTTAGAATTGGCCATTCTATAACATATACTTATACTTAAAAGGTGAAGCACCCCTTTAAAGTTGAATGCTTATTTACTCCTCGGATATGTCTTGAGCAATAGAAGAGTGAGTTTTGTTTATCTGTAACAGGGCACTAACAAATGTTAAACCAAAAAGTCTGTAAATCTTCACTCTAAACATTTAATCCTATATTCTCTCACCTAGCAGTTTCTTTAAATGGGCCCTAATAATATCGCCAATCCTAACAGACTTTATTTGCCATAATAGTAGTCAGGGGCAGGCCAAGTCAACCAGATGCCCTAGGCAACCATGGTCGGCCACACTGGGGGGTGTGGTGACAAGAGGAGAGAGTACCAGTGCCTTCCACTAGTTCCAGGCCTGATAGTAGTAGTTATATTTGCCACTAATATACAAGGTATTGGTTTTGCAGCCTACAAAATAACAGATTGGAATTTATATTGCCACAGAAGCAAACATATTAATCGTCCCAGAATCATTTAGTTGCTGTGCCCCTTGAAGGGACCCTCTAATCATTTATCTTTTCTTTTTCCTTTGCCAGGTAATGTTAGCAACTTGTTCCAACAAGAGCCAACCTGTAGCCATGAAGGTGATACACAAAGAAAAGAATAGACAATCGATTGCCAAGGAGGTGCGAATACTGAGGATGGCTTCTGGATGTCCATTCCTCTGTCACGCGCATGCAGCTTTCCAAACAAAGGTAAAGAATAGCGCCAAGAAAATTGTGCAAAAAAAAAAAAAAACAATAAACCCAAGGTTTATCCAAATGATCTGTGTTTCACTTTCTTCCTCTTTGTCTCCGTTACCAGCTGGCTGCATGCATTGTGATGGAGTACGCCAGTGGAAACAGCTTGGAGAAATTCATTAAGCGCACTGGGAAACTGAAGATGGACGCTATAACGTAAGTGACTCACTGTATGTACAGGAATGTGGGGACAATGGTACCTGAGAGAGATTCCATAATTATCTTTAGTTTCATACAGAAAGATTAAAATGGGTCAGGATTCTATTTGCTTAAATATATGTGCCAACAGAGCAAAATACTTTTCATTTCTCCTGTGGTTCCTTCTTATAAGTTGATCTAAGACCATGTTTCCAGATTATATTCATGTATTGCACTTTGCACTGCATAGGGCATTGAAAATGACCCCTAATAAATTGCATTAGGACCCTAACTAGCAAAACACACTTTTGGGGTTTTATGCTTGGAAGGAGCATGTGAGGCCTTGGTGGGTAAACCACAAGCTAGCACACCTGAACCTTTCCCACAAGCCACAGTTTTATGATTATATTTTATTATGAGTCTAACCCATAGAAACTCACATGGGGCTATTCTTGGTCAGTGCTGCTACTGAGACCCATTGGTCAGTAACTAGTGTACTGGATGTTATAGTACAGTGTAAGCACACTTATGGTGTTGAAGAAAGAATTTTACAAAGAGTATATCAGGAACTGTATTTATTCAGTATGAGAATGCCAACTGGCTGACTTTTTGTTTGTTTTTTTTTATTTACAAAGATTCTACACAGCAGAGATCATATGCGGCCTGCAGTTCCTCCACGCCAACGGGATTGTCCATCGGTAAGTAAAATGTATCCAATACTCTGCTATTATTTTTCTGTAACATTTATTTCTTCTTCTACATGTTCAGCTTTGAGGACTTTATAGACTGGCAGTAAAGACACAATTAGGGAAAACATCAGTCAGTGTTGTATTCATTTTAGAATGAAAGGGCCAAGAAGTTTAAACCTAGATATAATTAATCATGTGTGATACTATTATTATTATTATATATATTCACAGCATAGTCACAACACTGTAGAATAGAAATACAAATATTGACCAATAAAAGAGGTAGAGGATTCTGCTGTTAGAGCTTACAATCTGTATCTGGGCATATATTAACCTATCCACTGGGCATCAGCAATATTTCTTGTTAACATTCAATATATATATATCCAAATCCATCTCTCCTATCCACTCCTCTTTACCATTAAAAGGGAATTTGTATCCTGCTTCCTCTGCTCTATAATTTTTGGATTTTTAGCATTCATGGAAGCGGTATTATAATGAGGGTCACTGATTTCAGGAGTTAATAGGCTTCAAGGATCGGGATCTACTTCTACCACCTGTGTTTGTTCCCTAAATCCCCATTAGCATTTCCTAAAACTTAATGTCTTCCTTGCAGGGACATCAAACTGGATAACATCCTGTTGACCGGCGAGGGACACATAAAGATCGCTGACTTTGGTGTGGCTGTAGAGGGAATGTTTGGCCAGAGGAAAGTTGGAGGCAAGGCTGGAACAGTGAAATACATGGCCCCAGAGGTGAGTTGCTCTGAATAAAATTATATAGCTCAGAGGAATTAGAGAATCTGATGTCTTTGCTATTTTACATTGATTTTATCATCGCTTCAGCTGCTTAGTATTTAGAGTTTGTAGCATGTTCTTTAGTTTTAGGGTCAGGCCACACAGGGCGTTATGGGGAGATTTGGTCGCCTGGCGACTAATCGCCTCTTTTTTGCGGTGACCAATCTCCCCAAACGCCTTCCCTGACTCAGCGCCAGCTAAAATGAAAAAATGCCGGCGCTCACAAAACTTTGGGCTACTTTGGAAAACGAATCGCCGCGTGTGATTAGCGTTTTTTTTCATTTTAGCCGGCGCAGAGTCAGGAAAGGCACCAAAACACAAAAACTTCCCAGTACAAATGGTCATGTGATAAGTGAAAGAATTATTGTATAAAGGTTTAGTTAATTGCCCATTTAGGTTTTAGCAGTAATAATCCAGAACATTCTTAAGAGTGTGGTGAAAAATAATCTGCTCTGTCTTCCCAAGGTTTTACAACGGAGAGGCTACGATGCCGGAGCAGACTGGTGGTCGCTAGGAATTGTCATCTGCAAAATGGCCGCCGGCATGACACCATTCTTTGAAGACGGCAACAATGAAACATACACTTCATCAGTTATCCATGATGAGCCCCTTTTCCCGAAATGTCTGAGTGCTGAAATAAAAGATCTTCTGCACAAGGTGGGTACAAGAACAAGAGTATGTCCCTAGTGCTGCTATAATAAATCTATTTCCAGGTACATAATGGCGCTCCTATTGTTCTAGTAGCAGCTCTAATCCTCACATTCATGGATGTGGGATACCCTGCAGTCTCACTGGCTCATTACGATGAGGGGATACTACTGAGAGGGCCATATTTATATTTAAACATCCGTGGGCCTGTGCCCAAAGCAGAAGCTGTAAGGGGGAGCCTTGGGTGCATATATGGTAAAAAAAGCCTTTTTTTCAAACAGTTTTCCCGCTGCCAGGAGGCTTGCTTACTAAGTCTGGTAGCAAAGGAGGGGGGAACCTAGAGGGCTGCAGAGCCCATGCATGGTGGAAAGTGACATAACGTGCATGCATATGACATCACTTCCTTCCACGTAAACTATGTCACACTTCCTGCGCATGTGCATTGGGGCCAGTGGGTTCGATGAGGTTCTATGCACTGGACAAAAATATTTCAATAGCAAGTACAGAGCTTCACTTCAGTAGAAATGAGTGACTATGTAAATATTCTTTTTCTTCAGCTCCTAGAGAAGGATCCAGAGAAGCGTCTTGGCTTTATTGGAAACATTCGAGCACACCCAGTTTTTTATTCCATCAACTGGGAGCAGCTGGAACGCCAAGAAGTACCACCACCTCTCTATCCTGCAGAAGTAAGTACCTGACTGCAATATGCAAAGACAATGCATGTACTGTGTAAAAGTAATCTTGGGTAAAGTATCAGTATATTTTGCTGTGAATCTTTTTTCAGAAAATAATGAAACATTTTTGGAGATAAAAATAAGAATCTAATTCCCCTAAGTAATTTGCTCCAAACATTTGTCAAAACTGGGTTCAATAAATTGAAGATTGGTAGCAAGAGATAAACACCAACAACTCCCCAATTTGTATTAAATATGTGTGTGTGGCAAGGCAGCAATCTCTTTGCCCAGGTACAGACTGTGTTCCTCCCGGCATATAAAGTGAAGAATAAACTGGACTACGATATTACTGGTTCCCCAAAACTTTTCAAAACCAAAAATATATAGTAATGGAATTAGAACTAATAAAATCCATTTGGCAATAATATCTATATATGATATTTGAGTGTTTAATACTCAGCAATATGAAATTATGTGAATTTAATCTAATGTGATAAAATCTTTAAACTGATCTTTAATATAAAAATGTGCATTCAATAATAACAGATAAATGTTTTCTTTACTACAGTTAACACTAGACAAGAAATATTTCAAGCAGCCGAGGATGCTCATGGAAGAGGCGGGCAGCGATTCTTCATCTGAGAAAAGCATGGAGTTATCATATCTGAATGACAGTTGGAAGAGCTGAGCCACTTCAAGAAAGTCAGGTTTCTTTAGCTATATTTACCAACCATTAACATCATTTAACCCTGTCATTTTATTCTATCCAGTCTCCATTGAAGAACAGTGAAGATGAAAACATCTCGGAGCATTTGAAAATCTCTACAGACAGCCATTTTTACCTCTTAGAGCCAGCCACCATCATTGCCTCTACCTCTGGCCCTTGCCCATCATCTTTTGGCCTCCATTTCATGTCCATAACATCAGTCCCTATGATTGCCCCATCTCTGGTTTTCTCCATCGGCACCCATCTTTGGCCCTGTCTATTAGACCTAGATCTGGTCCTTATCACCACGCCTCCATCTTTGGCCCTTGTCATCTCTGACTCTTACCAACAGTCTCCATTTCTTGCCCTATTTTTAAGCCCAGAGTTCAATTGAGATCAGTTAAGTTTCTTAAGTTCTTAAACCCCCCTTCCCCTGCTCTTTGTGCACCACCTCTGTTTACTCCTCCCTGCCGCCACTCTCCACTTGAGGCTGGCAATCCTGAGTGCTCTCAGCAGACAATAAGCTCCTCCACTAGCCTCCATCTTTAGCACTCATGACTTGCCCTATCTTATTTATTATATATATATTTTTGGCCCAAAACATTGGCCCTTATCTGTTGCCTCCCAGTGTGCACCACTGCTGCTCACTTTCACCTGCTACAACTCTTACCACTTGTTGGCAGTTCTCTCTGCAAGTAATCTGCTCCCTCTTCAGTCTCACATCCAACTGTGGCACCTGAGGCACTTGCTTCTGCCTACCCCTAGATCCAGTGTGGCCCTCACCTTCAGCCACACATCTCATACATACCACTGTCACAATTAAAGCCTAGATGTTACCTTTGGTAAATGCCCCTCACTCTTTACTTACCCCTAGGTGCAGATTTAGGGCATGACAGTTCACAGGTGCCATCTTCTTCTCTTCAGTAATATTTGGATCTTATTCTGGCGCTACGGTAAATTCCGTGACTTTCGGCACATGCGCAGTTGTCGCGAAACAGCAGATTGCTCGAACTGCACATGCGCCGTTATGACGCTCTATTCCCATAGATTACCGAAGAGAAGAAGATGACGCCTGTGAACTCTGATGCCCTGAATCTGCTCCGAGGGGTAAGTAAAGAGTTAGGGGCATTTACCAAAGGTGCCACCTAGGCTGGGGGGAGCAGGGAGGGGGTCTATGTGGGGTAAGGGGGTAGGGGTTTTTATTAGCATGGATTTGGTTCTCCTTTAATATCAATATTTCAGGCCACAACTTTGAGTAACCCCTGCTTTCTTTTAGTCCATAACAGGTTCTACATCTCTCCCCTCGGAACCAACGCAATTTCCGTCAGGTTCATCTAATATGTTTGGCCAAGGGATATAACTAAAGGGCTCTCACTTAATAACATGAATACAATCAGATTATAATTGTAAAGAATAGTTGCAGGTAATATCAACCGACACTGACACATAAAACAGATTACAAGGGGATATGGTGCAAGACTGAAAATTGTTTTTTTTACATATTTCATCTATGGGCAATACCAGTTGCCATATTGGAGCCAGGAAGGTTTTTTTCCACATCTGAGCCATACTGGAGGTAGATGGCTTTTGCCTTCCTCTGTTTATTATACTTGTACGAGGGAAGGGTTGAACTTTTTCAACCTTAACATCTGTGGTAATAAATCAAAATGGGAGGAAAGATTTATAAACTGAATAAGATGGCAGGATGTAGGAGTCATAAAAGCACAAGTCACATCAATAAAAACAGAGTTTCTAAAGTGATAAAATGTAAGGGCAGTATAGGATAAACAGCATTAAACAAGTATAGACAGACAGACGGAAGGATGGACAGAGAGACAGACTGACAGACTGATGGACAGACACATAGACAGATAAATAGGATAGATAGAGAATATTAAACCTGGGACTATCCTGTGAGGATTAGTCCCTGAGTGAGGAAGGATTTTTTTTCCCAATCTGATCCATGTTGGACACAGATGGGTTTTTTTTTTGCCTTCCTCTAATATTTAATTGTTTGGGGATTCGTTTGTGTAGGTCAGTGCAGAACTGACAGAGTTAAATAGAATATTATCTAATAATTAGGATAGAGTAGGTTAGGGTCCTGCTCAGAGAGTCTACCTTGACGTGGTGGCAGGCTTGATATCTTTTGGCCAAACATACTGATAGGAGCATCGCCTGGGGTGTGAGGTAAGTAAATACATTCACTTGGGGGTGCCTAACTTTTGGCACCCCCAAGTAAACTCAGCCTTTCCTTCTCCTTTAAAGGACAAAGAAAGTTCCAAGTCCTCCTTTTCAGTAAAAACTGCATAGCCCAGGGAACACATTTCCAGAGCTCCACTCCACCATCTTACTTATTCCCAGGCGCCCCCAGCTTGGGCATGAACAGTAAGTAAAGTCATATTTCCAGATTTTTCTCTATTGTGCATGCACAAGGGTCTCCTAGAAATGAAATGAAAATGATGCAGTGGCACAGTTAGCTTTGAAAGTTGTGAAAGGATTCAGTGACCCCCCAACCACCAGTGGAAAAATGACAGTGACTGTTATTTTTGTACAAAACAAGCACATGACTGTGTGGTATAGGTGACCTCTGGGAGGCCATTAGGGTGTCAATGAAAATAGTAAGAAACAGAATATAAAAGAGTCATGTTGTTATGTGTATGAATTGTCTAATAAAGAATATTACATTGCAAGATGCACATCTGTTTATTTGTTTGTGAGGGTTTTGTAAGATATTGCACATTCCTCCTACACTGACACATATTAATAGTTCAGTTGCTCTTTCCTGTTAGGAACAAGCTGTGGGCATGAAGCACAACACAAACGTTGCCACATATAATTTCTTCAACGACTTGATTCTCAGCTCAAGGTTCTTTTATCTCTCTTCCTGAGTGCAGGTATTGGATCCATTATCCGGAAACACGTTATCCAGAAAGCTCCGAATTACGGAAAGGCCATCTCCCATAGACTCCATTATAATCAAATAGTCCATATATTTAAAAATGGTTTCCTTTTTCTCTGTAATAATAAAACAGTACCTTGTACTTGATACTAAGATATAATTAATCCTTATTGGAAGCAAAACCAGCCTATTGGGTTTATTTCATGTTTACATGATTTTCTAGTAGACTTAAGTATGAAGATCCAAATTATGGAAAGATTGATTATCTGGAAAACTCCAGGTCCTGAGCATTCTGGAAAATAGGTCCCATAACAGTACAAATACCTGTGGACATTACTGGACTCCGAGACCCTACAAGAGCCACACCTAAATACTGTGGTACCATACAGACAAAAAAGTCATAAATCAGGCAGGAGTAAATATAGGGTAGTCTCCTCATACTTTCAGTCTATGCGCCTATAATTAATGGCCCGTATATATTTGAAGGAGCGGAGTCACATTTGGCTATACTGGTAATTTTAATGGGGCCCCAGCACAGTCACCCCTCCTCTAAACTGCACCAAAGAGACACCCTAGAACTGTTCTGCTCCCCCTACTTCAATTGAAAAGGCAGAGCTGGGCAGCAGGGTTGGTGGCTGCTTCATTTCATGTCACTGGCTCTCTAAATGCAATTTCTGACCAGGAACCCTTGTACTGGGACTGGAAGCAAAGAATAAACTGGTTCCAAGTGCTCAAACTCTTGTTTGTTGATCAGCACCAGGATCAGAAAGTGAAACGACCAGACGAGGTGTCTAACAACACTCGTCCTTTTCATCTGAGATTTAGGGGATTGAGAGGAATGTTTAGTGCAGATGGGGAGAGGTTACTATGCAGGGGCCCAATTAAAAGTCCGTTTACTCCTTTATAGGTTTGAAATGAAATAACCAGAATAAGCACTTGGGGGAAAATTTACTAAATGGCAAAGTGGCTAATGCTGACGAAAATTTGCCAGCGTGACGTCATTTTGCCACTTTGACAATTTACTAACAGTGGCCCTGGCGAAAATTCACCAGCGAATTAGATTAGCCTAATGTCTGGCGAAGTTGCAAATTTACTGTTTTTTTGGTTTTTTTCATGAATGTTACCTCTTTTGCCAGAGTTGACTTTGCCAGGTTAGACCTGGTGAAGTGCAATAGAGTAGATAGGAGTTTGAAAAAAAAAAGTTGAACAAAAAAAACGCTTGTATGTTTTACTTTTTATAGGGTAATAGGCTAAAAAAGATCAATTTTTTTTTTAGGTTGGTCACCTTCCCCCCTACGTTTTATAACATATGGCACCCTAACTATACTGTGGGCACATGTGTAGGGCATTAGAACACCCCTATATACTTTTATTGACTTTCCCTGGGATTGTGTAATGTAATGTGCGCTGCAGCATACACGTCCATTCATTTTTAAATTTGGCGCTGTATGCAAATTAGCCTTGTCTAGCGTAACTTCGAACAGCTGATCGTACTATTGCTTGCGCAACTTCTCAAGCATTTGGTAACCTGTGCGCAACTTCGGATCTTCGCGCCTTGACAAATCTTGACGAATCTGAAACAGCACAAAATCTTCTGTTATATGTGACCTTAGAATTATCTTATAATATTATAACATAATGAGACAGAATGTATAAAAGGGTGATTATAGCCAAGGTTTGTGCTTGTCCTATTCACTGAGTGAATCATGTTTCATATTTGGCTTTAACACCTTGTCCCGCAGTCTTGAATTAGACTTTTCTTTCAGCCACTGTCCTTTGATTTCTGTCAGCCCCTGTTATTATTAGTGGAATTCTGTGGTTCTTTGGAGAACATAGGCCTGCGGCACAAATAAAGTGAGATAAAATGCTGTACACTCATTTTGCTTTATAATGTAAACTAGTAAGTAAATATTATTCAGTGTCTGTATAGTTTAGCCACACACAATTCAGCCATAGGCACAAGCTGTACTTAAGGAAGCAAAGGGCAAGAAGTAACCAAACTATATGTAGTGTTTGGTCTAAAGGAATTCACTTGTCATCATCCTACATACCTGAGTCTGAGTGATTTCAGATCATCTTTGGTGATATCATGCAGTACATTATACAGGGTGTATTCTTCTTCAACAAACTGGGAATTTAGAATTGGTTAGAGAAATATCATTAATGACTTCATTTCATCTTTTAATATGAACTAAACACTGTCATTTGTAAACATCTTAAAGCAATTTCACAACCAAGTTTTTAGGTGACAGATAGTCTTAAAGGAGAACTAAACCCTAACAATGAATATGGCTAAACATGCCGTATTTTATATAATGAACTTATTGCACCAGACTAAAGTTTCAGCTTGTCAATAGCAGCAATGATCCAGCACTTCAAACTTGTCACCGGGGGTCACCATCTTGTAAAATGTCTGTGACACTCACATA
This sequence comes from Xenopus petersii, assembly GCA_038501925.1. Classification (NCBI taxonomy): domain Eukaryota; kingdom Metazoa; phylum Chordata; class Amphibia; order Anura; family Pipidae; genus Xenopus; species Xenopus petersii. The sequence goes on from CM076674.1 coordinate 150,611,409, forward strand.
CTCAGTGGGCTCTGAGCAGCTGTTGAGAAGTTAAACTTAAGGGTTATTGCAAATTATCAAGCAAAAAATGAGGTTGGCCTGTAATATAAGCTGATGCTATAGGGGTGATTATTACTGTCATATTAAAAAGTTTGGGAACCCCTCTCAGCCTGCATAATAATTTACTCCACTTTCAACAAAAAAGATAACAGTGGTATGTCTTTCATTTCCCAGGAACATCTGTACTGGGGTGTTTTCTGAACAAAGATTTTTAGTGAAGCAGTATTCAGTGGTATGAAATTAAATCAAATGTGAAAAACTGGCTGTGCAAATATTTGGGTGCCCTTGTAATTTTAATAATTTGACTGCATGTAACTGCTCAATAGTGATTACTGGCAACACCAAATTGGTTGGATTAGTTTGTTAATCCTTGAATTTCATAGGCAGGTGTGTCCAACCATAAGAAAAGGTGGCCAATTGCAAGTTGTGCTTCTGTTTGACTCTCCTCTGAAGAGTTTCAGCTGTAAGGAATGGAATCAGGAAATGGAAGGCCACAGGCACAGTTGCTGTAAAACCCAGGTCTGTCAGGCCAAGAAAAATACAGGAGCGGCATATGCGGAGGATTGTGAGAATGGTTACAGACAACTCAAATATCACCTCCAAAGACCTGCAAGAACATGTTGCTGCAGATGGTATATCTGTACTTCTTTCTACAATTCAGTACAATTTGCACAAAGAACATCTGTATGGCAGGGTGATGAGAAAGAAGCCGTTCTGCACTTGCGTCACAGAGTCGCTTGTTGTATGCAAAAGCTCATGTAGACAAGCCAGTCATTTTGGAACAAAGTGCTTTGGACTGATGAGAAAAATTTAGTTATTTGGTCATAACAAAAAGTGCTTTGCATGGCGGAAGAAGAACACCACATTCAAAGAAAAACACCTGCTACCTACTGTCAAATTTGGTGGAGGTTCCATTATGCTGTGGGGCCCTGTGACTGAGGGTCGGATGAATTCAACCCAATATCAACAAAATATCAACATAATGTTCAAGCATCAGTCACAAAGTTGAAGTTATGCAGGGGTTGTATATTCCAACAAGACGACCCTAAACACACTAAATCGACAAAGGCATTCATGCAGACGGAGAAGCGCAATATTCTGGAATGGCCGTCACAGTCCCCCAAATATCATTGAAAATCTATGGGATGATGTAAAAGCAGGCTGTTCATGCTCGGCAGCCATCACATTTTTTTTTGTTCAGGTAAGTTTATTAACATATAAAGACAGAAGCATTACACACCAGATCACATTCAGAGGTATACAGTATTGTGGAGCAAATTGGTACAACAGTGTTAATCATTTGCAATAAAGACAAGCATTGGAAAATCTACTTATGGGTCTTTGTATGTCTTTTGTTATAATACCTTATTGGATTACTGAGAGGTTCTCTGGGGATTGTATATTTGGTAGGGGAAATTGTTTTAGCCATGGGGTCCAGCTCTGCACTTTGCGGCTTGCCCTTTCTTTTTGTGAATTAGGTATTCTAGTGTGCCCAGATTGGACATAGTACTAATCCACAGATCAGGGGGGATGGTCTGCCTGGTCTCCAATTTAGGCAAATGAGTCTCCTAGCCTGGAACATGGCTTTATTAAGAAAGAGTCTCTGAGGAAGTGCCGGTGGATCCGGCAAGAAACGCGTAAGTCAGCGTGCACACCCACCGCTCAAATCACTTATCTGTGTGTATGGAATAAAGCCTGAATTTTGTATTCAACACTGCTGTCCGAGTTTTGTCCAGGATCAGCGCCGCAAACACGGGGGTGCGATGAATATAAAAGTGGAAACCGGCATGAAGTAAACGGTAACTCGTGCAGGCTGCGACTGGATGGACACAGAAAAATCCGGGTGAGCTCAGATGCGTATCGCATCCCCCTTTTTTTATCTTGTTAATGGAGACTCTGTTTGGTGTTATAAGGAATTCTACCCATTGTCAATAATGATCCCTAAATCTTCCTCCCAGGCTGTCCTGGATTTGATCTGCATTTTTTTCATTGAACATTCCTTTATATTTTCATATAGGTTCGATATCATGCCCTTAGGTGACTTGGGGTTAAGTATTAGTATAAGTAGTTAAGCAGAATGGTACTTCACTTCAGCCATTGGGATGCAGGGAGCCCAAACTTGGTTTGGAGTGTCGCAAATGGTCTGAGCTTATTCTGTCCCATATGTCCCCCAGAGATGTAGTGGTTATTGACATGAGCCATGTGGCTCTATGAATATTTCTTGGGTTGCCACCACTATTGGGTTAGAATCCTGCCCCCCCTTGTCGCTGGGAACCAGTATGGATTGTATTATAGTTTGATCTTGTCGAAGCAAGGAAACCCAGTAATGGTAAAGTGTTGTAGTTGCTCTCCCGCTGGTAAGAGCAGCCAGGTGAGATAGTTGCAAGGACAGATAGAGTGAGTAGAGGTCAGGAACTGTCATTTCCACCGCTTTCCCCCAGATAAATTTCCTAAGCAATGTATCTAATGTTCTGAAGAAGGTTTTTGGAATAAGAAGTGGCGCATCCAACCATGCACTACCATGACTGTAGTGCATGGATATATACCTTAAGGAGTAAGGGGGCCAGTGTACTGCTGTGCCTCTTATACATTTCTATCAGCAGTCCATCTGCTCCTGCTGCCTTTCTTAAAGGGAATGAATCAATGGCCTTATATAGTTCTGCTAGTGATCGCTCAGATATTTTACAGTTGCTTTATGTCTATTCCCTATATAAATGTATCTATTTTCTGGAGGTGAGGGTCCTTAAGTGTGATTTTGTACAGTGTACTATAGAATTTGATAAGGGTATCCTGTATTGTCTGTGGGTCTGTAGTGAGGGAACCCTGGGTATCTCTTAGGAGAGTGATCACGAGGGGTATAGAGTGAAGTCTAGTGAGGTGTTCAAGCATTTTACCTGCTTTTTCTTTATGTTCTAGTACACTCAGTTTACTAAAGAAGTGTTTTTCCTTAGTCCTTATATTCATAACATAAGAATAGTTATCTTGGGCTTCTTTGAGCTCCTTAAACTTCTGCAGATTCGGGTTTATTATTAAGTCATTTTCAAGAGCTGTTATTTGCTTCTCTGCCATCACAACCTGGCTCCAGGATTCAGTCTGGGATTCGGCCGGATCCTTGTGCCTGGCCGAACCAAATCTGAATTTGCATATGCAAATTAGGGCAGGAAGGGAAATCACATGACATCGCGAATCAAGGAAGTAAAAAATATATCCTCTTTTTTTCCTTTCCTGCCCCTAATTTGCATATGCAGATTCGGTTCTGTATTCAGCCGAGTCTATAACGAAGGATTCGGGGATCAGGCTTAATCAAAAATAGTGCATTTGGTGCATCCCTAAAATTATTATAATGAATATAGCAAAAAAAAAGTCTTCTCCCTGACGAAGATTCCAATATGGAACCACAATGTTGGATCAAATAAACCTTACTTAGATTAAATCTTTTTTGTTTTTGTTGCTATATTACTTGATGTGCCGTCACTAAATGCTGTATACCTCATTTGAACTCGACTGGCACCCAGGCATTGACTAATTTATGGTTGTGTGTTCCATCATTTACAGTACACAGTATATAGATTTAAGGAGCTTAATAATCATGGAAAAATAAGAAAAGTTTTTACTATTATAGAGAAAAGGGAAAGCAGTCAAAACTGAGAATTGTTCACTTAGATAATTAGATAGTACTCTCCAGAAAAGGGATTTCCTGTATTTTACTGAATGATGGGCTTCCAGATAGATTGTTTAGCGCTGGCCTATTTGAACTCTAGATAACAGATTGTGTTTTGTGATTAAAGTGGTGTTATACACTGTGCCTCAAAATTTGTCAGTCTGATTGTCAACACTCTTAGCCAACCGCTAGTCATGACAGCTGACGTGATGTCTGACGTGATTGGGGGTTCTACTGTATGTGGTTTAGAAGTAGTATTAAAGTATTTTTTGTTTTTGCATACACCTAGGGATAGTTTACAATAACCGGTCCATACATGTATTAGAGTTTATTATAGAGTACAAATACCGTATATCCCAGTGTACAATTCAGCTACAGAAGAATACAAACATGATAAATAATTCAAAAACCAGAAACAAATTAAGACACAAAGCAGGGGTCCTTATCCGTAAGAGGTGACAAAGTAATCGCTGGCAATAGGCAATGTTTAATAGATTTTACCACTATAGAAGATCTCAGGGCTACAGTTCTAAAACGTCACCTTAAAGGGGTGGTTCCCTTTTAAATGAACTTTTAGTATGATGTAGACAAGGTCGGACTGGCCCGGCGGGACACCGGGAAAAAACCTGGTGGGCCCCCATCAGGCGCCATCCACACAGGCCGCCGAGTAGCGCCGTCACACAGGGGCTCCTTCACGCAGACACGCCATTTGCGCTCGGCGCATCACAGTAGGGGGCGGGGGGTCAGAGGGGGGACAGTAGTCCCGGTGGGCCCTGGGCCCCCCAGTCCGACACTGGATGTAGAGAGGGATATTCTGCAGTTGGTTTTCATTTTTTGTTATTTGTGATTTTTGATGTATTTAGCTTTTTATTCAGCATCTGTCTGTTTGCAGTTTCAGCAATCTAGTTGCTAGGGTCCAAGTTGCCCTAGCGACCAGGCATTGATTTGAATAAGAGACTGGAATACAAATAGGAGAGACCTGAATAGAAAGATGAGTAATAAAAAGTAACAATATTAATACATTTGTAGCCTTACAGAGCATTTGTTTTAGATGGGGTCAGCGACCCCTATTTGAAAGCTGGAAAGAGCCAAAAGAAAAAGATAAATAATTCAAAAACTAGATTTTTGAATAAAAATTAGATTTAAAAAAATAAAAAAAGGCTTTACTTATTCTTTAAGAGCATAAAGGAGGAAAACGACACAATGCTCTGGGGTATATGATTGAATCTTTGCACAACACAAGACATAGGGCCTCAAATGCCAGCAAAAGGGGTGCTTCACCTTTAAGTTAACTTTAGTATGTTATAGAATGGCTAATTCTAAGCAAATTTTCAATTGGCCTTCATTTTTTCTTTTTCATAGTTTTGAATTTTTTGCCTTCTTCTTCTGAATCTTTCCAGCTTTCAAATGGGGGGGTCACTGACCCATTTAAAAAACAAATATATTGTTATTGCTGCTTTCCTTTACTCATCTTTCTACTCAGGTCCTCTCCTATTCGTATTCCAGCCTCTTATTTAAATTAATGCATGGTTGCTAGGGTGATTTGGACCCCAGCAACCAGATTGCTGAAACTGCAAACTGGAGAGCTGCTGAATAAAAAGCTAAAAAACCACAAATGATAAAAAAAGAAAACCAATTGCATATTGTCTCAGAATATAACTCTCTATATCAAACTAAAAGTAAAACTTTGCCACTTTGGAGTTAGGAAGGAATTTTTCCCCTCTGGGGCAAATTGGAGAGGCTTCAGATGGGTTTTTTTTTTGCCTTCCTTTGGATCAACTAGCAGTTAGGCAGATTTAAAAAAAAAAAAAAAGGTTGAACTTGATGGACGTGTGTCTTTTTTCAACCTTACTTACTATGTTACTATGTTACTATCTAATTTAAAGGTGAACAAACCCCTTTAAAAAATAAAATGATGTATCCTAAAGACATCTTAAACACTTTGCAGTCTGTTAGGTCATATTTGCTTCTGTTGAATACAGCATTTCCTATGTGTTTTTGTTGGTGACCCCAGGCAAACAGAATAAGTAGCGATGCTTAAGCCTTTAAAGGGGAAGTAAAGTCAAAATAAGGCTAGAAATGCTGTATTTTGTATACTAAACATAAACATGAGCTCACTGCACCACAAGCCTAATCAAACAAATGATTTATGTTTTCAAAGTTGGCCACAGAGAGTCACCATCTTGTAACTTTGTTAAACATCTTTGCAAGACCAAGACTGTGCGCATGTTCAGTGTGGTCTGGGCTGCTTAGGGATCATCATAAATTATCAAAACAGCACAAGTCAAATAATATCTGCCAGAAGCTGATACAGCAAGACTGATTAATAATCAGAATATGCAGACTGCACTGGGTCCTGTGTTGTCATGTAATCTAATGTGGATTTTATAGATTTTGTATTGTTTAATACTTACTTTCTCCAACTCTGCAGAACCAGTGGCTGCAGCAAATTAATTAACAAGAATCCCAGTTTATTTGTTTACATCTGGCACCATGATCTTTGTCCCTGTAGCTGGAGTTGAAAACAGTAAAGGGGATATAAAGGCAAAAATAAAATCCAATACAAATCTCTACACAGTCGCCGACTGCTCTACAGGGAAACAAACAAAGCTGCTTGAGTTCTGCATGGCTGGGAAGTAAGGCGGGGGCTCCCCCTGCTGTTCATAAGTATGATTGTTTCCCTGCAGAGCAATTAGGGACCGTCTGACAATTCCTATCCACAGCAGTAAATGAAGGGAGAATTTCACTGCGTACAGTCAGGTTTCTTATAAAAATGGTAGACATTTTTTAATTAAAGTATATTGGAGATAGGTTTCTTTTTCATTAAAGAAAGTAAAAATGGGATTTTATTTTTTTGCCTTTACATGCCCTTTAAGTGCCACAAATAGTAGAATCTACAGTCTGTGGATAAAGGGATTGAGGTGCCACAGATGATGTGTAGCACTTCTGCATTGTGGAGCAGAGGAGCGACTTGTAAAGCCATTTGCTCCATCCTGCTCGTTCCCCTGCCCCTAGGCAACAAGCTTTTTTAAAAAAAATTTTATTTAGAGCTCTAAATCTCATTTCAGAAGTGGAACTACACAACTACTCAGGCAGATTTAGAAAGCCTGAAAAAAACAATGTATAGTTTTCGTAGGTAAACTAAACCCCCCCCCCCAGGAAATGTCCCTAAAATAAGAGACACAAAATGTTCAACAATACATCTGGAGTGCAAATAAAATGTGACATTCTGCTGGCACTTAAAGGGTTAATCATGGCTACGGTTCCAGCCTGGCAAGCAAACCGCTGGATGCAGGAGCTGATGTGGCCACCAGTTTCTAGCATACAGACACAACCTTGCTTGCTTTTATTGCAGCTGCAGTGTAACTGCATCTCCACTCCTGTCAATTACGGTACCTAAATGCAAGAAATGATTGGACAGAGATGCAGATCTCCCAACTGTCCCGTTTTTCACGGGACAGTGCCGATATTGACAGCCCAACCCACAGTCCCGGGTTTGTTACTAAAACGTCCAACTTTCTCTTTGATCTCCTGCACTGAACAGCCAGAAAAAGAAACAACGTTTCTAACTTAATTGCCTTTTGGCAGAGAGCCCAAAATAGATACTTTTGTAACAATTTAAGCTAAGCAGGTCTCTTGGGAGAACTTAGACTCAGTTTAAAGGGCAATTCACCTTAATTAGCAAAACCGTAACAACACATACAAACCACAGAAATGTGTTCAAACTTTCATAACCTGCCAAATGGTGTCAAATGGACATGGTAATTAGGGGGTGTGATCCCTCTTTCTATTTCCAAAGGAGGTATGAAGATGTACAGCCTGTGAAACTCAAACTTTTCAAAGACTCCCCCAGCAGCGGCACCTCCACAGAAATAAGATTGTGTGTGTCTGGAAACAGCAGTAGCTCTCCTAAGCCTTAGGCCGGGGTTCCTTGTCTTCTCAGTCCCCCCATTTCCAGCCGGTTTCCCACTCTGGTAATGCGTGTAGGGATTGTTTATGATATTGCTAAATTTCTAGGCAGTAACCAGCCTATTCTGACACTTCACACAATAAAAGAGACTAAAAAATGGATGGAGATTCCCTTCCACCACCAGTTTTCTCCTCTTTCCACTATCACACACAACAATGAAGATGATTACAGAAACATTATGCCCACCATATTTTAGTCCCAATTTCCTACAAGCAAGGCATTAAACAACTCCCCCAGCCTTTTCTGATTATCGGTGCTTGGTTATTGCTCAGGATTGTGTCACACTTGAAGATATACAGGTATGGGATGCGTTATCCAGAAAACTCTGGATTACAGAATGACCATGTCCCATAGACTCCATTTTATCCAAATAATCCAATTTTTTAAAAATGATTTCCCTTATTCTCTGTAATAATAAAACAGCACCTTGTACTTAATCCAAACTAATATACTGTATAATGAATCCTTATTGGAAGCAAAACCAGCCTATTGGGTTAATTTAATGTTTTCATTATTTTATAGCAGATTGAAGGTATGAAGATTCAAATTACAGAAAGATCCATTATCTGGAAAACAGCAAGTCCCATACCTGTATATCAGTACATGAACATATATATATATATATATATATATATATATATATATATATATATATATATATATATATATATATATATATATATATATATATGTAGTATATGAGTAGAATGCTACACTTAACTGGTACACAATATATGACTTTGGTCACTAGGTGGCATCATAACAAAGCCTAAGTATAACGTATGCATATTATAGGGCAAGTAAAGTATATATTGTAAACCTTCCAGTGATTACAATTTCTAACCTTAAGCCCCAGGTCAGTGATCCTCTTCACAGAGTGTTGCACGGGGCGTGGGATATAATTCTTATAACACCACCATGTTCTGAATTCTTATTTAAAACAGGCCATTTGTTGCCAAGTAATAGTCTATTTGCAGGTGCTGGACACATACAAACTTTAAATGTAAAACAAATGGTTTTTGTGTTCCACCTGCCACTGAGAAACTTTGTGATAAGGTGCAATATCCCAAAATAGTTTCTATTTGTTCTCCCTAATTGGATCAGTCTACTATTAACCCTAGTAACAGTCTCCAGTTACAGTCATATGAAAAAGTTTGGGAACCCCTCTCAGCCTGCATAATAATTTACTCCACTTTTACTCCACATAATTTACTCCACTGAATTAATTAGTAATCAGCCTTGTATTGTGACTTTTATATTCTATGTATATTGTGAGTTGGTCCCTTAGCTCAGGGATCTGACAACAGCACAGAGCAACCTGAACCAAATCCTTGAATTCAGCCCCTAGTTTTAGAATTATTTTTTAGCTTGTAATCTTTCCTGTTTTTTCTTAGCATTCACCATTATTTATCTCACCAGAATTAATGGCTCTTTATTACTTATGCACACTCTGTATGGCAGAAATAGCCAGTTAGGATAGAGAAGGTCCAGTGACCGCTAACTGTAATTGTCCTAATGCTTTAAATATATATATATATATATATGGACCTTTATGGAAGTGTAAAGCAAATTATTATTATTTCTTTTTGGGTGGAAGGGGGCAATAAATGGTGGGAAATCAGTGGAGGTAATACAATATATAAAGTTACTTAACATTATTTTTTAACCTTTTATACTGTTTTGTAATATATTAGTTTTGCTGAGTATTTGGTGAATGAGGCACACTATGCTCATGTGAATAATGACATTTGATTGCACAATGTTACCGTAATAATGACGGCTGGATCATTCTAAGAAAAACTAGCATGTCTGGATCTAATCTAAAGACACAGTTTGAATGGGATCCCTGTAATCTAATTGCATTGCTGAAAGATCTCTCCAAACTGATGATCAAGCAGGAAAAACGTTAGGCAAATCGGGGTAACTCTGAAGGCATAGTGGCCCTTAATGAACATCATATTCTGTGTTGAATGTTTTTATCTACTATACAACTCCTACACCTGTCAGTATTCTCTTCTAGATGTTAGGCTGTAAAGCAAATAAAGAGAAGCTAAATTGCCTCGCAAGATTTCTTAAGGTGGCCATACACGGGCCGATAAAAGCTGCCGACATACTGTGTCGGCAGTTTATTGGCCCGTGTATGGGGGCCCCCGACGGGCTTCCCCGATCGAGATCTGGCCGAAAGTCGGCCAGACCTCGATCGGATGGGTTTAAAAATCTAGTCGGATCGCTGCCGCATCTGTTCGTTGATGCGGTCCCGCGATCCGACCGCCCATTTGCGAATGCTAGGATCCGATCGTTGGGCCCTAGTGCCCACGACCGGATCTGCCCGATATTGCCCACCTCAAGGTGGGCATATCGGAGGGAGATCCGCTCGTTTGGCGACATCGCCAAATGAGCAGATCTATCCATGTATGGCCACCTTTAGAGGATCATTTCTTAATGGTGGAGCAATATGGACCATTTGACCTCACCAGTGTGGTGGTTTATTGTTTATACATTAAATTCAAAGGAAAAAGTCAACAAGCCTAAAGGCGGCCGATAAAAGCTGCTGACAGATCGAGTCGGCAGGTTATTGGCCCGTGTGTCGAGCCATGCAACGGGCATCCCCGATATTTCCTCTGGGCCTCCTGCAGTTTGATAGATGCTCTCCCATCATGGCCGTTTCATGGACTCAACATCTTCCCAGGCTCCAGTTGTTGCATGTGTGCTAATCAGACACTCTTACCAATGGCTTCTTTGTTACTGAAAGAGAGTGAGAGGTACAGAGAACGACATACAAAGGAACAGTACATGTAAAATAGCTCAGTCACAGACTAAAAACCACTGGGATAAAGAAGTGAATGGGAGAAGGAAACGTATACAATACATGATGCTGCTTTATAGGGCTTGTGTCTCTAAACAAACACATATTGGAAAGTTCAGTGTGTATAGAAACAACTGTAGTACAACCATAGAAGTGATTGTTTCCCTGAGATGCATCTTTGTGAATGGCAATACCTTCCAGTGTACACAGTTTATAGATATTATGACTCTACAGTTGGAGTGGAAAAGAAGACACTGCTTGCCAAACTGCAAGGCACCATGGGGTCTATTTTGATATTTATATCTGCTATTTATTTGAATGCATTCTCCTCCCAAAATGTAAAGTAAGTTTATTTAAGAATGTAAGGTAAGTGAAAAAGTAATATTTACTACTGCAGATATAGGACACATGTCCCCTTGCAGCCATCTTCCAGAGATACCCGAGGAGACGACACCTACCTGTGATGTGGAAATGCCCAAGAATGAGCTGGAGATCATACCAAATAATGAAAATGAAGCAGAGACTGAGCTAATAAAGATTTCTTGCAAAAGAGGAAACAATAAGAGGAAAATAAAGTCTTGCAAGAAGGAACAGAAGACTGACAAGCCAAAGTTAAAGCGAAAAATATATTTTGCCTTTTATCAATGCTTTGTTCCTGTGCCAAAGCCAAAACTGCTCCGCTGTAATGTATAGTTACAGATACTGGCTCGCTTGTGTTTATGGAACTCTTCCTGTAGCTACAATCAGTAGAGAGACATCAGCTTCCATCACCAGAGAGACTGAAAAAACCTGTTGCTTTTATAAATCTGGTCATAGATATGATATCCATATTACATGCCAGTCTGGACTGTCAACGATGAACCTGACCAAAATCCATGTATTATAGATATTATGTATGGCTTAAGGGTACAGTGTCAGACCATCCTCACCAATACGGATCATCCTCTCCTCTGATCACAGCCGCAGTTAATGAGAAAAGTGGTAATCTGCATGTAATAAGGCATGTGGGGTTGGAGCGTCCAAGCAGATGAGGAGGGGGCCCTTGAGCTGCAAGGAGGGCCCTCAAAGTCACAGCCCTGGGGGCCCCCGGACATTCCTATCCAACTCTGTAAGGATAACATCTGTACTACATACATTTTGCAAGAACTTGCGTTCTTTTATTGTAATCAACACAGTAGTCACAGCAGTACTGCACATTTATTAGTGCTCTTTCGTAGCATTGAATGAGGGCTCATTTCCAACCTGCTACATCAATTGAGTACCCAAACAAAGGCAGTTTCTATTTCTGAGATCCGGCATCCCATATTAAGTTGTCTATCAAGTCTAGAGTTTTACCCTGACCAAAATCCTGATTATTACAGCCATTAAATTCATGTGTAACCTACACTGTCTTTTTCTGATACTCTTTTTGTCATAAATGGAGCAATATGAAGAGAAGAGAAAGAAATTTGTCACAGTCTCACGTGATGAATATGGTACAGGTGTGCAAGCTAATATCAAGAGTGGTTTGGAACCGTGGTTTTCTGGATAAGGCATCTTTCTAGAATTTGGATCACCATAGGGGTCATTTACATATGCAAATGCACTATGAAGTACAAGCTCAATGTTTTTTCCCAAACAATGCACCCCAGAATTCATCATAATGGTAGCAAGGGGACATTACATTTGACTCATTTTTTGTTTTTTTTTTGGCACAAAAGACATTAGAAATACAAATTCTAATATGAATTCATGAGACTGTATGCTGCTGTGAAACTATGCAATGTTTAACCAGAATTCTGGCAGAATTGTAGGCACCCACAAAACATTTTTACATCTAAACCTTTACAGCTGATTTATGAGCAAATTGCACAGCTGCAGTTGCTATAGTTACTACCAATCAGGTTTTCGCTTTCATTTCCCAGCTTATAGTAGATAATTGCTGATTGGTTTCTATTGGCAACAGGACTTCAATTTAGGGGAAGCTAGGAGTTGTAGGTGAGCAATATGATGGCTGTTGTAAACGTATACAGGTATGGGACCTGTTATCCAGAATGCTCGGAACCTGGGGTTTTCCAGATAACAGATCTTTCTGTAATTTTGGTCTTCATTTAAACATTAAATAAACCCAATAGGCTGGTTTTGCTTCCAATGAGGATTAATTATATCTTAGTTGGGGTCAAGTACAATCTACTGTTTTTGTTTTTTTTTTTTTTCTTAGAAAGAATCTTTATTAGATCCAAACTGCTCATCTCAGAGATGGAAGGAATATATTTTATATACAGAATGTATAAAGGAAGAAAACAAAACGAGGTGAACTTTCACCCCTTGAGGTGAGGAAGTATTTTTATTGTAGAACGTTAAAGGAAGAACCATGGAATCTGCGGAGAGTGAATATGTATAGTGATAGATAAGATGTATAGTGATAGAGAAGATGTATAGTGATAGAGAAGATGTATGGTAATAGAGAAGATGTACGGTGATAGAGAAGATGTACGGTGATAGAGAAGATGTACGGTGATAGAGAAGATGCATAGTGATAGAGAAGATGCATAGTGATAGAGAAGATATATGTTGGCCACAGGTAGGTTGGCCATTAAATAAATTAACATGGGTCGGCTCGGAGGACTGACACATCTTTTGGCTTTTCCCCCATTTTAGAAGCAGGGTGACCAAGGGTTACACAATTAGTGCAAAATAAGGCTTTTCTGCGGCGACTTCCTTTATTTGGACTTGGAGACAGCCAATCCGATAAGGCTGGCTAGACCTGCAACGCCCAGAGCCACTCCTCCAACGATCGCCATGCCGACCAATCCATCTTTCTGCATGGCCTTCTCAATGACCTTCTCCAGATCCAGGGCCTGGGTGTTCTTTGGCTCAGAGCTCAGGAGAGTCCGGACATATTTCAGCGCTTTCTCATATTCCTTTAACCTGTAATGTGCCACAGCCAGGTAGAACAAATAGTCCCTCTGCTCCTCTTTATTCCCTTTGGGTAAGAGATCCTCTAGGATTCGGGCCCCTTTCTTGATGTCGTTGGTGTATTTGCTGCGGATCAGGCACCAGGCGTATTCAAACTGGGTGCTGTTACTCAATGAGCCGCTTCTGCGCTCCGCCAGGTACTTCTTCTCGAACTTCAGCAAATCCTCCGTATCCACCGGATCAGACAGCACGGCCTCCATCCTCACCCCGACAGGAAGTGAACTCCAATCTACTGTTTTATTATTACAGAGAAAAAGGAAGACAGCCATTCAGTAATTCGTAGCTTTCTGAATATCGGGTTTCTGGATAAGGGATCCTATACCTGTATTTAGTATATGGGCAACAGAGACTTAGCTAACCTATTACCTAACCTTCACTCAATTACTATGTACATGCAGCCATTGGATAAAGGTATGTGCTGTTTTTAGAGATCTAAATTAGCAAATATTTGTTCTTCACACTTTAGTCCACAGCAAAGGTAATATATGAACTTCTGTATATTATATATATATTCTGTATATTTTCTGCCTCTATTCAGTGATAATCTGGACAATAAGTAAAAAGTAATGTTCATATCACTGCACTGAATGTGAATTCATATTTAGTGTAATTTAATTAAGCCAATTGGTATGGGAGCTACCACACTTTGTACTGCAAGCTATCTGTGCTAAATTTGCTTTTCTGCACATCTAAAATGTAAAATGATCACCCAATCATGGCTGAATTGGCTGATTTTTGTGGAGAAAAGGGTCACAAATAAGGGGGGCAACATGGTAAGAAGAGACTGGAGAAAATAAATAAAATGTGTAGGGAGGGGGGGATGATGCAAAAGGTAGAGTAGAAGCTGAATATATATTACAAAGTGAGAAGAAGCTGAAGAGAAAAGGAAATAAAGGAGAAATAATGTGGAACTTTGGCTCTGAGCAGGGAAAGATTTTGATTTGATCAGAGCTAGGTGTCTTATACCCCAATTCTCTCATAGAGGTACCAGAAAAACCATGATCACTGGCAAACAGAATTTGACCAGTACTAATCACTTCTTTACACACCTCTGCAACTACCATGACTTCCCACTGAAGTATTGCTAAAACAAGATCTTGATACAGTCACTCTACAGGTCCTCTCAATTCCTTTGGGCCATTGAACTTGGACAGGAATGGGCCCATGCAAATAATTTTCTATTGGCCCCAGAAGGTATATCCATTAGCTTCTGCATCAAGGCTAAATATATGATAGTCAGCAAATCACTCCATTCCTGTTTTATCCTTCAGCAGGAAGTGCACCATATGGGTTCTCTGAGAAGTCAACAAGTGGATATACTCATTCCCTAACCAATACTCCTTCAGTACATGTCCTAAGCTATATTTATTGCTGGTCTAAATTCATGCCAAGTGATTTCTGTTTTTTTTAGGGTGTTCCTCTGCACCACCGTCCAGCTATTGTCTTCTGTGTCCACATGACAGTAACAACTAGCGGAGGGGAAGACTCAGACTTGATCACATACTGGGGATGCACCGAATCCAGGATTCAGTTCGGTATTCGGCGAGTCTTTCATGAAGGATTCAGTAGTTCGGCCGAATCCAAAACACTGGATTTGGTGCATCCATATCATGTACACTCCATTTGGGCTGTCTCTGTGGAGTTTGTCACAATCTATTGGCAAATCTATAAAATACATGTAATATAGACTACTAATATTTAGCACTGCAATAAGAAAAAATGTGACCAGTCTGCAAAATTGCAAAATGGTCTGTCAAAACTGCCTGTCATTATTAAAAATAGTACCCTTAGAAACCACAATATATCACCCTGGGGTTGAGGCATAGTTTAATGATATAGTAAAGCTCAGAGGTCCATAAAAACCCTAGATGCAAGTGGGAACCAATACAAAACTGGTAACAGCCTTCCTCATGCTCACCAGCCACGTGCCGGACCGGGCCAGCGGGACACCTGAAAAAAACCCGGTGGGCCACAGAGAGCTGGCGCTCCTGACCTCCCCTGCCCGTTCTCATAAAGAAGAAGCGAAGCAGGTAAGCGCCGGGGGGAGAGGTCCCTGCGCCTGGGGAGGGGGACCCTTGGGAGGGCGGGGGTCCTGATGTGGCAGCCCTGGTGGCCATGACCCCCCAGTCCGACCCTACACCCGGCATTGGAGTGGCTATGAAATAAAGGATATTTTTGGCAAATTATGTAGAAGTTCCGTCTTAAAGGGTAATTACACATGGAACACTTTGTCGCCTATGGATAAGCACATCTCCCATGGATGTCAAAGCAACAGAAAATCCCTTCCACTCTGTAAAAATTCAAATCACGCAATGAACCCTGTGTTATTGGGCAAAAATGTGGAAGCAAAGCAAAGTGCTGGACCTTGTATAGAAGACTCCTACCCCCTCTTTCTTATGCCATAACCATGACAGGCTTAGTCTATTGTTTGTTAAACCTAGTGAATTCCACAAATGATATTGGGTGAGGGGAAAAGAAAAAAAGTAAAAAGTTTACAGATTTCATAGCCAACAAATAAGGAGCCACTGATTTTTTTTTTCATTTATTACTACTCTTCACAACCCAAAGAATGTATATTGTGTGCAAAAGAATAGAAAGATTTGGTCAGGTAATACAAATTGGTATTAAAGTATTTTTATTAGTGTACTTCAGGGCCCAGATAATATACACCTTTGCATACCAGTTTGTTCTCTTATATAATGTGCTTGAAAACTAAAGAAAAAACTGAAAGTTGTATAACTCAAACCAAATTAACAGCAGAAGCTCCACAATTTACAATTTCTACCTGAACCTTTACTGTAAATGCATTAATGTACCAACAGTGGGCATCATCACTACAAGAAATTGCAATAAAAATGCCCCATGTACCAGAGCCCAAACACCCCACCCCTACTGTGTTTTCCTTGAAAGAGGTCTATTATATATGTAAAAGTAGAATTAAATAACAGTAAAAGCTTTTCTTGAAAATGAAGCTGAAAGCACTAGTGGTTGGAATTATACTTGCAATCAAAATGCCTCTCATGCTAAAGCCGCTTCCCAATTACTTAAATGAAGATCTCACTGTCTGTGTCACTCACTTTTACTAGGAGGTGGGTATAACTGAATAGATTACTATAAAAGATATATTGATATCAGAACAACGGTCACCAGGAAGCAGGCAGGGTCCATGTGATCTTCAACAATAGGTAGTAATCGGAATAAAACGTGGATCAATGATTAAGTGCAACAAAGCAATATATTGAGTGCTGACGATCTTTGAGCTGAACCTAAACACAAACATATATTTGCATCAGTTAGTGCTACATAAAGGAACTGACAGCATTATATACTAGTATTAAACATTATCTAAAATACACTCAATTGATGTGCTCTTCCGAGGAACAGAATTTATTATATTTAGCAAGCAATGAATGATGACTGTGGCAGATAAGTATTCATATGCTTGCTTTAATCTTATTGCTGTAGAAAACGTTGTGATATAAACAAAAATTATACTCCTACTAAAGATAATGATCTTCTATAGTAGCTACAGGCAAAGACAGATGAGTCTGGAGCTTCGGTGCTCTGGTTTATTTGAGGGGGGTGTAAAATTAAACACAGTGGGGCAGATTTACTAAAGACTCTCGGCACAGCAAGCAAATTTCCAGTGCATCCACTTGATCAAAGAGTTTCATTGGTTCCTGGTGTTTTTCACATTGCCTTACTGATATGAGAAATGTTATAAGCAGCAAGGGGTCTAGTCATTTCCACCATATTCTCCACAAGACAGAAATGGAAAAATTTGCATCTGGATATGTTTTGGCACTGGGAACATTCCCCTCCAAGTGGATCTCAGCAAAAATGGTGCCCATATTCAACAGAAACAGGTTCAGTAAAGCAATCGGGGCAAATAGAGCAAGTCAGCTCTTCTTTCGTTCACTAACTGGATTTCTATTTGCTTCATCCATTGCTGTAAGAAAACAAACGCTAATACACAATGTCATCATTCAACCCACACCAAGACATGTCCATTTTTATATTGTAATTACCAATTTGCATGATTCTCTCTTTGTTTCCAAAGAATCCCAGTCAATGTTTAACTTGATAAACTGCTAAAACAAATACACCATTATGTCTATTTAGTTAACTGAATGGTCCCTGGATCTACTTCTCTTTTATACACATCATTTCAACACATTCATTAGATCACACATCAGATTCAAGTCACAAATGTATGGAGAACAGGCTTTGTTTGTCCTACAGAATAGATCCCTTGAATTTCGTTCTCACAGAAGTGTGCTCCCAATGCACTACAAAGCCACATTTACAAAAAGCCGAAATACAAATGTTTCCATTGGTACTTCCCTTTAGTAGTCATGTCTATGTCTGAGGATGTAAGACCTCACAGAAATGACATAGTCCAAGGCCAATGATATGCTTGGGCGCCCCTAGGCCAGAGGGTCCTGTAACTGCTTCTCCGCCTGTCCCCTACATCTGCAGGCATGCACAGATTTCCATCAGAGCAGTGGGGATTAGGCACACAGGAGATTTAAAGAGCTCTCAGATCTCTTGTGCATTCCTGGTGCTTCTGAACAAATTAGGATGTGACTGAGCGGCATGCTGCCCCTGTCTGCCACCCTAAGCCTGGGCCTTTGTGGCCTTCCCACAAAGCAGGGCAACTCATTCTATATGCACCAACCAATAAAAGGAGACATAAAGCTTAAGTTAAACCCCATCAAGTCATTTGGGCAATAATGAATAATATATGTGCAGCTTTCACTCGGGGCTAAAAAATTATCACTGATTGGAGCACCCTAAAGATTCTCTCTGGTCCCTGTCCATGTTTCAATTGACTGATGGAGTATTCTAAAGGTCCCTGCCACAGTTGGAGGTGGCAGCCAATCACAGCCCTGCAGTCACACAAGTGAAGACATGCATCAGTTCCCTATCAGGTCCACATAGCTGTAGTCTTCTGATTGCCGCTGGCACCCCTGCACAGCTGAGGAAAGGAGGCAACAGGAAGTGAAACAGGTGGCCATGACTAGTAGGGTTTTGGAAGAATGTGTTAAATAAATCAGCCTGAAACACACATAAGCAGATCCCTCCTATATTGAGAGGAGTATAATGCTCTGGCTGATAATTGTTTTTTACACCATATGTTTCCTTTAATACTCACTGATTGATGTGTGCATTCTGCCACTAGGTGGTGTTGCTGCAGAGAATCACTGAAAGCAGATGGAAACAACAAGTCAATACCTGTCAAGCAAAACATGCAAAAATAAAATTTTTAATAGTTTCATGTACATATTCCTTAGGTCAAACAAAGCCTATTGTTTCCTTTTTATGCTAAACAGGGTGAGTTTTTTATTGCAGCGGAACATCATTTCTACCTATCTACACCTATTAACATTTTATGCATGTGTCTCTGCACCTAACTCCTCAACATGCAGTAGGAACCACAGCAGCAGCCAGTTACCTACTATATAGCATATTCACTGGCTGAACTATATTGGTATGATGATAACAAAGCTTTGAATCCTCAGGGCCACAAAAAATGCAATCTTGAGGTACATAGGGTTCAGGGGCCTCCAACTGGACAGCCCTGACTGCAAATACCTACACAGCTCCCAAAGTCAAGAATGTGTCCCTCAATATTCCTCCTTAAGTTGGTCCCTTTAGACATTCCACCCAACTTACTGTATATCTGGCCAAAACTCAGATATTGTCAAATTGGACTCTGGTCTAGGCATCACATGCCACAATTACTTTGGGTCTGGCCTTCAGGTCTCACTGCACAACAATTTACAGACTCCAACTGAGATGAGCAAGCGAGGAAACAAACATAAAATCCAGGGAAGGAGCTGATAAGGACAAAGCTTAATGTATTCAGACTGACTTAATCAGAACCAGATAAACAACCGAGGGGTCCAAGTACTCAGATCAGCCTGATTTGGCCCTGGGCTGGTAAACGATCTGCTTCTTTGATGAGCTCACCTACCAAGCAGAATGATTAATGTGCAAGCATGATTATGCCAAAACCCTCTCCATGATTCATCCAAACCCTGGCCATGGGGGCCCTGAGTGTGTACCCCCTTTATGGCGGCCCTGCTTTATATCTATTGCCATTTTCTGTCATTGTTTTCCTTAAGGGTAATGGCACATGGGGGGCTTTGGGTGACAAGCTTTTACTTGACTTATGTAATATTGCATTAGTCTTTTTATATAACAAGTGTGAGCAGGAAACTGCCATTCAAGTCAATGAAGACACCTCAGTGGCACGTTTTTGGGCTACTTAAATAATGTGATGGACCTGTTCTACTGTTCTGTAACTGAAGGCAGCAGATCCCTGACACAAATTCCACCCATATGCACCAATTATAGCTGAAGACTGAGCACCGTTTAAGGATATCATTTACTGAAAATTGGTGCCTTTTGTGGATTATATAGAGAATAATGGGCAACTTCTTATAAAATATAAGGATAAGTCACTGAGAAGCAGCATGACGACTTTCGGCCTTGTGGGTTTATTCGGCCACACAACTCCCTCGTGACTAATATATTGAAATAACACTCTGTGGAATTGGGTCAAGGTGTATTTTAGGAAAGTAAGGAGACTCCCTGAGAAAAGGGAACGCCTGCCCAGCAGAGTGCTGTAAGTTCTAGCTGCCACTGGGCACCTCACTCACACAATAAAACACCAGACACAGGTTCCCCTTTTAATGGGGGAGGTCGGCCACAGCTTTTATCGAAACCATTAAGAAAAAACAATAACCCAGCATTGCCATGTTATACCACATTAAGGTTACACCAGATGCTAGCCACCACAGTCGCAGTGGGCATGTGAAGAGAACACTATTGACCAGACCCAAATGGCAAGGACCAAAAAAAATTATCATCATTGACACTCACCTTTAGGGTAGGAAAGATGGTATATAATGCAAACATCCCCAGTTCCTTCTTAGGGACCACACCCAGAGGCGAGACTCTCAAGTTCGGGAATGGTGGGGAAGAAAAGGGGTCCACCATCCTACCCAATTCCACCTCCTTTTGTAATTTTTTTAGCTAGTACCTCAAGGTGTTCTCAAAAAGACTTTAGATTGCCAGAGAACATGGGTTTGAATTTATCTTGAAAGGAATAAATAAACTGAACAAAACAAGGCACCCGAGAAGGGCTGCCTCCCGCTTCTTTTTCTTGGGGTCTAACCAGGGGGGCATCTCCAGGCTTCTCAGTGGGGACCTCTGGCCTACTTGGGGATTGGTTGGGCCCTTGGCCTTCTTGTAGCATCTGAGGGCTGAATTGGCTCCCCACAGAAGGAGCACTCATGCTTAAACTTCCAGGATCTAAAATATCTACAGTGCCCTTCACTGAACAACCAGTGTGCTCCGGGTCACCTAGTGGCCACTGGGCCAAGCCAGCGACTCCTGGTAGAAAAAGGGGTAGCCTCTGTGACATCATAAGCCGGATCCACACATTGGTGGCTTTCCTGTTACAACCTACATCAGACAACAGGCTAATTTCCTCCTGAATTCTTCATCATGCCGCCACCATGCCGAACCCCCGTGGACTAGTGATGTGTGGGTTTAGTTTTCCATGACCCGCAGCCGACCTGACCTCCCTCAATCCGCCCCCGCCTGACTTCCCCTTCCTCTTACAGACCTGCGCTGCCCCGCCGTTGATGTCACAAAAGGGGTGAGGTGAGCAGGCATGCGCCTATAAAACTGGAAGCTGGTAGTGTAAGGTCACGGGCGCCTGTGACCTACAAATGGGGAAGCAAGGTTGGCCCAAAATCGCAGGTCTCACTGGAATTAGGGTAGGGCTAGGGAATATACAGGAATGAGCATAGGGAAAGGCTACAGAATATACAGGAATGAGCATAGGGAAAGGCTAGGGAATATACAGGAATGAGCATAGGGAATATACAGGAATGAGCATAGGGAAAGGCAAGGGAATATACAGGAATGAGCATAGGGAATATACAGGAATGAGCATAGGGAAAGGCTACAGAATATACAGGAATGAGCATAGGGAAGGGCTAGGGAATATAAAGGAATGAGCATAGGGAAAGACTAGGGAATATACAGGAATGAGCATAGGGAATATACAGGAATGAGCATAGGGAAAGGCTAGGGAATATACAGGAAAGAGCATAGGGAATATACAGGAATGCGCATAGGGAAATGCTAGGGAATTTACAGGAATGAGCATAGGGAAAGGCTACAGAATATACAGGAATGAGCATAGGGAAGGGCTAGGGAATATAAAGGAATGAGCATAGGGAAAGAATAGGGAATATCCAGGAATGAGCATAGGGTATACAGTAGATATGGAATATACAGCAATGAGCATAGGGAAATGCCTGGGAATGTACAGGAATGAGTTTATGGAAATACCTGGGGATATACAGGAATGAGCAAGGGGATGTACAGGAACAGTCAGGTAGGGAGACTGGAAACTGTACAGGAGTAGACATAAGGAATTAAGCAGGCCAGACGGGATATACAGGAGCAGCCATAGGCCGGGGATTATATAGATAAGATTGGTAAAGCTTTCAGTGGTTATAAAGAGAAGGCAGGTAATATGGATAAACAATCCCATCAGTGGTTATACAGAGTGTGCAGGGATAATATAGGGAGGCCAGGCATTCCTGCATGCAGTGATCAGAGGTTGTAGCAAGCAGCTAAGGAACATGGAATGAGCAGCCAGTCAATACATAAACATATATACCAGAGCAACTACAGGGGATAGTATAAAGAAGACTTGGAATTGAGAGGAATTAGCCTGTAATGTACAAGGAATACAGGGGATGTATACACTGAGCATGCATGACATGCACAGGAGCAGAGTATACAGTGAACATGCATGAAATGCACAGGAGCATAGTATACAGTGAGCATGCATGACATGCACAGGAGCAGAGTATACAGTGAGCATGCATGAAATGCACAGGAGCATAGTATACAGTGAGCATGCATGACATGCACAGGAGCAGAGTATACAGTGAGCATGCATGGAATATACAGGAGCAGCCATTAGAAAATTAACAGGTTTTCTGCTGCAATAACAGTGTAAAGGTACAGTTAGCAAAGTGCACAAGGGGTGGTGCGTGCTCTCTGCCCTGAGCAGGGAAATCAACCACGTCTGTGTTGTGTTTTATCATTTACCAGAACTATTCAGCCCCACAGCCGCAATACATAAAGGCCAGCACAGCAATCAG
This sequence comes from Xenopus petersii, assembly GCA_038501925.1. NCBI lineage: Eukaryota > Metazoa > Chordata > Amphibia > Anura > Pipidae > Xenopus > Xenopus petersii. The sequence goes on from CM076674.1 coordinate 150,634,037, forward strand.
GAGGTCCTCTGTCGACATCTGTTGATTTGCATAGAGTTTGATACATAATAGCTAATCACAATTTTGCTAGTGCTATTTGCAATGTAGAGAGATCAGATGGTCTGTGTGATAATAACTCCCTGTTCATTCCTAAGTTAGAGTCATCCTATTGCTCTTGATTTTGAGTTGCATTTTGCATGAACCAATGTGACGGCTCCTGCATCTGTTTTAGGTGAGTTTCAGATTCCGTGTTTGTTTTGCCTGTGCTGAGCTGCAAACTATTTGGCAGCAAACGCCCAACAGCAATGGTCCTTCTCAGCCCACCAACGGCGGTATTTGCTCTACTGGTTAAACCTGTCCCAGGACTCCTAAAAAATAATTTGTTGTAGAATAATCTGGTTTTCATATTGCTGGGAACACCTGTAAGATTTGCATTTCATAGCCTTGGTGGAAAAGTTATTATTGCAGTGATTTATGCTCCTTCCCACACGTACACTTTATTTTGTTTAATAATGCAATACTACCCTTTCACTTTCCCACTATCATTTGAGACATAGATATTCTTTTCCCTTCACTTGTTTGTTGCTAAAGTGGTTCCCCGGCCCCCCCCATCATTTCATACACATCTCCATTACTGGAAATCGTCCTTGTAATCTGCTCAAAAAAGTGTGTAATGGTTTTTGCCACTAAACTTTGTTGTTTTTTTTACTGTAATGGATCCCTGGGTGCTTTCTTTGTAAACACCCGGTGTGTTCTATGAGACCGGGTGTTATGGCATCTTAGTCTTCAAATAATGGAAAACACTGAATGAGTTTTAGGATATTAAAAATTGTTAAAATACATATACTCAGGGGTTGGTTAATGATTCTTTCTATGTTACGCATTTGCAGAATTGAATGAATGTATGTAAAACAAGTACTTGGTGGTTGTTGCATTAAAATGCTTTGGATGCTCTTAAATAAAAAAGATTACTTATCCTTTAATCTCACTTGCCATTCAGAGCTTCAGCTTGGCCTCGCTGAACAAACTTGTGACTAGTATACACAATACAACTGACAAAGCCAAATTTGGGCTGTCCCCATACACCAAAACAGTCAATGGGGTGATAGAACAAATTGTTAAAAACCAGAGGGCCGTTGGGGATAGTTCTGTAACCACAATAGTTGGTGTTGTTTTGCTAATGTTTAATATATTTTTTATTTGCCATAAGGGAAAAGACAAAGTATCGAAGGAACAGTAACACCAAAAAATGAAAGAAGCAAAACTATAGTTTATTTTAACAAGCTGATGTTTAGCCATGGAGGCAGCCATTCAAGCACAGGATACACAGTAGATAACAGATTAGTTCTGAAGAATCCTATTATATACTAAATAGATTATCTGCAATCTGCTGTGTAACCTGTGCCTTTTCTGCTACACAGCAGCTTGTTTATATAAACTATTGTAAAGTTTCTTAAGCAAACACACCCATTTTACTTATGCAGCACCACAGTACATTATATTTTCATTACTTTAAAAGACTTATTTTTTGGTGTTACTGTTCCTTTAAAAACAAAGGCTGGAAACTCCTCACTGTACACTTTATAGCAGTGCAACCCCCCCCCTTTCCATAGGAGACCTCACTGTATTACTTTTGGCTTTTTGCTTTGTGTGGCTTCATAAGACAAATCTTGTATTTATGCAGTAGGCCCGAAATTCATAAAAAATTAGAATATTAGAATATACAGGAATGAGCATAGGGAAAGGCTAGGGAATATACAGGAATGAGCATAGGGAATATACAGGAATGAGCATAGGGAAAGGCTAGGGAATATACAGGAATGAGCATAGGGAATATACAGGAATGAGCATAGGGAAAGGCTAGGGAATATACAGGAATGAGCATAGGGAATATACAGGAATGAGCATAGGGAAAGGCTAGGGAATATACAGGAATGAGCATAGGGAATATACAGGAATGAGCATAGGGAATATACAGGAATGAGCATAGGGAATATACAGGAATGAGCATAGGGAAAGGCTAGGGAATATACAGGAATGAGCATAGGGAAAGCCAATGGAATATACAGGAATGAGCATAGGGAATATACAGGAATGAGCATAGGGAAAGGCTACAGAATATACAGGAATGAGCATAGGGAAGGGCTAGGGAATATAAAGGAATGAGCATAGGGAAAGACTAGGGAATATACAGGAATGAGCATAGGGTATACAGTAGATATGGAATATACAGCAATGAGCATAGGGAAATGCCTGGGAATGTACAGGAATGAGTTTATGGAAATACCTGGAGATATACAGGAATGAGCAAGGGGATGTACAGGAACAGTCAGGTAGGGAGACTGGAAACTGTACAGGAGTAGACATAAGGAATTAAGCAGGCCAGACGGGATATACAGGAGCAGCCATAGGCCGGGGATTATATAGATACGATTGGTAAAGGACAGGGGCAGCTTTCAGTGGTTATAAAGAGAAGGCAGGTAATATGGATAAACAATCCCATCAATGGTTATACAGAGCGTGCAGGGATAATATAGGGAGGCCAGGCATTCCTGCATGCAGTGATCAGAGGTTCCTTTATAGCAGTGCAACCCCCCCCCCTTTCCATAGGAGACCTCACTGTATTACTTTTGGCTTTTTGCTTTGTGTGGCTTCATAAGACAAATCTTGTATTTATGCAGTAGGCCTGAAATTCATAAAAAATTAGAAATGTATTGGGAGTTTTGGGAGTTTTGTATTAATTGTTTCCAATCTTAAAGGGGTGGTTCACATTTCAGTTATGGTCAAATCTAAGCAATTTTCAATTGGTCTTCATTATTTATTTTTTATAGTTTTTTGAATGATTTGCCTACCTCTGTCTTTTTACAGCTTACAAATGGGGGTCACTGACCCCATCTAAAAACATTTGCTTTGTAAGACTATAGATGTATTGTTATTGATACTTTTTAGTGTTTATCTTTCTATTCAGGCCCTCTCCTATTCATATTCCAGTCTCTTATATAAATCAGTGCATGGTTGCTAGGGTAATTTGGACCCTATCAACCAGATTGCTGAAATTGCAAACTTCTGAATAATCAGGCCCCAGTGGAAAAGCCAATTGTTGGCCCTAGGGCCAATGATCTGATCAACCCACTCATCACTATAGTACAGGTATGGGACCTGTTATCCAGAATGCTCAGGACCTGGGGTTTTCAGGATAACAAAACTTTCTATAATTTGGATCTTCATACCTTAAGGGGGACATTCAATAACGGGCAAAAATTCACCAGCGACGGCTTCACCGTGTTCCCACACTTCGCCAGGCACAACTTCGCACAGACAGCGCTAATTCACTCAGTTGTGAAGTTTCATCGCCGGCGCCGAACGTGTGCGAAGTTGCGCTAACTTTACTACGACAGGCATAGCGATGTTGCGCTGGTGTTAGATCATTTGCATACGGTGGGAAGTTAAATTTCAATGGACGTATATGTTTCAGCAAATACATTACACTACACAAGCCCAGGGAACCTTAATAGAATAAAATAGAGTTGTTATATTGCCCTACACATGTGCCCACAGTATAGTTTATGCGCCATATGTTAGGAAATGTAGGGGGGAAGGAGGGTACCCAAAAAAAAAATTACGATCTTTTTCAGCCTATCACCCTGTAAAAAGGAAAAGACGCCAGCGTTTTTTTGGACTTAGAAAAAAATTCAACTTTTTTTGGACCAAGTCCAATCTACTCTATTGCACATCGCCTGATCCGAGGTGGCGAAGGCAAGTCTGGCGATAGAGGTAACGTTCAGTAAAAATAAAAACTTAGTGAATTTGCGTAGTAATGCTCTTTCGCCTGATCGAAAATACGTCTGGCGTTAGAGTGCGAAGCTGCGCTAGAGTCTATCTCCTTCACTAACGTAATTTCGCCAGCGTTAGCCACTTCGCCCTTTAGTAAATTTGCCCCTAAGGGTTAGTTCACACGAGGCGATTCAGGGAGATTTTGTTGCCTGGCGACTAATCGCCTCGTCTTCTGAGCGACTATCTCCCAGAACTGCCTCAGCGTGTTTTCCCATAGACTAAAATGAAAAGTCGCCTGCGCTAATGCACACGCGGCAATGTGTTTCCATAGTCTCCCGTAGTTGCCTCAGTGTCCACTAGAAAATCATGTAAATATTAAATAAACCCAATAGGCTGGTTTTGCTTCCAATAAGGATTAATTATATCTTAGTTGGGATCAAGTACAAGCTACTGTTTTATTATTACAGAGAAAAAGGAAATCATTATTAAAAATTTGGATTATTTGAATAAAATGGAGTCTATGGGAGATGGCCTTTCCGTAATTTGGAACTTTCTGGAAAACGGGTTTCCGGATAACAGATCCAATACCTGTACAGGTAATCGGCTGACTTCTGCTGCATTGTTTTAAGAGCGAGACTGGCCAGTGAAGAGAATAGCCATATACTGTTTTAAATAGTGATTGCGTTTACATTTTACAACTACAACATTACTGAAACTATTTTCAGCATCAAAGTTGCTTAGAATTATTTTTTCTTTCATTGGGCAAAACTATTTGGGGTTACGTCCCCTTTAAACATTAATGTTGTTATGAAGTCATAAAGTTTAAAATATAAGATTATAAGGAATATACTGGGAGGAAGCATTTTTGTTAGTACAGGTGTAGGTGTAGGATGCAGAATGCTTGGGACCTGGGGTTTCTGGATGAGGGATCTTTCTGTTATTTAGATCACCATACTTTTTAAGTCTGCTTAAAACATGTAGAAATCAATTAAACGCAAAAGGATTGTTTTGCCTCCAATATGGATTCATGCAGCTCAGTTACCATCAAGTATAAGATACAATTATGGGACTTGTTATCCAGAATGCTTGGGACCTGGGTTTCACGGATGAGGGATCTTTCCATAATTTGGATCACCATAATTTTGTCTACTAAAAAAATTTAGACATTCATTAAACACAATAGACTATTTTTGCTACCAACAAGGATTATTAAAAATTATTATTCAAAATTAAAATGATTTGCTTATAATTCTGAGCTTTCTGGATAACGGGTTTGCGGATAACGGATCCCATACCTGTACTGTTTAATCATTACATTGAAAAGGGAAGTCTTTGCTGAAAATTATAATTATTTATTTATTATGGAATCTATAGGGGATAGCACTTGATACTTTCACACCTGTGGGATCCTGTGTAATGTGGCATGGATATCATGTGATCAGTGATAAAGCCAAGGTAAAGAGGCAGATCACTTAAGTACTTTTCTCTTAGTACCTTTGCTGTTTAATGGTAGTCTCTGGATGAATATTTCTATCTGTGGTTATGTTGTGTTAAAGCTTAGGGAAGAGTCTGTTTTGGGACAAAACAGGCAAAAAGCACTAATGTAATAACAAATCATAAATCAGTCGCTAGCAATGGTCTGTACCTCGTCTTATGGAAGAGCTCTACACCCACAATTGTCCCCCCAACCACTGATTTGTGGGTAAAAATAAATATATGTTTTAAAAGGACAACCAATAGCATGATAGGAGCACCGTCCCGGGGTTTCAGGTAAGTAAATACATTCACTTGGGGGTGCCTAACATTTGGCAACCCCAAGTGGTAAACAACTTTCCTTCTCCTTTAAATCAGCTACCAATGCTTTCTGTATGATGAAAGAAAATGTATTCTATGCACCTTTCCAATATACATTTGTTAAAGGGCAAGGAAAGGTAAACATCATGCTTACTTTAGCATCAAGTTCTGTGTGATAGGAGCGTGTGGAAAGGTCACTGTACAGCAGGGATCCCCAACCTTTTTCACCCGTGAGCAACATTCAGATGTAAAAAGAGTTGGGGAGCAACACAAGCATGAAAATGTTCCTGGGTGGTGCCAAATAAGGCATGTGATTGGCTATTGGTAGTCCTATATGGATTGTCAGCCTACAAGAGGTTCTGTTTTGCAGTACATATGGTTTTTATGCAACCAAAACTTGCATCCAAGCCAGGAATTGAAAAATAAACACCTGCTTTGAGGCCACTGAGAGCAACATCCAAGGGGCTGGGGAGCAACATGTTGCTCCCGAGCTACTGGTTGGGGATCACTGCTGTACAGTTTCTAGGCCTGCTCCTAGCCAGTAATATGTCCGTATCTCTTCAATCAGTCTTTAACTTGGCTGTTGGACTTGTAGTAGATTTTCTTGTATTTGACGACTAAGTGGGGATGAACTGATCTGCTTCGTTTCAAGAGTCAGAATCAAAATACAGAAAGAAGAAAACCAATACTGCTTTTAATAGCAATTACATTTACAAATGGCTTTAAGACCATTTTTGGGCGGAGGTCACATTTAACACTGCTGTATCTATTACCAGGGTTTGTTTGCCAGAGCAGGTACTGTACATTGCCTTCTCCCTGATTCTCAATATTGACATTGGCTATAGCTTTGTGCTACTGTACATCCCTACCTGTTTATAATCAACGTATCCTGCATATTAAAGAGGAACTATAAAAACGACACGGGCAGCTCCTTTAACTACTGTAGCCTTTGGGGCAGTTCAGGAATAGTTCTGAATACTTGTTATAAGTTACCTCTCAGGGGCCCCCTCCCTGTGGTCTCTTTGAAGGCGTATTAAGGTGGCCATAGACAATATTTTACTCTCCCTAACAAATTACTTTTGTGCGATCCGACATATCCATCAAATTACCATGAGGTTAGTGGGCACCAAACGATCACAATGTAACTGTTTTTCATCCGACATCGGTCAGAAAATTGATTGGTCAGGTGAGAAGATTTTCATGGTTCACAGTGAAATTTAGCCATTGTCCAATTGTTTGCTTCAACTAGACGACATCGCTTGAAATAGTCTTTTTTTACATTTTACCGATAGTACAGGAGTAGGTGCTTGTTTCTGACCAAATAATTTTCTTTTCACTGCGACAAGTGCTGCAGCATCTTTCTCCTATTTTAGCTTTAAACTGTGGCTTGGCTGTCAAAAATATTGTTTGACCACTTGTTTTTTTTATTTTTTCTTCAGTTTTCAGTATTCTTTGTTTTTATTGGTGTGGTATTTTTAATACTTCCATCATGTACTTTGCTGCCCATTATAATTATAATAGCCTGAGAACACCTAAATATCTGATATCTCTTTATTAAATGTACAGAACCCACAATACCACCTAATGTACACAAATGGGAAGTAGGCAGGGTCGGACTGGGCCGGTGGGACACCGTGGAAAAATCCGGTGGGCTCAGGCTCTTTTGGGCCCCGTCAGTCCCAGTATACTCCTTCTTCTGCACAAAAAATTTGCAAGCGTGCACATGCGGTGGGGGTACGCGAGGTATTGTGGCACTTGATCGTTTGCAGCTGGAACCCCCGAACCTGCTGCTGCACTTCCTTTTCTGGAGAAAGAAACTCAGAGCACGCATGTGGGTATGTGCACATGCAAAGGGGTATAGGGGGTATCGGCTGGGGGCCCTGGACCCCCTCCTGCACTTTCTCCGTCTTCTGCTTACCAGCGCGTGGAGGTATCGGTGGCATAGAGTAGTTTGTGGCTGGGGGGCCCGGGGAACAGTGTGGGGGGGGCCCCTGAGGCTGCAGGCCCGGTGGGAAGTAGGGATTGATTATACTCTGTTGAATACAATGTCTCCAGAGGTCCCCGTATAGAAACCACTGCTCGTTAATGTTTTTATAACACACAAAAGCCTATACCTGTAAAATATATCCTTAACCGGATGCATTATGATGTCATCCCTTAAAATTAATTCCTTGGGATGTCACTAGTGTCACAGAACTCTAGTATTTTATAAGAAACCGTGTAATGATGTATAATCTGTGCTGAATGCAGAATAACAATACTGATGTCATTTACACACAGGATTTCGAGGGCATTAAAAGCCAATTGAAATCATATCAGTTCGGTGTTACCCAATTAAGTCTGCTTTTAATCTGTCGGGATCATTGTAAGGGAGGCTTAATAGATGACAAAAAGATGCATAATACCTCTGAACTTTGTCTTCTTGTTACAGTGATGTCACCCTGGGCAGGGACATAATTTGCATTCCCCTGCCCCATGACCTGTGATTCACCACACACCACTTTCTCCATAGTAATAGTGTGTCTCCAATGGAAAACATGCCCAATATTTATTTTCTAGGTCTTTGACTGGTCTTGTTCTGTTTTACTTTTTACACCACCCACGATTATTCCTTAGTGATAGCGAGTCTCCAATGAAAAACATGCTAAATATTTAAATAATTGATCCTCCTAGGTGTTCATCTGGCCTGGTACTGTTATACCCGTGAGTAGGTGTCAACAGAATTTACATACCTTGACTTTTCCCATTGAGATAATAATACCCTATGACCTGTGCAGCACTACTGCCAAAGCCCACCAAAAGGAGTGATACTGGGGGAGATCCAGAAAGGCCTGATTTGCAGCAGCAGCAGCAAGGAAATTCTTAGAGATTTCCCTGCACAGTGGAAAAATATAAAGTACAATGAAGTAGGCACTTTAGATAGGGATGGAATTACACAAGGACCTACTGAAACAATATAGAATGAATGAAGAGCCAGTTAGAATGAGGCCAAGTCCTGTATCTAAGAAGCACTTTTTGTTGAATGGAGGAAAACAGCTCAGTGAGAGGGAAAACAAGCCTTCTGCATTTTGTCTCTTTAGTTTCCCACAAATCACAGTCGCAGAAAAATCTAAAAGCTTTAGAACTTGCTAATAGTACTGGTGTTGTGCTGTCTCCATGGCTCTAAAAGACTTGGCAAAAATATACCCAGTTGAAAATCAAGTGTAGCGGCACCCTTTATGTTTCCCTTCATGGACAAAGTATTAGGGCAGAGCATGTTGACCTTATTGACTTTATGACCGTTTTTTGGAACTGCTTTATTTATCCTACTTTATTTAGCAGGATATCGCTCATTAAGTAATACATTCTCTCTAGCAGTTTACTTCATTTTGTGTTGCAAGTTTAAAACAACCAAGCAGATATTGTGGTGTTGTGCCACTAAAGCTGGATACATTGTAAGTGATTTAAGTTGATATGACTTATATTACTCTAATTAAACCACTAATTTCAGCATAGAGAATGACTGCATAATCAACGACCCTATATTACACATAGGGGCAAATTCACTAAGATTCGTAGTTGCGCCGGGCATTGTCAGGCTTACCAGGGTTTTCAGATGATGTATCTCGTCAAGCTGTAAAAGGACTCACAAGCAGCTCGCACAACACTGAACCCACCTGAGGATGTTACAGGGGGAGCCGTGAGTGGAGAGAAGCCAGTGAGGCTACACAGGATCGAGGTACCAGAGGGTCGAGAAGAGAGGCGTAGTCAGGCAGATCCGAGGTCAGAGGCAGGCAGCAAACAACAGGAATGATAAACAGGTCGAGGTCTGGGTATTCAGCAAAGGATCAGAGTCGAGGGCAATCAAAGGTCATACACAGGAGTCAATAGGAAAGGTATAGCTAGGTCCAGGGCTGCCATCAGAAATCACGGGGCCCCGTACAGCAAAATCTTCTGGGCCCCCCGGTCCCCCCCCACCCCCAAGGCCCACCGCAGATCCCGCCCACACCACAGTAAAATGTCCACAAAGACACAACCGCTTAAAATGGTAAACCCCCCACTCACAAAAAAAAAGCCATTGGTGGTCAGGGCCCCCTTATAATTTAAAAAACAAAAAAATTGGCATCAGGGGTCCCACATAAAAGTTTTTTAAAAAACATTAGTGGTCAGGGCCCCCCATAAGTTAAAAAAAAAATACTGGCACCAGGGGCCCCATAAATGTTTTTCCAAAAAGCAATGGTGGTCAGCCCCCCCCGATAAGTTTAAAAAAAAAAACTATTGGCACCAGGGCCCCCATAAATGCTTTTTAAAAAAGCATCGGTGGTCAGGGCCCCCCCTATAAGTTAAAAAAAAAACTATTGGCACTATGGGCCCCATAAATGTTTTTTAAAAAAGCATCGGTGGTCAGGGTCCCCCCTATAAGTTAAAAAAAAAAACTATTGGCACCAGGGGCCCCATAAATGTTTTTTAAAAAAGCATTGGTGGTCAGGACCCCCCCCCCCCATAAATTAAAAAAAAACTATTGGCACCAGGGGCCCCGTAAATGTTTTTCTAAAAAAACATTGGTGTCAGGGCCCCCCATAAGTTAAAAAAAAAAACTATCAGTGCCAGGGGCCCCCTACAAAAAAATAATCATTGTATAAGTGGGCATTGCACACACTGTATATAACAGGATCCAGGTTTCTACTGATACCAGCACTAGGCAAACTCTGTACACAGGGTCTGTGGTAGCTAAATATATCCCACTACAAAGAGTCATAGTTAGGCAAATACTAAGTACAACATACACAGCACTGCTTTGTCTCTCTCATGTTCTGCTTCTCTGCAAGCTCCAGGATGCTGCCACTCAGCTCTCTCTGTGCCATAGAGAAAAGAGCCCAAAGAGGAACCGTGTGCTTACAGGGGCGGGACATAAGGAAGGGAGACGCTGTCATTGGCTGAAAAGCACTGGGGCAGGGCGAGATTGCAGAGTTAGGGATCGTCTGCCAATTTCATACTGCTGATGAAAACTTCAGTTGTGCATTGTGTCACAGCTTGAAATTGAGTTTACTGATCGTGGAATTTGCAGATAATCCCTAACTTTGCACTTCTCCTCCACATACAATTTTCGGCGCGACTTCGGGTCTTCAGCACAGCCGGGCCCTCCTATTGCCCCGGGCCCGGTACAGGTGTACCCCCTGTACCCCCCTGATGGCGGCCCTGGCTAGGTCTCACGGGAATAAACCACGATAACCAGGCACAGAAGGAATAAGAAAGTGGGTTTAAATACCTTGAGTCTTGGCGCCGTTTTTTCGCCAGCGTCGGCACGCCTGCGTAAAGACGCAGGCGTCACTACATTCTGTGCCGTCCATGCGCGTACACGTGCCTGCGCTTCGACGCTCGTGACGTCAGAGCCGCCGAGAACCGCCGCGCTGGAACCCTTCGGTAAGTAACCTTACAGACATAACTTCGCCACACTTCGCCAGGCGTAGTTTCGCCAGTGCTCCGCAAATTCACTAAAATCCGAAGTTGCACTCAGGGGTAGCGTAAGGTTGCGAAGTTGCGCTAGCGTTGATTCGCAAAGCGAAGTTACGCTAGCGATGGTTAATTTGCATACGGCGCCAAATTCAAATTTCAATGGAGGAATATGCAGCAGCACTAGGCAGCAATATGCAGCAGCACCGGCGCACAGTTAATTGTCCATAGTATCCTACCAGTGTTCCATTGTTTGAGGTTGGGATCTGTGCAGGCCTGTCAAGTACTTACCCAACTATCTGGGCAAAACATTTCTCTACAGGTCACACTATGTTCACTGGGCCATTATTGTGCCTCTAGGTAGCATAAAAATAGGTCAAAACCATTATTCCTCCACCGTCACATATTAAAGATAGAGGCAGTTAGTGTTTCTATTGCATTTTCCAAACACAGGCTTCCAGTATATGAAGCACAATTCAACACTCTAGACCAGAGGTTGTGTTTTAACTGCTTCAGAGTCCCAACTGCAGTGACCTGTATGTACACCATTTCACCCATTGATGGTAATGTGCAGCTGCTTAACCATGACCAAACCCATACTCATTAGGAATAGTAGTTCTTCAGTAGTCACTTGCAGAGACAGCTTGACCGTTGCAATGAGTGTTCCAGATAAGTAGATGTGGGTCGATATCTGGTCCTGTTGGTTTTGGCCAGATATTGTTTCAATGAGAACCTGTGACGACACTTTGGCCTACTTCAGACTGCATGTGTAGCAATTATCCAGGTAGTACTGAATCATTTATTTAATTTAGATGTATTTATAGATCTCTAATCTCCTGATTGTCCTGATTACACGTTTACTGTTACTATATCAATTCTAGTCACAAGACATAACCTGGATGCCTTTTCACTGAATAATTTATATTATTTATATAAAATGTAGGGTTTACTTTACCTTTATTTTCTCTTGCTTAGCCTGTGAAATTTAAATGCTGATCTTATTGTGTCAACAAAAATTATTTTTGGCATGCTACTATGTATATATGTTGAAAAACCACCAAATGTTTGGTTGGCCTTTACAGCAACAATTTCGGTTATAAACAGGTTATGCCGCTGGCTATGGAGAATTCCTTAGCTAATAATATTTCAGCCTCCATTAATCTAGCGCAAAAAAGATCTAAGGGACATGTTTGTAAACAGGCAAATGTAGTTTTATGTGAAAGAGAGCAATGTTTGGCATACAATTAAGCACATATTTATAAAGCTGCAACCACACGGTTCTTCTTTACGTGTAAATAACAGTTTATTAAAGTGCACATTCTAGAACGTTTTAATAATTTATTATATTCTTTTACAGCAGAGTAGACCTCAAACAGTTGAGCTTAGAGAACTTGCTTGAAACATGTAGAATTAGAAACGTTCATACTTTCCTTATATAAATTTACGAATGCAGGTTTACCAGCTTCTATACTAGATTTCAATGTGTGCCAGTATATAATGTACCTTTATGAGTATATGCCCCTAGAGGCAGATTTGGGGTCCCTGGCTTGGAGCAAGAAAAAGCAGTTCAGCACTCACTAGAATGGTACCCTGGGTTGCTCCATTTTCCTGGGAAGAGGAACGCCGGCCAGGGGTCTGGGGTTAATGATTTTAATCGCAGGGGGTACCTAACCTCCCTAGTGATTCATCATCTGATGTTTATTTTTCTTATAAAATACTTTTATGGTCCATCACTGTGAGTTCTCTTATATCGTGAGCAAGACAGTCTTTATATTCCTGATAGCAATGCCATGTTCCTGTTTGCTTGTATTTAAGTCTATTGTTTTACCGCAGATTTATTAAGGGTCGAATTGAGAATTCAAATTTTCGATTTTTTTCAAATTCGACTGAGTTATCCAAATTCGATTCGAGTTTTTTTTTTAAAAAATGTAATTAGATTTTCAAGATTTATCATATTCTAGTCCTTTAAGAATTCAAATTCGACTATTTGCCACCTAAAACCTGTCGAATTACTGTTTAACTCAATGGGAGAGGTCCAGGGATCAATTTGGAGATGTTTGCAGCCTTCCTGACATTCAAGTTTTTTCGAGAGAAAAAACTCTAATCGAGTTTGATCGAATTTGATTAGAATTTTCTGGACGTTTCAGTCCATCCGAGTTTAAAAAATTTGATTCTATTAATAAATTTTGGCAAGTCGAATTTCGAATTTATGGGAGTTTAAAAAAACTTACATGAATTCGAAATTTGACAATTGATAAATGTGCTTCTAAGGGTCAGATTTATTAAGGTTGGAGTAGTGTTTTCCACAAAACTTTTTTGTTTATTTTTGAGTCAAAAATCTATTATAAAAATTGAATTTTTTGAGCTCTTTTTTATTTTAAAAACTCAAATTTTTCAAGGTTTCTTATACCCAACCCTGTAAATAGCTGGAATCTGAAAATACCCCATCTAAAACCTGTCGAGGTCATGTAGAAGTCAATGGCAGAGGTCCCTTGAACCATTTGAAGATGTTAAAAGCCTTCATGATGTTCGAGTTTTCCTTTTGAGGGTTTTGTTAGAAAACTCGAGCAATTCAACTTTTCAGGTTGTTAACCCAGAACTCACTAATTAGAGTTTTTTTCCATTTGAGATTTTTCTTAAATTAGAAACCATTCGAGTTGTGAGTTCATTCAAGTTCATTCACATAACTCTTAAATTCAACCTTTGATAAATAACCCCTAATTGATGGTAAAAAGATCTCTATACAACTTACAAAAATGATTACCTTCTATCTATATAGGACAAGCAGACTGTCAATGTCGGCAGCTAATTCATGTTCAGGCGAATGTCGGATAGGCTGCTCTATGGTACACAGGTGGGATATAATGCAGGGAATTATAGAAATTCCCAATCAGTATTGATCAGTTATTGGTGGTTAATATGTAACATTATGGCTAGCTGGTGCCCCCTTCCACAGGGAACAATGTTTTGTTTTGTGATCTAGAGGCTGTGTGTGCCTTTTCCTTGAGTGTGTGAGTTTATATAGCGTAAGACAAGTAAAGGACCTGTTTATTATGCTCTGTAAAATGAAATTCGCGAGAAAAAAAAGTGTAAAAAGCTGTGTAGAATAAACGGCAAATTTATCAAAGTGTGTATTTATTTTACAAGATGCGAACGCCAGATTTTCCGCCGTTATTTTACACTGCTTCAGACCTTTGTAAGTACCGACGGAAGTTGCTCAAAGAAAAAGCACATAAAAAATTACGCAATTTTTATGCCGTTTTTTTACACGACAACGCCTGTCGATGTGTGGCGAATTATTCTCTAGTTTCTTACACCACATAATAAATCTGCCAGTAAGTGTTAATGTGCACTCATGGTTGTGAGTGATTGTGCAAGTGAGAGTGTAAGTGTTAGTTTTTAAAGTAATACAAACCAAAGGTCACACACTTATCATTGCCTTAGTTAGTATATCCAGGCCTTTGTAACCACAACTTTAAAGCTGCAGTTAAGCTACAATTCAGAGCAGAGGAAACACAGGCTGGACTTAAAGGGGTTGCTCACCTTTATGTTAACTTTTAGTATGTTATAGAATGGCCATTTCCAAGCAACCTTTCAGTTGGTCTTTATTATTTATTTCTTATAGTTTTTTAATGATTTGCCTTTTTCTTCTGACTCTCTTTGTTTTTTAGATGGGGTCAGTGACCCCCATTTGAAAGCTGCAAAGTGTATTGTTATTGCTACTTTTTATTAGTCATATTTCTATTCAAGTCCTCTCCTATTAATATTGTAGTCTCCCATTCAAATCAATGCATGGTTGCTAGGGTAATTTGGACCCTAGCAACCAGATCACTGAAATTGCAAATTGTCTCAGAATGTCACTCTCTACATCTTACTAAAAGTTCATTTAAAGGTGAACAATCCCTTTCAATCCTTGCTGTTTTTTTGGAGACTGGCTCAGATTTTAGTGGAATTGCAGATAGCAAGGCAACCTTTATAATATTGCAGAAATCTTGTCCTGTTTGATTCTGATGCATACTTGTTGATTTTAATGGCAGCAACCTGTCATTGCAAAGTGGAGTTCAGCTCCAGAACACACAAGTATGCATTTTTTGTCCAAATTCTGCATTTATATGTAATGATAGACAGTTGCTATTCAAGTCAATACAATCGACAATATCCGACTGAGGCTAAGTACAGGTATGGGATCCGTTATCCAGAAAGTACAGATTTGTGATTTAGACCCCATTGTATTGTATCCCATTGTAAAAATTATTTCATTTTTCTCTGTAATAATAAAGCAGTACCTTGTACTTGATAAGGTAATTAATTCTTATTGCAAGCAAAACCATCCTAATGAGTTTATTTAATGTTTACATGATTTTTTAGTAGACTTACAGTATGAAGATCCAAAATACGGAAAGATCCTTTATCCAGAAAACCCCAGGCCTCAAGTATTCTGGATAAAAGATCCCATACGTTTACTTGACTTTCATGGAATCTGGTGACCCGCATTCATATTTGAACTAAAGATCTTGCTATAGATCTTTCTGCACATGCCAAATGAGCCCATTGACTGAAATCAATTATTTGCCCTTGGTGTAACTTAGTTGGGGGCCCCAGTTACTTAATTTATCTGTTAAGAACATTCATATCAATATCATGTGATTTTGGTTTTCTGATATTTAGAAATAGTTTCTATTTCCTTTTCACAGTACAGTTGTAGAAACTGCACTGACAATTTGTAAGTTTGCCAAACTGTCATGTATTTTTCATATTGTACGAAGGGGCCATTCCAGTTGTCTATCCCTTGTGTTATAGGTTAGAGTGGTTTTAACTTTCTACAGAACTAATGAGCATAAGTGTAATGTTTGTATTTATTTGGTTAAGATCTTTCTTTTGGAATATATGGTCTTTATGGGTAGTGTGCCCATGGCTGCATCCTAATGAACAGCTAATTAGCCATTGGCAAGTGAAAATATTGGAGGATACTTTTAGAATACTCCTCCACTCCAAAAATGTTTTTTTCTGCATAGTAAATATAATTCTAAGCAACGTTCCAATGTATGCATTCATTTCACTAAAACTGCAAACTGGAAAGCTGCTGAATAACTCAAAAACCATAAATAATAAAAAATAAAAACCAATGGCAAATTACCTCAGAATATCTACCTCATACTAAAAGTTCACTTAAAGGTTCTTCACCTTTGAGATAACTTTTAGTATGATGTAGAGAGGGGTATTCTGAGACAATTTGCAATTGGTTTTCATTTTTTCATTAGTTAAGGTTTTGAGTTATTTAGCTTTTTATTCAGCAGCTCTTCAATTTGCATGTTAGGCAATCTGGTAGCTAGGGTCCAAATTACCCTAGCAACCATGCATTGATTTCAATAAGAGACTGGGGTATATACATCGGAGTGGGCCTGAATATAAAGATGAGTAATAAAAAATAGCAATAACAATACATTTGTAGCCTTACAGATTATTTGCTTTTTAGAAGGGGTCAGTGACACCCATTTGAAAGCTGCAAAGAGTCAGAAGAAAAAGGCAAATAATTATAAAACTATAAAAAAAAAAATAATGCTAATAAATAAAATAAATATAAGCTGAGAGCTTATAGTTACAGATAAACTAATATGCTTTGTCTTTCCACCTCTCAAGGTTTGGATAAACACATCAGACATCATATTGGTTGGCTTACGAGACTATCAAGTAAGTGTTCTTTTTTTTTTCAGTTTGTTTCCAAAGATGCCACAGTTTTGTTGATGCAGAAGAAACCTTGGAAAAATGTCCGGCCCACATTAAGGAATTTATGACATTAATCCTTTGTTCATGTTAAAGCAAATTCAGTGCCCAAAGCTGGAGTTTCTTTAGAGGTAGTTCTATTTTTTCTGGTCTCTTCTAGTATGTATACATCCCATGTTTAATTACACTTGTGTTGTAGTCATGTATATTGTCTGAGTGACACTGGGATTCTAAGCAGTGGCTGACATGTCCAATATGGATTATTGCAAGTTCTCTAAAGTGTTAACCACCTATTATACTTAATGTGGGTAGGTTTAAATAACATAACCTATGTCGTGGGTGTCGTTACACTCTTTGCATAGAGTCTTGAATATTTGAAACTGGTACACTTTTTGTCAGCATATTCATTCACTTAAAGGAATAGTTCAGTGTAAAGATAAAAACTGGGTAAATAGGCTGTGCAAAATTAAAAACAATTCTAATATAGTTAGCCAAAAATGTAATGTATAAAGACTGGATGTCTAACAGTGACTGGATGTGTAACATAATAGCCAGAACACTACTTCTTTTCAGCTCTTGGTTTCCACTGATTGGTTACCAGGCAGTGACCAATTGGAAACTTTAGGGGGGGCACATGGATCATATCTGTTGCTTTTGAATCTGAGCTGAATGCTGCGGATCAATTGCAAACTCACTGTTACAGTTATGTCCCATGTGCCCCCCCTACAAGTCACTGACTAACTCAGAGTTAGAGAGCTGAAAAGTAGGAAGTAGTGTTCTGGCTATTATGTTAGACATTCGGTCATTCCAGTCTTTATACATTACATTTTTGGCTAATTAACTTTATTAGAAACATTTTTGTTTTGCACAGCCTATTTATTTGCCCAGTTTTTATTTTTACACTGAACTGTTTCTTTAAGAGAATTTATAAAGCTGTTAAACTACACTTAAAGGTTTAATAGTTTTGCCTTTAACATGCCATGTCATTGTATAATAACTTTACAAACATATACTATCTAGTAAAACTGTTATTGGAGAATGATGGTGTGTCCTTGATTCATCTAGTACTATGAATATTGTATGTAGTTGTTTCTACTTCATTGTCTGTGAATGCAAACCCCAAACAACTGACTTTTTTTTTCTGTACTAGGACAACAAAGCAGACGTCATTCTAAAATACAGATGAAGCCAGAAGTCTGAAAGCCTACGGAGAGCTTCCAGAACATGGTAAAGGGAATGTGTGTAAAATAATGAGTGCATTCAAGTTGAAGAATTCCTCCTTTTAACTTTATTTTTCCTCTCACAGCTAAAATTAATGAAACAGACACATTTGGCCCTGGTGATGATGATGAGATTCAGTTTGATGACATTGGAGATGACGATGAAGATATTGATGATGTAAGTAATCACAGTGCTAGGAGTAAAACGTTTTTATGATTAAGCCACAATGTAAAAAGATACTGCTACCCTGACAATTTACCTGCTGTTTTACAGCGTAGATACAAAAGAAATTATTGTATTGCAACAAGCCTAATTTAATTTCATTAAGTCTTAAACTTGGGGTTTGTGTAACAACGCAGCTTTTTGGGTGCAGTTAGGTGAAAAGTTATACAATAACAGACTACAACCAGGAAATTGTCTCCCTACACTTGTAGTTTATGAATTCTTTTTTATTTAACAAACATTAAGGGGCAGATTTATTAAGGGTCGAATAGTAAATTCGAATGCGAGATTTATCACACCTCGGAAATGGAAACCGTTCTAATTCGAAGATTCGCCACCTAAAACCTGCCAAATTAATTTACAAGTCGATGGCAGAGGTCCATTGACCCATTTTGAAAATATTACTAGCCTTCCTGACACAATTTTTTTTGGAGGAAAATTCGAATTCGAGTTTTGTTCATATTAGATTCGAATTTTCTGTTTGTTCGAATTTTTTCATAACCTCCCATTCGAGTTGAGTACATTCTAATTTCTAATTTATTAGAGTAAAAAAAATTCACATCAGTTCTAAATCTGCCCATAATAGTGCAATTGTGTCTTTGGTTAATCGTTTTAAATATCATTCTGCTATTGATCTCTTAAAGCCTAACTGACTAAAGGTGGCCATACACGGGCCAATAAAAGCTGTCAACAGACTAAGTCAGCAGCTTATTGGCTCGTGTATGGCCCTCTGACGGGCTTCCCCGATCGATATCTGCCCGAAAGTCGGCCAGATGTCGATCGGACGGGACTAAAAATCCAGTCGGATCGCTGCCGCATCTGTTCATTGATGCGGTCCAGCAATCCGTCCGCCCTAGGGCCCATGATTGGATCAGCTCGATATTGCCCACCTCAAGGTGGGCATATCGGGGAGGGATTCGCTCGTTTGGCGACATTGCCAAATGAGCGGATCTCTCCGTGTATGGCCACCTTAATACAAACGTTAGACTGCTCCAGCCTTCTTCTGTGCAGCAAAATGTATTGCTATGTACAATATTGAACAAGTACAGGGACCTGTTATAAAAGGCTTTTCCATAACTTGGGATCTCCATACCTTAATGAAAAAAAATATTTAAACATTTAAATAAACCCAATATTCTGGTTTTGCTTCCAGTAAGGATTTATTATATCTTTGTTTGGATCAAGTACAAACTACTGTTTTATTATTACAGAAAAAAAGAAAAAAATTGATTTGATTAAAATTGTATCTAAGATCGCCTTCCCATATGTCAGAGCTTTCTGGATGACTGGTTTCCAGATAACAGATCCCATACCTGTAGTTTGTCAGGGTTGTTTCTGAGACGGTAAACACTTTACTAATGTGTATTTGCATTTTCTTTTTATTTGTAGATCTAACGCAAGTCGAATATTCCATTCCAAATTCCAAGGATTTTTCGGCTATGTTTTGTTTGGGATTTTGAGTGCTGCCCTTCTAAAGAGATGATATTCTCCACTGAATAAAATTTATTTTCACAGTTTTAATGTATTTATATTCATTTAGGTAGAGGTCAAAAAAGCTTGATCTGGAAAATCGGAGAGGTGAAATTTTAGATTCCTAACTTGAGCTGCACTATTGTGCTCTGCCTGTATAAAACAATGGGGGACAGGCTGCCTTGGAGCTGTTCTCCACCAGATGAATCCACTACTACACCTGGTCTACACAGTGGTTTTTAAGTCTCTCTATCATGATTGCTTGGATACTTGTTGGATTACGGAGATTCAGTACCTGCCCACTGCACATGCCTTGTCCATGATAATTGTGCTGTGTCTGAAGCTGTTGCATTCATGATTTTACATAATCCCCATTTTATACCAGTTAAATATTCAAGATACTGCATCCTCGTCTCCATTATGGTTATTCTTCTGATACTTCAGTTGGTTTCATATTCTTGGATGTAACTATTAAATTGTGAAATATACAGTATACATGAGGCTTTTAAGTACTGAATAAATCTTTACTTAATACATTTAATTGGCTTTTTTTTGTTTTTTGTTTTTTTCCTTGGCAAATTGAATGTGCTAACTGTTTTTTGTGTTGGCACAAATGTCCAACTTTGCTGTAATTTCAGAGCACTGTAAAGTTATGGCTTGTGCTTAAAAGAAGAATTTATGGGGGGGGGGCGCGTAGCCTAGCAGCACATGGAGTAAAACCTGTTTTCATAGAGCTCAGAGCTTTGGCCCGCTGGACTAAATAAAACCAGGGCAAAGATCATTAAGTTAATACCTTATCAGGATCGGATAGGACTGGTAAAGGGGTTGTTGCCCTTCGAATACTTTTTTCAGTTCAGTTGGTTTCAGTTCGTTCACCAGAAATAAAGACTTTTTCCAATAACTTTCTATTTTCTATGTGTTTTTCTAATACTGAAGTGTAAATCAGGTTTCTCATCTTCTAAAGCAGCTTTAGGAGGGGGGGGGGGTGGCTGACTCTCTATATTGTTTTAAATTGGTACATTAGGGGGCAGATTTATCAAGGGTCGAATTTCGAAGTGAATTGGATTACTTCGATTTGAATGTCGAAGTTTTTTTAAAATTTGAAAAAAATTTTTGAAATTCAAAGTTTTTAACTTTGAAAATTCACTTCGGCCCTTGGTAAATCTGCCCCTAGTTGTTACATTTCTTATCTTTGTCCCTGCTGAGCAGAATACCTGAGTTTCATTAAAGGCAGCTGTTAGAATTGATACAATAGTTGCTAATACAGATTCTGCTGAGAAATGCATCAGCTAAATGTTACGAAAGTCGCCAGGCGACTAAATCTCCCCGAATCTGCCTGTGTGCCCCTGCCCTTAATGAAATGTCCCAACTTTCTCTTTCATCTCCTGCACTGAACAGCCAGAAAAAGATACAAAGTTTCTAACTTAATTGGCTTTTTGGCAGAGAGCCCAGAATACATACTTATACTTACACTTTAAGATCAGACAGTCTCTTGGGAGAACTTAAGACTCACAGATTAAAGGGCAATTCACCTTCATTAGCAAAAATGTAATAACAAATAACCACAGAAATGCCAAATTTTATAAGATGGACATGGTAATTAGGGGGTGTGGCAAATATTTCGGCCCTTTCTATTTCCAAAATGTTGGGAGCTATGAAAAAGTGTCTGGTCAGTCTGTACAGAGAAATAAAATGAAAGTACAAAGCACAAAGTAGTTATCCAGAATGCTCTGCACTGGGGGTTTTCCGGATCAGGGGTTTTTCTGTTATTTGGATCTCCATGCCTTAAAGGAGAATGAAAGGTATCTTTAAATCAATATTGCAAACTGTTGCATTCGCCCCCCCCCCCCCCGAAGCACCCAATTTGCTATAGTTTACTTGTACCAGCACGTTGAATTAAATCACTGCTGCGGACTTTGTGGCCATCATCTTGGTGAAGCGTGTGTCATATCCTCGGTCTCCTGGTCCAACATTGCACTGTACCAAATTCATTCCTTCCCCATGACCCTGTCACATTATGCAGAACAAGAGTGTTTCTATTAATAAATCACTAAAAGAAGGGATGCAGCGAGTTTTAGGATTCGGCCGAATATTGAACCTGACCCTAATCTGCATATGTAAATTATGGGGAGAGGGGACGAAAGAGTGCTGTGCATGCGGTTACAAATCACGCTACTTTTTGGATTTGCATTGGGTTCAGCCAGGCAAACTAAATTCTGGATTTGATCCCTAATTAAAACATTAATTAAACCCAACTGGATGGTTCTGCCTCACATAAGGATAAATTATATCTCAGCTGGGATCAAGTACAAGTATGGGATCTGTTATCCAGAAACCAGTTATTCAGAAAGCTTTAAATTAAGGCCATCTCCCACAGACTCCATTTTATCCAAATTTTTCAAAATGATTTTCTTTTTCTCTTTAATTATAACAGTACCTTGTACTTGATCCCAACGAAGATTAATCTTTATTGAACACAAAACCAGCCTAATTGGTTTATTAAAGGGGTTGTTCACCTTTGAGAAAACTTTTATTATGATGTAGAGAATGATATTCAGAGACAATCTACAATTGGTTTTCATTTTTCATTATTGAAGGTTTTTGAGTTATTTAGCTTTTTATACAGCAGCTCTTCAATTTGCATTTTGAGCAATCTGGGAACTAGGGTTCTAATTACCCTAGCAACCATGCATTGATTTAAATAGGAGGCTGGGATGTGAATAGGAGAGGGCCTAAATAGAAGGATCAGTAATAAAAAGTAGCAATAATAATACATTTGTAGCCTTACAGAGCATTTGTTTTTTATAAGGGGTCAGCGACACCCATTTGGAAGCTGCAAAGAGTCGGAAGAATAGGGCAAATAACTATAAAAAAATAAATAATGAAAACCAATTGAAAAGTTGATTCGAATTGGCCGTTCTATAAAAGTTACCTTAAAGATGAACCACCCCTTTAATTGTTTACATGATTTTCTGGGAGACTTTAAGGTATGAAGAAATTATCCATTATCTGGAAAAACACAGGTCCCAAGCATTCTGGAGAACAGGTCCCATACCTGCAATGTTTTATTATTACAGAGAAAAGGAAAATAATTTTTTAAAAAGTTAATTATTTGATTAAAATGCAAAAGCTTAACTTACTTAGACAGGAAGCACCTTCTGCTACTTTCCTGCTCAGTTCTAAGGGTCCTGTAACACTGAGCAGTAGACTTGAGCAGGGTATCATCAAAAGATTCTTCCTACTGCCTTAAAATTGCCTAATCTGCCAGGTCAATATGTAGGGGGCACAAAGGTTACACATAAAAACCTCTAATAGGAAAGCACTTGAGTGATTGTTACATGGTCATTTGGTAGGGTATATGTCCCCTTTATCACTGGAGACAGGACTTAGCTGCAACAACATCTTTATCAGCAAGCCTCAGAAAATATTCCAAACTGAACTCTCTTTTTCTGCACCTAGTGCTCAACTGGACTTCAGCCACAAACTTTTACATATACAATTATGAAACCGGTTATCCAAAATGACCAGGTCACAAAATCTTCCGGATAAGGGATGTTTTGGCAAATTCTATCTGCATACCTTAATTCTGCTTAATATTATCCAATAGGATTGTTTTGCCACCAATATGGATTCATGCAGTTTAGCTAGGACCAAGTACAACGTACTGTTTCATTATTGTAGAGAAAAACAAAATTATTAAAATGGATTAAAAATTGAGTCTATGGGAGATGCCCTTCCCATAATTCAGGGCTTTCTGGAATACGGGTTTCAGGATAACAGATGTTATACCTTGCACCCCTCAACATGCTGCCTGTACATAAACCTAACCAGGGCACTGTACACCAGGAGCAGAAAGGAACATTGGTCTGTGTCAGAAAATGAATTAGGCACAGTACTCAACCGAGGGTGATGGCAAACTCTGCATTGTACTGTATTACAATACAGGTATGGGATCAGTTATCCAGAAAGCTCCAAATTACAGAAAGGCCGTCTCCCATAGACTCCATTTTATCCAAATTTTTTACAATGATTTCCTTTTTCTCTGTAATAATAAAAAAGTACCTTGTGATCCAAACTAAGATTTAATAACTTCTTACTGAAACCAACCTATTGGGTTTATATCATGTTTACATGATATTCTAGTAGATTTAGAGTAGAGACACACGGTCAGATTCAGGGAGTTAAGTCGCCTGGCTCAGTGCTGGAAGGTGAACAACCCCTTTAAGATATTTGTAATATAGTCAGCACTTGCCTGATTATCAGGTATCCCTTCTGGAGGAGGAGTCTAAACTAGGCTAGCAACGGGATGGCAAAAGCAGTGAAAGGGTGGGCAGCTTTAACTGCACGTCTCTGCCACACTGCTCTGCACCGTGTATTGGCCAATTAGATTAATGCAATGTAAATAAGTGAGGTCAACTTGGGCAGTAGCGCTTAACGCTGTGCTACTTTACTGCCCCTGATTTACTGCTGCGACTTTCCCTGACTCTCTCTCTTGGCACATAGAAGGGTAGTAACATTGGAAATACATCTGAACTACAGAAGATAGTCTGTAAGCAAGCTCCTCGCACCTACTCAATTGCTACATTAACATATCTGCATTATCTCAAATTACCTTGGAATTACCAAGGCCAGTTATAGGGCAAGGCAGAAGGTGCCCTCTTGCATTGCATGGGGCCCCACTTTAACTATATTCCTGATGGTATCTGGCCAAAACCAACCCAGCGTTGAGTAACGCAGTCACTTCTGTAACAGTAACACAATTATTGCTGTACCACTTTGTGAGCCCAGAGTATTCCAGTAACACATTCATTACTGTGCCAGTTACTGCAGTAATATAGTAACACAATCACTACTATACAAATAAATGCGGTAATCTAGTAACACAATCACTACTGTTCAAGTGAATGCAGTAATCTAGTAACACAATCAATACTGTACCAGTTAATACAGTAATCTAGTAACACAATCACTACTGTTCAAGTGAATGCAGTAATCTAGTAACACAATCACTACTGTACCAGTTAATACAGTAATCTAGTAACACAAGGAGTTAGTATAGTTATCTGCTAGACTAGCACAGCACACATTGAGTTTGTCTGACAAGACAGTGAAAATAAAGGGGAGGGGGATCATATATAATTTGGCATGATTGCTCCTCAACCTTTGATTCCCATGAACTTGATGATGCACATTACAAAGCAACAGCTGAAATCGGAATTTGGAAGCCAAGAACAATGGTGAGCAGTCAGGCAGTGAGAAGAGAGGCTGAGAAGCCAAATAAAGCCCCTGCTGCAGAGAGGCAAGTACCGGGGCAAGCGTTTCATAACAAGGAGTCGGCAGTCCCAGCAGCTGTTGTGTCTCCCCGGGGCATGACCCAGGCAAGTGGCTGCCGCTCTATCACCCCCAGTGTCGGTGTGAGTAACAGCAGCTTGTTGCATAAGAGTGAATCACTCACAGCTGGTCATACTGGGGACCTAATGAATCCGGACAGGGAAGCGGCGGCCGCGTATGGAAAACGCATAAATGCTGCAGCCTTCAACCTGTAGCGGCTCCCGACTGTTCTACAACTGCCAGCTTCCCCCTCCAGTTCCGCCACTCTCAGAAAGTGACAAATAACAGTGGGGCTGGGGCAGGAGGTCGGTGTAAATAGGTGCGAATGGGCGAGGTGCGGCCGAAATACAATACGAAGTGACAGACGCGGGGAAGGCAAAGGGAACCGGTGCTAAAGAGAAGGGGAGACAGGACAGGGGTGGAGAGTGGACAGGCGGGGCGCAGCTCATACAGAACGTGCACGGACAAGTCCTTACCGTTACATTCAGCCTCCGGGGCACGTCTGCGCGATGGGTGTGGCCCAGTCTCTTCATTCGTGGGAATCCGCAGCGCTGACCGGAGCCGGGAGCCTATAGTCACTAGTGACAGCACTACAGGCTGCATCAGCTCACGTGTAGGACGCACACTGACCTTTACCCCTCCCCACCCCATGCAGCTCCAGCTTTATAAAGTCTATATATGAGTGTGTGTGTGTGTGTGGGTGTGTGTGTGCCAAATGCCCCTCACACCAACCAAGCCATCAGGCCTGGAAGCCAACAACTTTCTTCAACTTGCCCAACACTCCTCCATTACCATATGCTCTTTGCTATCATATCCACACCACTGCCTTATCCTCACCCCCATATTACACTGGCATTGTATCCACAAACCCCATCCCAATGTAACCATCCTACCTGGCTGCCATGCCACCCTCCCACTGTACAACATGCCACACCCACTGTACAACATTCCGCCCTCCAACTGTACAACATGCCACCCAACAACTGTACAACATGCCACCCAACAACTGTACAAAATGCCACCCTCCAACTGTACAACATGCCACCCTCCAGGTCCAGACTGAGAATTAAAATAGGCCCTGGCATTTCAGGTACACAGAGGCCCAATCAGCCCACATAGAGGCCCAAACAGCCCCACCAGCCCACTAAATACTGACTTTCAATGGGACCTTATAGAAGCCCCTCTGGCATTTGCCAGAACCCACAGTCTGGGCCTGCCACCCTCCCACTGTACAACATGCCACATCTGCAATAACCAGCCACAGGCCTGTGCTATCCACACACATATCTGCCACTTCCCCCACTGCTTGCTACCCTCGGGCCTGCTTTATCTACAATACCAGCTTCCCACCAGCCTGACATATTCACAATCACTAGACTGCAGGCCACCTTCCTCATCTTCTTGCCACATTACTGCCCCCATACACTCTGCCTAATCCTCCATAACCAATAAATGATGCCACACTGACACCACTCAAATATACAATACCACATTCCACCCTAAAACCATGATACCAGTCAAATCCACAAATCAAACTCACTATGTCACCTGCCTGCCCTTATCTACAATTCCACAGTCCATCCTCCCACCATATCCACCCTCACATATCCACAATAACTACTACAAACTGCTACAGCAACACATTTGTTAGTAAGCTACCCCAATGCACTACACACACTACAGCATTCAAGCCATTACAGCTGCTAGCATACCATGTTGTAACATCCACCAACCTAATGATTCCATAAGATCACAAACCAACAACACCAGATTAAAGCTATAGCCTGCCTACCACACCTATTTACAGTTTAGTCCCTGCCATAGCACTTCAGCTACCTCCACAACTCCCTCCTCCACCCAGGGCCGGACTGGGAATAAAAAGCAGCCCGGGCAAAAAAATCAAAGCAGCCCACATGTAAACATGTGATGGTCTCGTACTCATCCACTCATATATTGGGGTACAATTGCAAAAAAGCTGCCTTTCTCACTTAAGTGTAATTAATGTAAAATATGTTAAAGATTCTGCTGCCTGAGCCTTTATGTGGTCAAAGAACCCCTCAGTGACTTCTAATATCCTTATCATTTACAATAGGGGGTACATTATCCCTTATAATACATGAGTGATACTCAGAGTTCCCTGTATAACTCAGCCTGCAGCCTTGTGTCTTTATATGGTCACAGAACAATCCCTCAGTGACTTCTAATATCCTTATCATTTACAGTAGGGGGTACGTTATCCCTTATAATACATGAGTGATACTCAGAGTTCCCTGTATAACTCAGCCTAAAGCCTTGTGCCTTTATATGGTCACAGAACAATCCCTCAGTGACTTCTAATATCCTTATCATTTACAGTAGGGGGTACGTTATCCCTTATAATACATGAGTGATACTCAGAGTTCCCTGTATAACTCAGCCTGCAGCCTTGTGTCTTTATATGGTCACAGAACAACCCCTCAGTGACTTATTTTCGGGAAGTTCAATGACAGTAAGGTTTGGCCACTAGTAAGCCTAGGTACACCTTCTTAATTATCTTGGGAGCAGCTCCCCCTTGAACTAACTATGCAGCGGCCCCTCGGGCATTTGCCCGTATGGACAGATTGCCAGCCCGGGCCTGGGACCTGTTATCCAGAATGCTTAGGACCTGGGGCTTTCCGGATAATAGACCTTTCCATCATTTTGCTCTTGACACCTCAAGTCTACTAAGAAACAATTTAAACCCAACTGAATTGTTTTGCTTCCAATAAGGATTAATTATATCTTAGTTTAGATCAAGTACAAGGTACTGTTTTATTAATACACAGAGAAAAAACTTTTTAAATAATTTGAATTAAGTGATTAAAACTGTGGCCAATGGGTGATGGACTTCCAGTAATTAGGAACTATTTGGCAATGGATCCCATACCTATATACGGTCACTCCTCACAGTGCAGAAATTTAGCTCTGATTCTTGATTGTTTGTTCATCATTGGCTTCAACTAAATCAGCTTCTTGACAGTGGCTTTTATACATTGCCCCGGTAACTTTGGAGAAAAGATAAGCCAAAGTACATACAGCTTATAACAAACTGCTGGGTATTTTCCAGCAATAGCAAGCCAGATATGTATGTACAGAGTATTATAGAAGGAAAATTGTTTCACACTTGGGGATGCCAAATGTTAGGCACCCCCAATTGAATGTATTGACTTACCTGAAACCTTGGGCCGGTGCTACTGTCAGCAGAAAACTGCACCGGCCCGGGGTTATTCCAGTGAGCACCACGGAGCGATCCTCTTCTGTCTTCTTCTTGCAACTGCACATGCGCATTAGAGTGAAAGCCGAACTTTAACTAAAAAGTCGGCTTTTTCATTCTACTGCACATGCGTCTGCCCCGGGAAAGAAAGAAGAAGCCGGAAGAGAAGCGATCTGTGGTGCTCACTGGTATAATCCCGGGCTGGTGCAGTTTTCTGCTGATAGGAGCACTGGCCCTGGGTTTCAGGTAAGTAAATACAATCACTTGGGGGTGCCTAACATTTGGCACCCCCAAGTGTGAAACGACTTTCCTTCTCCTTTAACTTTTTCATAATGATTTTGCTACAGCTGCAAAACACCCTTCAGTTATATAAATACATTTCCAAAGCTCCCATGCCACTTTCAAACAGGGAAATCAAATAATGCACATTAAACACTTGGGAGAGAAGGTGAGATGGCACTACCATCACTCTACTGAACAGTACCAGGGCCACTGGGTTTTTTTAACTCAGTTCTTTGCATTGTAGGATGGCAGACGATCATCATCTATTAAATTGGATGCTAGCAGCTTGCTGGACCTGACAGGGGACTGTTTTTGCCATTGGCGGCCCATGTCCTACTGTACTTCTGAGGAATGGCCAATATTAAGTTGCAGCTGCCGGAGAGTGCTAGGAATTGTACTTTAACAATAATTGACAGGCTGCGGGTTTCTCAATACTATCTTTCTTAACTTTCGCCATTTTGCTCTGTTGTCTATACTATATGTACTATCAGGGGCGTAACTATAGAGGAAGCAGACCCTGCGGCTGCAGGTTGGCCAGAAGGTTTAGGGGCCCCATAAGGCCCTAATTCAAATAAAGTTTCAATTAACATTGGGAAAACAAGTAAACCTCAACATTTTTGGGGCCTGAAAAATAATTTGCTGTGAGGCGCAGTAATATCTACTTATGCCACTGTGTACTATCCCCAGTCCTCCAACCTATATATGCTTCTCTTAGGGGCCCCACTATGTGCAGGACTGGTGTGTTTGGCCCTATGAGGTCCTATTAATGAAAGCTCTGGCTTCATTTAGCTGACTGGGGGTAACTGCCTCTTCCTACTTTCACCTGACACAGATCACAAACAGGCACTTTTATGCATGAAAACAACAGCAGCCATTTCTGACCCTCTAGTGGAACTCTTGAATCGACATCCTGGGAAATTGCCAACCCTGCATTAAAATAACTATTTTCCAGAAACATGATATTGTTCCTTAGAGGCAGAAAACACAAACAAGCAAGGCGTGAAATGCATATCTTCAGAATCAAACTGACACTGACTTTTTGGTAATAGAAGGTTGCAGCGTCTATGAGACATGGTTACCTTCAGTGCAGGGACGTGCTTGGGACACGCATAGATGGAAAATACGCACAACTGAGGGCCCAGCGCTAGGTGCCGCCGATATCTCCAGTACTCCCTCTGCAGTCTGCATGTGCGCGCATACACCTGCATGTGCGCGCATACACGCTTGTGAGTTTTTTTCTGCAGGAGCGGGTCCGGGCCCCCCAGTGGCAAACTATTGAGCATCTCCTGTGCGTGCATGCACGCGCATAGACGCGCATCCACGCTTGCAAGTTTTTCGGTTACAAGAGGGAGAGCAGGAGCGGTCTGGGCTGGTGGGGCCCAAAAGAGCCTGGGTCCACCGGCCCAATGCGATCCTGTGCGAGCGGCCCACTTGAACTAACTATGCAGCGGCCCCTCGGGCATTTGCCCGTATGGACAGATTGCCAGCCCGGGCCTGCCTCCACCACATACATTCCTACCACACCCATGATACCACCCTGCCTTCCATTCTCCAGGATCTATCAATATATTCCTCAAAACCCACCTTCTTATACCCAGTCTACTATATCGACTAACTGCTTGGGTTTAATATGATTTCCAAGGTCTGACTTTAGCCACCAACCTGCCTACCACACCCACTAGCCACCCAGATACATTCATTTTCATGATAAAGGCAAGCAGCCTCACACAGCAGCTGTCTGGCTAGTAAACTGCTATGCCATATATCCAGCTAGCATAGGGATTTTACTAACACTAACCATACTGTACATGTTGTATATAACCTGCAGAGCCTGGCACACCCAGTCTCCCTCTCAATACAATCCAAGCAGCACTACTATAAACTTCTCTACGTCCTACTGGGCCACCACATTGTATTATCAGCTCCTCACTGTATTACCAGCATATAGCAGTTCCCTTTAACTGTCCATGCGTCACCACCTTACTCAGCAACTCTCTGCCACTGACCAGCAGCCCCCACTCACCTCCCTTTATAGGGCGATCTCATTATGGCTGCGCTCTCTAAACTACCCCTCCCAGCATCCTCTAGCAGCACGAATGTCTAGTGGGATCACCAGGGACCCAGTTCAGCCACAGATAGAGCTGAATGTACCACACCCAGAGCCATTGCAGCTCACTCACCTATCCCAAAACCCCCAGTCGTATTGCACAAGCCATAGCAATCAGCGGGGCTGTCAAAACCACTGCCCTCCAGGGTCTGTGAATGGCTCAACCCTTTTGTCCCCGAGGCTTTCAGTGGTGCTGCTGGGAAGTGTAGTGCCTCAGATTGTGGGCAGCTTGTTGGCACATTCCTAGTAACACACAATCAACCGCATTCTCCCCACCCAGGCTAGCGCTCAGTCTACTTGCACATGCCCCACACACCCCACCCCGATCGCATAAAACCCTCTTATAAGGACCAATTCCAAACGGTATGAATAGAGATCAGGGCTGCCGAACACACCGCCGCCGGGATGGCAGAAAACATCGGGCTTCTCTAGTGACCGCTCCCACTCGTTGACCTGTCCTGTCTCCCCGCAACTCCCAGCGAGCCGGCTCCAAACTCCGATCAGCTGGCAAACTGATGACGCAAAGAGACTAAAACCGGCCGCGCCCAATCAGCGCAGGAGCTACCCACCCTCCTGAATAATTAATACCGAGGGGAAGGATCTGTCACGCCCCCTTCTTATTACCAAAGGACACGCCCTCTCGCCACGATTGACGCTGCGTCCTGTGCAGTGACGTGTCCAAGTTCTAGTAAATCCCCGCCTATCATTTCCCAAACGCAGCCAGTGATTGATGTTTTAGAAATGTCCCGCCGCGAAGGACGGTGGAATATGTAGTCCGCTATTGTTTCCCTGTGCCTATGAATTGGCATTTTAAAGCAAGGATTCCATGGGCCAAACTGTGAGATTATCAGCGCGTCCCGTGATCGTCACTGGGGGCGGGGCTTCGTGTTGTAGTTTCTCGCAGACAAATGACAAGGAGTCTGGCGCGCTAATAGATGTCAGTGCTGATCCAGATTGCGCTCATTAGCTTCCCAGTACTGGCTAGTGAGGCGGTAGCACTTTCCTAGAATTCGCCCTGTGGAAAGCCTGTTTTATAATTTGCTGGATTCTCTGTCATTGTACTAATAGGGGAGTGAGTGACTAGTGAGTTAGATACGAGGAATGGCAAAGGCCAGGCTGGAATCAGATGGGGTGTGGAGCCAGTATTACTCACAGCTGGGCCTGAGCACGAACTAGAGAAGTGATCTCTGCTGAGCAATCTGTATGTCATTTATCCACCCCTGCTGGTTTAGCCATTTAGCTTTAGTCTTTGTCACTTGTGCAGTGGAAGTAATGCAAATATCCAAAACAATTGACACTATTGGGGTGCAGGGATTGAGATGGTACCAGGCAGGCCCGGACTGGCAATCTGTGGGTTCTGGCAAATGCCACAAGGGCTGCTATAAGGTGTCCTAGAAAGTCAGTGTTTAGTGGGCTGGTGGGGCTGTTTGTGCCTCTGTGTACCTGAAATGCCAGGGCCTATTTTAATTCTCAGTCTGGACCTGGTACCAGGGGCAAGAGGAGGGCCAGTATTGCTCTATATAGGAATAATTAGTGGGATGCAGGGACTGAGATGGTATCAGGGGTCAGAGGAGGGCCAGTATTGCACTACGTGTGCATAATTAGAGGTTGTAGCACCAGAAGTAGGCCTCATATGACAATACTGTGCCATAGCTAGTGGGGTGCAGTGGTTGACATGGTGCCAGAGGCCCTCGGATACCCCATATGGCAATGCTGGGGCATAACTAGTGGGGGTTCCAGGGGGCCAAGATGGCACCAGGCATTTCAGGAGATTCCATGGACACAAACACAATTAACTTTTGCTGTAGTTAAAAATTCAAATTATTGCAATTTAACTTGTCCAAAGACCTACACACAGTCATAGCAGGCAAGTGGCAGAGATAGGAAACTGAATTAAGAAATGGGATAATTGGTACAGTGACACGTTTTGTTTCATGGGGCTCTTGAGTTTCAAATTACATTCTGACTGTACATACATCCTACCCCAAACTACACAAACTGTTAATAATTAGTAGTCTATGTATTGCCACAGGGGCTGGTTATATTATGAAGGGGGTCAAAAATGTAGATACCCCAGAGTCCTAGATGGAGAAAATGCCTTGCATACATTTTTTAATTCTAATAATATGTAGAACAGTGAAAGGAAATATGAAAACTACAGCGACCCACCCCCCCCCCCATTTGAAAGCTTGAAAGATTCAAAGGAAGAAGGCAAAAAAAGTATAAAAAAATACAGAAGACCAATTGAAAAGTTAGCTTTAGCCATTCTATAAAATATTAAAAGTTATCTTAAAGGTGAAACACCCCTTTATGTATATGTCTTTCCAGATAAGAAAGTAGAGACCTGTTAGGGTTCATGGAATAATAGAACATATGCATGGTCCCTGGGATATAACCCCTCAGATATGGTGTGTTCTTGTGCAGACCTCTTCCCAAAAAGGCTACAGAATGGCACAATATCAGAATATATATATATATATATTGTATATATACTTTATGTTCAGTGTTCGCCCTCTTACCAGATCAGAGACGATTTTGGGTGCAAGTGTCAAAGTTTGTCATACAGATTAGCAGAATTAGTGAATTAAATGTGTTTTATATTCCATGCATATTCAATGTTTCGGCCCACATTAGGGCCTTTTTCAAGTGTGGGCCGAAACCTTGGATATGCATCGAAAATAAAACACATTTAATTCACGACAAAATGGATAGGGATGTAGCGAACGTCGGAAAAAAAGTTCGCGAACATATTCGCGAACTTGCGCAAAAATGCGAGCGGTTCGCGAACGGTTCGCGAACCCCATAGACTTCAATGGGAAGGCGAACTTTAACATCTAAAAAAGACATTTCTGGCCAGAAAAATGATTTTAAAGTTGTTTAAAGGGTGCAACGACCTGGACAGTGGCATGCCAGAGGGGGATCAAGGGCAAAAATGTATCTGAAAAATCTGCCTGTGTGTGCTTGGAAGAGATAGTGTAGGGGGAGAGCTGTTAGTGATGCTAGATGGCAGTTGGTTGAATAACACACTGGGCAAAAAATGCCTACAGGGCAAATAATGCCTAAAAGGTCAACTTATACACTACTACAGCGGTAGTAAAATAAAAAAAAGTAAAATAAAAAAAAAATGAATATTAAAAAAAAAAAAATTAAAGTTGGTGCTGCTGAACTACTAGGAGCAGCAGATTAGCACACCAGTCCCACTCCCCAACACTGCTAGACTAATAGCACTGGGCTCTTATAGTAGTAGTAGTAGTAGTAGTAAAACAACAAAAAAATAAATAAAAGCAGTCCTTACAAGGACTACTGTTATTGCAGCAGTCAGCAGATGAGATCAGAAGCAGGACAGCTGCCCACTGCAGCTACATACAGAGCACTGCAGTAGAAGGTAGATTACTAGCCAGCAAAGCTACCTAAGCTTAAATGTCCCTCAAACCCCTGCAGACTTCTGTCCCTCCAATAACAGAGCAGTATCAACACGATTACTAGCCAGCAAACTTTCAACTGTCCCTGAAATCACTAACAGGCAGCAGCTCTCTCCCTACACTATCTCTTCAGCACACACAGGCAGAGTGAAAAAAACGCTGCAGGGCTTCGGTTTTTATAGGGAAGGGGAGTGGTCCAGGGGAGAGCTTCCTGATTGGCTGCCATGTACCTGCTGGTCTGGGGTGAGAGGGCAAAAAAAAAGCGCCAACAATGGCGAACCCAAAATGGCGAACGTCGCGCGATGTTCGCGAACTTCCGGCGAGCGCGAACACCCGATGTTCGCGCGAACAAGTTCGCCGGCGAACAGTTCGCGCCATCTCTAAAAATGGAACATGGGTCCTTCTGCTAATATATATATTAGGTATTATATTAGGTATATATATTAGGTATTCTGAGTGCACCGATTAATTTTGTTTTGTGTATATATATATATATATATATATATATATATATAGATATATATATATATATATACATACATACATACATACAGTCATATGAAAAAGTTTGGGAACCCCTCTCAGCCCGCATAATTCAGTTGTATGAAAATTAATCAAATGTGAAAACTGACTGTAAAAAAATTTGGATACCCTTGTAATTTTGATAATTTGACTGCATGTAACTGCTCAATACTGATTACTGGCAACACCAAATTGGTTGGATTAGTTCGTTAAGCCTTAAACTTCATAGGCAGGTGTGTCCAATCATGAGAAAAGATATTTAAGGTGGCCAATTGCAAGTTGTGCTTCTGTTTGACTCTCCTCTGAAAGGTGATAACATGGGATCCTCAAAGCAACTCTCAAAAGATCTGAAAACAAAGATTGTTCAGTATCATGGCTTAGGGGAAGGCTACAAAAAGCTATCGCAGAGGTTTAAACTGTCAGTTTCAACTGTAAGGAATGTAATCAGGAAATGGAAGGCAACAGGCACAGTAGCTGTAAAACCCAGTTCTGGCAGGCCAAGAAAATACAGGAGCTGCATATGCGGAGGATTTTGAGGATGGTTACCAGTGGCGTAACTAGATATTACTGGGCCCCACAGCAAATTATTTTTCAGGCCCCCAAAATGTTTAGAGGTTGACTTGTTTCTCCAATATTTATTGAAATTGTATATGAATTAGGGCCTCGTGGGGCCCCTATACCTCCTGGGCCCCCCTGCAGCCGCAGGGTCTGCTTCCTCTATAGTTACGCCCCTGATGGTTACTCCAAAGAATTAAGTGGGGTTCCCAAACTTTTTCATATGACTGTATATATAAGATCAGATAATATACCATTGTTAATATTTTTGAACAATAGTTGGAGTTTAGAAGGTGTGTGTTACCATCTTGTGCTAATCTTATACTTTAATTCTTGTTAATGGTTACATCTAGAGCTTCTGAGAAGTTTTGCCATCAAGTCGCCAACCTGTTACTCCTCCAGTTGAGCATAAAGTTCTCTGGATCAGGTTTTGTTATTGGAAGTGGTGGAGGACCAAACAGTAGGTAATTGCAATTTTTTATATAAATGGGATATAACATGCCTTGAAGTAGTTTGGGTCATACATGGGGATTGAACCAAGTAAGAGCACATCCTACTGCTAGAGAGCCTCCAAGACTTTGAAAGTAGTGTGCTATCTGTGCATATTTCTAAATTAGTTGCAATTTGTTCTTGGGACCAAGTGTCCAATTATTAAAAAATTATGGAATTTATGTTTTTCACTCTATGTGCCAGTCCTTCAAATAATTAAGTTTCATTCCCAGGGTGGTGAAGGTGAAATTTACCAAATTTTTCAGAAATAACATACAATTCGAATTTTGAATAAAATCCAATTTATTATATTAGATTAGAGTTTTAAAATAAATCACATTACTCTAACATTTGACCATTGATAAATAACCCCCATCGTGTCTTAGCAAAGCCAATTATCACTACTTTCTATTTTGTAGCCATGACAAGTAGCTGCTACTGGTAGCTTTGTGTGTCTTCACCCTTAGGTGTATATTTATCAAAGAGTGAAGTTAGAGATCACCACAGTCCTCTAGAGTGAAATTCCACTCTCCATTAATTTCTATGGGATTTTTAACATTTATAAGAGTATTTATCAATAGGTGAAAGGCAAAGTTCCTCCTTTCATAAATATGCCTTTCAAAATCCCATAGAAATGAATGGCGGAATTTCACTCTAGATTACTGTGGTGATATCTAACTTCACTCTTTATTAAATATACCCCTTAGTGTTGCCACAATTTAGGAAATACAAAATGAATGTCATTGTATGATATCATGGCAGTGATGGGTGTACAATAATTAAAAAGGGTGCCCACATAATTTTGGCTATATAGTGTACTGTTCACATACCATAGCTCACATTTACCTTACTAGAACCACAAGGGGTATGATCTGATGTTTTTAGAGGTGCAGAATACAGGCATGACTGTAGTCAGAAATATAACATTATCTGCAATACTATTTCCCAGAACTCACAGATCTTGTTTTACAGCCGAGAATGCTCTACACCATATACATTTTGACTTTTTTTTATTACATGATACGGCCTCTGTAATGGAAAAAAGCAATGTAATATCACTTTGTCAGAATATATTGATTATAATGAGGATACACTTTCCCAACAACATTGAGGCCAAACTGCACAACTCCTATTGGCCTAACATTTTTACCTTACTAAGTGTGCTGTGGAATATGTTTGCACTTTATAAATAGTAGTGCAATTTACGCACTACGTTCTCCCACGCAAGAGCCGGAAGTCGTCCTGGCGTTCATTCCCCCGGTGTGTTGTCTCCACTTCATTACACCAGTGCAAGAATTTACATACTATCACGGCTACTAATCTCTGAGATGGGTAAAAGAAACAAGAAAAAAGGCTCCCCGACTAAGCTGACAGAGCAAGGATGCAGACACAGTGGTAAGGCCCTAAGATGGCGATGAGAATGAAATGTCTTGTGCAGCCTCTCCAGCTTTTCCATAGCATAACGCACAGTACAGAGAGCAAAGCCCAACTGACTCAAAAGAAGGTCTTGCAACCGGCACCCTGAAAAGCTTGCTCAACGCACTTCACAAAGATATACAGTGCGACATTCAGAAAGCAATAACTGGCTCACAGTTGTGCTCATAAGTCTATATACCCTGGCAGAATTTATGATTTAATAATATTTCAGAGAATAAGGGTAGTTTGTGTAGTGATTATGGTTTAAAAAGAGTAAACACAGTTGTTTGACAATAAATGGCTTCAGTAAACCACGAACCATGAGTGAAAGAAAAGTTTTTGTGTCATTCCTATTCTCTGAAAAATGGTTAAGAAACCATAAATTCTGCCAGGGTATATAAACTTATGAGCACCACTGTATGCACAGAACTAGTGGACATCGGAGATAGAACAGCGCACCTAGAAAGCAAGATGGGGGAATTAGTAGGCTTGCACAACAAGGTCATAAACCTCACGTCGGCATTAGAAGAAAAAATTTCAGCGCTGAAACAACAAATGGCCGACATGGAGGACAGATCACGCCGAAACAATGTGAGACTAAAAGGCATACCAGAGTCCGTAACTGCAAAAGACTTGACTGCGTATGTACAATCTTTTATTTCCACAGTCCTCACTATTGTAACAAAACCAGATTTGATACTGGACAGGGCCCACAGACTACCAAAGGCGAAAAATGCGCAGTGGCAGCCTCTAGAGACACTATCGTATGGGTCCACTTTTACCACATTAGAGAGAAACTGCTCCGAGAACACCGCACCACTCAAAATATGCTGAAGATTAACAAAGATATTTCCCCTCTACTCTGATCTATTAAAGGCAAAGGAGAAATGAATTTGCACAAAAAAAAGCAGCGCTCTGGACACTCAAGATCATGTACAGGTGGGGTTTTCCCACTAAGCTCATCGTCACAAGGAATGGAAGCACAACAGTGATGTTGAAACTGGAGGAAGCCTGGCAGCTCTTCCCAACATGGGGCATTCCCATAGAGCAACCAGCTCCTAACACACCAAGGAAAAGTCGACCCAAACTAGGCAACAGACTGGGCAACACAAAGGGCCACCGCTAGCCGATTACCACGAGCAGCAGTCCATCAACAAGGGAACCGGAATTGGTAACAATCAGCTACATGATGTACTTTACCCATTACAATGTTTGGGCCCTAGCTCGGGCTACAGAAACGGTCTCTCCACATAAAAAACTAAATTTGGATTACTATACCTCAAAGTACCCATCCCCCTGTAATACTTTGAGTCTGCTTAATAATATAAGTACTGAAGCTCCTTAATACAGTTGATGCAAACAGACCCCCATATATATGGGAATCATGAGGAAAATTGTATTCCCCATATGTGTAAATAGTTGGCATAGAGCCAGATTTTGGTTAAAAAATATTTTTTATTTTTTTTTTTATGGTGTGCAATCTCTCTTAATTTTTTGGTTATATGCAATGTATGATCAAATGTATATCAAAATAGTCAAGGGGTTCTCGCCACAGAAACTCGCCAACTCCTATATTCCAAATATGGCGCCTAAATGCATTTCTATTAATGCAAAAGGCCTGAACTCTCCATTTAAAAGATCCAAATTATTACATGAAGCCTTTAGAGCCAAAGGGGATATTATATGGATACAGGAGACACACTTTAACAGCGACTCCAAACCCACCTTTGGGAACAAACAATATCCAATGATGCTATTAGCGTCAGCCCAGGAGAAGAAAAAAGACGTAGCCATACTAATAAGTAACCACAGAAACTTTGACATTAAAAACCATGGCGAGACCCCCCCAGGGCAGATATTTAATTGTTATAGGGACCATAAGAGGAGACGCATATACGTTGCTCATTCTTTACACTCCTAACAAAGGACAGCACAGGTTCATAGCAGGTGTTTTACAACAATTAGAAGCATTAAAGAAGGGAACTATCATCATTGCAAGTGATTTCAATCTAATACAAAATCCAGAAACTTACAAAGAGGAAGAAATAGTAACATCAAAATAACACGCAACCCTCTAGGCACCCCATAGCAAAACTTATATCATCATATTTTGACCCATGGAGAGTGAAATATCCAAACCAAAAAGATTACCCATAATTCTCTCCAGTACACTTAATGTACTCGAGAATAGACTTTTTCCTAGTAGACCAGTACACACTACAAAATGTTACTGAAGCAGCCATAGGACCCATAAATCAGGTCTGACCATGCCCCCACATCACTAGTACTCATGCAGACCCACCAAACGAATCCGATCAGATTTGCAGAAAATAGAACTAGGCCTTAGAAAGTTAAAAATTAGGAGTTACTATAAAAGAAATCAAATAGAAGTACTAGCTAAACAAATTAAAAACCTACGAATAAGTATCCTAGATGAGAAAAATCAGTCAATCCATAACCCAAAACACATAGCAGATAGGTTTGCTAGATTCTACCACAAGCTATATATCTTGAGAGAAGACCCTGCTACTTTCCAACCCTCTAACCAGGATATAAAAAGTTTTCTGCAACAAACCAACCTCACCAGCGAGCTAATATGTATAAAAAAATTACTGCTACAGAAGTAGAAAAGGCCACACAAAAAGCCCCGGGCCCAGATGGATACGCGGCCATATACTATAAAACGTATGCAGATCTCTTGATACCACACTTGACACCGCTCTACAACCACGCTGCTGAAAACCAACGCTTCCCAAAAGAGATGTTAGAAGTGCACATTTCACTAATTCATAAAGAGGGAAAAGATCCTAAACAATACTTACAGGTCGATCTCCCTATTAAATATAGATTTCAAGCTTTACTACAGTATCCTAGCCTCAAGACTGCAGGGAATTCCAACAGACATAATCTCTATAGACCAAGTAGGCTTTGTAAAAGGTTGGCAGTCTAGTAGAAATTCTCAGCAATGCTCAACTAGGAAAAGGACTTTAACCTATAAATATCAATAGAGAATTGATGGAGAGCCATATGACAACTGAAAATACACACAAGCTGTGCGGACCACCTTGAAAACTACTCCACATTACTGCATAGGTGGTACCTAACACCAGAGAAATTGGCCTAAATCTACCCAGGGACATCACCGCTGGAGAAACTGCAAAAATAAAGGGTCTGTGTTACAAATCTGGTGGAACTGTCCTAGGCTACAAGAATTTTAGAAATCAGTGTTCTATATTATTACTAAATCCCTCTACATCAATCTCCCACAAACCCTTAAGCTGGCCATAGATGCAAAGATCTGATCGTAGGAATCATCGTACAATCAGACTTTCCCATCTCCCAACCTGCCACTAACCATTCCGATCAAATAAAGTACAAAAGAACAGATCAGCGGATGTTCTGCCCCTGACAGCAATCGTACGAAAGTTATGTCCGACTAAATCTAGTGACAGTCTCACACTGAAAATCGTACGATCGGCAATACATGCAGAGATATTATCTGCAGACAAATTTTTTAACCTGTCAGATCGACCAAACGACCGATCTCCGCCGGGCGAAAAATGCCGGGACTCTCCACACACGGTCCGAAAATCATATGAATCCTCGATTCGTACGATCAGATTTTTGCGTCTATGGCCAGCTTAGGTTTAGCCCTACTTGGCGAATTTCCAGAACAGGGAGATACAATGAAGGAGAAAATCCTAACCCACATCTTAATAGCAGCAAGGAGACTAATTGCCAGAACTTGGAAGAAACTGGAGATCCCAACATACAGTCATAAAATAGGAGAAATTGACTCTAACATACAATTTGAGAGGGCAGCGCTAAGGGCTAGAAATCATCCCCTTAGTGACAATCGAAACTGGGAACAATGGAGCAAATTCTGCACCGCCTCAAAAACCCATATCCCCTATACTCTTGCTATGTGATATGCTTATCAATGACGAGATTGCACACCAACTGGTTTATTTTCGTTTATTTCCATTATTGTTGTTTTTCGAGTTTGGTTGATTTTGGTGAATTGTTCCCCAACCCCCCCCCTTACAAGAATATAATAAAAGCTTAGCTAACTACAGGCCAGGTTACCACCAATGTTGTGGAATTTGGTGCACAATCAAGTGGAAAACTGTTACACTCAGGAAATTTAAATATGATCAATCAGTGATTTCATTTGTGTCACTCCCTGAAATAATGAACCCCCATGTAAAATATGATTATATTAGACGCCAACTTGGTGTTTCATGACCTGTATTCAACCTCATGCCTTTACATGGTCATGGCACTTTTTTGTGGCATATCTTTTTATTTTACGGTACATTATTCACTATATAACATATCTGGAGATCTGTAACAAGTAATGCTGAGTACCTGAGTAATCCAGCACCCCTGGATAAGGTAAAAGTAAATGCCCTCGGTAAAGCTTACTTCTTCAAGTTAACCTAGCTCAGCCTCACCATCCCAGGCCTTTATCTTGCCTGGGATAAGGTTATAGGTATAAATTTGCAACTGGCGCGGTGGGATGCCTTTGATGCCAGAGTAACCAATCTCTGCATCAAATACAAATCAGCTAGCTAAACCTCGTCACTGTTGTTAGTTAGGTTCAGTCCTTTTTGTAGGGGTACTGTCATCACACAGAAATATTGCTCCAGAAGACCCCGAGCTAAGCTCTTCTTCAGTGGTTTTCCCTCCTAAATTCTAGTTGTGGAAATGTCCACCTTCTTCAGATAATAATATATAGTTATAGGATCCTTTTTTTAAAGTCTACTAATTATAACGTGCAATTTATATATTTGTCAAATCATTAATTACCCATCTCTGCCTTAAAGTGACTCTGATTTCAAGGTGAACCAACCTTTAACTCCTAGAGGGCACCATAAAGTGGTTTGAATATTGTTTAAAAGGAACTTCACATCTCAGCAATAGTGTAGCCGTAGTGTTATGTGTGTGAAACTCACCCTGGGCATGTGCCCATGGGTGCCTATATATATATTTAATGGTTCTGGACTTAAAGGATACAGTCACCAGGGGTGGCTAAAGTTTTGCCTGCATCAATGTTCTTACTGTGCCTCATGGCAAAAACCCATCTGGTTACAATTGTTTAGTTCTTCAAACAACTGGGTAAACCAGAGTCTTCTATACCACTACCTATTCTAATGCCTCCCACTGGTTTCATCACATGTAACAAAGGAAGCTGGAACCAAGCAGGATAACTGGTTGTGTGGAAAAATACATTGGTGCAGTTATTCACTTGATTTCAGCTTCCTTTGTTATATATGATTTAACCATGCAAAAATTATACTCCATTATATACTACTGGCACATTCACTATAAAGAGAATTGTAAATACCATTACTTACATTATACACAACCATGGTGCATTCATATTGCCCACAACTAGCAGTATTATGGAAATGTAATATTTTGAAGATAGTATTGCAAGTGAGATTTTACTCTGTTTTATACATATTGACATGTAACACTGGCTTCAGTTACTAGAATCTTTCTACCCTGCTGTTCTGTACCAGGCTTCAATATGGGCCTATGGTGTTATACTGGAAATGGCACAGAACTGTGGGACTTGTTGACTGCAGGCAGGTGCACATGCCACTTTGGCAGTTGGTTACTGAGGTCAGCTGATCACATCACTGTGGCAGTTAAATCAGTTGGGATTTGTTCTCAGACCAGAGCAGAGCGACTTTTACCTGGGATATTTTTCAGAGTGAAAATGGCGAATATTTCATCCATGGAGTACAAAATTCTTTTAGATTCCGTTCCTCCAGCCAGGAGTATGAAGAAGACCCCATTCCAGCCCCTTAGCTGTGACGTTATGTCTGAAGAAAGGGTGAAGAAAGTGGCAAATGGGAAGATCAACCGCAACATCGAGATGAAGAGAAAGAGAGATGTTGAGGAGCAAGGACATCAGCGTAAAAAAGTCCACTATCAGAACATCATGACAAGAGAAGAAGAAGAGAAGAAGAAAGAAGAGAAGAAGAAAAAGAAGAAAGAAGAGAGGAAGAAAAAGAAGAAAGAGAAGAAGAAAAAGATGAGAGAAGAGAAGAAGAAAGAGAAGAAAGAAGAGAAGAAAGAGAAGAAGAAAAAGAAGAAGAAAAAGAAGAAAGCAGAAAAGAAGAAAAAGAAGAAAGAAGAGAAGAAAAAAGCAGAGACAAGGAAAAGACCCCTAAGCATGGAGGGCTACACTAAATCAGAAGGTAAGATAAAGTTTAGTACAGAAAAATACTTCAATAATTAATTGAATTATTTGTATTTATTGTGCAGTATATGAATATCTTCTGAATACAGCTATTTTGGCATAATAGTGGGGGGGGTGTTGTAGAGACACGATAGCTGTAAATGTTTACTGGTAGTGGGGAAACCATAAACTGTCTTGGAGGGAAAAAAGTTGTTTCCATAGGTAAATTAAATATAGACCTGTAACAAACATTGTTATTGTCCCATTTGTTTGAGCAATCATATTGCTGCTCTCAAATACCTCCCCAATGGTACAGTCTGCAGACATTTGATTGCTTACCACTAGATATTTTCCACAGAATTGCTTTGCTCATTTCGAACCCTTATAAGACCTGGGAGTAATGATAAGGTAAAGAGAGTCATGTAGCCAATTAGTGCAATATGTCTGCAGGTGCCTGTGTCTAACAGAAATAACGGACAAGTGTCTCAGTAGCAGTTTATTTAGAGAGGAGGGATGATGATGTCATTGGCAGCCATGTTTGTACTCCAATCAGGAGCTCACAGGAACTTATTCTGAAGGGAAAAATAACAGCGGAGATTTGATTTTTCTATGGTCACAGAATGTATATACTCTGCACATACTGTGCACATAACATGGGG
This sequence comes from Xenopus petersii, assembly GCA_038501925.1. NCBI lineage: Eukaryota > Metazoa > Chordata > Amphibia > Anura > Pipidae > Xenopus > Xenopus petersii. Next base: position 150,677,859 of record CM076674.1, read on the forward strand.
TAAAGATAAGGAAAAGAGAGACAGCTAATATTTGTCATGTAGGCAATTTGTGCAAAATGTCTGCAGGTGCCAGTGTCTAACAGAAATAACGGACAAGTGTATCTGTGTCTCAGAAGCAGTTTAGCAATTATTGGCAGCCATGTTTGTACTCCAGTCAGGAGCTCCCAGGCACTTATTCTGAAGAGAAAATGACAGTGCAGATTTGATTTGTCTGTGGTCAGGCAATGTATAGAACATATATAGACTCTGTACATACTGTGCACATAACGCATATTTGTATATGTGTTTCAGTAGCAGCTTATATAGAGAAGAGGGTAGGGATGTTGATGTCATTGGCAGCCATGTTTGTACTCCAGTGAGGAGCTCCCAGGAACTTATTCTGAAGAATAAAATGACAGCGGAGATTTGATTTGCCTGTGGTCAGGCAATGTATAGAATATATATAGACTCTGCACATACTTTGCACATAACGCATATTTGTATCTGTGTCTCAGTAGCAGCTTATATTGAGAGGAGGGTAGGGATGTTGATGTCATTGGCAGCCATGTTTGAACTCCAGTCAGGAGCTCCCAGGCACTTATTCTGAAGAATAAAATGGCAGCAGAGATTTGATGTTTATGTGGTCACAAATTGTATATACTCTGCACATACTGGGCACATAACGTGGGGTCACTATAGGAGTTATTTACTTTATAGAATGGACATACTTCAAGTATATAACATACTTTATATTCTTTAGTCAAAATGTATGCATTTAACACGTATTTAATGCAAATACAATTCATCAGACAACTCTTGTTTCACTCACACAGTTCATCAGGAAGGCGCTGTCACTTTCTAACTACTCAGTTAGAGGGTAGTTAACTCTTTATAGGAGTTGTTCACCTTTACCTATAGTATGTTATAGATTGGCTTATTCTAAGCAACTTTTCAATTGATCTTTATTTATTTTTTTTATAGTTTTTTAAATCATATTCCTTCTTCTTCTGACTCTTTCCAGCTTTCAAATTGCGGTCACTGACCCCATCTAAAAACAAATGCTCTGTAAAGCTACATATTTATTGTTACTACTACTTTTTATTACTATTGTGTCTTTCTATTCAGGCCCTCTCCTATTCACATTCCAGTCTTTTATTCAAATCATTGTAATTTGGACACCAGCATTGCAAACTGCAGAGCCACTGAATACAAAGCTAAATAACTCAAAAACCACAAATACTAACAAATGAAAGCCAGTTGCAAATTGTTTCAGAATATCACTTTCTGCATCACAGTAAAAATGAACTGAAAGGTGAACAACCCTTTTAAACACTATTATAAATTTATTATATTATTCATTATATTTGTTCTATAAAAAATCAATTACATTTTAAGAAAATCAATATTAAATAAACACAATTGTACTCTGAAAAACATTATTTAGAATTATTTTCTAAACACTGCAAATTCTAAAGCCTCTTTAGATTGACACCTGTAAATCCAATACTGTTCCCTCTGTAAAATCTGTGATGCACCATCTCTTTTTTGCACTGTGTTTCCCACTATCTCTATCCCTTAAATGCTATGGACTTCACATATAGGATCACATAGGATCACATGAATGCATATGCAGAAAATGGCATGGTAAATGGGTCAGAGTTACTGCTCCTGGGCAAATTTAGTGCCTTTAATTATATTTGGGGGATAGTGACATACAGCAAAATATGTACATTGGGGGTTCCAAGGGTGTTGAGTTTAATACTGCCATCCATTTGCCTTCAAACCCACACACATACCTGCCCAAAAAAGACAAAAGGCAAAACATATACCTGGAAGGGGGGGTTTCAAAGCTGTTGAGCTTTAGTCTGGCATCTTTCTCCAAAATCAAACATCTGCGGAACTGAACAGTCAGTACTGTAGCACACATGGTGGCACTGGAAAAAAAAATAATTTACAGTTTTTTAATGGTTCTAAGATTTAATCTGTTTACAGCAAAACTACACGCCTGACTATATGACCAATGAGATTGCACCATTCTAAAATACTGGAGACTTATGCCACAGGGCATTGTATCAAACCTGTATCAACAAACGTTTTGTAGTGCAGAGTGCTTTTTTTTTAAATAAAAAAAACTACAATTTTATAAATGTACCATCAAATTTCCCAGGCAATGCTGAGTGTATACTCCCTATATGAAGGTAACTACAATAGCATAAGCTGACAACTGATGTCTATTTGCAATTTCTTTTTTCCAGAAGGAGGAAACATCCAAAAAAGACCTTGCCTTGAAGAGAAAAGGCCCCTTCAACTGATGGTCACCAGCTACAGTACCCATGCCGTGCTGGGTCATGGCGGTTTTGGCACGGTAAGTGATTGCATTCCCAACAAGGTTATCTGTTTTTATCTGCAATTGAACTTAAACGTGAGACGCAATGCATGATCCTATATTGATTTGTACAGGCTAAATGTAAAGGCAATAGAGTCACATGTAAACCCAAGTGCCAAGTCATGTACTATTTTGTGTGTCCTTTAGCACTATTAGTAATAATACCTGTGCCTATACACACTCTTTAACATTGGCACATCAGTGCACTGGTTCAAGCCGCTACTCTCAGGCCTCCCTTGCAAAACTGCACATTGTACTTGTACTTGAGTCTTTATAACAGGACACTGTCAAAGATTTACTCTTACTTTTGCCTCACTAATTCTCAATTTATTAATGACCTTTCAAGCCCTTCAGTTCTGACAGAATTATTTGGCTGCGAGAAAAGACACCTCAATAATTTCCAAATTATGTGGGCTAAAGACAGGAAGGGGAGAATTTTACATTTGGTCAATTTGTGTTTACTTTTAGTATAATTTAGAGAGAGAGATATTTTGCAATAGGTTTCATTTTTTACTTTTTTACAGTTTTTGAGTTATTTAGCTTTGTACTCACCATCTCTCCAGTTTGCAATTTTAACAATCTAGTTGATAGGTTCCACATCACCCTAGCAACCATGCACTGAATTAAATAAGTGATATAAATAGGAGAGAGCCTGAATAGAAAGATGAGTAATTAAAAGTAGCTATACCAATACACTTGTAGCCTTACAGAGAATTTGTTTTTTTAGATAGGGTCAGCTTGAAAGAAAAAGGCAAATAATGAAAAAACATAAAAAATTAAAAAATGAAGTTGCTTAGAATTGGCCATTCTATAACATATACTTATACTTAAAAGGTGAAGCATCCCTTTAAAGTTGAATGCTTATTTACTCCTTGGATATGTCTTGAGCAATAGAAGAGTGAGTTTTGTTTATCTGTAACAGGGCACTAACAAATGTTAAACCAAAAAGTCTGTAAATCTTCACTCTCAACATTTAATCCAATATTCTCTCACCTAGCAGTTTCTTTAAATGGGCACTAATAATATCGCCAATCCTAACAGACTTTATTTGCCATAATAGTAGTCAGGGGCAGGCCAAGTCAACCAGATGCCTTAGGCAACCATGGTCGGCCACACTGGGGGTGTGGTGACAAGAGGAGAGAGTACCAGTGCCTTCCACTAGTTCCAGGCCTGATAGTAGTAGTTATATTTGCCACTTATTTACAAGGTATTGGTTTTGCAGCCTACAAAATAACAGATTGGAATTTATATTGCCACAGAAGCAAACATATTAATTGTCCCAGAATCATTTAGTTGCTGTGTCCCTTGAAGGGACCCTCTAATCATTTATCTTTTCTTTTTCCTTTGCCAGGTAATGTTAGCAACTTGTTCCAACAAGAGCCAACCTGTAGCCATGAAGGTGATACACAAAGAAAAGAATAGACAATCGATTGCCAAGGAGGTGCGAATACTGAGGATGGCTTCTGGATGTCCATTCCTCTGTCACGCGCATGCAGCTTTCCAAACAAAGGTAAAGAATAGCGCCAAGAAAATTGTGCAAAAAAAAAAAAACAATAACCCCAAGGTTTATCCAAATGATCTGTGTTTCACTTTCTTCCTCTTTGTCTCCGTTACCAGCTGGCTGCATGCATTGTGATGGAGTACGCCAGTGGAAACAGCTTGGAGAAATTCATTAAGCGCACTGGGAAACTGAAGATGGACGCTATAACGTAAGTGACTCACTGTATGTACAGGAATGTGGGGACAATGGTACCTGAGAGAGATTCCATAATTATCTTTAGTTTCATACAGAAAGATTAAAATGGGTCAGGATTCTATTTGCTTAAATATATGTGCCAACAGAGCAAAATACTTTTCCTTTCTCCTGTGGTTCCTTCTTATAAGTTGATCTAAGACCATGTTTCCAGATTATATTCATGTATTGCACTTTGCACTGCATAGGGCATTGAAAATGACCCCTAATAAATTGCATTAGGACCCTAACTAGCAAAACACACTTTTGGGGTTTTATGCTTGGAAGGAGCATGTGAGGCCTTGGTGGGTAAACCACAAGCTAGCACACCTGAACCTTTCCCTCAAGCCACAGTTTTATGATTATATTTTATTATGAGTCTAACCCATAGAAACTCACATGGGGTTATTCTTGGTCAGTGCTGCTACTGAGACCCATTGGTCAGTAACTAGTGTACTGGATGTTATAGTACAGTGTAAGCACACTTATGGTGTTGAAGAAAGAATTTTACAAAGAGTATATCAGGAACTGTATTTATTCAGTATGAGAATGCCAACTGGCTGACTTTTTGTTTGTTTTTTTTTATTTGCAAAGATTCTACACAGCAGAGATCATATGCGGCCTGCAGTTCCTCCACGCCAACGGGATTGTCCATCGGTAAGTAAAATGTATCCAATACTCTGCTATTATTTTTCTGTAACATTTATTTCTTCTTCTACATGTTCAGCTTTGAGGACTTTATAGACTGGCAGTAAAGACACAATTAGGGAAAACATCAGTCAGTGTTGTATTCATTTTAGAATGAAAGGGCCAAGAAGTTTAAACCTAGATATAATTAATCATGTGTGATACTATTATTATTATTATATATATTCACAGCATAGTCACAACACTGTAGAATAGAAATACAAATATTGACCAATAAAAGAGGTAGAGGATTCTGCTGTTAGAGCTTACAATCTGTATCTGGGCATATATTAACCTATCCACTGGGCATCAGCAATATTTCTTGTTAACATTCAATATATATATATCCAAATCCATCTCTCCTATCCACTCCTCTTTACCATTAAAAGGGAATTTGTATCCTGCTTCCTCTGCTCTATAATTTTTGGATTTTTAGCATTCATGGAAGCGGTATTATAATGAGGGTCACTGATTTCAGGAGTTAATAGGCTTCAAGGATCGGGATCTACTTCTACCACCTGTGTTTGTTCCCTAAATCCCCATTAGCATTTCCTAAAACTTAATGTCTTCCTTGCAGGGACATCAAACTGGATAACATCCTGTTGACCGGCGAGGGACACATAAAGATTGCTGACTTTGGTGTGGCTGTAGAGGGAATGTTTGGCCAGAGGAAAGTTGGAGGCAAGGCTGGAACAGTGAAATACATGGCCCCAGAGGTGAGTTGCTCTGAATAAAATTATATAGCTCAGAGGAATTAGAGAATCTGATGTCTTTGCTATTTTACATTGATTTTATCATCGCTTCAGCTGCTTAGTATTTAGAGTTTGTAGCATGTTCTTTAGTTTTAGGGTCAGGCCACACAGGGCGTTATGGGGAGATTTGGTCGCCTGGCGACTAATCGCCTCTTTTTTGCGGTGACCAATCTCCCCAAACGCCTTCCCTGACTCAGCGCCAGCTAAAATGAAAAAATGCCGGCGCTCACAAAACTTTGGGCTACTTTGGAAAACGAATCGCCGCGTGTGATTAGCGTTTTTTTTCATTTTAGCCGGCGCAGAGTCAGGAAAGGCACCAAAACACCAAAACTTCCCAGTACAAATGGTCATGTGATAAGTGAAAGAATTATTGTATAAAGGTTTAGTTAATTGCCCATTTAGGTTTTAGCAGTAATAATCCAGAACATTCTTAAGAGTGTGGTGAAAAATAATCTGCTCTGTCTTCCCAAGGTTTTACAACGGAGAGGCTACGATGCCGGAGCAGACTGGTGGTCGCTAGGAATTGTCATCTGCAAAATGGCCGCCGGCATGACACCATTCTTTGAAGACGGCAACAATGAAACATACACTTCATCAGTTATCCATGATGAGCCCCTTTTCCCGAAATGTCTGAGTGCTGAAATAAAAGATCTTCTGCACAAGGTGGGTACAAGAACAAGAGTATGTCCCTAGTGCTGCTATAATAAATCTATTTCCAGGTACATAATGGCGCTCCTATTGTTCTAGTAGCAGCTCTAATCCTCACATTCATGGATGTGGGATACCCTGCAGTCTCACTGGCTCATTACGATGAGGGGATACTACTGAGAGGGCCATATTTATATTTAAACATCCGTGGGCCTGTGCCCAAAGCAGAAGCTGTAAGGGGGAGCCTTGGGTGCATATATGGTAAAAAAAGCCTTTTTTTCAAACAGTTTTCCCGCTGCCAGGAGGCTTGCTTACTAAGTCTGGTAGCAAAGGAGGGGGGAACCTAGAGGGCTGCAGAGCCCATGCATGGTGGAAAGTGACATAACGTGCATGCATATGACATCACTTCCTTCCACGTAAACTATGTCACACTTCCTGCGCATGTGCATTGGGGCCAGTGGGTTCGATGAGGTTCTATGCACTGGACAAAAATATTTCAATAGCAAGTACAGAGCTTCACTTCAGTAGAAATGAGTGACTATGTAAATATTCTTTTTCTTCAGCTCCTAGAGAAGGATCCAGAGAAGCGTCTTGGCTTTATTGGAAACATTCGAGCACACCCAGTTTTTTATTCCATCAACTGGGAGCAGCTGGAACGCCAAGAAGTACCACCACCTCTCTATCCTGCAGAAGTAAGTACCTGACTGCAATATGCAAAGACAATGCATGTACTGTGTAAAAGTAATCTTGGGTAAAGTATCAGTATATTTTGCTGTGAATCTTTTTTCAGAAAATAATGAAACATTTTTGGAGATAAAAATAAGAATCTAATTCCCCTAAGTAATTTGCTCCAAACATTTGTCAAAACTGGGTTCAATAAATTGAAGATTGGTAGCAAGAGATAAACACCAACAACTCCCCAATTTGTATTAAATATGTGTGTGTGGCAAGGCAGCAATCTCTTTGCCCAGGTACAGACTGTGTTCCTCCCGGCATATAAAGTGAAGAATAAACTGGACTACGATATTACTGGTTCCCCAAAACTTTTCAAAACCAAAAATATATAGTAATGGAATTAGAACTAATAAAATCCATTTGGCAATAATATCTATATATGATATTTGAGTGTTTAATACTCAGCAATATGAAATTATGTGAATTTAATCTAATGTGATAAAATCTTTAAACTGATCTTTAATATAAAAATGTGCATTCAATAATAACAGATAAATGTTTTCTTTACTACAGTTAACACTAGACAAGAAATATTTCAAGCAGCCGAGGATGCTCATGGAAGAGGCGGGCAGCGATTCTTCATCTGAGAAAAGCATGGAGTTATCATATCTGAATGACAGTTGGAAGAGCTGAGCCACTTCAAGAAAGTCAGGTTTCTTTAGCTATATTTACCAACCATTAACATCATTTAACCCTGTCATTTTATTCTATCCAGTCTCCATTGAAGAACAGTGAAGATGAAAACATCTCGGAGCATTTGAAAATCTCTACAGACAGCCATTTTTACCTCTTAGAGCCAGCCACCATCATTGCCTCTACCTCTGGCCCTTGCCCATCATCTTTTGGCCTCCATTTCATGTCCATAACATCAGTCCCTATGATTGCCCCATCTCTGGTTTTCTCCATCGGCACCCATCTTTGGCCCTGTCTATTAGACCTAGATCTGGTCCTTATCACCACGCCTCCATCTTTGGCCCTTGTCATCTCTGACTCTTACCAACAGTCTCCATTTCTTGCCCTATTTTTAAGCCCAGAGTTCAATTGAGATCAGTTAAGTTTCTTAAGTTCTTAAACCCCCCTTCCCCTGCTCTTTGTGCACCACCTCTGTTTACTCCTCCCTGCCGCCACTCTCCACTTGAGGCTGGCAATCCTGAGTGCTCTCAGCAGACAATAAGCTCCTCCACTAGCCTCCATCTTTAGCACTCATGACTTGCCCTATCTTATTTATTATATATATATTTTTGGCCCAAAACATTGGCCCTTATCTGTTGCCTCCCAGTGTGCACCACTGCTGCTCACTTTCACCTGCTACAACTCTTACCACTTGTTGGCAGTTCTCTCTGCAAGTAATCTGCTCCCTCTTCAGTCTCACATCCAACTGTGGCACCTGAGGCACTTGCTTCTGCCTACCCCTAGATCCAGTGTGGCCCTCACCTTCAGCCACACATCTCATACATACCACTGTCACAATTAAAGCCTAGATGTTACCTTTGGTAAATGCCCCTCACTCTTTACTTACCCCTAGGTGCAGATTTAGGGCATGACAGTTCACAGGTGCCATCTTCTTCTCTTCAGTAATATTTGGATCTTATTCTGGCGCTACGGTAAATTCCGTGACTTTCGGCACATGCGCAGTTGTCGCGAAACAGCAGATTGCTCAAACTGCACATGCGCCGTTATGACGCTCTATTCCCATAGATTACCGAAGAGAAGAAGATGACGCCTGTGAACTCTGATGCCCTGAATCTGCTCCGAGGGGTAAGTAAAGAGTTAGGGGCATTTACCAAAGGTGCCACCTAGGCTGGGGGGAGCAGGGAGGGGGTCTATGTGGGGTAAGGGGGTAGGGGTTTTTATTAGCATGGATTTGGTTCTCCTTTAATATCAATATTTCAGGCCACAACTTTGAGTAACCCCTGCTTTCTTTTAGTCCATAACAGGTTCTACATCTCTCCCCTCGGAACCAACGCAATTTCCGTCAGGTTCATCTAATATGTTTGGCCAAGGGATATAACTAAAGGGCTCTCACTTAATAACATGAATACAATCAGATTATAATTGTAAAGAATAGTTGCAGGTAATATCAACCGACACTGACACATAAAACAGATTACAAGGGGATATGGTGCAAGACTGAAAATTGTTTTTTTTACATATTTCATCTATGGGCAATACCAGTTGCCATATTGGAGCCAGGAAGGTTTTTTTCCACATCTGAGCCATACTGGAGGTAGATGGCTTTTGCCTTCCTCTGTTTATAATACTTGTACGAGGGAAGGGTTGAACTTTTTCAACCTTAACATCTGTGGTAATAAATCAAAATGGGAGGAAAGATTTATAAACTGAATAAGATGGCAGGATGTAGGAGTCATAAAAGCACAAGTCACATCAATAAAAACAGAGTTTCTAAAGTGATAAAATGTAAGGGCAGTATAGGATAAACAGCATTAAACAAGTATAGACAGACAGACGGAAGGATGGACAGAGAGACAGACTGACAGACTGATGGACAGACACATAGACAGATAAATAGGATAGATAGAGAATATTAAACCTGGGACTATCCTGTGAGGATTAGTCCCTGAGTGAGGAAGGATTTTTTTTCCCAATCTGATCCATGTTGGACACAGATGGGTTTTTTTTTTGCCTTCCTCTAATATTTAATTGTTTGGGGATTCGTTTGTGTAGGTCAGTGCAGAACTGACAGAGTTAAATAGAATATTATCTAATAATTAGGATAGAGTAGGTTAGGGTCCTGCTCAGAGAGTCTACCTTGACGTGGTGGCAGGCTTGATATCTTTTGGCCAAACATACTGATAGGAGCATCGCCTGGGGTGTGAGGTAAGTAAATACATTCACTTGGGGGTGCCTAACTTTTGGCACCCCCAAGTAAACTCAGCCTTTCCTTCTCCTTTAAAGGACAAAGAAAGTTCCAAGTCCTCCTTTTCAGTAAAAACTGCATAGCCCAGGGAACACATTTCCAGAGCTCCACTCCACCATCTTACTTATTCCCAGGCGCCCCCAGCTTGGGCATGAACAGTAAGTAAAGTCATATTTCCAGATTTTTCTCTATTGTGCATGCACAAGGGTCTCCTAGAAATGAAATGAAAATGATGCAGTGGCACAGTTAGCTTTGAAAGTTGTGAAAGGATTCAGTGACCCCCCAACCACCAGTGGAAAAATGACAGTGACTGTTATTTTTGTACAAAACAAGCACATGACTGTGTGGTATAGGTGACCTCTGGGAGGCCATTAGGGTGTCAATGAAAATAGTAAGAAACAGAATATAAAAGAGCCATGTTGTTATGTGTATGAATTGTCTAATAAAGAATATTACATTGCAAGATGCACATCTGTTTATTTGTTTGTGAGGGTTTTGTAAGATATTGCACATTCCTCCTACACTGACACATATTAATAGTTCAGTTGCTCTTTCCTGTTAGGAACAAGCTGTGGGCATGAAGCACAACACAAACGTTGCCACATATAATTTCTTCAACGACTTGATTCTCAGCTCAAGGTTCTTTTATCTCTCTTCCTGAGTGCAGGTATTGGATCCATTATCCGGAAACACGTTATCCAGAAAGCTCCGAATTACGGAAAGGCCATCTCCCATAGACTCCATTATAATCAAATAGTCCATATATTTAAAAATGGTTTCCTTTTTCTCTGTAATAATAAAACAGTACCTTGTACTTGATACTAAGATATAATTAATCCTTATTGGAAGCAAAACCAGCCTATTGGGTTTATTTCATGTTTACATGATTTTCTAGTAGACTTAAGTATGAAGATCCAAATTATGGAAAGATTGATTATCTGGAAAACTCCAGGTCCTGAGCATTCTGGAAAATAGGTCCCATAACAGTACAAATACCTGTGGACATTACTGGACTCCGAGACCCTACAAGAGCCACACCTAAATACTGTGGTACCATACAGACAAAAAAGTCATAAATCAGGCAGGAGTAAATATAGGGTAGTCTCCTCATACTTTCAGTCTATGCGCCTATAATTAATGGCCCGTATATATTTGAAGGAGCGGAGTCACATTTGGCTATACTGGTAATTTTAATGGGGCCCCAGCACAGTCACCCCTCCTCTAAACTGCACCAAAGAGACACCCTAGAACTGTTCTGCTCCCCCTACTTCAATTGAAAAGGCAGAGCTGGGCAGCAGGGTTGGTGGCTGCTTCATTTCATGTCACTGGCTCTCTAAATGCAATTTCTGACCAGGAACCCTTGTACTGGGACTGGAAGCAAAGAATAAACTGGTTCCAAGTGCTCAAACTCTTGTTTGGTGATCAGCACCAGGATCAGAAAGTGAAATGACCAGACGAGGTGTCTAACAACACTTGTCCTTTTCATCTGAGATTTAGGGGATTGAGAGGAATGTTTAGTGCAGATGGGGAGAGGTTACTATGCAGGGGCCCAATTAAAAGTCCGTTTACTCCTTTATAGGTTTGAAATGAAATAACCAGAATAAGCACTTGGGGGAAAATTTACTAAATGGCAAAGTGGCTAATGCTGACGAAAATTTGCCAGCGTGACGTCATTTTGCCACTTTGACAATTTACTAACAGTGGCCCTGGCGAAAATTCACCAGCGAATTAGATTAGCCTAATGTCTGGCGAAGTTGCAAATTTACTGTTTTTTTGGTTTTTTTCATGAATGTTACCTCTTTTGCCAGAGTTGACTTTGCCAGGTTAGACCTGGTGAAGTGCAATAGAGTAGATAGGAGTTTGAAAAAAAAAAGTTGAACAAAAAAAACGCTTGTATGTTTTACTTTTTATAGGGTAATAGGCTAAAAAAGATCAATTTTTTTTTTAGGTTGGTCACCTTCCCCCCTACGTTTTATAACATATGGCACCCTAACTATTCTGTGGGCACATGTGTAGGGCATTAGAACACCCCTATATACTTTTATTGACTTTCCCTGGGATTGTGTAATGTAATGTGCGCTGCAGCATACACGTCCATTCATTTTTAAATTTGGCGCTGTATGCAAATTAGCCTTGTCTAGCGTAACTTCGAACAGCTGATCGTACTATCGCTTGCGCAACTTCTCAAGCATTTGGTAACCTGTGCGCAACTTCGGATCTTCCCGCCTTGACAAATCTTGACGAATCTGAACCAGCACAAAATCTTCTGTTATATGTGTCCTTAGAATTATCTTATAATATTATAACATAATGAGACAGAATGTATAAAAGGGTGATTATAGCCAAGGTTTGTGCTTGTCCTATTCACTGAGTGAATCATGTTTCATATTTGGCTTTAACACCTTGTCCCGCAGTCTTGAATTAGACTTTTCTTTCAGCCACTGTCCTTTGATTTCTGTCAGCCCCTGTTATTATTAGTGGAATTCTGTGGTTCTTTGGAGAACATAGGCCTGCGGCACAAATAAAGTGAGATAAAATGCTGTACACTCATTTTGCTTTATAATGTAAACTAGTAAGTAAATATTATTCAGTGTCTGTATAGTTTAGCCTCACACAATTCAGCCATAGGCACAAGCTGTACTTAAGGAAGCAAAGGGCAAGAAGTAACCAAACTATATGTAGTGTTTGGTCTAAAGGAATTCACTTGTCATCATCCTACATACCTGAGTCTGAGTGATTTCAGATCATCTTTGGTGATATCATGCAGTACATTATACAGGGTGTATTCTTCTTCAACAAACTGGGAATTTAGAATTGGTTAGAGAAATATCATTAATGACTTCATTTCATCTTTTTATATGAACTAAACACTGTCATTTGTAAACATCTTAAAGCAATTTCACAACCAAGTTTTTAGGTGACAGATAGTCTTAAAGGAGAACTAAACCCTAACAATGAATATGGCTAAACATGCCGTATTTTATATAATGAACTTATTGCACCAGACTAAAGTTTCAGCTTGTCAATAGCAGCAATGATCCAGCACTTCAAACTTGTCACCGGGGGTCACCATCTTGTAAAATGTCTGTGACACTCACATACTCAGTGGGCTCTGAGCAGCTGTTGAGAAGTTAAACTTAAGGGTTATTGCAAATTATCAAGCAAAAAATGAGGTTGGCCTGTAATATAAGCTGATGCTATAGGGGTGATTATTACTGTCATATTAAAAAGTTTGGGAACCCCTCTCAGCCTGCATAATAATTTACTCCACTTTCAACAAAAAAGATAACAGTGGTATGTCTTTCATTTCCCAGGAACATCTGTACTGGGGTGTTTTCTGAACAAAGATTTTTAGTGAAGCAGTATTCAGTGGTATGAAATTAAATCAAATGTGAAAAACTGGCTGTGCAAATATTTGGGTGCCCTTGTAATTTTAATAATTTGACTGCATGTAACTGCTCAATAGTGATTACTGGCAACACCAAATTGGTTGGATTAGTTTGTTAATCCTTGAATTTCATAGGCAGGTGTGTCCAACCATAAGAAAAGGTGGCCAATTGCAAGTTGTGCTTCTGTTTGACTCTCTTCTGAAGAGTTTCAGCTGTAAGGAATGGAATCAGGAAATGGAAGGCCACAGGCACAGTTGCTGTAAAACCCAGGTCTGTCAGGCCAAGAAAAATACAGGAGCGGCATATGCGGAGGATTGTGAGAATGGTTACAGACAACTCAAATATCACCTCCAAAGACCTGCAAGAACATGTTGCTGCAGATGGTATATCTGTACTTCTTTCTACAATTCAGCACAATTTGCACAAAGAACATCTGTATGGCAGGGTGATGAGAAAGAAGCCGTTCTGCACTTGCGTCACAGAGTCGCTTGTTGTATGCAAAAGCTCATGTAGACAAGCCACAGTCATTTTGGAACAAAGTGCTTTGGACTGATGAGAAAAATTTAGTTATTTGGTCATAACAAAAAGTGCTTTGCATGGCGGAAGAAGAACACCACATTCAAAGAAAAACACCTGCTACCTACTGTCAAATTTGGTGGAGGTTCCATCATGCTGTGGGGCCGTGTGACTGAGGGTCGGATGAATTCAACCCAATATCAACAAAATATCAACATAATGTTCAAGCATCAGTCACAAAGTTGAAGTTATGCAGGGGTTGTATATTCCAACAAGACGACCCTAAACACACTAAATCGACAAAGGCATTCATGCAGACGGAGAAGCGCAATATTCTGGAATGGCCGTCACAGTCCCCCAAATATCATTGAAAATCTATGGGATGATGTAAAAGCAGGCTGTTCATGCTCGGCAGCCATCACATTTTTTTTTGTTCAGGTAAGTTAATTGACATATAAAGACAGAAGCATTACACACCAGATCACATTCAGAGGTATACAGTATTGTGGAGCAAATTGGTACAACAGTGTTAATCATTTGCAATAAAGACAAGCATTGGAAAATCTACTTATGGGTCTTTGTATGTCTTTTGTTATAATACCTTATTGGATTACTGAGAGGTTCTCTGGGGATTGTATATTTGGTAGGGGAAATTGTTTTAGCCATGGGGTCCAGCTCTGCACTTTGCGGCTTGCCCTTTCTTTTTGTGAATTAGGTATTCTAGTGTGCCCAGATTGGACATAGTACTAATCCACAGATCAGGGGGGATGGTCTGCCTGGTCTCCAATTTAGGCAAATGAGTCTCCTAGCCTGGAACATGGCTTTATTAAGAAAGAGTCTCTGAGGAAGTGCCGGTGGATCCGGCAAGAAACGCGTAAGTCAGCGTGCACACCCACCGCTCAAATCACTTATCTGTGTGTATGGAATAAAGCCTGAATTTTGTATTCAACACTGCTGTCCGAGTTTTGTCCAGGATCAGCGCCGCAAACACGGGGGTGCGATGAATATAAAAGTGGAAACCGGCATGAAGTAAACGGTAACTTGTGCAGGCTGCGACTGGATGGACACAGAAAAATCCGGGTGAGCTCAGATGCGTATCGCATCCCCCTTTTTTTATCTTGTTAATGGAGACTCTGTTTGGTGTTATAAGGAATTCTACCCATTGTCAATAATGATCCCTAAATCTTCCTCCCAGGCCATCCTGGATTTGATCTGCATTTTTTTCATTGAACATTCCTTTATATTTTCATATAGGTTCGATATCATGCCCTTAGGTGACTTGGGGTTAAGTATTAGTATAAGTAGTTAAGCAGAATGGTACTTCACTTCAGCCATTGGGATGCAGGGAGCCCAAACTTGGTTTGGAGTGTCGCAAATGGTCTGAGCTTATTCTGTCCCATATGTCCCCCAGAGATGTAGTGGTTATTGACATGAGCCATGTGGCTCTATGAATATTTCTTGGGTTGCCACCACTATTGGGTTAGAATCCTGCCTCCCCTTGTCGCTGGGAACCAGTATGGATTGTATTATAGTTTGATCTTGTCGAAGCAAGGAAACCCAGTAATGGTAAAGTGTTGTAGTTGCTCTCCCGCTGGTAAGAGCAGCCAGGTGAGATAGTTGCAAGGACAGATAGAGTGAGTAGAGGTCAGGAACTGTCATTTCCACCGCTTTCCCCCAGATAAATTTCCTAAGCAATGTATCTAATGTTCTGAAGAAGGTTTTTGGAATAAGAAGTGGCCCATCCAACCATGCACTACCATGACTGTAGTGCATGGATATATACCTTAAGGAGTAAGGGGGCCAGTCTACTGCTGTGCCTCTTATACATTTCTATCAGCAGTCCATCTGCTCCTGCTGCCTTTCTTAAAGGGAATGAATCAATGGCCTTATATAGTTCTGCTAGTGATTGATCAGATATTTTACAGTTGCTTTATGTCTATTCCCTATATAAATGTATCTATTTTCTGGAGGTGAGGGTCCTTAAGTGTGATTTTGTACAGTGTACTATAGAATTTGATAAGGGAATCCTGTATTGTCTGTGGGTCTGTAGTGAGGGAACCCTGGGTATCTCTTAGGAGAGTGATCACGAGGGGTATAGAGTGAAGTCTAGTGAGGTGTTCAAGCATTTTACCTGCTTTTTCTTTATGTTCTAGTACACTCAGTTTACTAAAGAAGTGTTTTTCCTTAGTCCTTATATTCATAACATAAGAATAGTTATCTTGGGCTTCTTTGAGCTCCTTAAACTTCTGCAGATTCGGGTTTATTATTAAGTCATTTTCAAGAGCTGTTATTTGCTTCTCTGCCATCACAACCTGGCTCCAGGATTCAGTCTGGGATTCGGCCGGATCCTTGTGCCTGGCAGAACCAAATCTGAATTTGCATATGCAAATTAGGGCAGGAAGGGAAATCGCATGACATCGCGAATCAAGGAAGTAAAAAATATATCCTCTTTTTTTCCTTTCCTGCCCCTAATTTGCATATGCAGATTCGGTTCTGTATTCAGCCGAGTCTATAACGAAGGATTCGGGGATCAGGCTTAATCAAAAATAGTGCATTTGGTGCATCCCTAAAATTATTATAATGAATATAGCAAAAAAAAAGTCTTCTCCCTGACGAAGATTCCAATATGGAACCACAATGTTGGATCAAATAAACCTTACTTAGATTAAATCTTTTTTGTTTTTGTTGCTATATTACTTGATGTGCCGTCACTAAATGCTGTATACCTCATTTGAACTCGACTGGCACCCAGGCATTGACTAATTTATGGTTGTGTGTTCCATCATTTACAGTACACAGTATATAGATTTAAGGAGCTTAATAATCATGGAAAAATAAGAAAAGTTTTTACTATTATAGAGAAAAGGGAAAGCAGTCAAAACTGAGAATTGTTCACTTAGATAATTAGATAGTACTCTCCAGAAAAGGGATTTCCTGTATTTTACTGAATGATGGGCTTCCAGATAGATTGTTTAGCGCTGGCCTATTTGAACTCTAGATAACAGATTGTGTTTTGTGATTAAAGTGGTGTTATACACTGTGCCTCAAAATTTGTCAGTCTGATTGTCAACACTCTTAGCCAACCGCTAGTCATGACAGCTGACGTGATGTCTGACGTGATTGGGGGTTCTACTGTATGTGGTTTAGAAGTAGTATTAAAGTATTTTTTGTTTTTGCATACACCTAGGGATAGTTTACAATAACCGGTCCATACATGTATTAGAGTTTATTATAGAGTACAAATACCGTATATCCCAGTGTACAATTCAGCTACAGAAGAATACAAACATGATAAATAATTCAAAAACCAGAAACAAATTAAGACACAAAGCAGGGGTCCTTATCCGTAAGAGGTGACAAAGTAATCGCTGGCAATAGGCAATGTTTAATAGATTTTACCACTATAGAAGATCTCAGGGCTACAGTTCTAAAACGTCACCTTAAAGGGGTGGTTCACTTTTAAATGAACTTTTAGTATGATGTAGACAAGGTCGGACTGGCCCGGCGGGACACCGGGAAAAAACCTGGTGGGCCCCCATCAGGCGCCATCCACACAGGCCGCCGAGTAGCGCCGTCACACAGGGGCTCCTTCACGCAGACACGCCATTTGCGCTCGGCGCATCACAGTAGGGGGCGGGGGGTCAGAGGGGGGACAGTAGTCCCGGTGGGCCCTGGGCCCCCCAGTCCGACACTGGATGTAGAGAGGGATATTCTGCAGTTGGTTTTCATTTTTTGTTATTTGTGATTTTTGATGTATTTAGCTTTTTATTCAGCATCTGTCTGTTTGCAGTTTCAGCAATCTAGTTGCTAGGGTCCAAGTTGCCCTAGCGACCAGGCATTGATTTGAATAAGAGACTGGAATACAAATAGGAGAGACCTGAATAGAAAGATGAGTAATAAAAAGTAACAATATTAATACATTTGTAGCCTTACAGAGCATTTGTTTTAGATGGGGTCAGCGACCCCTATTTGAAAGCTGGAAAGAGCCAAAAGAAAAAGATAAATAATTCAAAAACTAGATTTTTGATTAAAAATTAGATTTAAAAAAATAAAAAAAGGCTTTACTTATTCTTTAAGAGCATAAAGGAGGAAAACGACACAATGCTCTGGGGTATATGATTGAATCTTTGCACAACACAAGACATAGGGCCTCAAATGCCAGCAAAAGGGGTGCTTCACCTTTAAGTTAACTTTAGTATGTTATAGAATGGCTAATTCTAAGCAAATTTTCAATTGGCCTTCATTTTTTCTTTTTCATAGTTTTGAATTTTTTGCCTTCTTCTTCTGAATCTTTCCAGCTTTCAAATGGGGGGGGGGTCACTGACCCATTTAAAAAACAAATATATTGTTATTGCTGCTTTCTTTTACTCATCTTTCTACTCAGGTCCTCTCCTATTCGTATTCCAGGCTCTTATTTAAATTAATGCATGGTTGCTAGGATGATTTGGACCCCAGCAACCAGATTGCTGAAACTGCAAACTGGAGAGCTGCTGAATAAAAAGCTAAAAAACCACAAATGATAAAAAAGAAAACCAATTGCATATTGTCTCAGAATATAACTCTCTATATCAAACTAAAAGTTTTGCCACTTTGGAGTCAGGAAGGAATTTTTCCCCCTCTGAGGCAAATTGGAGAGGCTTCAGATGGGGGTTTTTTTTGCCTTCCTTTGGATCAACTAGCAGTTAGGCAGATTAAAAAAAAAAAGGTTGAACTTGATGGACGTGTGTCTTTTTTCAACCTTACTTACTATGTTACTATGTTACTATGTAATTTAAAGGTGAACAAACCCCTTTAAAAAATAAAACGATGTAACCTAAAGACATCTTAAACACTTTGCAGTCTGTTATGTCATATTTGCTTCTGTTGAATACAGCATTTCCTATGTGTTTTTGTTAGTGACCCCAGGCAAACAGAATAAGTAGTGATGCTTAAGCCTTTAAAGGGGAAGTAAAGTCAAAATAAGGCTAGAAATGCTGTATTTTGTATACTAAACATAAACATGAGCTCACTGCACCACAGGCCTAATCAAACAAATGATTTATGTTTTCAAAGTTGGCCACAGAGAGTCACCATCTTATAACTTTGTTAAACATCTGTGCAAGACCAAGACTGTGCACATGCTCAGTGTGGTCTGGGCTGCTTAGGGATCATCATAAATTATCAAAACAGCACAAGTCAAATAACATCTGCCAGAAGCTGATACAACAAGACTGATTAATAATCAGAATATACAGACTGCACTGGGTCCTGTGTTGTCCAGCGCCGGATTTCCATGTCGGGCGCCCCTAGGCCGTGCGGTCCGACCAGGCGGCCGTGCGGTCCTAGCGCCCACCTCACCTCCCCAGCGCGCTGGCGAAAAAACGCCGGCGCAGCTGCTGTAATAGCATGGGGACGCACACGTCCCCATAATGCGGCTGGGTGGCATGCCGCCCCTAATTTTTTGCCACCCTAGGCCCGGGCCTATGCAGCCTTGCCGCAAATCCGGGCCTGGTGTTGTCATGTAATCTAATGTGGATTTTATAGATTTTGTATTGTTTAATACTTACTTTCTCCAACTCTGCAGAACCAGTGGCTGCAGCAAATTAATTAACTAGAACCCCAGTTTATCTGTTTAAATCTGGCTCCATGATCTTTGTCCCTGTAGCTGGAGTTGAAAACAGTAAAGGGGATATAAAGGCAAAAATAAAATCCAATACAAATCTCTACACAGTCGCCGACTGCTCTACAGGGAAACAAACAAAGCTGCTTGAGTTCTGCATGGCTGGGAAGTAAGGCGGGGGCTCCCCCTGCTGTTCATAAGTATGATTGTTTCCCTGCAGAGCAGTTAGGGACCATCTGACAATTCCTATCCACAGCAGTAAATGAAGGGAGAATTTCACTGCATACAGTCAGGTTTCTTATAAAAATGGTAGACATTTTTTAATTAAAGTATATTGGAGATAGGTTTCTTTTTCATTAAAGTAAAAATGGGATATTATTTTTTTGCCTTTACATGCCCTTTAAGTGCCACAAATAGTAGAATCTACAGTCTGTGGATAAAGGGATTGAGGTGCCACAGATGATGTGTAGCACTTCTGCATTGTGGGGCAGAGGAGTGACTTGTAAAGCCACTCGCTCCATCCTGCTCGTTCCCCTGCCCCTAGGCAACAATTTATTTAGAGCTCTAAATCTCATTTCAGAAGTGGAACTACACAACTACTCAGGCAGAAGCTCAGGGATCTGACAACAGCCCAGAGCAACCTGAACCAAATCCTTGAATTCAGCCCCTAGTTTAAGAATTATTTTTTAGCTTGTAATCTTTCCTGTTTGTTCTTAGCATTCACCATTATTTATCTCACCAGAATTAATGGCTCTTTATTACTTATGCACACTCTGTATGGCAGAAATAGCCAGTTAGGATAGAGAAGGTCCAGTGACCGCTAACTGTAATTGTCCTAATGCTTTAAATATATATATATGGACCTTTATGGAAGTGTAAACCAAATTATTAATATTTCTTTTTGGGTGGAAGGGGGCAAGAATTGGTGGGAAATCAGTGGAGGTAATACAATATACAAAGTTACTTAACATTATTTTTTAACCTTTTATACTGTTTTATAATATATTAGTTTTGCTGAGTATTTGGTGAATGAGGCACACTATGCTCATGTGAACAATGACATTTGATTACACAATGTTAATAATGACGGCTGGATCATTCTAAGAAAAACTAGCATGTCTGGATCTAATCTAAAGACACAGTTTGAATGGGATCCCTGTAATCTAATTGCATTGCTGAAAGATCTCTCCAAACTGATGATCAAGCAGGAAAAACGTTAGGCAAATTGGGGTAACTCTGAAGGCATAGTGGCCCTTAATGAACATCATATTCTGTGTTGTATGTTTTTATCTACTATACAACTCCTACACCTGTCAGTATTCTCTTCTAGATGTTAGGCTGTAAAGCAAATAAAGAGAAGCTAAATTGCCTCGCAAGATTTCTTAGAGGATCATTTCTTAATGGTGGAGCAATATGGACCATTTGACCTCACCAGTGTGGTGGTTTATTGTTCATACATTAAATTCAAAGGGAAAAGTCAACAAGCCTAAAGGCGGCCGATAAAAGCTGCTGACAGATCGAGTCGGCAGCTTATTGGCCCGTGTGTCGCGCCATCCAACAGGCATCCCCGATCTATATCTGGCCAAAAGTCGGGCAGATGTTGATTGGGCAGGGCAAAAAATCCCGTTGGATTGCGGTCGCATCTGTTTGTTGATGCGGCACCGCAATTGGACCGTATTGACAATATGATCCAATCGTTGGGCCTAGAGCCCACAATTGGATCAGCCCAATATCACCCACCTCAATGTGGGCATATTGGGGAGAGATCCTCTCATTTGGTGACATCGCCAAACGAGCGGATCTCCCTGTGTATGGCCACCTTCAGACATATATATTGCCACTGACAAAGCAGGGTACTTTGTCGCTTGTTTGTTATATCTGTTGGTCTTTTCTTAAATCATTTATGTTTCCTCTGGGCCTCCTGCAGTTTGATAGATGCTCTCCCATCATGACCCATTCATGGACTCAACATCTTCCCAGGCTCCAGTTGTTGCATGTGTGCTAATCAGACACTCTTACCAATGGCTTCTTTGTTACTGAAAGAGAGTGAGAGGTACAGAGAACAACATACAAAGGAACAGTACATGTAAAATAGCTCAGTCACAGACTAAAAACCACTGGGATAAAGAAGTGAACGGGAGAGGGAAACGTATACAATACATGATGCTGCTTTATAGGGCTTGTGTCTCTAAACAAACTCATATTGGAAAGTTCAGTGTGTATAGAAACAACTGTAGTACAACCATAGAAGTGATTGTTTCCCTGAGATGCATCTTTGTGAATGGCAATACCTTCCAGTGTACACAGTTTATAGATATTATGACTCTACAGTTGGAGTGGAAAAGAAGACACTGCTTGCCAAACTGCAAGGCACCATGGGGTCTATTTTGATATTTATATCTGCTATTTATTTGAATGCATTCTCCTCCCAAAATGTAAAGTAAGTTTATTTAAGAATGTAAGGTAAGTGAAAAAGTAATATTTATTACTGCAGATATAGGACACATGTCCCCTTGCAGCCATCTTCCAGAGATACCCGAGGAGATGACACCTACCTGTGATGTGGAAATGCCCAAGAATGAGCTGGAGATCATACAAAATAATGGAAATGAAGCAGAGACTGAGCTAATAAAGATTTCTTGCAAAAGAGGAAGCAATAAGAGGAAAATTAAGTCTTGCAAGAAGGAACAGAAGACTGACAAGCCAAAGTTAAAGTGAAAAAGATATTTTGCCTTTTATCAATGCTTTGTTCCTGTGCCAAAGCCAAAACTGCTCCGCTGTAATGTATAGTTACAGATACTGGCTCCCTTGTGTTTATGGAACTCTTCCTGTAGCTACAATCAGTAGAGAGACATCAGCTTCCATCACCGGAAAGACTGAAAAAACCTGTTGCTTTTATAAATCTGGTCATAGATTTGATATCCATATTACATGCCAGTCTGGACTGTCAACGATGAACCTGACCAAAATCCATGCATTATAGATATTATGTATGGCTTAAGGGTACAGTGTCAGACCATCCTCACCAATACGGATCATCCTCTCCTCTGATCACAGCCGCAGTTAATGAGAAAAGTGGTAATCTGCATGTAATAAGGCATGTGGGGTTGGAGCGTCCAAGCAGATGAGGAGGGGGGCCCTTGAGCTGCAAGGAGGGCCCTCAAAGTCACAGCCCTGGGGGCCCCCGGACATTCCTATCCAACTCTGTAAGGATAACAGCTATACTACATACTTTTTGCAAGAACTTGCATTCTTTTATTGTAATCAACACAGTAGTCACAGAACTACTGCACATTTATTAGTGCTCTTTCGTAGCATTGAATGAGGGCTCATTTACAACCTGCTACTTCAGTTGAGTACCCAAACAAAGGCAGTTTCTATTTCTGAGATCCGGCATCCCATATTAAGTTGTCTATCAAGTCTAGAGTTTTACCCTGACAAAAATCCTGATTATTACAGCCATTAAATTCATGTGTAACCTACACTGTCTTTTACTGATAATCTTTTAGTCATAAATGGAGCAATATGAAGAGAAGAGAAAGAAATTTGTCACAGTCTCACGTGATGAATATGGTACAGGTGTGCAAGCTAATATGAAGTGGTTTTCTGGATAAGGCATCTTTCTAGAATTTGGATCACCATAGGGGTCAATGACATATGCAAATGCACTATGAAGTACAAGCTCAATGTTTTTTCCCAAACAATGCACCCCAGAATTCATCATAATGGTAGCAAGGGGACATTACATTTGACTCATTTTTTTGTGTTTTTTTTGGCACAAAAGACATTAGAAATAGAAATTCTAAAATGAATTCATGAGACTTTATGCTGCTGTGAAACTATGCAATGTTTAACCAGAATTCTGGCAGAATTGTAGGCACCCACAAAACATTTTTACATCTAAACCTTTACAGCTGATTTATGAGCAAATTGCACAGCTGCAGTTGCTATAGTTACTACTAATCAGGTTTTCGCTTTCATTTCCCAGCTTATAGTAGATAATTGCTGATTGGTTTCTATTGGCAACAGGACTTCAATTTAGGGGAAGCTAGGAGTTGTAGGTGAGCAATATGATGGCTGTTGTAAACGTATACAGGTATGGGACCTGTTATCCAGAATGCTCGGAACCTGGGGTTTTCCGGATAACAGATCTTTCTGTAATTTTGATCTTCATGCCTTATGTCTACTAGAAATTCATTTAAACATTAAATAAACCCAATAGGCTGGTTTTGCTTCCAATGAGGATTAATTATATCTTAGTTGGGGTCAAGTACAATCTACTGTTTTATTATTACAGAGAAAAAGGAAATCATTTTTAAAAATTTGGATCATTTGGATATAATGGAGTCTATGGAAGACAGCCATTCAGTAATTCGGAGCTTTCTGGATAAGGGATCCTATACCTGTATTTAGTATATGGGCAACAGAGACTTAGCTAACCTATTACCAAACCTTCACTCAATGTACATGCAGCCATTGGATAAAGGTATGTGCTGTTTTTAGAGATCTAAATTAGCAAATATTTGTTCTTCACACTTTAGTCCACAGCAAAAGTAATATATGAACTTCTGTCACTTATATTTTCTGCCTCTATTCAGTGATAATCTGGACAATAAGTAAAAAGTAATGTTCATATCACTGCACTGAATGTGAATTCATATTTAGTGTAATTTAATTAAGCCAATTGGTATGGGAGCTACAACACTTTGATACTGCAAGCTATCTGTGCGCTAAATTTGCTTTTCTGCACATCTAAAATGTAAAAAGATCACCCAATCATGGCTGAATTGGCCGATTTTTTGTGGAGAAAAGGGTCACAAATAAGGGGGGCAACATGGTAAGAAGAGACTGGAGAAAATAAATAAAATGTGTAGGGAGGGGGGATGATGCAAAAGGTAGAGTAGAAGCTGAATATATATTACAAAGTGAGAAGAAGCTGAAGAGAAAAGGAAATAAAGGAGGAATAATGTGGAACTTTGGCTCTGAGCAGGGAAAGATTTTGATTTGATCAGATCTAGGTGTCTTATACCCCAATTCTCTCATAGAGGTACCAGAAAAACCATGATCACTGGCAAACAGAATTTGACCAGTACTAATCACTTCTTTACACACCTCTGCAACTACCATGACTTCCCACTGAAGTATTGCTAAAACAAGCTCTTGATACAGTCACTCTACAGGTCCTCTCAATTCCATGGGAATATCTTTGGACCATTGAACTTGGACAGGAATGGGCCCATGCAAATAATTTTCCATTGGCCCCAGAAGGTATATCCATTAGCTTCTGCATCAAGGCTAAATATATGATAGTCAGCAAATCACTCCATTCCTGTTTTATCCTTCAGCAGGAAGTGCACCATATGGGTTCTCTGAGAAGTCAACAAGTGGATATACTCATTCCCTAACCAATACTCCTTCAGTACATGTCCTAAGCTATATTTATTGCTGGTCTAAATTCAAGCCAAGTGATTTCTGTTTTTTTTAGGGTGTTCCTCTGCACCACCGTCCAGCTATTGCCTTCTGTGTCCACATGGCAGTAACAACTAGCGGAGGGGAAGACTCAGACTTGATCACATACTAGGGGGATGCACCGAATCCAGGATTCAGTTCGGTATTTGGCGAGTCTTTCATGAAGGATTCAGTGGTTCGGCCGAATCCAAAACAGTGGATTCGGTGCATCCATATCACATATAGGGATGTAGCGAACGTCGGAAAAAAAGTTCGCGAACATATTTGCGAACTTGCGCAAAAATGCGAGCGGTTCGCGAACGGTTCGCGAACCCCATAGACTTCAATGGGAAGGCGAACTTTAACATCTAAAAAAGACATTTCTGGCCAGAAAAATGATTTTAAAGTTGTTTAAAGGGTGCAACGACCTGGACAGTGGCATGCCAGAGGGGGATCAAGGGCAAAAATGTATCTGAAAAATCTGCCTGTGTGTGCTTGGAAGAGATAGTGTAGGGGGAGAGCTGTTAGTGATTTCAGGGACAGATGATAGTAAGTTTGCTGGCTAGTAATCTGCTTGATACTGCTCTGTATTGGAGGGACAGAAGTCTGCAGGGATTTGAGGGACATTTTAGCTTAGGTAGCTTTGCTGGCTAGTAATCTACTGTTCTCTTTAAACAACTGCCATACGTTGACCTTGTAGGCATTGTTTGCCCAGTTTTTTTGGACGCAGCCACTGAAGCACAGTTGCCAGAAAAAATATGCCATATAAATGCTGAAAATAGTAATTTTTCGCCATACGTTGACCTTGTAGACATTGTTTGCCCAGTTTTTTTGGTTGCAGCCACTGAAGCACAGTTGCCAGAAAAAATATGCCATATAAATGCTGAAAATATAAATTTTTTTGGTTGCAGCCACTGAAGCACAGAGGCCAGAAAAATTATGCCATATAAATGCTGAAAATATAAATTTTTTTGGTTGCAGCCACTGAAGCACAGAGGCCAGAAAAATTATGCCATATAAATGCAGAAAATATGCATTTTTTTGGTTGCAGCCACTGAAGCACAGAGGCCAGAAAAATTATGCCATATAAATGCAGAAAATATGCATTTTTTTGGACGCAGCCACTGAAGCACAGTTGCCAGAAAAAATATGCCATATAAATGCTGAAAATAGTAATTTTTCGCCATACGTTGACCTTGTAGACATTGTTTGCCCAGTTTTTTTGGTTGCAGCCACTGAAGCACAGTTGCCAGAAAAAATATGCCATATAAATGCTGAAAATATAAATTTTTTTGGTTGCAGCCACTGAAGCACAGAGGCCAGAAAAATTATGCCATATAAATGCTGAAAATATAATTTTTTTTGGTTGCAGCCACTGAAGCACAGAGGCCAGAAAAATTATGCCATATAAATGCAGAAAATATGCATTTTTTTGGACGCAGCCACTGAAGCACAGTTGCCAGAAAAAATATGCCATATAAATGCTGAAAATAGTCATTTTTTGCCATACGTTGACCTTGTAGACATTGTTTGCCCAGTTTTTTTGGTTGCAGCCACTGAATCACAGAGGCCAGAAAAAATTAAACCAGTAGGGTTTGCACCCTAGTTTGTAACGGTGGCGGAGGGAGGAGGACGCTAAAGGACAGCTGTGTGTGGAGTCATGAGGCTTGAAGAGAAGGACAGCTGCATAGAAGTCAGAACAAGTCTTCCGGCGTGCAGTAACCCTCCGAGATCCACCCCTCATTCATTTTAATAAAGGTCAGGTAATCGACACTTTTGTGACCTAGGCGAGTTCTCTTCTCAGTTACAATCCCTCCTGCTGCACTGAAGGTCCTTTCTGAGAGCACACTTGAGGCTGGGCAAGACAAGAGGTTCATGGCAAATTGTGACAGCTCTGGCCACAGATCAAGCCTGCGCACCCAGTAGTCCAGGGGTTCATCGCTCCTCAGAGTGTCGATATCTGCAGTTAATGCCAGGTAGTCCGCTACCTGCCGGTCGAGGCGTTCTTTGAGGGTGGATCCAGAAGGGTTGTGGCGCTGCCTTGGACAGAAAAACATTTGCATGTCTGACGTTACAGACTGGCCAAAGGGCTTTGTCCTTGCAGGTGTGCTCGTGGCAGGATTACTGGCACCTCTGCCCCTGGAATGTTGATGAGTTCCTGAAGTGACATCACCCTTAAAAGCATTGTACAACATGTTTTGCAGGCTGGTTTGTAAATGCCGCATCTTTTCGGACTTGTGGTATGTTGGTAACATTTCTGACACTTTATGCTTGTACCGAGGGTCTAGTAGCGTTGCGACCCAGTACAGGTCCTTCTCCTTAAGCCTCTTGATACGGGGGTCCTTCAACAGGCATGACAGCATGAAAGAC
Organism: Xenopus petersii; assembly: GCA_038501925.1. Taxonomy (NCBI): domain Eukaryota; kingdom Metazoa; phylum Chordata; class Amphibia; order Anura; family Pipidae; genus Xenopus; species Xenopus petersii. The sequence continues at coordinate 150,704,978 of CM076674.1, forward strand.
CCCATTCTCACAAGGTTGGATGCAGAGCTATCCATCTCCGCTTCCTCATTATCAAGGACTGCATCATCCACGGTCTCCTCCCCCCAGCCACGTACAAGACCAGGGGTCCCCAAAAGGTCACCACTAGCCCCCTGGGAAGCCTGCTCCTGTTGGTCCTCCTCCTCCTCCTCCACAAAGCCACCTTCCTCCTCTGACTCCACTTCTGGCACCTCTCCCTGCGTTGCAGCAGGTGCCTGGGTTCGTTCTGGTGATTCCGACCAGAAATCGTGCGCTTCCAGCTCCTCGTCACGCTGGTCTACAGCCTCATCTGTCACTCGTCGCACGGCACGCTCCAGGAAGAAAGCGAAGGGTATTAGGTCACTGATGGTGCCTTCGGTGCGACTGACCATATTTGTCACCTCTTCAAAAGGTCGCATGAGCCTGCAGGCATCGCGCATAAGCACCCAGTAACGGGGGAAAAAAATCCCCAGCTCTGCAGATCCAGTCCTACCACCCAGTTCAAAAAGGTACTCGTTGACGGCCCTTTGTTGTTGCAGCAGACGTTCCAACATAAGGAGCGTTGAATTCCAGCGAGTCTGGCTGTCAGAAATCAAACGCCTGACTGGCATGTTGTAGCGCTGCTGAATGTCAGCAAGGCGTGCCATGGCTGTGTAGGAACGTCTGAAATGGGCCGACACCTTTCTGGACTGGGTGAGAACGTCCTGGAATCCTGGGTACTTGGAGACAAAACGTTGGACTATTAAATTTAACACATGTGCCATGCAGGGCACATGTGTTAAATTGCCCAGTCTCAACGCTGCCAACAGATTGCTTCCATTGTCACACACCACTTTTCCGATCTGCAGTTGGTGTGGGGTCAGCCACCGATCGGCCTGTGACTGCAGAGATGACAGGAGTACAGATCCGGTATGGTTTTTGCTTTCCAGGCACGTCATCCCCAAGACAGCGTGACAACGGCGTACCTGGCACGTCGAATAGCCTAGGGGGAGCTGGGGGTGCACAGGTGTGGAGGAGGAGAAGGAGGACCCAGCAGCAGAGTAAGAAGAAGAAGAGGAAGAAGACGAGGTAGAGAGCGATGGAGGAGTAGAGGTGGTGGCAGAACCGCGTGAAATCCGTGGCGGTGACACCAACTCCACTGTTGTTGTTGTTGAGCTACCCATTCCCTGCTTCCCAGCCATTACCAAGTTCACCCAGTGGGCAGTGTAGGTGACATACCTGCCCTGACCATGCTTGGAGGACCATGCGTCAGTAGTCATATGGACCTTTGGCCCAACACTAAGTGACAGAGATGCGGTAACTTGGCTCTGCACATGTTGGTACAGGTGTGGTATTCCCTTTTTAGAAAAAAAATTGCGGCTGGGTACCTTCCACTGCGGTGTCCCAATTGCTACAAATTTGCGGAAGGCCTCAGAGTCCACCAGCTGGTATGGTAAAAGCTGGCGGGCTAAGAGTGCAGACAAGCCAGCTGTCAGACGCCGGGCAAGGGGGTGACAGTCAGACATTGGCTTCTTACGCTCAAACATGGCCTTCACAGAAACTTGGCTGGTGGCAGATGACTGGGAATGGGAACAGGTGGTCAAGGTGGAAGGCGGAGTGGAGGGTGGTTCAGACGGGTCAAGGAGAGCAGAGGTAGAGCAGTAAGATGCTGGACCAGAAGGAGTGTGGCTTTTAGTTTGCCTGTTGCCTTTGAGGTGTTGCTCCCAAAGTGCTTTGTGCTTGCCGCTCATGTGCCTTCACATAGAAGTTGTACCTATGTGGCTGTTGGGCTTACCAAGGCTCAGTTTCTGACTGCACTCATTGCAAATTACAATGCTTTTGTCAGAGGCATACACATTAAAAAAATCCCACACTGCTGACTTTTTGGAAGTGTGCGATCTGGCGGTAACAGTAGAAGTTGGCGGTATTGGCGGCAATGGCGGGTGCGTTGGCCGGCTGAACACAGGTGCCGATACATGTTGTTGCCCTACTGATCCCTGCGGGCTGTCCTCCCTGCTTCTTCTAAGTCTTATTCTCCTACTGCCTCTCTGACTCTCCGTCTCTCCATCTGAACTACCCTCCTCTTGCTCTCTTCTACTAGGCACCCACAAAACATCAATCTCCTCATCATCATTCTCCTCAGATGCATCAATTTCTTCTGACACATCACAGAAGGAAGCAGCAGCGGGGACCTCCTCCTCATCACTCATTATGTCCATCTCTGTCGTGTTCTCTGCCAGAATTAAATCTGGTGTAACGTCCTCATCTCCTTCATCTTCTTCTGGCAATAATGGTTGCGCATTACTCAGTTCAAGAAACTCATGGGAAAATAACTCCTCTGACTCCAGTGAAGAAGGGGCACCGGTGGTGGAGGAAGTGTTACGTGGGGTGGCCATAGCAGTGGAGGATGAGGAGGATGTTGTGGTAAAGTTAGAAACGGTAGAGGATGGGGTGTGCTGTGTAAGCCAGTCAACTACCTCTTCAGCATTTTGGGAGTTCAGGGTCATTGGCTTTTTAAAACTGGGCAATTTGCTAGGGCCACAGGATTGCATAGCAGCACGGCCCCTAGCACGGCCTCTGCGTGGCGGCCTGCCTTTGCCTGGCATTATTTTTAAAAAAACAACAACAACAAAAACTCAGTTGGTTTTTCTGGAAACGATAATACACACAGCTAGATGGCAGTTTGAAGAAAACAGTGTGCAAATAATGCCTACAAGATAAACGTATACACTACTACAGCGGTGGATACGGATTACGTAAAATATATGAATGCTGCTTGAAAAAAAGTAACTCAAGTGGTTTTTCTAGAGACGATAATATTATCAATATTTAGACAAAATGTGAACAAGCTCACACAGCTAGATGGCGGTTTGAAGAAAACACTGTGCAAATACTGCCCACAAGATCAACGTATACACTACTACAGCGGTGGATACGGATCTCGTAAAATTTATTATGGCTGCTTGAAAAAAGTCACTCCGGTGTTTTTTCTGGAGACGGTAATATTATGGATATTTAGACAGAATGTGAACAAGGTCACACAGCTAGATGGCAGTTGGTTGAATAACACACTGGGCAAAAAATGCCTACAGGGCAAATAATGCCTAAAAGGTCAACTTATACACTACTACAGCGATGGATACGGATTACGTAAAATATATTATGGCTGCTTGAAAAAAGTCACTCCGGTGTTTTTTCTGGAGACGGTAATATTATGGATATTTAGACAGAATGTGAACAAGGTCACACAGCTAGATGGCAGTTGGTTGAATAACACACTGGGCAAAAAATGCCTACAGGGCAAATAATGCCTAAAAGGTCAACTTATACACTACTACAGCGATGGATACGGATTACGTAAAATATATTATGGCTGCTTGAAAAAAGTCACTCCGGTGTTTTTTCTGGAGACGGTAATATTATGGATATTTAGACAGAATGTGAACAAGGTCACACAGCTAGATGGCAGTTGGTTGAATAACACACTGGGCAAAAAATGCCTACAGGGCAAATAATGCCTAAAAGGTCAACTTATACACTACTACAGCGATGGATACAGATTACGTAAAATATATTATGGCTGCTTGAAAAAAGTCACTCCGGTATTTTTTCTGGAGACGGTAATATTATGGATATTTAGACAGAATGTGAACAAGGTCACACAGCTAGATGGCAGTTGGTTGAATAACACACTGGGCAAAAAATGCCTACAGGGCAAATAATGCCTAAAAGGTCAATTTATACACTACTACAGCGATGGATACGGATTACGTAAAATATATTATGGCTGCTTGAAAAAAGTCACTCCGGTGTTTTTTCTGGAGACGGTAATATTATGGATATTTAGACAGAATGTGAACAAGGTCACACAGCTAGATGGCAGTTGGTTGAATAACACACTGGGCAAAAAATGCCTACAGGGCAAATAATGCCTAAAAGGTCAACTTATACACTACTACAGCGGTAGTAAAATAAAAAAAAGTAAAATAAAAAAAAAATGAATATTAAAAAAAAAAAAATTAAAGTTGGTGCTGCTGAACTACTAGGAGCAGCAGATTAGCACACCAGTCCCACTCCCCAACACTGCTAGACTAATAGCACTGGGCTCTTATAGTAGTAGTAGTAGTAGTAGTAAAACAACAAAAAAATAAATAAAAGCAGTCCTTACAAGGACTACTGTTATTGCAGCAGTCAGCAGATGAGATCAGAAGCAGGACAGCTGCCCACTGCAGCTACATACAGAGCACTGCAGTAGAAGGTAGATTACTAGCCAGCAAAGCTACCTAAGCTTAAATGTCCCTCAAACCCCTGCAGACTTCTGTCCCTCCAATAACAGAGCAGTATCAAAACGATTACTAGCCAGCAAACTTTCAACTGTCCCTGAAATCACTAACAGGCAGCAGCTCTCTCCCTACACTATCTCTTCAGCACACACAGGCAGAGTGAAAAAACGCTGCAGGGCTTCGGTTTTTATAGGGAAGGGGAGTGGTCCAGGGGAGAGCTTCCTGATTGGCTGCCATGTACCTGCTGGTCTGGGGTGAGAGGGCAAAAAAAAGCGCCAACAATGGCGAACCCAAAATGGCGAACGTCGCGCGACGTTCGCGAACTTCCGGCGAGCGCGAACACCCGATGTTCGCGCGAACAAGTTCGCCGGCGAACAGTTCGCGCCATCTCTAATCACATACACTCCACTTGGGCTGTCTCTGTGGAGTTTGTCACAATCTATTGGCAAATCTATAAAATACATGTAATATAGACTACTAATATTTAGCACTGCAATAAGAAAAAATGTGACCAGTCTGCAAAATTGCAAAATGGTCTGTCAAAACTGCCTGTCATTATTAAAAATAGTGCCCTTAGAAACCTCAATATATCACCCTGGGGTTGAGGCATAGTTTAATGATATAGTAAAGCTCAGAGGTCCATAAAAACCCTAGATGCAAGTGGGAACCAATACAAAACTGGTAACAGCCTTCCTCATGCTCACCAGCCACGTGCCGGACCGGGCCAGCGGGACACCTGAAAAAAACCCAGTGGGCCACAGAGAGCTGGCGCTCATGACCTCCCCTGCCCGTTCTCATAAAGAAGAAGCGAAGCAGGTAAGCGCCGGGGGGAGGGGTCCCTGCGCCTGGGGAGGGGGACCCTTGGGACGGCGGGGGTCCTGATGTGGCAGCCCTGGTGGCCATGACCCCCCAGTCCGACCCTACACCCGGCATTGGAGTGGCTATGAAATAAAGGATATTTTTGGCGAATTATGAAGTTCCGTCTTAAAGGGTAATTACACATGGAACACTTTGTCGCCTATGGATAAGCACATCTCCCATGGATGTCAAAGCAACAGAAAATCCTTTCCACTCTGTAAAAATTCAAATCACGCAATGAACCCTGTGTTATTGGGCAAAAATGTGGAAGCAAAGCAAAGTGATTGACCTTGTATAGAAGACTCCTACCTCCTCTTTCTTATGCCATAACCATGACAGGCTTAGTCTATTGTTTGTTAAACCTAGTGAATTCCACAAATGATATTGGGTGGGGGGGAAAAGTAAAAAAGTAAAATTTAAAAAAAAAAGTAAAAAGTTTACAGATTTCATAGCCAACAAATAAGGAGCCACTGATTTTTTTTTCATTTATTACTACTCTTCACAACCCAAAGAATGTATATTGTGTGCAAAAGAATAGAAAGATTTGGTCAGGCAATACAACTTGGTATTAAAGTATTTTTATTAGTGTACTTCAGGGCCCAGATAATATACACCTTTGCATACCAGTTTGTTCTCTTATATAATGTGCTTGAAAACTAAAGAAAAAACTGAAAGTTGTATAACTCAAACCAAATTAACAGCAGAAGCTCCACAATTTACAGTTTCTACCTGAACCTTTACTGTAAATGCGTTAATGTACCAACAGTGGGCATCATCACTACAAGAAATTGCAATAAAAATGCCCCATGTACCAGAGCCCAAACATCCCACCCCTACTGTGTTTTCCTTGAAAGAGCTCTATTATATATGTAAAAGTAGAATTAAATAACAGTAAAAGCTTTTCTTGAAAATGAAGCTGAAAGCACTAGTGGTTGGAATTATACTTGCAATCAAAATGCCTCTCATGCTAAAGCCGCTTCCCAATTACTTAAATGAAGATCTCACTGTCTGTGTCACTCACTTTTGCTAGGAGGTGGGTATAACTCTGAATAGATTACTATAAAAGATATATTGCTATCAGAACAGTAAATGGTCACCAGGAAGCAGGCAGGGTCCATATGAACTTCAACAATAGGTAGTAATCGGAATAAAACGTGGATCAATGATAAAGTGCAACAAAGCAATATATTGAGTGCTGACGATCTTTGAGCTGAACCTAAACACAAACATATATTTGCATCAGTTAGTGCTACATAAAGGAACTGACAGCCTTATATACTAGTATTAAACATTATCTAAAATACACTCAATTGATGTGCTCTTCCGAGGAACAGAATTTATTATATTTAGCAAGCAATGAATGATGACTGTGGCAGATAAGTATTCATATGCTTGCTTTAATCTTATTGCTGTAGAAAATGTTGTGATATAAACAAAAATTATACTCCTACTAAAGATAATGATCTTCTATAGTAGCTACAGGCAAAGACAGATGAGTCTGGAGCTTCGGTGCTCTGGTTTATTTGAGGGGGGGGGTAAAATTAAACACAGTGGGGCAGATTTACTAAAGATCGAAGTGGCTAACGTTAGCGACAATTCTCTAGCTTTGCCACCAGCAGGGACATCCCCAATTCAATAACAGGCGCAAGCGCTAATTCGCTAGTACAGTTTCGGACCCTATCGCCAGGCGTATTTTCGCTCTGGTGAACAAGCACTACTCCACAAATTCACTAAAGTGTGGATTTTACTGAATGTTACCTCTGTCATGAGACTTGACCTCACCACCTCAGACCAGACAAAGTGCTAAAAAGAAGCTAGATCTTCCTCAATCTTCTGTCACTTACATTATATCCTGTTTGCCAAAAATGCATTAAAGTTCCAAAACGCTGGCGACTTTTCTGAAGCAGAATTGCCTGCAAAAATCCTGACAAGCTTTTTTTGGGTAACCGGTTTTCTCCAGACATTTCATATGGAACATTCCTTTTACAGTGGGCTCATGCGTAGGGCATTATATTAACTCTTTTGTCTTTATTAAGGTTCCCTGGACATTTATAAGAAAAAGTAGTAACTTCAAGCATTTGCACCAACATTTATAATAAAGACCTCCATGCAACTTTAAATCACCCGCTCACCCGCCATATGCAAATTGACCTAAGTGCAAGATCACAAGCATTTTTTTCTAGGCACAAACGAACGCTTAAATTCACCTTAAATTCTCTAGTTAATTCCTCCACTGGTATTACAATATGGGTCTGATGCTCCACTGACTCTCGGCACAGCAAGCAAATTTCCAGTGCATCCACTTGATCAAAGAGTTTCATTGGTTCCTGGTGTTTTTCACATTGCCTTACTAATATGAGAAATGTTATAAGCAGCAAGGGGTCCAGTCATTTCCACCATATTCTCCACAAGACAGAAATGGAAAAATTTGCATCAGGATATGTTTTGGCACTGGGAACATTCCCCTCCAAGTGGATCTCAGCAAAAATGGTGCCCACTAGGTGGCAGAGAATCACTGAAAGCAGATGGAAACAACAAGTCCATCCCTGTCAAGCAAAACATGCAAAAATACAGTTTTTAATAGCTTCATGTACATATTCCTTAGGTCAAACAAAGCCGTTTGTTTTTCTTTTTATGCTAAACAGGGTGAGTTTTTTTATTGCAGCGGAACATCATGTCTACCTATCTTCACATGTTAACATTTTATGCATGTGTCTCTGCACCTAACTCCTCAACATGCAGTAGGAACCACAGCAGCAGCCAGTTACCTACTATATAGCATATTCACTGGCTGAACTATATTGGTATGATGATAACAAAGCTTTGAATCCTCAGGGCCACAAAAATGCACTCTTGAGGTACATAGGGTTCAGGGGCCTACAACTGGACAGCCCTGACAGCAAATACCTACACAGCTCCCAAAGTCAAGAATGTGTCCCTCAATATTCCTCCTTAAGTTGGTCCCTTTAGACAGTCTACCCAACTTACTGTATATCTGGCCAAAACTCAGATATTGTCAAATTGGACTCTGGTCTAGGCATCACATGCCACAATTACTTTGGGTCTGGCCTTCAGGTATCACTGCACAACAATTTACAGACTCCAACTGAGATGAGCAAGCGAGGAAACAAACATAAAATCCAGGGAAGGAGCTGATAAGGACAAAGCTTAATATATTCAGACTGACTTAATCAGAACCAGATAAACAACCGAGGGGTCCAAGTACTCAGATCAGCCTGATTTGGCCCTGGGCTGGTAAACGATCTGCTTCTTTGATGAGCTCACCTACCAAGCAGAATGATTAATGTGCAAGCATGATTATGCCAAAACCCTGTCCATGATTCACCCAAACACTGCCCATGGGGGCCCTGAGTGTGTACCCCCTTTATGGGGGCCCTGCTTTATATCTATTGCCATTGTTCTATCATTGTTTTCCTTAAGGGTAATGGCACATGGGGGGCTTTGGGTGACAAGCTTTTACTTGACTTATGTAATATTGCATTAGTCTTTTTATATAACAAGTGTGAGCAGGAAACTGCCATTCAAGTCAATGAAGACACCTCAGTGGCACGTTTTTGGGCTACTTAAATAATGTGATGGACCTGTTCTACTGTTCTGTAACTGAAGGCAGCAGAGCCCTGACACAAATTCCACCCATATGCACCAATTATAGCTGAAGACTGAGCACAGTTTAAGAATATCATTTACTGAAAATTGGTGCCTTTTGTGGATTATATAGAGAATAATGGACAACTTCTTATAAAATATAAGGATAAGTCACTGAGAAGCAGCATGACGACTTTCGGCCTTGTGGGTTTATTCGGCCACGCAATTCCCTCGTGACTAATATATTGAAATAACACTCTGTAGAATTGGGTCATGTTGTATTTTAGGAAAGTAAGGAGACTCCCTGAGAAGAGGGAACGGCTGCCCAGCAGAGTGCTGTAAGTTCTAGCTGCCACTGGGCACCTCACTCACACAATAAAACACCAGACACAGGTTCCCCTTTTAATGGGGGAGGTCAGCCACAGCTTTTATTGAAACCATTAAGAAAAAACAATAACCCAGCATTGCCATGTTATACCACATTAAGGTTACACCAGATGCTAGCCACCGCAGTCTCAGTGGGCATGTGAAGAGAACACTATTGACCAGACCCAAATGGCAAGGACCAAAAAAAATTATCATCATTGACACTCACCTTTAGGGTAGGAAAGATGGTATATAATGCAAACATCCCCAGTTCCTTCTTAGGGACCACACCCAGAGGTGAGACTCTCAAGTTCGGGAATGGTGGGGCAGAAAAGGGGCCCACCATCCTACCCAATTCCACCTCCTTTTGTAATTTTTTTAGCTAGTACCTCAAGGTGTTCTCAGAAAGACTTTAGATTGCCAGAGAACATGGGTTTGAATTTATCTTGAAAGGAATAAAGAAACTGAACAAAACAAGGCACCCAAGAAGGGCTGCCTCCCGCTTCTTTTTCTTGGGGTCTAACCAGGGGGACATCTCCAGGCTTCTCAGTGGGGACCTCTGGCCTACTTGGGGATTGGTTGGGCCCTTGGCCTTCTTGTAGCATCTGAGGGCTGAATTGGCTCCCCACAGAAGGAGCACTCATGCTTAAACTTCCAGGATCTAAAATATCTACAGTGACCTTCACTGAACAACCAGTGTGCTCCGGGTCACCTAGTGGCCACTGGGCCAAGCCAGCGACTCCTGGTAGAAAAAGGGGTAGCCTCTGTGACATCATAAGCCGGATCCACACATTGGTGGCTTTCCTGTTACAACCTACATTAGACAACAGGCTAATTTCCTCCTGAATTCTTCATCATGCCGCCACCATGCCGAACCCCCGTGGACTAGTGATGTGTGGGTTTAGTTTTCCATGACCCGCAGCCGACCTGACCTCCCTCAATCCGCCCCCGCCTGACTTCCCCTTCCTCTTACAGACCTGCGCTGCCCCGCCGTTGATGTCACAAAAGGGGTGAGGTGAGCAGGCATGCGCCTATAAAACTGGAAGCTGGCAGTGTAAGGTCACGGGCGCCTGTGACCTAAAAATGGGGAAGCAAGGTTGGCCCAAAATCGCAGGTCTCGCTGGAATTAGACCAGCCCCCACATCACTACCATGGACCTTATAAGCCCCATAAATCAAATCCTGATATATAAAAAGCTCTAAACACTTCTAGGGGAATTTTTGCCCAATCACACAAGCCAAAACAGTAAATGCCTGGAGCCAATTGTCAAAAGTTTTGGCAAACTTGGGTGTTTTGTCGTCACTCTTGTCAAATCTCTTCTCCCTGTCAACTGTAACCTGATCCACGTAAATCAGGGACTGGGATTCAAAATAGGCCCTGGACTTTCAAGTACACAGAGGCCCAAACATCCCCCCACATTGTTACAACCTGGCATAGTAAGTCTGTTCCTAACAAGACGACAGACTGAGTTAATGTGTCTGGACTTAGAGAGCACAAAGTGTTATTTCACTCTCGTTTTCTCTGTATTTCCATACATTTATTTCTTAATTTCTTTCTTTTTTTTTTCCTTCTCTTCCTTTTCTTTCTCCTTCAAGCTGGGCCGCATTCATATCCATCCTGAGCCACATTTATATCCATCCTGGGCCGCAGGTTGGACCCCCCCTGGTCTATGACAACTTACAGCAGCCCCTCTTACATTCTCCAGAAGCTACAGACTACCAGTCCGGGCCTGCCTGCTACCCATAGTGTGGGCCCTCCTGCCTGATGGAATGGAGCCCATACTGACTCATGGGGTTGAGGAGAGTGGTGGGGGCTCTGTGCCAGGAAAGATATGGTAAAGGGCTTCAGCCAGGACTGTAATGTGGGGGATGAAAGAAGGCGGGGTCACTAGCAGAGGAGCCCTCAGTAGCAGGAGTCCTGTCTGCAGGCTGAGAGGGAGGGAGCCTGGGGAAGTGACCAGAGGTGGTGCCTGTGGAAGGAGCAGGGGTTAATGAGGGAAGTACAGGGGCAGCTGCTCTGAGCTTCTGTTTAGCTCGGGATTTACCAGGAGCTGTAGCGGGGAGAAGCCTGAAGGAGCTGATGAAGGGCCCGCCTCCTTCATGACTTCAGCAGCTGCAGCCCTAGCTCTCCTAGCTGCTCTTCTCCGCTCACTTATAACTGCAGACACGGCTCTTATTTTAGCTGGTGGGGGACTGGGGCTAAGATGGGTGGGAGTGTAAGACAGGCCCAGGGACCCTCCTTCCAGCCCCTCCCCCCCGGGAGCCACCACTCAGCTAATTACACACAGCTAATCACACACACAGCTCATCACAGGTAAAGCAGATTCATGAGATGCCAAGAGGCAAATCTGCTGGTCCCGCCTCCTGCTCCTCCTACCCAGCTCATTCCCTACACTCACCTCTCACACTGTCTGTGACTGAGGACTGGGACACTGCGCTGCCCACCGGCGGCCTCAACACCCTCGTACACGGCTTTGCTGAGCTGCTGCTGACTAAGAGATCTCCTCATTCCCACCCTCCAGATGTGACAGGTGGGAGGAGACAACGCTGCAGTCAGTGCACCTGGATATACACGGGAGGAAGAGACAAGTACCAGGATTGGAATAGACGTTTATTGGAGACTGGAAGATGGCGGAAGGGACTGCAAAGACTTCCCCGCAGAGCCCCGGGGTGTCACCAGTGAGTCCAGGTAAGAGGCTCCCGGGGAAGATGCGCTAATCACAAGGGCACATAGTGACAGACAGACAGTGCTCCTGAATGGGGTCAGCTTGTTTTTAACCTGCGGATTTAGCTCAAATGGTCTCATCCAAGTATCCTGATCACCGGAATGGATGGATCAAGAGCTGCTTTAGCTGGGAAAGGGCTAATCCTGGGGAGGGAGGGGAGAGAGGCTGCCGGGGAATGTATATGAGCAAGTACAGGCCTGGGAATATACAGGAATGAGCATAGGGAAAGGCTAGGGAATATTATTATTTATTATTATTAACATGTATTTGTATAGCGCCAACATATTGCGCAGCACTGTAAAGTAAATGTGATTATACAACTACATCACACAAATTACATATATAGAATATATGGAGTAACAAACGTCACAATCGATACAGGTACAAAAAGGTGAGGAAGGCCCTATGCATACAGTCTAGAGGGGAGGGAGTTATACACAAGGTGTGGGAGTGGGCAAGATCGAAGTAAGTGGGTGAGAAATGTGGTACTGTATGTGGTGTTGCGTTTGGTAGTTAAGCGGAGTGAGGGTAGGCTTCTCGAAAGAAGTGCGTTTTCAGAGATTTTTTGAAAGTAGAAAGGGTGGGAGAAAGTCGGACAGACCGTGGGAGAGCGTTCCAGAGGAGGGGTGCAGCCCTTGCAAAGTCTTGAATGCGAGCATGTGAGGAGGTAATGAGAGAAGAGTTGAGTAGGAGGTCAGTAGAGGAGCGTAGTAAGCGAGTGGGTGAGTATATAGAGATGAGTTCAGAGATGTAGGGTGGAGCAGAGTTGTGAAGTGCTTTGAAAGTCAGTGTCATTAATTTGAATTTGATTCTGAAAGGTAACGGAAGCCAGTGCAGGGATTGACAGAATGGCGAGGCAGAGGAGGAGCGGTTGCTGAGGTGTATGAGCCTCGCAGCAGTGTTCATTATGGACTGGAGAGGTGACAGTCTCTGGAGGGGGAGGCCAATTAAAAGCGAGTTACAGTAGTCTAGACGCGATATGATGAGAGAGTGAATAAGAATTTTGGCAGCGTCTTGGGTGATAAATGATCGTATTTTGGATATGTTCTTTAGGTGGAAGTGACATGA